>CM054058.1:367966603-369166603 GCA_028641055.1 Alopecurus myosuroides | reverse complement strand
AAAATATTGGAGAGAGTGTACCTCAATGGATGGTGAGTGAGGGATTGGCTTACACAATTCTTCTATAGGTGGAAGATTCTTCACATCTTCAGATTTAATACCCCTCTCTTTAAGAGATTTCTTGGCTTCTCTCATCACTTCATCATTTAATTGAATCATTCCTCTCTTTTTGGGTGTTATTGTTGGTGTTGGTGTTGGTGTAGGTACCGAAGTAGGGGTCGGCTCAGGCTCAACCATAGTCCAATCATCATGATTTTGGCTTATTTTAGCCATTAATTCCTCAACTTCTTCTAGAGTTCTTTGCCTAAAAACACAACCAACACAACTATCCAGGTATGTCCTAGATTCAACAGTTAGTCCATTATAAAATATATCAAGAAGTTTATTATCTTCTAGCTTATGCCCAGGTGCAGATCTAACTAAAGAACCAAACCTTTCCCAAGATACAGTCAATTTCTCTTCTTCCAATTGCTTAAAATTAAATATATTTTGTAAAGCAGCATGTTAATCACTAGCAGGAAAATATGTCTGAAAGAAAGCATTAACCAAACCAATAGGACTATCAATAGATCCAGGAGACAAGTTGTTAAACCAAGTTTTAGCTTCATCCTTTAATGAGAAAGGGAATATACTCGCAACAAAGTAGCTACATTTCTTAAGATCATCAGAGAATAAACTACTCAAAGAGGAGAGCTCATTCATGTGTTTCACAACACTTTCATTTTCAGCTCCACAAAAAGGTTCTTTCTCAACAATAGATATACAAGATCAATAAAGAGAGAAATCATAATCCTTTATCCCTAATATGAATAGGAGAAGTGGAAAACTTAGCATCAGAAGATAATTTATATCTAACAGCACGACTTTCCATAAGACGTATAGCAGCACCTTTATCCTTCAAAGCATGTATTTCATCAATAAGATCATCAATCAGTTCAATATAGGCATCATCTAAATCATCACTAGGAGTTTCTATAAACTCAGTTGAAAAAGCAGGAGTAACAGGATTTTTATCAGGAGTTTCAGTGTTTGCAATATTTTTAGCTTTAGCAATAGTAGCATCTAAGAAAGGACCGAGAGAACCACTCTCATCAAGCACAGTAGAAGCATCATCAAAAGTATCAGAAGCATTTTCAGATTCAGCTGAAGTAGCACGTGTAGCAAGCAACTTACTCATAACAGACGGTGAATCAAGAGCAACAAAGGTGTTCAAAGTTGTACCTTTTCTTGTAGTGGATGGTAATATAGGAACTCTTCCACCACGAGACTTATCCATTATGAATGATTGGCAGTAGATAATAATACTCTTCGACGAGCTTGCAAATAAAGCTATGTTCCCCGGCAACGGCGCCAGAAAATAGTCTTGATGACCCACACGTATAGGGGATCGCAACAGTCTTCGAGGGAAGTAAAGCCCAAATTTATTGATTCGACACAAGGGGAGCCAAAGAATATTTGTGATCCTTAACAAGTGAGTTGTCAATTCACCTGCACCTGAAAGTACTTTTGTTCGCAGCGTTTTATCAGTTGTAACAGTTTTATAGTAGCAGCAACAGTGAAATAATAACAGCAGTAGTATGAAAACATCAGCAGTAGTGATTGAAGTAAACATCAGATTAAATACTATAGGCATAGGGATGGATGAACGGGCGTTGCATGGATTAAGAAAGTTCTAATGATGATCATGTCAGGGGCATTGCAGATAAATATGATAAAACATCCAAGCACTAAGTAACCATAGGCACGTGTTCCGTAAATAGTCGTACGTGCTCGCAATGAGAATTTGCACAACATCTTTTGTCCTACCAGCCCGTGGTAGCGGGGCCTCAAGGGAACTACTGGTAATTAAGGTGTTCCTTTTAATAGAACACCGGAGTGAAGCATTAACTCTACGTGAACACGTGTGATCCTCACATCGCAGCCATCCCCTCTGGTTGTCCCAATTTCTGTCACTTTGGGGCCTCAGGTTCCGGACAATGATACGTGTAAACAACTTGCAGGTATGATCAAGAAACAATAATTATCATCGTGATTCAATAACATGTTCAGATCTGAGATCATGGCACTCGGGCCCAAAGTGGCAAACATTAAGCATAACAAGTTGCAACAATGTCAATAGCACTAATAGAGGATACTAGGCACTATGCCCTAACAATCACGACATTATTACATGAATGATCTCATCCAATCCCTACCATCCCCTTCAGCCTACAGCGGGGAATTACTCACACATGGATGGGGGAAACATGGATGGTCGATGGAGAGGCGTTGGTGATGACGATGGCGATGTTCCCCTCCACTTCCCCGTCCCGTCAGGGTGCCAGAACAGGAACTTCAGATCCCCGAATCGAGGTTCGGGACGGCGGCGGTGCTCTATTGTGTTTCTCTGGAATATGACGACCCCCCTCGGGTTTTAGGGTTGAAAGCTACTTGTAGTCGAAAGGGGAGTCCAAGGGGGGGGTCCTGGGGGGCCCACACCCTCTGCTGGCGCGGCCAGGGGGTGTGGCCACCCTGTGGCCCTTATCCTGGCCCCCTTCTAGCTCCCGGGGTCTTCCGGGGTGAAAACATCAATGGGCTCTTTTCTGGGCATTTTCCCAAAAGTTGATTTTTCTGCATAAAAACGAGACACCAAAGTAATTATGCTGAAAACAGCGTTAGTCCGTGTTAGTTGTATCCAAAACACACAAGTTTAGAGGAAAACAATAAGAAAAGTGTTCAGAAAAGGAGATACGTTTTTGACGTATCAATGAACATGGTTCAAATCTAGAAATCTAGGGTTCTAATTTTAACTTAATCTACCTCTAATTTCGTGTCTCCTGGGTATATATGAGGGAGGGGGATGCCTCCCACGAAATTAGCCTATTTCAACTCGGTTGGACTCAACCAACTCGGATACAAACTGACCCAACATGGGTGCAGTCAATTGGACTCTATTTGAAAACTCGCAGAAAACAACCCGTGCATTTTTTCAGTCACCATCCCTTGTACGAGTCGAATCGGTACATGGGGCCAGATCCATTGGAAATCTCTTTGGATTGTGCTTATTTTCTTTATTTGGAGTCCGTACGAAGATTCCATGATTATTTCAAATTCGGGACTTCTACAAGTCCGAACTGAAATATCACTTCCTTGATGTTGTTTTCCATGCCTCCCTCTTGTGCTCCTGCCTCCCTCTTCTCCCTCAAGCACTTGTGGTGAAATATCTTCATTGTTTTCCATTTGTTTCCTCTTGTTTTCCATCAGGTACTTGTTGTTTTCCAGCATGTCTTGAGATCCTCCTCCACCAACGTTTGTGTTATCAATAAACCTGCTCATACATAAATGCACAAGATTAGGTAGTATAACATTCTCGTAAACACAAACATCATTTATTACTAGGAATGAATTCACCTTATAATGAACATTAGTGAGGCTAAATATTTCCTTCCAGCTCAAGCATGCACAATCATCATGTACCCTTATTATATCTTTATCATCCCCCTTTCTTCAAGACAAGACGTCCTCGACTTGTGGTAAGCTGAACATGGAAGAAACAAAAATAACAACGTGTATGCACAGTATATGTATCTATAATGGGGTGCATCATTTTTGTGTACATGATAAAAATTCTCACATGACATAAGGCAACAAAATTTGCATGTAATTAGCGCATAATTGTCACATAAAAACAAATAGCATCTCATAAAATAGCAATCACAATTGCAGGTATAAGTGAAGATCATATAATCATGATCATAAGGAGAAACATCTATGTATAAATTCTTATTGTTTAGTATCAAATCAAGTGTTCTCTTAGAAGATCTATGACCAAATTTGGTGGTAGTAAGGGCAAAACAATTTTAACCAAGTAATGACCGAATAGTATTACACTCAATTGTTTTATCATGTTTATTATTTTAATTATGTGAATTGTAACTCAATTTGCAAATATAAGTGAAGTATAAATACGGGACTTCTGCCAGTACGAAATGAAATATCACTTCCTTGATGTTGTTTTCCATGGATAAAATTTGTTTTCCATGCCTCCCTCTTGTGCTCCTGACCCCTCTCCTCCTTCAAGCACTCGTAGTGAAATATCTTCATAGTTTTCCATTTGTTTCCTCTTGTTTTCCAGCAGGTACTTGTTGTTTTCCAGCATGTCTTGATGTCCTCCTCCACCAAAGTTTGTGTTATCAATAAACCTGATCATACATAAATTCATAGTTTTAGGTAGTATAACATTCTCATAAAGACAAACATCATTTATTACTAGGAATGAATTCACATTATAATGAACATTAGTGAGGCTTAATATTTCCTTCCAGCTCAAGCATGCACAATCATCATGTACCCCTATTATATCCTCATCACAAAACTCATTAAATCCAAGGACATCGCTCCTTCTTCCTCTACGTCTCCAGAGAATACCGCTCCAGTGACAACAAGGAGAAGGAAGGGGGTGGATGTTGGTGCAGGGCTTGCACTTGTTGGGAGACCCCAAGTTTAAAGTGTGAAGAGTGCAGCAGCAAGTTTCCCCTTAGAAAGAAACCAAGGTTGAATCGACCAGTAGGAGAAAGAAGTCACTTCCGAAGGTTGATGGAGCTGATGTTGGCAGGCGCACTACCGGTTCAGCAGTAATGTGGAACCTACACAACACAATCAAATCACTTTTCCCCGACGAAACAGTGAGGTTGTCAATCTCACCGGTTTTGCTAAAAACAAAGAGGTTAAACATATGGTGTGGAAAATAGTACTTGTTTGTAGTAGATGAAAAGAGAAAATTGATGGCAGCAGGAAAACAGTAGAAATAGTATGAAAACAGTGATTGCAGTGGTTGTATTATCAATATAAAGGAAATGGACCGGGGTCCACAGTTCACTAGTGGTGTCTCTCCAAAACAGATAGATAGCATGTTGGGTAAAAAAATTACAGCTAGGCAATTGACAGATATAAAGGCTGCACCGTAGTGCATATGCATGACATGATGATTACTATGTGATTCATGCGGGCATTACAACAAGATACATAGACCGTTATCCAACTGCATCTATGACTAATAATCCACCCTCAGAATGTCATCCGAGCAAACCTTGGGTATTAAGTTTTAAGCAAAAGATAATTGCATTAATCAAAGTGTGTAATGTAAACATCGTTGTTTTCTCCCTAATGGCAACAACACATCCCCCACTCGTTACATTTTTGTCACTCGAGCGTGAGTGAAAGGGATGCATGAACCCACTATCGAGCATAAATACTCCCTCTTGGAGTTACAAGCATCTACTTGGCCAGAGCATCTACTAGCAACAGAAAGCATACAAGATCAGAAATCACATACACATGAATAAAACATGATAGATTGATAATCATTAGACATAACATTCAATATTCATTGGATCACAGCAAACACAACATGTATCATTACAATAAGATGATCTTGATCATGTTAGGCAGCTCACAAGATCTAAACATGAGGCATAAAGAGGAGAGAACAACCATCTAGCTACTGATATGGACCCGTAGTCCAAGGATGAACTACTTACGCATCATTCCGGAGGCGGGCATGGTGGTGTAGAGCCCTCCGGTGATGATTCTCCCTCCCGGCAGGGTGCCGGGGAGAGGTCCAGAACCCTCTCAAACTTGGGTTGATGATGACGGCGGCTGCGGATGTTTTTGGTGGAAAAGGCTCGGGTATCTAGGGTTAACCCGTGAAGAGGCATATATAGGCGAGAGGGCAACAGCGGTGGGCAGCCAAGGGGCCCACACCACCCTTGGGCGCGGCCAGAGGGGGGCGCGCCGCCCTATGGTGTGGGGCCGCTCTCCGGGTCTCCTCCGGACTCCGTGTACGTGACGAATTTCTAAGACTTTTGGTTTTTGAATTTTCCAATTCCGAGAATATTTCCAGAACAACTTTTCTGAAATAAAAAACAGCTGAAAACAGGAACTGGCTCTATGGCATCTTGTCAATAGGTTAGTCCGAGAAAATCAATGCAAATGGCATAAAGTGTATAGGAAACATGTAGCATATAGTATGAAAACAACATGGAACATCAGAAATTATGGATACATTTATGACGTATCAACATCCCCAAGCTTAGTTCCTACTTGTCCTCGAGTAGGTAAACGGTAATATTTTTTGAGGTGACATGCTACCAACATAAACTTGATCATCATTGTAATGTAAAGCATGTAAACTAGGATCAAAGGAATAAGGATTGTGGTTTATAGTAGATATCAAATAGAATAATATATAAACCATTAGGAAGAACAAACTAAAAAAATTCAATGAATCAATACCAAAATACAATCAATCGTGCAAGGTTTATTAAAGATGATTTAAGCTTCAAGAACAACAATATAATCATCTAAGGCATCAAACTCTCACAGCAACTCCTGTTAGGATCAAGTCAAGCGATAACAATATGCACGTAGGAAAATCATTAAGATATTTGTGCACTCAAAACAAGCAAGCGTTCTATATTGGTCCCTGGCACCAGGATGTTATGGCTAAAACAACATTATGGGGGGTTTGGATGGTCAATGGAAGAAAGTCTCACACAACTGAAAGTGTTCATTAGACAAGAGGAAGTCTTATAATTGAAGTTATGCAAGGAGTAGTGATTGCCACGCAACGGATGCATATAGAGCTATAAGTGTATGAAAGCTCTCCAAAGGAACTAATGGGGGGGTGCATCCAACTTTCTTTCTCATGAAGACCTAGAGAACTTTTGAGGAGGCTCAGCATTGGAATATACAAGCCAAGTTCTATAACGTAAAGTTCCCCACATAGTTATGCAAGTCATAATATGAAAACTCTCTCGAAACTAAAGTATTAGTGCTAAATAAGCGCAGGCATCGAATAAATGATAGTAATGCTGCCCCCTCTCTCTTTGTTATCTCCTCGGCCCTTTTTTATTTTTTATATTTTTGGCGTTTTCTCTCTCTTTTTAATATATAACCTCGCTAGTGGGGGCAACACTCTACATTTAAATGAATCATCACACTTTTAGTACTCATAACTCAAACTAAAATATCTTTGATGTATATAAAACTAAATGCTCCCGACAGTGTAGCAGTATGCAAAATAACAATGAAGCATGACATCAAGTAACATAACGAAGATGAATGTTGTATGGCAACATACCTCGGGACGGCTATGGAAATGCCATGGTAGGTAGGTATGGTGGCTGTTTTGAGGAAGATAATTGTTGGCCTATGTGTAGAAGAACAAAGTTCTCCCACGGGGTTTGGATGCACTGGCAAAGTTTGCACCAACTCTCAATGTGAGAATGAGCAATGCACATTACCTAAGAGGCTAGCAAATATGGATGGTGGAAGTTCCAGAAAATCGCAACATAGAACTCACAAGTTAAAGATTACAACTAAAATCATGATATTACAAGGCATAATAAAAATCACTCCAAGAGGGTCCGTGGCAGTGACAAGTCACTGTTAGCTACCCCGACCGTAGCGTGTAACAAAAAGCCATTATGATTGCTATCAGCAAAGGAAATCATTTACCATTATCCTATCAACTGGTTATTTGAGTGTGGCACAATTTCAAGATTTTAGACCAACCATTAATTGTTTTTACTCTACTAAACCAGAAAGTTTACCATTAAGCATATTAATATCTCAAAATAACAGCAAATAATCAAGTGAAACAATTTAGTGATCTACAAGAATATGCAAGATTTTTCCGTTATACCATCTACCACATGTAGCATTTTCTATTTCCATCAAGCACCATTAAATATATATTTTTTAACACAAACTCTCCAAATAATATAACGATGAAACAATAGAGTACTCTTACTACACTACTAGAACTAACAACTATGAATAATAGATGCATGAAAAACATGAGCTAAAAAGATTGCAGCAGCTAGAAGAAAAACTAAGAATATGAGCATAACGACTGTTCATATGAAAAAGCGTTGCGTGTCTCTCTCCCACACAAGAATGATGGGTTCCAACTATATTTATTGCAGCAAGTAAAAAAATAAAATAAAACAAAACAAAAACAAGCAGACGCTCCAAGTAAAATGCATATGATGTGACCGAATAAAAATAAAGTTTCACTAGAACTGACCTTATAAATTGTTGATGAAGAAGTGGATGCCTTGGGCATCCCCAAGCTTAGATGCTTGAGTCTTCTTAGAATTTTCTGGGATGAACCATGGGGGCATCCCAAAGCTTTTGCTTTTCACTCTTCTTGATCACATTATATCACCCTCTTCTCTTGACCCTTGAAAACTTCCTTCAGACCAAACTCAATTTAATTCTCATTATAGGGTTAGTGCACAATAAAAAATTCACATATTTTCCTTGGACACAAACATATTCTCCTTGCTGAGTAATTAGCACAAAATTTTCAAGTCATTTTGATCTTTCTGCGATTTATGCGATTTTATACGGTGGATAGCAGAAATCTGTTTCATGCGCAGAAATCCAAATCTAACCTCAACTTTCACTAGAGACTTTACTTGGAACAACTAATGCATGAAAGTAAAGATACAAATGATTTGCTAAAGAAGTATACAACACCTTGACTCAAAGAATACAGAGAAAAAGAATGTGAAAAATAAAAACATGGGTTTATCTCTCAAGAAGTGCTTTTCTTTAACGCCTTCCAGCTAGCCACAGAAAGAGAAAATTAAGTGTTTTCAAGTGAAGACGCATTCAAATGAAAACCACAAGGCTTACGTTTAACTTTCTTACCATTTTTTATTACTTCTAGGGAACTAATGATTGAAGCCTGGTTTGGAGGTGAAAGTCTTGGTACCTTTCCCTACATCAATAGTTGCTCCCAAGAGTTTTAACAGAGATCTTCCAAGAGTAATTTGGCCTCCTCCTACACATTCAATAACAAGATAATTTGTGGATACCATTCTCCCAAGAAGTTTTGTAAAAACTCCCTCAGTTATCCCAATGGTAAATATAGTGGTATTATTAGTGAGAGGTATTTCCTCTCCTCCCTTAGAAAGTCCATGAAGACTCAAAGATTCATAAATCTCTTTAGGTATAAGACAAAATCTAGACATAATATCACAACGAGCATGAAAAGTTTTACCACTTATAGTGCCTTTTACTGTAGGGATCATATTTGAGGCTTCAAAATTTATTGGGACATAATCAAAATGTTCACGAATCTGATTATAGCCTTCTTTTAAGCAAGATACATGTGTCTCAAGAGGGTTTAATCTAGCATAAATGCTTGCAAGAGCTATATCAGTTTTACTAGGTGAGCTATAGATGGAAGTCAAATTTTTTATGGAATTAAAGCTTGATCCCCATCGTAATGAAGGAAATCTCCTCCTACTACCGTATCGAAAGCATACATATAGCAAAGAACAAGACCAAAGTAAAAGCTATGAAGAAACAGACTTAGAGTCATTTTAGGTTAAGTTTTACAATAAGAATAAAAAACTCTAGACCATGCTTCTTTAAAACTCTCATCACTCCCTTGTTTGAAAGTGATGATCATTTCCTCAGGTGACATGGTAAAAGGAACAGTGTAACATCCCTAATTTTTGGAAAACGCAAAAATCACAAAAATTTGAAACTTTTTGTTTTCATGATTAAGCAAGGCACCAAAAACCAAATAAAAGGGAAAAAGGAAAGAAAACAATATGCAATTGGAATAAAGAATACAAATTGCCCTAATTCCATAAACCCTAAAGCCTATTTCTAAAATAAAATATGTTCCCTCATGTGAATAAAATATTTTCTTAGCAAACATCTTTATCAAAAAGGTTTTCAACTCAACTACCATTTTTAAAATGATTATAATAATTAAAAACCAGAGAGTTACTATCTCTAATATTTTCTCCTTATCTCCAATAAATTATGTCACTATTATTATTAACCTCAAATGGATATAAATTGGTTATTTGTTTTCCAAGTACTATATCAATCAACAAAACAATAAAGTGTTATACAAATTATTTGGTTATAAAAACAAGTAAAGTACTTTGGAAAAAAACAATGTTTTCAATTAGGAAAACAACATCTACATTAGAAAAAATCTCTTTGTTCTTACTCACCCTTAATTTAAAATTTATTAATAAATTCTCTATTTTGATAAGATACCATGAGTGAATTGCTCATATGTTGAAAATACTTTAAAAGGGTCTAGAAAACAATAATTTGAACCATAGAAATATTTTCTAAAATCATTTAAATCATATTTCTATAATTAACCCTCTTTTTCTACTAAGTAACTATTCATGTTTTCATCATATTTTAAAGTTATAAAAGATGAAAACACTTTAAATTGGAATTGGAAAATAGTATTTGATCTTTATAAAGCCACTGAAATTTTATTTGACCAATATTTATATTTCATATTTTTCTAAATTAAAAATGACATTAAGTACTATTAAGGATTTATTCATATTTCTCAAAATTCAAATTTTGGAATGTGTTCAAAGTTGACCAAAAATGTTATTAGTTGATATATATTTCAAGTACAAAATTTTAGAAATTTAATTGAGGTAATTTGAATAGAGAAAACAGAAGTTATTATGGAATTAAGAAAACATGAAAAAAAATGATGACGTCATTGATGACGTCATGTCGTCTTCAACGTTTAGAAACTGAACCTGCTCCGTTTCCTCCCAAAATTTCGCCCGTCGATTAATCATCATTAAGGCAATTAAAATCTTGCTCGATCCCCGCACCTTAAAGCCCTTCCTCCCCTCTTCATTTCCCCCTTACTCCCTTCCGTGATAACGCAGCCAAGAGCCCACAATCTCTCGGCGGAGTTCTCTCTGCCCGCCGCCGTTTTCTCTCGTTTTCGGTGAGTGCAGTTGGTCCCCGAGCACACGACCACCTCCATTCTCTTCCCCTTCTCCGTGTCCAAATCCTTATGTTGAATATCACGTGTTTTCCGCAGCATAGCGAGGAAACCGAGCTCGCCGGAGTCGGAACCCCCACGGCTGCCTCGGGTCTTCATCGCGCCACCACCTGAGGCAAATCCAACTATCGCCGAGGACGCTGTCGAGTTCGGCGTGTCGAACTTCCCCTTCTGGACCCATTCGCTGTGCCCGAAACCCCCTGGATCTCCGTCGCCATCAACTTCCGCGTTGCCGGCCACCGCAACGGCCCGGTGAGCAACCTCTTCCCCAGGTCCATTCTCGACCATAGGATCTAGATCGTAAGGCCACCGTTAGACCACTTACTCGAACAGGTATCGGCCAATCAGATCAAGCCAAGTCAGCCGAGCGTTAAGTTCCTTATCCGTCGCTCGGTGCAGCACGTAGACGGCCCAAGCCCAACTGTTATCCGTCGCCCAGTGCAGCGCATAGCAGCCCAGTCTCTGTTCCTCTTGCGGAATAGAATATAAATAGTAATTTTTGCAGATTAGTTCCTAGAACTTAGAAACATCATATCTTTTTAACCACAAGTCCAAATTTAGAAAACTTGGACTTTTTGAAATCCCCTGGATCTGTAGAATCTTTTAGCACTGTTCAAATTCAAATTTGAACAACTTAAATTGGTTCAAATTTAAATATGCTTATTTGATGATTTTTGGCATAATTCAAATTCTACAAATCCAAAAATTGCAAATAAAATATATTTGGAAACATTAGAATGTGTAATTTCATACCCTCTATCCCAAAATAAATTTTGACCAAATTAAAATTGAATTTAGAATTAATTTGTCTATTTGAGTATTTTTTTGACATAGATTTAATTCTATAAATATTTTCAATATAGTTCCTTTTGCAAATTTGTTCCATTTGTAAACCTTGAACCAGTGACATCTTTTCCCAATCATTTTGGAAACCCTTGGACCATGACCATGTAATTTTAGCCAAACTTCCATCATAGTAGTCCACCTAGTTGTTTAAGTCTTAGAATTGTTCTATCCTTGTTACCTTTGTTTGTTGTGGCCATTTTTTAATCCAAGACCATGTCCCTAGTATGTGTAAATCACATATAAGACCAAGTAGTGAAACTCAAACACTAGTACTATTGTTTCCTGTCTACTTCTCCACTCTCCTATTCTTGCTTCAAGAATTCATCAAGTTAGCAAATGGAAAACAAGACTCAAGCAGTAGAAGGCACCTCACTTTCAACTTGGTGACAACATGAAGAGCTCCAAGGAAGATCAATGAAGAAATTTTGAAGAAAAGACTTGGACTCCACAATTAGAAGCAACTCAAGGAAGTACAAGTGTGAAGAAATTCAGAAGAAAACATCTCCCTCTCTCTTTCTATCTTCTTATTTTTCTTTCTTTTCTATTTGACTTAGTGGTATTTGTGCCCATCCCATACCTAAACCAAGTAGTGAAGTGAAGACCATGAAGATTTATCAATTTCAAGAGAAGCTTCACAACAAGGAGGAAACTACAATATAAGCATGAAGATGAACTTCAAGAAGACAAGCATGTGAAGACTTGGAGACATCCACACAAGTTGAAGAATAACAAGTTGTTTTTGTCCAACCATTGACCCAAATGGAAAATCCCAAGACTTTATCTTGTTATCTATATTTCTATGAAGTTAGTTGAACCTAGACCTACCTTAAACCAAATGGAAGGACTAACTTAGATTACTCAAAAGTCCTGATGAAATGACTAAGTCTTAAACATTGTTATGTGTTATTTTAGTTGAAATAGTTAGATCACCCTTGGTGAACTCTTGGAACTTCCTCGACAGGTATGGTTATAATAAAGTTTGATCACATCAAACTCAACCTAGTACATCCCAAGTAAACCCTTGGAAACTCTTTAACAAGTATGAAACCATTAGAGAATGGATCTTTCAAACTCAAACCTTGACCTTATCCTAGCCAACTTGGTTAAACACCTTTTCACATGATTATGGATTTGTATGTTTTGTTCACTTGTATGTTTGTTTGGTAGAATGTTTGTTTATTTTTAAGGATGGCAATTTTAACTGTGGGTATGGGTATTCGCGGGTATTCGACCTGTATGGGCAGGGTATGGGTACTCTTTTATACCCATGGGCAGTACCCATACCATACCCGTCAAGTCATGGGTAGGTCATGGGTATCATGTTGTACCTATGGGTATACCCGTACCCTACCCATTTATACTGATATGTGGGGCAGTTTGACCATATGTAGCCCAGCAGGAAGCAGCCGACAAGGCCATGACTTCAGGTTCCAGGCAAAGGGTCGGTCAAAGTGTGTAATCCCCTCGTATCCTAAATCTCCGCAAACTACAATCACTCATTGATCCTCTCATCATCTAAACACTCAAATTAAGGAGATAGATTTCCAACAATGAGGCATATAATGGATTGAACTTATATTCTTGTCAAATGTGCTATTAATTTATATAATAACTTGTGTACCCGTTGGGTATCCAATGGGTCCGGGTATCTGCCGAGTATGGAATGGGTAGAGTTTTGTACCCATGGGTACGGGTATGGGTAAAGTTTTCTACCCATTGACTATACAGGTATGGGTATGGTATTGCTCTACCCGCCCCATAACCTTCCCATTGCCATCCTTATTTATTTTGTTATTGCGTTTTCATTGTATAGATTGTACGGAGAGCAACGATCTTTTGTGAAGAGAGTGTGATTTCTTCACCAACCTCAACAAGGCAAGTAACACATCATCCATCCACCCATTATTTTCTATATGCTTAGTTGATTTTGAGTAGTATGCATGATAGGAAATTTTACTAAATTATATTATGCTATGCTATAGCCTAGTAGTGTGTAGCCATCCTTATACATTGTTACTTTTGAAGAATTGGTACTTAGTAGATTCTTAGCATTGCTACAAAAATTGTTTTACTTGATGTTGTGGAAAGATTCTAAGTAACAACTTCAATGAACCACCTGGGTGGATTGGTAATGCGGGGTTGTTGATAGTTGAGTGTCTCCCCGAGGGGAGTTCACTTGAAGGAATGCCACCCAGGAACAAACTTATTATGATGTTCCCCAAGTTTAGATTGCTTCCAGTGCAGCCTTTAGTCATATGGGCTCTATCTTGATCAACTAAGTTGTGAGGGTTTAGCCTGGGCTTGACAAGCAAATGTAGCATAATTATAGGTGGAACGGGTCTTGTCATTGTGTTTAATTCTTGCTTCTGAAAGATCTCGCCTTGATTCTTCTCCTTTCCTTAATGCACTCAGGGTGTATAGGATGTTTGGGTTGAAATGAGTCTAAAGGTGAAAGTGCACAAACTCTACAGAGTCAACTGATGTGTACGCACGCTTCTATTCTTGTAGACAGTGTTGGGCCTCCAAGTGCAGAGGTTTGTAGAACAACAGCAAGTTTCCCTTAAGTGGATCACCCAAGGTTTATCGAACTCAGGGAGATAGAGGTCAAAGATATCCCTCTCAAGCAACCCTGCAATCAAGATACAAGAAGTCTCTTGTGTCCCCAACACACCTAATACAATTGTCAGTTGTATAGGTGCACTAGTTCGGCGAAGAGAGAGTAAAATGCAAGTAATATGGATGATAATAAGTGATAATAGCAATGTGAAATAAAAATGGCAGCAAGCAAACATGTAGCAGAACAGGCGGAAAACGGTGTTTCAATGCTTGGAAATAAGGCCTAGGGGTCCTACTTTCACTAGAGGACAATAATTAAAACATAATTGAATGCATAAATATTATTTCTTCACTATGCTACTACGAACCACTCTCCGGTCGAATAACGAACACTAATCATTGCGTAGGGATTTAACATCACTCCTCAAGTTTATATTCCCTCTCTAGGGCACACCTACGTCACTACGAGCGCCATAAATTAGTAAACAAACGCCACAATTTCATAGGTTCACCTTCAACCACAAGATATAAATATCATGCTAAACCACACAAAGCACACACTGTCACCTTTGCCCCGTGATCAAAGTGTTTACGGAGATAACAAAACCACTTGAGTAGCATAACAGATGAAGATCAATATACATATTCAACTAGATTACAAATCTCATTATCACATAAAGATCACACCATGGGAGAGAGAGATGAACCACATAGCTACCGGCAAAGCCCTCAGCCCCGGGGGAGAACTACTCCCTCCTCGTCATAGGAGACAGCAACAGCGATGGAGATGGCCGTGGAGTCGAAGGAGATGGCTTCCGGGGGCACTTCCCCGTCCCGGCAGGGTGCCAGAACAGAGATCTGTCCCCCGAAACTTGTCGGCGGCGGTGGCGGAGCTACGGATGTATTTTGTGGAAAAGGTCGATTCTCTTAGGATTTACGCCTCGGAGAGTATATATGGGCGAAAGGGCAATGCCGGGAGGTGGCCAGGGGGCCCACACCCATAGGTGGCGCGTTTAGGGGAGGACCCGCGCCACCCCATGGTGTGGCCACCCTGTGTCCCCCTCCGGGGCTCTTCGGGACTTCTGGATGCTTCCGGGACTTTTAGAACTTCTGGCTTTCAAATTTTCCAATTCCTAGAATATTTCCGGAACAACTTTTCTGAAACTAAAAACAGCAGAAAATAGGGAACTGGCTCTGTGGCATCTTATTAATAGGTTAGTTCCGGAAAACATAAGAAAACGTAGGAAAACATGTAGCAATTGGCATAATATCAACATGGAACATCAGAAATTATAGATACGTTTGAGACGTATCAAGCATCCCCAATCTTAGTTCCTACTCGTCCTCGAGTAGGTAAATGATAAAAATAATAATTTCTGAGGTGACATGCTACCACACAATCTTGATCATAATATGTAAAGTAGAGCATGTAAACTAGGATAAAATGAACTAAAGTTGTGATCTATATTTGATATCAACAAGTAATGCATAAACAAATAAGAAGAAAGAAGCAAAAAATAATAATGAATCAATACTAAAAGACTATCAATCGTGCAAAGTTTATTAGAGGTGATTTAAGCTTTCAAGAACAACAATATCATGCATGTCGAACTATCTTCACAAACCCTGTTAGGATCAAGTCAAGCTTTCCACACGATGCAATGCTTGAATCTTAAACTATTTGCGCACTAAAAACAAGCAAGTGTTCTGCGTTGGTCCCTGGCACCGGGATGTTATGGCTAAAAGAACATTACGGGGGGTTTGGAAGTTCAATTGAAGAAAGGCTCACAAAGCTTAAAGTGGTCATTGGACAAGAGAAAGTCTTACAACCGAAGCTATGCAAGGAGTAGGGATTTCCACACAACGGATGCACATAGAGCTATAAGTGTATGAAAACTCTCCAATGGAACTAGTGGGGGTGCATCCAACTTGCTTGCTCACGAAGACCTAGAGCTCATTTGAGGAGGCTCATCATTGGAATATACAAGCCAAGTTCTATAATGTAAAGTTCCCCCACATAGTTATGAATGAATGATAATATGAAAACTCTCTCCAAACTGAAGTATTGGTGCTAAAGATGAAGCACAAGTGTGGTATATAAAGGATAGTAATGAGCCCCCTCTCTCTTTATTCTCTCTTTGGCCCCTTTCTTTTGGGCCTTTTCATTTTTTTATATATCCTCACCGGTAGGGGCAACATCCTATATTACAATGAATCATCACACTTTTAGTACTCATAACTCTAAATAAATATCTCTGATGTCTCTAACTACATGCTCCTTCCAGTGTAGCAGTATGCATAAATAACCATGAAGCTCATCATCAAGTAACATAATGGAGGTGGATGTTGTGCAGCAATATATCTCGGAATGGATATGGAAATGCCATGATAGGTAGGTATGGTGGATATTTTGAGGAAGTGTATATGGGCTTACGTGTAGGAGAACAAAGTCCTCCCACGGGATTAGGATGCACTGGCGAAGTTTGCACCAACTCTCAATGTGAGAAAGGGCAATGCACAGTACCAAAGAGGCTAGCAAATATGGATGGTGGAAGTACCAGGAACCGCAATATAGACTCACAAGTTAAAAGATTGCAGCAAGCAAATCATCTTACAAGGAAATATGCAAATCACTCCAAGAGGGTCCGTGGCAGTGACAAGTCACTGTTAGCTACCCCGACCGTAGCGCGTAACAAAAGGCCGATCAGAAATGTATCACTCGCAGCAATCATATACCACTGTTTCTATCAGCTGGTAATTTAAATGTGGCACAGTTTCAAGTTTCTTAGACCAACCATTGAAAGTTTATACTTACTAGTCCTTCCCGTTTATCCATTAAGCAAATTAATATCTCAAAACAACAACAGTGATTCAAGTGAAGCAGTTTAGTGATATACAAGACCATGCAATTTTTTCCACTATACCAACTACCACATAAGCATTCCTATTTACAAGCAAACACACATATGAGAACCACCTAACTACAAAAGCTAACAGCTCTGAACAAAGGATGCATGCAAAACAAGAGCTGGAAGAACTAAAATATCTAAGCATGAATACTCAACAAATATAAGTGAAGCACAAGAGTATTCTAACGAAAAAGTGGAGTGTGTCTCTCTCCCACACAAGTATGATAAGATCCAACCATAAAATGCAGCAAAGAAAACTAAACAAAATTAAATCAAAAATAAAAGACGCTCCAAGTAAAACACATAAGATGTGACCGAATAAAAATATAGTTTCACTAGAAGTGAACCGATAATTTGTCGATGAAGAAGGGGATGCCTTGGGCATCCCCAAGCTTAGATGCTTGAGTCTTCTCGGAATTTTCTGGGATGTACCACCGGGTTATCCCCAAGAATAGGCTCTTCACTCTTCTTCATCACGTCATATCATCCTCTTTTCTTGACACTTGAAAACTTCCTTCACACCAAACTTCTCACAATCTTCATTAGCAACGTTAGTGCAATCAAAATAATAAATTCACATGGTTAAGTTTCAACACAAGAATAACACTCATAAACACATTAGCTACTTTCACAACTTATTTTAAAACTCTTTTTCTCAAAAGAACACCAAAAGAAAGAGATTAAGATGCAAATGCAATTATTGGCAGAAATATGTCAAAACAGGACAACAGGTAAAGATGATTTTTTTTCGAAAATCCTATTTTGCTCAAATAAAAAGTGGTCATCTAAGAAAAGTTGCGTATATAGCCCAGAATTACGCACAAAAAAACTCTGGTCATTTCGAATTTTCTGTGATTTTATACAAATTTAACAGTGGACAGCAGAAATCTGTTTCCTGCGTAGAAATCCGAAATATAGTCTCAACTTTCCACTAGAGGCTTTACTTGGCTCAACAAAGACACACAAAAAAAGATACAGAGGGGTTTCTAAGGAAATATACAAAACCCAGTTGCAAAGAAAACAAAAGAAAACGAAGGAAAACGGGCTGAAAACGGAGAAATAAAACAGATTGTCTCCCCAGTAGCGCTTTTCTTTAACGCCTTTCAGCTAGGCATAGTGATTTTTAAAAGGTGCTCACATAAGAATAAGAGTTGAAGCACAATAAGAGAGCATCAAGAAGCACATATAAAACACATTTAATTCTAACCTACTTCCTATGAAAAGGAATCTTGTAGAAAAACAAGTCAACGAAGCACAGAGTGACTAGCATAGGAACACAAAATAAGTGCAACTTGAAAAATTTCAACATAAATAGGGGAAACTTAATATTGTTGAGTTGCATAAAACCATGTTTACCTATCTCATAATAACTTTCAGTAGCATCATGAATAAAATTAACATTATAGCTATCACATAAAACATTCTTATCATGAGCCACATGCATAAAAGAATTAATACTCTCCACATAAGCATAGTCATTCTTATTAATAGTAGTGGGAGCAAATTGAACAAATAGCTATGATTTTTATTATCATCACCATAATGATTAAATATAGGAGGCATATTGTAATCATAATTAATTTCCTCCTCAATAGTAGGTGGACAGAAAATATCATATTTATCATTGTAGACATGTGGAACTAGAATACCACAATCATTATAATCATCATATATTGGAGGTAAAGTATCATCAAAGAAAATTTCCTCCTCAAAACTTGGGGGACTAAAAATATCATATTCATCAAAACTAGCTTCCCCAAGCTTAGAATTTTCCATAGCATTACCAATAATGGTGTTTAAAGAGTTCATACTAATAACATTTCTATTAGCATGCAAATAAAGCTCCATAGGTTTTTTAATTTTCTCTTCAAACACTTCATGTCCTAACTCAAGATAAATATTATAAAGCTCTCTCATATTTTTGTTGTTTTCCATTAAGCTTAACTAGTGAAAACAAGAAACAAAAATATTTAATTGGAGAATCTAAAGGAAATAACTTCGATCACTCACACCCGAGGATGTGAGTACCTTTTACCTTGCCTCCACAGCAACGACGCCAGAAAAGCCCTTGATGTCTACGCACTCTTCTATTCTTGTAGACAATGTTGGGCCTCCAAGTGCAGAGGTTTGTAGAACAACAACAAATTTCCCTTAAGTGGATCACCCAAGGTTTATCAAACTCAATGAGATATAGGTCAAATATATCCCTCTCAAGCAACCCTGCAATCAAGATACAAGAAGTCTCTTGTGTCCCCAAAACACCTAATACAATTGTCAGTTGTATAGGTGCACTAGTTTGGCGAAGAGAGAGAGTAAAATGCAAGTAATATGGATGATAATAAGTGATAATAGCAATCTGAAATAAAAATGGCAGCAAGCAAACATGTAGCAGAACAGGCGGAAAACGGTGTTTCAATGCTTGGAAATAAGGCCTAGGGATCCTACTTTCACTAGAGTACACTCTCAATAATGAAAACATAATTGAATGCATAAATATCATTCCTTCACTATGCTACTCCGAACCACTCTCTGGTCAAATAACGAACACTAATCATTGCGTAGGGCTTTAACATCACTCCTCAAGTCTATATTCCCGCTCTAGGGAACCCCAATGTCACTACGAGCGCCATAAATTAGTAAAAAAACGCCACAATTTCATAGGTTCACCTTCCAACACAAGATATAAATATCATGCTAAACCACACGGAGCACACACTGTCACCTTTGCCCCGTGATCAAAGTGTTTATGGAGATAACAAAACCACTTGAGTAGCATAACAGATGAAGATCAATCTACATATTCAACTAGATTACAAAGCTCATGATCACATAAAGATCACACCATGGGAGAGAGAGATGAATCACATAGCTACCGGTAGAGCCCTCAGCCCCGGGGGAGAACTACTCCCTCCTCATCATAGGAGACAACAACATCGATGGAGATGGCGGTGGAGTCGAAGGAGATGGCTTCCGGGGGCACTTCTCCATCCCGTCAGGGTGCCAGAACAGAGATCTGTCCCCTGAAACTTGTCGGCGGCGGCGGCGGAGCTACAGATGTATTTTGTGGAAAAGATCGATTCTCTTAGGGTTTACGCCTTGGGGAGTATATATGGGCAAAAGGGCGATTCCAGGAGGTGGCTAGGGGGCCCACACCCCTAGGTGGCGCGGCTAGGGGGGGCCCGCGCCACCCCATGGTGTGGACACCCTGTGGCCCTCCTCCGGGGCTCTTCGGGACTTCTGGATGCTTCCGGGGCTTTTAGGACTTCTGGGTTTTGAATTTTCCAATTCCGCGAATATTTCCAGAACAACTTTTCTGAAACTAAAAACAACAGAAAACAAGGAACTGGCTCTGTGGCATCTTGTTAATAGGTTAGTTCCGGAAAACATAAAAAAACGTAGGAAAACAAGCGGAAAACATGTGGCTATTGGCATAATATCAACATGGAACATCAGAAATTATAGATACGTTTGAGACATATCATCAACAAACTAAGATCTTAGCCATGTCCCCGGTTATGGATAACTATGAGCAGCTGGACAAGGATGGACGGGAGAATCACATCACCATTTTCAATAAGTAAAATTTGACTAAGTGAACAGTAGTTGTGGTGCTTGGATTTCAGAACAATGATGCCACCCTTTGAAAAGAAAAGTTTGTTCTACAAAAGTGATAGGAGAAAACTAGCTTTATGCAAACTTAGCCAAAACTCCACCCAGCCAAATAAGCATGTAGTATTAGCCTTGACATTTATATCCACCATAGTGTTACTTGCCAATACATTAAATTGTATTGACTCCCTTGTGGCTGCATATTCCATCCTGCAGATGATTCTGAAGACGAGTGAGGATTTCGTTTAGGATCTCGAGACTATTGCCAACATGTTTTGCCTGTGGCACATGAAGAAGATGGGCTCAATGTCGTACTATGTTTTCCTCTGTATTTATTTGTTTTCTGCTAGTATTCTAAGACTATGCAAGTAGTAATACTATTTTGTACAGACTGGATCATGTGATGTAATAGAATTTGATGCATTTGCATGATATTTCATTTTGTACTGTGGTGCTAGCAATTGATCCAGGGACTAGCACAATAACACAGGTGTCCTTACATTATTTAAATGTGGGAACGCTACAAAATGGTATCAGAGCATAGTGTTGCCTGTAGAATTCGAGACCCTAAGTTTGGAAAATACCCTAGGATTGAAAATTTTCTATGTTCAAACTTTCTGGAAACAAAACAATCATCTTAATTCTTCTCATATCATCTCATCTATTATTCATCTTAAAAAAAATTAGATGACCTACCTCTTCAATACCATCAAGACATGAATGTTGATGACCATACCATGAAGTGCAAGAAGTATTTTCATCACATGAGGACCTACACTCAAGACAATTGAAGAAACTTGGAGATATACCTATACTTCACAACAATCAAGAATACTCCAAGACATGGAGAGAAGAATTTGAAGAAACTAAAGAAGATATAGATGAGACCACCAATCTAGTTACTTTGTTAGAACAATGTTAATGTGTTAGTATATTAATCATACCAATGAGTGTGGTATGGCAATATTAGTCTGTTTTCTAAAACCATGTTCTTTGGTGTGATGTTTGTGTTTCTATATGTGTTGGTGACAATATGAGTTTTCTTGATCTGCTGTGTTGGGTTAGGAATTTCTTTAGTCTCTTTCTAATCCCTACTCTTTGATGCTAAGCCAAACACAAACACATACCCATTTACCAACCATATTGGGATACCATATGAAGTTCAACAACAAACCTTTCACCCAAGAATGTCATGACTAGTTCTCTATAGAGACACAAACCATACAATTGAAGAATGTCACAAATTTCAAGATCCTTTTGTGTGAAGGAACAATCACATCCATGATCAATGCCAACTACATCATAAGGAGAAGCAAGCCAATCAACAAGTGAAGAAAGACAAGTGAGCCCCAAGTTGCATGAGCTATAAATATTTCAGAGCCAACTACACCAAGAGAAGAAATAATGAAGAAACACAACTATCCAGTTTGTGTTACATAAGAGTTTTACGCAGCCCACTAGTTGAGAAATGACAGTTAGCTCAATTTTGTCTTACAGATTGGAAACTTTCTGTTAGACAAGTGAGGTGACCCAGTGTTATTAAACAAGATTCATCAATCCAAGTACAAGGTAATGATTGAGTGCAACATGGATTGGCCCCCATGGTGACTACTCACATTATTTACTTTTACTATGAGGAATATTAAATCTGAGTGACATACCTATTAGAGAGACGATGATGTTAAACCCGAACCATAGAATGGTAGAATAAAATAATGACCCTATGGTAGTGTTACTGAAAAACGTACTATTTTTGGTGAGGATCAAGCCAACCTTGGAGCTATCAAGCAATGGAAGATTTTGCCTACCATGAGAGTTTCTTTAGAAATAGCATGGTGTTTTCCTTGAAGGATGACAACAAGATGGAAGATTGCCAAGGATATCAAAAGACCAAGTTGAGAGTGAACCAAATACTTTTGATTGACCCAAAGAGTGACACCTCAGTGTCCAAGGTAGTTCAACATACCTATGTTGGTCTAAAGCTCTACCGTGAAGGAAATTTCTACTCAAGCCAATCTCAAATCAAATCTACACTCCAATCTAATGAAAATAGACTACCCACAAAAAAATATTTTAAGGGTGGTAGCCCACCAAGTTGTTCTGGAACCCAGTTACCCAATCCTTCTTTCTAGCCTTCCCAAATCCGGGACGAGATTTCTTTTAAGGGTGGTAGTCTGTAACATCCCTGATTTTTGGAAAACTAAAAAATCACAAAAATTTGAACTTTGTGTTTTCATGATTAAGCAAGGGACCAAAAACCAAATAAAAGGGAAAGAGAAAAGAAAACAATATGCAATTGGAATAAAGAATCCAAATTGCCCTAATTCCATAAACCCTCAAGCCTATTTCTAAAATAAAATATGTTTCCTCATGTGAATAAAATATTTTGTTAGCAAACATCTTTATCAAAAATGTTTTCAACTCAACTACCATTTTGAAAATGATTATAATAATTAAAAACCAGAGAGTTACTATCTCTAATATTTTCTCCTTGTCTCCAAGAAATTATGTCACTATTATTATTAATCTCAAATGGATATAAATTGGTTATTTGTTTTCCAAGTACTATGTCAGTCAACAAAACAGTAAAAAGTTATACAGATTATTTGGTTATAGAAAAAAGTAAAGTACTTTGGAAAAAAACAATGTTTTCAATTGGGAAAACAACATCTACATTAGAGAAAATCTCTCTGTTCTTGCTCACCCAGAATTTCAAATTTCTTAATAAATTCTATATTTTGATAAGATACCATGAGTGAATTGCTCATATGTTGAAAATACTTTAAAAGGGCCTAGAAAACAATAATTTGAACCATATAAATATTTTCTAAAATCATTTAAATCATATTTCTATAATTAACCCTCTTTTTCTATTAAGTAACTATTCATGTTTTCATCATATTTTAAAGTTATAAAAGATGAAAACACTTTAAATTGGAATTGGAAAATAGTATTTGATCTTTATAAATCCACTAAAATTTTATTTGACCAATATTTATATTTCATAATTTTCTAAATTAAAAATGACATTAAGTACTATTAAGGATTTATTCATATTTCTCAAAATTCAAATTCTGGAATGTGTTCAAAGTTGACCAAAAATGTTATTAGTTGATATATATTTCAATTACAAAATTTTAGAAATTTAATTGAGGTCATTTGGATAGAGAAAACAGAAGTTATTAAGGAATTAAGAAAACATGAAAACAAATTATGACGTCATTGATGACGTCATGTCGTCTTCAATGTTTAGAAACTGAACCTGCTCTGTTTCCTCCCAAAATTTCGCTCGTAGATTAATCATCATTAAGGCAATTAAAATCTTGCTCGATCCCCACACCTTAAAGCCCTTCCTCCCCTCTTCATTTCCCCCGTACTCCCTTGCGCGATACCGCAGCCAAGAGCCCACAATCTCTCGCCGGAGTTCTCTCTGCCCGCCGCCGTTTTCCCTCGTTTTCGGTGAGTGCAGTTGGTCCCCGAGCACACAACCACCTCCATTCTCTTCCCCTTGTCTGTGTCCAAATCCTTATGTTAAATATCGCGTGTTTTCTGCAGCATAGCGAGGAAACCGAGCTCACCAGAGTCGGAACCCCCACGGCTGCCTCGGGTCTTCATCGCGCCACCACCTGAGGCAAATCCAACTATCGCTGAGGACGCTGTCGAGTTCGCCGTGTCGAACTGCCCCTCCTGGACCCCTTCGCTGTGCCCGGAACCCCCTAGATCTCCGCTGCCGTCAACTTCTGAGACGCCGGCCACCGCAACGGCCATTTTCGGCCAGCCCCGCCGCCCGGTGAGCAACTCTTCCCCAGATCCATTTTCGACCATAGGATCTAGATCGTAAGGCCACCGTTAGACCACTTACTTGAACACGTATCGGCCAATCACATAAGGCCAAGTCAGCCAACCGTTAAGTTCCTTATCCGTCGCTCGGTGCAGCATGTAGACGACCCAAGCCCAACTGTTATCTGTCGCCCAGTACAGCGCATAGCAGCCCAGTCTCTGTTTTTCTTCCGGAATAGAAAATAAATAGTAATTTTTGCAGATTAGTCCCTAGAACTTAGAAACATCATATGGTTTTAACCACAAGTCCAAATTTGCAAACTTGGACTTTTTGAAATCCTCTGGATATGTAGAATCTTTTAGCACTGTTCAAATTCAAATTTTACCAACTTAAATTGGTTCAAAATTAAATATGCTTGTTTGATGATTTTGGCATAATTAAAATTCTACAAATCCAAAAATTGAAAATAAAATATATTTGGAAACATTAGGATGTACTTTCATACCCTCTATCCCAAAATAAATTTTGAACAAAATAAAATTGAATTTACAATTAATTTGTCTATTTGAGTATTTTTTTTTGACATAGATTTAATTCTATAAATATTTTCAATATAGTTCCTTTTGCAAATTTGTTCCATTTGTAAACCTTGAACCAGTGACATCTTTGCACAACCATTTTGGAAACCCTTGGACCATGAACATGTAATTTTAGCCAAACTTCCAACATAGTAGTCCACCTAGTTGTTTAAGTCTTAGAATTGTTCTATCCTTGTTACCTTTGTTTGTTGTGGCCATTTTTTAATCCAAGACCATGTCCCTAGTATGTGTAAATCACATATAAGACCAAGTAGTGAAACTCAAACACTAGTACTATTGTTTCCTGTCTACTTCTCCACTCTCCTATTCTTGCTTCAAGAATTCATCAAGTTAGAAAATGGAAAACAAGACTGGAGCAATAGAAGGCATTTCACTTTCAACTTGGTGACAACATGAAGAGGAACAAGGAAGATCAATGAAGAAATTTTGAAGAAAAGACTTGGACTCCAGAATTAGAAGCAACTCAAGGAAGTACAAGTGTGAAGAAATTCAGAAGAAAACATCTCCCTCTCTCTTTCTATCTTCTTATTTTTCTTTATTTTCTAGTTGAATTAGTGTTATTTGTGCCCATCCCATACCTAAACCAAGTAGTGACGTGAAGACCATGAAGATTAATCAATTTCAAGAGAATCTTCACAACAAGGAGGAAACTACAATATAAGCATGAAGATGAACTTCAAGAAGACAAGCATGTGAAGACTTGGAGCCATCCACACAAGTTGAAGAATAACAAGTTGTTTTTGTCCAACCATTGACCCAAATGGAAAATCCCAAGACTTTATCTTGTTATCTCTATTGCTATGAAGTTAGTTGAACCTAGACTACCTTCCAAATGGGAGGACAAACTTAGATTACTCAAAAGTCCTCATGAAATGACTAAGTGTTACACATTGTTATGTGTTACTTTAGTTGAAATAGTTAGATCACCCTTGGTGAACTCTTGGAACTTCCTCGACAAGTATGGTTATAATAAAGTTTGACCACATCAAAATCAACCTAGTCCATCCCTAGTAAACCCTTGGAAACTCTTTAACAAGCATGAAACCATTAGAGAATGAATCTTTCAAACTCAAACATTGAAATTATCCTAGCCAACTTGGTTAAGCAGCTTTTGACATGATTGTTGCTTTGTATGTTTTCTTCACTTGTACGTTTGTTTGGTAGAATGTTTGTTTATTTTGTTATTGTGTTTTCACTGTGTAGATTGTACGGAGAGCAACGATCTTTTGTGAAAAGAGTGTGATTTCTTCACCAACCTCAACAAGGCAAGTAACACATAATCCATCCACCCATTATTTTCTATATGCATTAGTTGATTCTGAAAGATCTCGTCTTGATTCTTCTCCTTCCCTTAATGCACTCAGGGTTCATAGGATGTTTGGGTTGAATTGAGTCTGAAGGTGAAAGTGCACAAACTCTGCAGAGTCAACAAACTAAGATCTTAGCCGTGTCCCCGGTTATGGACAACTATGAGAAGCTCGACAAGGATGGAAGGAAGAATCACATCGCTATTTTCAATTAGTAAATTTTGACCAAGTGAACAGTAGTTGTGGTGCTTGGATTTCAGTCTAATGAGGCCACCCTTTGAAAAGAAAAGTTTGTTTTACAAAAGTGATAGGAGAAAACTAGCTTTATGCAAACTTAGCCACAACTCCACTCAGCCAAAAATCATGTAGTATTAGCCTTGCCATTTATATCTACCATAGTGTTACTTGCTAATACATTAAATTGTATTGACTCCCTTGTGGCTGCATATTCCATCCTGCAGATGATTCTGAAGATGAGTGAGGATTTCGTTTAGGATCTCGAGACTATCGCCAACATGTTTTGCCTGTGGCACATGAAGAAGATGGGCCCAATGTTGTACTATGTTTTCCGCTGTATTTCTTTGTTTTCTGCTAGTCTTCTAAGACTATGCAAGTTGTAATACTATTTTGAAAGACTGGATCATGCGATGTAATAGAATTTGAAGCATTTTCATGATATTTCATTTTGTACCGTGGTGCTAGAAATTGATCCAGGGACTAGCACAATAACAAAGGTGTCCTTACATTATTTAAATGTGGGAACGCTACAAACAGTAACACACATTGAAGCAACTTTAAATAAGCACTATTTTTTATGTTTTTGATATAGAGAAGAAAACAAGACAAAATAAAATAACTAAGCAAAACTAAAACAAAGTAAAAAGATTGGAAGTGAAAGACTCCCCTTTCAGAAATCCTCTTTCTCCCCGGCAACAACGCCAGAAAAGCATGATGGTGCAGGGCTTGCACTCATTGGGAGACCCCAAGTGTAAGGAGTGAAGAGTGCAACAACAAGTTTTCCCTCAGAAAGAAACCAAGGTTGAATCGACCAGTAGGAGAAAGAAATCACTTCCGAAGTTTCATGCAGCTGATGTTGGCAGGGTGCACTACCGGTTCAGCAACTACGTGAAACCTACACAACACAATCAAATTACTCTGCCTTGACGAAGCAATGAGGTTGTCAATCTCACTGGTTTTGCTGAAAACAAAGAGGTTAAACGCATGGTGTCGAAAATAGTACTTGTTTGCAGTAGATGAAAACAGAACAGTGATGGAAGTAGGAAAATAGTAGTAACAATATGAAAATATTGATTGAGTGGTTGTATTATCAGTATAAATGAAAAGGACCAGGGTCCACAGTTCACTACTGGTGTCTGTTCAAAACATATAGATAGCATGTTGGGTAAACAAAATACATCTGGGCAATTGACAGATATGAAGGCTGCACCGTAGTGCATATGCATGACATGATGATTACTATGTGATTCATGCGAGCATTATAACAAGATACATAGACCGTTATCCAACTGCATCTATGACTAATAAGCCACCCTCAAAATATCATCCGAGCAAACCTTGGGTATTAAGTTGCATGCAACAGATAATTGCATTAAGCAAAGTGTGTAATGTAAACATCGTTGTTTTCTCCCTAATGGAAACAACACATCCCCCACCGATTATGTTTCTGTCACTCGAGCGTGAGTGAAAGGGAGGCATGATCCCACTATCGAGCATAAATACTCCCTCTTGGAGCTACCAGCAATTACTTGGCGAGAGCATCTACTAGCAACAGAGAACATGCAAGATCATAACTAACATACACATGAATAAAACATGATATATTGATACTCATTGGACATAGCATTAAATATTCATTGGATTCCAGCAAACACAACATGTAGCATTACAGTAAGATGATCTTGATCATGTTAGGCAGCTTACAAGATCTAAACATGAGGCATAAAGAGGATAGAACAACCATCTAGCTACTGCTATGGACTCGTAGTCCAAGGATGAACTACTCACGCATCATTCCGGAGGAGGTCATGGTGGTGTGGAGCCCTCCGGTGATGATTCTCCCTCCCGGCAGGGTGCTGGGGAGAGCTCCAGAACCCTTCTGGACTAGGGTTGACGATGACGGTGGCTCCGGATGTTTTTGGTGGAAAAGGCTCGGGTATCTAGGGTTAGCCCGTGAAGAGGCATATATAGGCGAGAGGGAAACATCGGTGGGTGATATGTCATAAACGTATCCTTAATATCTGATGTTCCATGTTGTTTTCATGTTATTTCCTACATGTTTTCTATACACTTTATGTCATTTTAATCGATTTCCGGGACTAACCCATTAACAAGATGCCATAGAGCCAGTTCTCTGTTTTCTGTTGTTTTTAGTTTCAGAAAAGTTGTTCTGGAAATATTCTCGGAATTTGAAAATTTGAAGCCCGGAAGTCTTAGAATTCCTGAAGGTTCCACGGAGTCCTGAAGAGACTCGGAGAGGAGCCACACCATAGGTTGATGCACCCCCTGGCCGTGCCTGGGGGTGGTTTGTCCCCCCCGGTGCCCTCTTCCATCGCTCTTTCGCCTATATAATCCCCCCTACATATCAACCCTAGATATATACCACTTTTCCCCTAGAAACACCCGAGGCCGCCGTCATCGTCATCCCGAGATCGGGAGGGTTCTGGAGCTCTCCCCGGCACCCTGCCGGGAGGGGAATTCATCACCTGAGGGGTCTACACCACCATGCCCTCCTCCAAAGTGATGTGTGAGTAGTTCATCCCTGGACTGCGGGTACATAGCAGTAGATCGATGGTTGTCTACTCCACTTTATGCCTCATGTTTAGATCTCGTGAGCTTCCTCACATGATTAAGATCATCTTTATGTAATGCTACATGTTGTGTTTGCTGGGATCCGATGAATGTTGCATGCTCTGTCTTCTGATTATCAATCTATCATGTTATCTTCATGCATATGCTATTTATGATCTTGCATGCTCTCCGTTATTAGTAGATGCCCTGGCCAAGTAGATGCTAGTAACTCCAAGAGGGAGTATTTATGCTCGATAGTGGGTTCATACATCCTTTGCATCTGTGCTCGAGTGACAGAAACGTGACGTATGGAGGGTGTGCTATTGCCATTAGGGTGAAAACAACAATGCTTTGTCTAAGGATGATGTTATTGTTTACATTACACACTTTTCTTAATGCAATTATATGTTGCTTGCGACTTAATATGATAGGTTTGCTCGAGCGACACTCCGAAGGTGGATTATTAGTCATAGATGCAGTTGGATGACGGTCTATGTATCTTGTTGTAATGGCTGCATGAATCACATAGTAATCTTTATGTCTTGCATATGCACTACGGTGTAGCCTTAATTTCTGTCAATTGCCCAGCTGTAAATTTTTCACCACACATGTTATTTATCTTTCACGGAGAGACAACACTAGTGAACTGTGGACCCCAGTCCATTTTCCTCATGCTGATAATACAACCACTATTTCCACTGCTCTCATACTGCTTTTATTGTTTTCATATTGTTTTCCACACCATACGTTTAACCTCTTTGTTATCAGCAAAACCGGTGAGATTGACAACCTCACTGATTTGTTGGGGGCAAAGTGATTTGATTGTGTTGTGTAGGTTCCACGTTGTTGCTGAACCGGTAGTGCGCCCTGCCATCTCAGCTGCAACAACCTTCTGAATTTACTCCTTCCTCCTACTGGTCGATTAAACCTTGGTTTCTTTCTGCGGGAAAACTGCCGCTGTGCTCATCATACCTTCCTCTTGGGGTTTCCCAACGAGTGCAAGACCTGCACCATCAGTGGGTAGCCAGGGGGCCCACACCACCCCTGGGCACGACCAGAGGGGGCGCGTCTCCCTATGGTGTGGGGCCCCTGAGGACCTCCTCCGGGTCTCCTCCGGACCCCGTGTACGTGACGAATTTCTAAGACTTTTGATTTTTGAATCGTACAATTCCGAGAATATTTCTAGAACAAATTTTCTCACATAAAAAACAGTAGAAAACATGAACTGGCTCTCTGGCATCTTGTCAATAGGTTAGTCCCATAAAATCGATAAAAATGGCATAAAGTGTGTAGGAAACATGTAGCATATAGTATGAAAACAACATGGAACATAAGAAATTATGGACACGTTTATGACGTATCAGTGGACAAACTAAAAATGAGGATCCCCTTAAAACTAAAAATGGAAGGAGTGAAAGCGCAAATCTGCCTAAATCTTGTTTTGTGTGTTTGTTAACAACACTAGTATTATTTTAACGTGTGTTGATGTTCTAGGGTCAAATGATAATTTTACTAATGGTGGTGAGTTCTCCAAAAAAGACCAAAGACAACTACAAGATCTAGAGTTGCTAGAATCTATTTCCAGGCCGGAGTCTCCGGGGTCCGAGTCCGAAGTCTCTGGGCTCAGGAATTTCCAGTGAAGAAGATGTTGGTGTCACCCTCTGGATCCCCTCTGAAATGTGTGCAGAGAGTTCCCAGAGTCTCTGGCCCAGCCGGAGTCTCCGGTGCGCAGGGGCCAGAGTATTCAGATTCTTGGCATCTTCCTTACACTCGAAGCACCATAGACATCCTCTACACTCTGGAGAGAAAGATGGCGGAATATTTGTGAAGTCTCTAGTTGGACTGGAGTCTCCGGCCTGAGCAGTCCACAGTCGCCGCCCCTAAAGTTTTTCTAGAGCCAAGTCCAAGTGGTGTCACCCACATCATAGGGTCCGGAGAGTGCCCGAAGTCTCCAGTGCACTGCAAAGTTTTCGTCCCTCCGGATTGTTGCCGGAGACTTTGGCAGGCCGGAGTCTCCGACCTTTACACCGGAATCTTCGGTGTGACTTTTCCAGAAAGAGATCAAACGACTATATTTTGGGGTTGGGGTATAAATACCCCCTCCCCTTCTTCTTCGTCTAGCTAGCTTGTCCAGAATTGAATGCTCCATTAATTGAGATCACCCACCAAGCTAGATCTCCCAATCCCTCCGCCCAAACTTGTTGATCTTCAGAGGATTTAAGGAGAAGGCCCCGATCTACATTTCCACCAACCGGTTTTCCATTCCCCCCTCATTTGCTTGAGGGATTCGAGTCTAGGGTTTCTTTGTGGAAAACGTAGACTCCATTGCTACTCTCTTGGTAGGAGCCCCCAATTTGGTTGTGGGTGTGTGCCTCAAGATTGTTGTAAAGGACTCGATTTCCGCCTCAAAGGGAATAAATAGTGGAAGGTGAACTAGGCCTTTGTGGCGAGGTTCATTGGAGAATAGGGTGAGGCCTTTGTGGCATTGAGTAGGCCTCCAACAAGACGTACTACCTCAAAAGAAGGAATTCGGGATTACATCCTTGTCTCCACGTGCTTCCGTTATCGGTTACCTCGTTCCCTCTCCTTTACTTTGTGTTTGTATCTTGTTTATTGTTATTCTTGTCATATAGGTAAATTAACCATAGTTGCATATCAAGAGAATTTAACTTTGTGTCAAGCCTTAATTTGAAAATAATTAAAATTGGTCGTAGCACCTATTCACCCCCTCTAGGTGCACATATTATCCGTTCAATTGGTATAAGAGCCCCAGATCTTATTTTGGGCGTAACCGCCTAAGAGTTATATATGGTCAATGGAGGTGATCCGCACTAGTCACTATGGATGATCTCAAGTAATTTAAAGATTCCTTGACCTCATCCATGGATGTCAAAATGATGGAGTTGCGAGATCTAATGTCACAACTATGGAAAGCCAAGGGCTTGGAAATTTCTATTTAATTCATTCGGAAGAAATTCCGGAGGAAAAGAAGGAGATGAATGGTGGGGATAAGGGTGGAGAACCGATGACCCACAAGTATAGGGGGTGTATCGTAGTACTTTTGGTAAATAAGAGTGTCGAACCCAACGAGGAGCAGAAGGTGTTGACAAGCAGTTTCGATGAAGGAATGACTGTAAATACTGAAAGATAGATTTGTAGGTTTTTTTTTGATATTGCAGATAAATAAAGTGCGAGTAAATAAAATGCAGTAGTAATAATTGCAGCAAGTGGCCCAATCCTTTCTTCAACAAAGGACAAGCCGGTGGGTTTACTTACGATTAACAAACGTTCTCGAGGACACACGGGAGGTTTGTGTCAAGTGCTTTTGTTCCTTGCAGCTGAATAATCTTAGGTGTTTTGATAAGTGTTGTGTGGGTGAACCTATGATAATGTACCGTCCCATCCAATACTAATACATACTTTTGATTATCCCTTGCAAGCATCCTCAACTACAAGAAAGTAATTAAGAAATAAATCTAACCACAACTTTAAACCCCGGGATCCTACGCTCCCTCGTGTAATGGCTTCCTAACGGGGGTTTAGGTTTGTGTCACTCCGGCAACCCTACAATTAGTATCCAAATACACGATGCATCCCCCTAGGCCCATAAATGGTGAAGTATCATGTAGTCGACGTTCACATGACACCACTAGGAGAATAACACCACAACTTAAATATCAAACATTAAATATTACTCAACATTACTTCACTACTAACAACTTGACTTATCCCATGTCCTCAAGAACAACACGAACTACTCACAAGAAATCATATGTATCATGATCATAGGTGATATAATGGATGATAAAAATCTGTTCATAAAGTGCAAACACCGATAAATCTCACAAGCATCAACTACTAACAAGTAATCCACACCGGGAGAGAGATCTAATGTAAAATAACGACAGAGGCCCCTAATTGTTACAGAGGGATGACGGTGGATGATGAGGGTGATGGTGGTGGTGGTGATGATGATGGTGATGAAGATCTTGATGATGCCCGGAGTGATGACGGTGACGATGGCGATGATTTACCCTCTCCGGAGAGGAATTTCCCCCAGCAGATTTCTCCCTGCCACAGAGCTTTTCTCTCTCGGGTGTTTTCTGCCCCGAGGCGGCGGCGGAATAATTCTTCGACGATGGTATGAGGCTTAGGGTTACCTTGGGGCTAAGTATGCCAAAACTATCCACCAGGGGTGGGCCAGGGTGGCCACACCACCTGGTGGCGCGGCAAGAGGGGGGCGCGCCACCTCATGGTGTGGGCCCCTGGTGGCCCCCCTCTGGTTCTCCTTCTGGCTGGACTCCACCTCTGAACTTTTAAGACACCCCGGATGTCCCCCTTCTTCTTCTGATCTTCTGAAATATGGTATCTCGATGGTGCTTTTTCCATCAGATTTCTGGTCCCGGTGTTTATTCTCCAAAAATTATGAAACATGCAAAATAAGGCAAAATAACATAAGGGATGCATCATAACATGAAATATATCGATGAATAATAGAAAATTATGATACAAAATAGTGATGCAAAATGGACGTATCAACTCGCCCCAAGCTTAGACCTCGCTTGTCCCCAAGCGAAACTGAACTTAGTAAACATGCCCACAGGTTTATGGAGTGAAGAGTCGATAAATAAAATACGGACAAGAAGAATCACATTTATCTATGCACCAATAATTATAGATAGCAACTTCCTCTCATTTAACTTAACTTGAAACGAGTAATGGGAGTCACAAACAAAGATGCAAAAGAGAGAATCAAAATTGGTGATGGCAAACTTTGTTCTTGGTCAGAGAACATTTAATGATAGCATGCTTATCTTAGGTGAATTTTTTATAACAAGGCTTTTATTGTAGAGCTTAACATGTTTGATTATAACAATTCTTTTACAGTGATTCATAGCTTTCAAAGTAATATTCATTCAGATAATAAAGCATGTGCTAAACAAAGAAGGATAGAAAACATGATTGAATAAATCAACATATATACGGTGAGATCACAACAACTCAAATGCTTGCTGGAGACAGAAGGAATGGGTTTACTGACTCAACATAAAAGTAAAAGATAGGCCCTTCGCTGAGAGAAGCATTGACCATCATGTGCTAAAGCTTTTATTTTAATAAACAGAGGTGTAAAATGCATGACACTCCTCCCATCCATCTTACACAAACCATGTCTAACCGAATCCTCAAGTGCCCGCCAACAATCACAAACCGTGGAGGTGTGTCTAAATTTTGAGCGGTGTATGTTTATGTCAACAAATGGCACACAAAAAATACAGTACGTCACAAGCCAACTAGACTCACAAGAGCGGATCCCATAGAAGGACGCAACTGGTATTGAAGGTCATCCATCTTTCTCTTTTGTTTACACAATTATGCTTTGACTGATAAATCAGGGGCAAAAAGAGTGAAGATAATTTCTAATATTATTTGGGTCTGGGAACCCCGCTGCTAGCTCTTCTAGCATTCGGATAAGCGGATGAAGCCACTAGTCTAGGTGTGTGAGTCCAATCAATAAGTGAGATAAATATTCTCTATTTGCGTCCTCATGAGCTAAAACAGGAACACAAAACAGGGATAATTTGAAAGTTTTAAAGGTAGCACATGAGCAATTTACTTGGGGTGGCGGTGAAATACCACATGTAGGAAGATATGGTGGACACAAATGGCAAGGGTTTGGGGTTCAAGGTTTAGATGCACGAGAAGCATTCCCTCTCAGTACTGGGTTTTTGGCTAGCAAGGCTGGGTAGCAAGCATAAGAGTTGAGGGAAAACAAAAAATATATACATATGATGAAACCAATCATGCAATCTTCATTGAAATCCAAAGCGATCTTAACTTGTGAATACTAAGTTTATGATATAATAGGAAAACTCCTCTTTCTCATTCTACCATATCAAATTATTATTTCTACTAACCCAAGCTAAGTTTGCCAAAACCAACTAGATTAACTTGATGATCTTCAGAGTGATACCAAATACTAACAACAAGCTTAACCATATGACAAAAATTGAAAACTAAAATAACGTGTGGAGAAAATAAATGATGAAACTTCTCATTAATATTTCAAACCGACAACTCACACCAAGGGATACAACGATAACCAACTAAGGAGAAACACTTCCATACTGCAAACCATCCTATATGATAACCTCTCTACTAATGATATGATTCTAGTGAAAAGGTAAAAATATGAAAGATAGTGAAGTGATACCGCAGCACTCCCCCCAAGCTTGGAACAAGTCGAGGGGATGCCAATACCAATGACGAATCAATTCTTCGGTGGTGGTGGTGAATCCTTCTCATCCTCGGTCTTGCAAGGTAAAGGCTCTCCATCCACAAATGATGTCCTGGTCTCCAACATACTGAAACTAGCCGTAGAGCTTATATGTTTAAACCTGTTCTCATACTCACAGTTTTGGTTCTGCACATCATAGAGTTGTGCTTGCAAATCATTGGTGGTCTTGGTGAGTGAGAAAATCTCCTCCCAAAGCTCCCAATTCTCCCACTTGTATTTAGAGATCTTTTCTGTCTTTATCCTGTGGATGATCTCACCTTCACGCTCGCCATCTTCTTGTACCTAAAAACTTCTTGCTCCAGTTCTTCCATCCTAGCTTCCATACTGCCTTATCCTTTAGGGCCCCGAACATCTTCAATATGCACCTTCCGTCGTGAGCAGCAATTCCTTGGGATGCATCTTCAACTCGTTCATGTACGGATTGACGACGTTCTCAAAGAAACTGTCTTTGGGAGATCCAGGAGAGGCCATTGTTGCTCTAGATCTGAAGAGATAATCTGGCAGAAACCGCTCGAAACAGAAACACGACGAGAAAACGATATACATACCTCGGGGGGTCCGGGGGATTATATAGCGAAAAGTTTCATAACGAAAGGAAAGTCCAGGTTAAAAACAAGTCGGAGAGGGGCTCCGGGGCACCCACATCATGGGATGGCGCGGACAAGGGTGGGCCCGCGCCACCCCATGGTGTGGAGCCTCCGGGCTCCGTCTCCACCTTGTTTCCGGCTCATAATTTTTCATATTTTGCAAAAACACTAAAAATAAAAGTTAGAAGATGTTTCACGAACGTTTTCTTACCAAAACTGACGCCTATTCGAAAACTGACTCTGCAATTTCTGAAATATGCTTCCTAATAAATTCCTCCAAAATCATGGCTCGAATACAATCAACATTTTCATTATAAGGATCTCCGGAAATATAATGCTTGAGTCTTTGGACATTCACCACTTGTGAAGAGTTGTCTTCAAGGGAAACCATTTTAATTGCCCCCGAACGATATACCACTTCGATAACAAAAGGTCCTTCCCATCTCGAGAGTAATTTTCCTGCAAAAAATCTAAGACGAGACCTGTACAATAGCACTTTCTAACCAACATGAAGTTTTCTTTTAATAATTCTCTTATCGTGCCACCTTTTAACTTTCTCTTTAAAAAGCTTAGCATTTTCATATGCTTCACTCCTCCATTCATCTAAAGAACTTAAGTCAAGCAACCTTTTCTCACCAGCAACTTTAAAATCTCTATTTAGGTCTCTCACTGCCCAATAAGCTTTGTGTTCTAATTCTAGGGGCAAGTGACAAGCTTTTCCATAAACCATTTTATAAGGAGACATGCCCATGGGATTTTTATAAGCAGTTCTATAGGCCCATAAAGCATCATTTAATTTCTTAGCCCAAATTTTCTAGATTTGTTAACAGTCTTTTGCAAGATAGATTTGATTTCTCTATTTGATAATTCTACTTGCCCACTAGTTTGAGGATGATAGGGTGAGGCAATTCTATGATTAACATCATATTTAGAAAGACTCTTTCTAAAACCACCATGAATAAAATGAGAACCCCCATCAGTCACAAGATATCTAGGCACACCAAACCTAGGGAAAATACTGTCTTTAAGCATTTTTAATGAGGTTTTACCATCAGCACTTTTAGTAGGTATAGCTTCTACCCATTTAGTAACATAATCAGCAGCAACAAGAATATGAGTGTAGCCTTTTGAAGGAGGTAAAGGACCCATAAAGTCAAAACCCAACAATCAAACGGTTCAATAACAAGAGGGTAATTCATAGGCATTTCATTACGTCCAGAAATATTTCCAACCCTTTGAAATTGATCACATGATAAAATAAACTTTCTAGCATCTTTAAAGAGAGTAGGCCAATAAAAAAATGATTGTAGAACCTTATGTGCAGTTCTATCCCCAGCGTAATGTCCTCCATAAGCACTACTATGACATTTTCTCAATATATCTCGTTGTTCATTTTCAGGAACACATCTTCGCATAATACCATCAACACCTTGTTTATATAAGTGTGGGTCATCCCAAAAATAATGCCTCAAATCATAGAAGAATTTTCTTCTTTGCTTAGTTGTAAAGGTAGGAGGCAAATACTTGGAAACAATAAATTTAGCATAATCAACTTACCATGGACTCTCTTGAGAGCTCACTTTTATTGCAGCTAACTGTTCATTAAAAAAACTATCATTAACATGAATAGGATCATCAGAGATATTTTCTAATCTAGACAAATTATCAGCAACAGGATTTTCAGCACCCTTCCTATCCACAATATGTAAATCAAACTCTGTAAAAGAAGCACCCATCTAATAAGCCTAGGCTTAGCATCTTTCTTTTCCATAAGGTACTTAATAGCATCATGATCAGTATGAATAGTAACTTTAGAATCAACAATATACTGCCTAAATTTATCACAAGCAAAAACTACAGCTAGGAACTCTCTCTCAGTGGTAGCATAATTCCTTTGAGCAGCATCAAGAGTTTTACTATCATAGTGAATAACATTTAACTACTTATCTATCCGTTGTCCAAGAACAGCACCTATAGCATAATCACTAGCATCACACATAATTTCAAACGGTAAGTTCCTCTCAGGGGGTTGAACCATAGGGGCAGATATTAAAGCCTCCTTTAAATTTTCAAAACCTTCTTTACAACCTTCATCGAAAACAAAAGGTACATCCTTTTGAAGAAGATTAGTAAGAGGCTTTGATATTTTAGAGAAATCTTTAATAACCCTTCTATAGAAACTAGCATGACCAAGAATACTATGAATACCTTTGGCATCCCTAGGACAGGGCATTTTCTCAATAGCTTCAACTTTAGCTCTATCAAGTTCAATACCTCTTTCGGAAATTTTGTGTCCAAGAAGAATTCCTTCATTAACCATAAAATGACATTTCTCCCAATTAAGAACAAGATTAGTCTCCTCACATCTCTGCAAAAATTTATCAAGATTCTGCAAACAATTATCAAAAGAAGTTCCATAGACGGAGAAATCGTCCACGAAGACTTCCACAATTTCTTCACAAAAACCATGAAAGATAGCAGACATGCATATTTGAAAAGTAGCAGGAGCATTACATAAACCAAAAGGCATAGGTTCCAAAAGGACAAGTGAAAGTTGTTTTCTCTTTATCAGGCTTCCTAACAGCAATTTGAGAGAACCCAGAATAACCATCAAGAAAGCAGAACTGAGTTTTCTTAGACAACCTCTCTAACATTTGATCAATAAAAGGCAAAGGATAATGATCTTTCTTAGTAACTTTATTAACTTTCCTAAAATCAATACACATCCTATAACCAACCACCACTCTTTGAGGAATAAGTTCATTATTTTCATTTGGCACAATAGGCATCCCTCCTTTCTTACGGACACAATGCACATGACTAACCCATCTACTATCAGCAATAGGATAAATAATACCAGCATCAAGGAGTTTAAATACCTTGTTTCTTACTACATCCTTCATCTTAGGATTTAAACGGCGTTGATGCTCAACAACTGGTTTTGCATCAGGTTCAATATTAATAGCATGCTGAAATATAGCAGTAGGGCTAGGCATTTGGTTCCCCCGAACCGATCGGTTCGGTGCATCGGTCATTTAATTATTACGGTCATCCAAAAGGAAGCACCGATCGGTCATTTGAATATTGCCTAACCGAGAGATCGGTCAACCGATAGATCGGTTCGGTCCCCCGAATGGGCCGAACAGTCCGAATTAGGGTGCTGCCAGCCTGCCACAATTGCACTACGCTAGGTTCCGCTTGTAAAATAAAGGTACTCCTACTCTGTAGCACTTGCACTATGCCCAGCTTTCCAGCCTGCCACCATAAAAAAAGGCTTTCTAGACTGCCACGATTTCAGCGAGAGCAAGGTCAGTTTACTAGCAGTTTACTAGCAGCCCGTAACAGTGCAACACTGCAACTCGGGATTCATTTTTCAATCACTGAATTCGACAGCAAAAAAATGACAGATATTAACACTGGAATAATTGACACAAACTTGACTGTGATCATAGAAAATTTGACTCAACAAGTAACATCCCACCAACCAGTTGTGGTTCAACTCACAAGACACAAAACTGATTAGTACGACTTAACACAAGTTTGATAAAATGAAATGGAAGCTTGCAAGCAGCAGGAAGCAAACAGGAGGTCAGGAGCAATAGCATCATGCCTTCGCTGACTTCTGCTCTTTTAAACTTCATATTTATTGGTTATTCTTCAAGCTTCATTGAGCACCATTCGATAACTACAATGAATCATACAAAATGTCATGAATAGCATGGATAAAGGACTGGTATTGTTCTCTTTGGAACTATACAACACGAGGTTATTGTTGCTTGAATGAACCATGTATGTAAAACATAGTGAAAGGCTAGAATCTCACCAAAGCATCAAGTAGGATTTGTATTGGTGCTGCACTTGATTGTCTTTGCTTTGACATCCTTATACTCGGCAATTAATTCTAAAAAATAATGGCAGGAATTATATAACAGGAAAATAACTCATATTACTTAATGAAATGTAGATGTTGATGAGGTACCTTGTTCCATCCTTGTTAGTGCTTCAGTGTTCTCAGCTATGTCGATAGGGGTAGTGTGACGAAGCCAGTCTTGAGTGCACACAAGGGCTTCTACCATGAAAGGAGTCAAAGACGTCCTAAAGTCATCAAGAACACGACCACCAGTGGAGAAGGACAACTCTGATGCTACAGTGGAAATTGGGATTGCAAGAACATCATGTGCCAAGCATGCCAATACAGGAAACCTAGATGAGTTTCCCTTCCACCATGCTAATATGTCAAATTTTGGACCATCATCTTCAGGTTCTTCCACAAGGAACTTATCAAGTTCAGACTTGTTCCTGTTACTGCTACCACCATTGTTCAGCCTCATCTTTTTGGCAATCAAGGACTTCATCATTCTTGCACGCCCTCCACTTGATTCAGCTTGTAAAGAAAAACTAGCTTGAGCAGCTGCAATATTTGGAGCATACACGCCCGTGTATTCTTCAAACAAACCTCTAAGACAATTGTTGATAGCAGCCCACACCTTAGGGCCATTATCATCTCCATATATTTCAAAAATGGAAAACTGTGTGTATTGCGAAAGTTTGTACCTACATTTCAATAATATATAAGAATTTCATATTCGTGATGCAATCAGAAAAGCAATGAGTAATGAAAAAAAATTGCATGATGGAAAATATATATTACACGAAAGATTTTACCTTGGATCAAGTGCTGCTGACATAAAAATCATCAAGTTGATATTCTCCTTTTCCTTCCCCTTTTTGGTAGGATCAGGTTCGTGCCAACTGCCCCAATACTTATCAAACTTATCCTTCATCCTCTGTGCCATTGATTTGTGCACAACATCATTGCTGTCCATCCAGTTTCTCACTAACAGATTCACCTCGCCAATCTCATGGAAAAAACTGTTAGAGGTCACATGCAGTGAAGCAGAAACACGAGTTGTTAGATCAGCAAAATGTGCAAGAAAATCTTCCATCTTCCTACCATTCTCCCAATCAGTCTCATCTGGAACTCCAATGCATTTCTGCTTACCTTTATCACTAAGTAGATCAAGTGAAAAATAAGGATCTTCATCGGTGTACCTTACAAAAACTTTCTCATAGCTGACTGCTGCCTTCAACATAAAGTATGTGGAGTTCCACCTAGTGCTGACATCCATATTTAGGAATGCCCTGGTGCCAACCATCTCTAGTTCAACACATTCTTTAAACTTAGTTATCCTAGATAGGCTATTCTTCACATACCTAACAGCCGCACGCACTCGCTTGACTGAAATTTCAACTTCTTTGAGACCATCAGAAACAATTAAGTTTACAATGTGGGCAGCACATCTCATGTGCATATATTTCCCTCCGGCTATGCTATTATTAGCTTTATTCAGTTCCTTCTTCTTATAAACAATACCACTGTCATTACTAGATGCATTATCAACAGTTATTTTCATGACCTTTTCTACCCCCCAATCAATCAAGGTTTTATGTAAATGTTTCCTAATGTCATCTCCTTTATGACCCTTAACCTTGAAAAATCCAATGATTTTCTTGTGAAGTTTCCAATCATTACAAATAAAATGAGCGGTAACTGTCATGAAGCTTTCTTGTTGCTGAAAAGTCCAGCAATCACTTGTAAGACACACTCTTTCACATTGTTCTCTAAAGAAAAGTTTCAGCTTGGCCTTTTCTTCAAAATATATGCGAACAGTGTCCCTAGTGCATGTCCTCCTAGATGGAACAGACAAACATGGGCATGCTATAGTCATGAACTTTTTAAACCCCGACTTTTCCCCAAATGCAAATGGCAGTTCATCCTCTATGATCATTGCAGCACAAGAATTCCTAGGAGCTTCAGGGTCAAATTTCCAAGCATGCACACTATCACCACTATTAACTTGGAGGACGGTTTGCTTATCATCACCTATATTCTTATGAGGATTACCTTTGTAAACACGAAAGTGCTTGCCCAAGGAAGATGTACCATTGATAACGGGATGAGCAGCGATGTCGATCTTGCAATACTTGCACTTTCCCTTCTGCACAACACCGTCAACAATGATCTTCTAAAAATGCTTCCACATCTCTGATCTTGCAGCAATCTTCTTTCGAGCTTCCTTCTTCTCACCCTCCTTCACATCATCTGGAGTCTTCACATTGCCATCACCCTCCTTCCCTGCATCTGCTCCTTCCAGAACAACAACATCACCAACCCCTGCATCTAGCAAACAACACAGGGAAAACAAGAAAAACATAAAGTCAGGAAGCTAGTTTTAGGTTGGAGAATCACACATCCATACTAGCTTTAGCAAGTGGCAGTAGAATAATGTAACATTGTTGTAGTGTTCATAAGCTGAAAGTGGAAGGATAGTGCACTATACTAGATTACTAGTCTCGGGTATTTCAGCTTTTATTTAACAACCATGCTATCTGTCTAGCTATATTGAAGAAATATTGAATATTGAAAGCACATGAATATTTTCGTATACTACAATATCTGAAAGACTAGTAGTTATCCGCAAAAGAAACAGAGTAAAAAATCCCATTGATGCCTGCATGTATTTTCGTATATTTAACTAGCAACTTAAAGACAAACTACAGTACTTGTGTGATGTCTCGGATGGCAGTCTACGTGCTTGTCTTTCAGTCCATACGTTTTTCAGTAGCATCATGCATGTATACTTAAAGACAAACTACTAGTCCAGGACAAGTATACTGAAGAAATATTGAAGAACCAAACCTGCATTGGCAGCTTGAACCTCAGCATCGACAGCACCTCTGTCTGCCATCTCCACATCGACGGGCACAGGCACAATAGCCATGCTATCTGTATCGGATGACATATAGGAAAATTAACAGCAAATGAGCCCAGTCAACAAGGATTCACACAAGAACTGTACAAATAAAAGCTACCTAGATCTGGATCGAAAGAAGAATACGAAAGAAAACTCACTTTGCAGGCCGTTCGGTGCCGAATCCGTGCGATTCCTTGATGTATCTTGCGGTGGCGGTGGCCGGCGGTTGTTCTTCTCGTGTGGAGTTCAGGCGGAGAGAGCCGTCGCCCGTGGACAGAGATCTCCATCGGACTGGGACGAATTGAGAATTTGAGATCCTACACCGGCGCTGCAAGAACTGCATCTTATATAGGGATTTGAGAGCATCAGATCAATCGTACAAGGAAGGCGAGATCTGTCCTGCTCGTCGGTGCCGTGAGCCCGTGATTTCTGTGTCGAGTATTTTGGGATTTGATTGGGAAAGGTTTGTGATTTTCCTAGCTATCTGCGGGGCGGGGCGGGGGCGAAGGGCGAGGAAACCACGGGATGCTTGATGGCCTCGGTTAGTCGGTATCTTCGTTTGACCGAGCATCATGACCGAATATACCGAAACAATTTTGGGTTCTACCCATGCCTAACCGATGTTAGCACCGAAGGTTTCGGTTTTGGTTGGTTCGGCTTCGGTCCGAGTCAGAACGGTTCGGTCGTTCGGTTCTCGGGTTATATGCCCAGCCCTATATAGCAGGAGAAATCCCCTTCAAATCATCAAGAGTATAACCAATAGCACCTCTGTGTTTCTTCAGTATTCCCAATAATCTCTCCTCTTCTTTACCAGAAAGTTTAGAGCTAATAATAACAGGATATAATTTCTTATCATCAATATGAGCATATTTAAGATTGTCAGGCAAAGGCTTTAAATCAAAAACAGGATCCTCCTTGGGTGGTAATGTGGTACCCAAGTCTTCCACCGGTAAATTATGTTTCAGCACCGCTGGCTGATGTAGGAAAATCTCGTCAATTTCATTCCTTTCTTCCATAAATACATCACTTTCGTGGTCTTTCATGTATTGCTGCAAAGGATTGTTAGGAGCAAGAGCAATAGCAGCCAATTGTTCAACTCTATAATTCTCATTAGGTAATTCAGCCTCATAAGGTGCTTTAGAAAATTTGGAGAAATTAAATTCATAAGACTCTCCATCAAACTTTGTAAGGATTTTCTCCTTTTTACAATCTATAACAACACCACAAGTGTTTAAGAAAGGTCTACCAAATATAATAGGACAAGTATCACTAGCAGAAGTTCCTAGTACTAGAATATCAGCAGGATATTTAGTTTTACCACATAAGACCTCCACATCTCTAACAATACCAATTGGAGAAATAGTTTCCCTATTATCAAGTTGAATAATCACATCAATGACTTCAAGTTCACAAGAACCAATTTCATGCATGATTTCTTTATAAAGCTCGTAAGGAATAGCACTAGAACTAGCACCAATATCACACAAACCATAATAGCAATGATCACCTATCCTCACAGATAGCACAGGAACACTAGGTTTCCTAGATTTACTGGGATGAGAGACAATATTAGAAGCATCTTCACAAAATATAATGTGTCCCTCTTCTACATTTTCAGAAACAAGGTCCTTTACTATTGCTACTGTAGGTTCTAGAGTTATTTGTTCCTCGGGTTCTACAGGTTTCCTTGCACTTTTATTAACCACACTAGCTAACATAGAATGTTCTTTTACCTTAGCAGGGAAAGACATTTTCTCAATATAAGGTTTAGGCACAATAGAATCAACAGTATGAACTTCTATATTTCTAGCAGAAACACAATTAACAATATATTTATAAGGTGCATGGTACTTGTCCCATTCCTTTTTAGGAATATCAAATAAGAAGCAAAAACCTTATATAAGTTTGCAACAACTTGAGAATCAAGACAATAAACAATACTAACATTATGAAAATCATCAGATGACATAAAAGTTTTAATGCATTCATAATCATAATTTATACCTGACTTTCTACCTTTGTGATTCTCCCATCCTTCAGTGTTTTCTTGAATACGGTCAAGAAGATCCCATTTAGCTTCATCCTTCATACGTGTAAATGATCCAGAACAAGAAGCATCCAATACATCCTTATCATGAAGAGAAAACCTTGCATAGAAATTATTAATAACAATATTACCGGGGAGCTCGTGAATGGGGCATTTGAGCGTAGTAACTTTAATCTACCCCATGCTTGGGAAATACTCTCTCCGTCATAAGGCCAAAAATTATATATATAATTCCGATCTATATGAATTTCACTGGGAGGATAGAAATTAGAATAAAAGAGAGGCACAATTTCCTCCCACCCAATAGTCTGGCTATTTTTCAGCAGTTTGAACCATTCAGCGGCTCGGCCTGTCAATAATATAGAGAATAATTTCCTCTTCACTTGGCCCATTGTAATACCTGCACACTTGAACAACTCGCATAATTCATGTAAAAAGAGAAAATGATCACCAGGATGGACAGTTCCATCACCTGAATAGCAGTTATTCCTAACATGTTTAACAATCTTTATAGGTATTTTATAAGGATCCAAATCATCAGGCGGTGGGTCATTTACTACCCTAGCAGTGGCAGCAGTGCCTGCAAATAAGGACTCAAAAGGAGATCCAAACATAGCGTAATAAAGCAGTAGACAGTAATAAAAACAACACTTACAGCTGAAGTTTCCTTTATCAATTCCACTTCCCAATAGCGCTTCACTCCCCGGCAAAGACGCCAGAAAATAGTCTTCATGACCCACAAGTATAGGGGTGTATCGTAGTACTTTCGATAAATAAGAGTGTCGAACCCAACGAGGAGCAGAAGGTGTTGACAAGCAGTTTCGATGAAGGAATGACTGTAAATACTGAAAGATAGATTTGTAGGGGTTTTTGATATTGCAGATAGAAAAAGTGCGAGTAAATAAAATGCAGTAGTAAAAATTGCAGTAAGTGGCCCAATCCTTTCTTCAACAAAGGACAAGCCGGTGGGTTTACTTATGATTAACAAACATTCTTGAGGACACACGTGAGGTTTCTGTCAAGTGCTTTTGTTCCATGCAGCTGAATAATCTTAGGAGTTTTGATAAGTGTTGTGTGGGTGAATCTATGCTAATGTACCATCCCATCCAAGACTAATACATACTTGTGATTATAACCCTTGCAAGCATCCGCAACTACAAGAAAGTAATTAAGAAATAAATCTAACTACAACTTTTAACCCCGGGATCCTACGCTCCCTCGTGTAATGGTTTCCTAACGGGGGTTTAGGTTTCTGTCACTCCGGCAACCCCACAATTAATAGCCAAATACACGATGCATCCCCCTAGGCCCATAAATGGTGAAGTATCATGTAGTCGACGTTCACATGACACCACTAGGAGAATAACACCACAACTTAAATATCAAACATTAAATATTACTCAACATTACTTCACTACTAACAACTTGACTTCTCCCATGTCCTCAAGAACAACACGAACTACTCACAAGACATCATATGGATCATGATCAGAGGTGATATAATGGATGATAACAATCTGGTCATAAAGTGCAAACACCGATAAATCTCACAAGCATCAACTACTAACAAGTAATCCACACCGGGAGAGAGATCTAATGTAAAACAACGATAGAGGCCCCGAATTGTTACAGCGGGATGACGGTGGATGATGAGGGTGATGGTGCTGGTGGTGATGATGATGGTGATGACGATCTTGATGATGCCCGGAGTGATGGCGCCGATGATGGCGGTGATTTCCCCTCTTCGGAGAGGAATTTGCCCCGACAGATTTCTCCCTCCCAGAGAGCTTTTCTCTCTCGGGAGTTTTTCGCCCCGAGGAGGCGGCATATAATTCTTCGATGATGGTCTGAGGCTTAGGGTTCCCTCGAGGCCAAGTACACCAAAAATATCCACCAGGGGTGGGCCAGGGTGTCCACACCACCTGGTGGCGCAGCCAGAGGGGGGCGCCACCTCATGGTGTGGGCCCCTGCTGGCCCCCCTCTGGTTCTCCTTCTGGCTGGACTCCTCCTCTGAACTTCTAAGGCACCCCGGATGTCCCCTTTGTTCTTCTGATCTTCTGAAATATGGTATCTCGGCGGTGCTTTTTCCATCAGATTTCTGGTCCCGATATTTATTCTCCAACAATTATGAAACATGCAAAATAAGGCAAAATAACATAAGGGATGGATCATAACATGAAATATATCGATGAATAACAGAAAATTATGATATAAAATAGTGATGCAAAATGGACGTATCAAGAACCTAAAAGTGAATCCTCTAAGAACAAAAATTCTAAGGGAACGGATGAGAAGGCCGAGTACCACAATGTCAAAGGACAATACTCTCCTGATCCTCCTATCCCACATCCTCATATTAATCCTAGAGGCAAACCTCCTAAAATTTATGCACATACTTTTGATCAATGGAAATATTATATGAAAACTCACTTAAACTCTTCTTGTATTGAGCTTTGAAGGGTCACTCAAGATGGATACAAGCCTCATGACCCCAAGAACTTGACAAGAAGAGAGGTAGTAGATTGCCAACTCAACTACACCGCCTTGTCGATGATTCAACAAGTCGTGGGCCCAAACCACATGCCTCATATTCAACAATACTCCATAGCCAAGGAAACATGGGATTCTCTTGTCACCATCTTTGTGGGAAATGAAAGCATGAAGAGGAATAGGTATGATACCTTAAGCAATGAGGCCGAAGGGTTATATATGCTTGATGGTGAGAGCCATGAGGACATGTACCAAAGATTCAAGATCCTAGCTACCGCCTTTAGTGGTCTTGGTGCCAAATATGTGGATGATGCTTGGATCAAGAGAAAGTACGCGAGTGCCCTCATTCCATTTGAGACCGTGGACTTGAAGAGCCTTCAAGGAAGACACAACTTTCATCTCATGACCTCAACGGAGGTGATGCAAGAGATGGCCTCCTTCCAAGTTCAAACAACGCTTGCTCATGACACTCATTCTTGTGTTATTGGAATGCACAAAGGAGCCTCCGTTGCTTTGAAGGCCAAGGTTGTGACCAAGACGATGGATCAACAAGAAGAGGTTGCCTTGGAAGAAAACTTGTTCTCCGCTCAAAGATCAAGAATATGATCCCGTGCTTAAAGATTACGTTTCTCTTGTGGTGCAAATTTTTTGGAAGAACCCTCCCAAGGCCAAGACATATGTTGAGGAGAAGACCAAGTCAAGCTATAGAAACGAAGGGAATCAAAAAGTGAGGGCTTGTTTCAATTTTCAAGAGAAGTATCACTTTGTTGCCGACTGTCTCTTCGAGAATAGGGAAAACCATGGAGGAAAGCTTGTCCTCAAGGATAAGTCAAAGCTCTCAAACAATAAGCCTCATTTCAATAAGAAACCCTTCAAAAAGAATCCATCATCAAGATATGTGCTTGTGACTCAAGAAGAGTATGATTTCGGTGATGACGACGAAGAAGAAACCACAAGTGAAATGTCCTCTATTGGTATTGCCTCTTCATCGTCTCCATCTCTCTTTCAATTCCCCAATGAGAATATGCATAAACCCTCCGCAAAGTGCTTCATGGCTAAGGGAACCTTGCTAGTCCTAGTGTTGAAGATGAAATTGCCTCTTTGAGTCTATTTATGACTAACGTGCAAGGTGAGACCAAGAATTACTTTGATCTTCTCATGAGTCGATTGGGAGAGGCCCAAGAGGGTGTTGATAAGAAATGTGAAACCGAGAGGGAAGATTGCATTGAAAAGGGTTCCCTCTCAAATGCTCTTGAGGAGCAACATGAGCTTCGAGTATCTCTTGAGGAGAAACTTGAAACTATTGAAGAGTCACATAATGAGTTAATTTCTAAGCTCACTAAATAACGTAACCATGCAATTGCTAAGTATAAAAGGGATAAAAATAAGAAGGTTGAGTTTGGTGTTGGTCATGAAAATCTAACCGAGGAGCTAGAGAAGCTCACCAAGCCTCACAAGGCCTTGGAGAGTGAACACTCTACCCTCAACAAAACTTGTAAAAAAATTCAAACTCAACTTGATCAATTCAATGTGCCTAGTAATTATATTTCTTCTTGTGATTATGCAAATGTTATTGACGAGAATGGTAGGTTAAAGGAAGAGCTGTCAAGAATCAAGGGCAAGGGCCCTAGTGTTGAGAAGGTTGTGACTCCTAATCCACAAATGGTTTCTCCTAGACCACAAAATGGCAACCAAGGTCTTGGCTATGTTTCCAAGAGGAAGAACAAGAAGAACAAGAACAAGAACAAGGACAAGCCCGCAGAAGCAAAGAAGAATGTCGATGTGAGTGGTATTGTCATTAAGGACAACACTACTCATAGCAACTCCGCAGGAACTAACAATCCACACCATTTCTTATTTGTTGATTATTATGGTGTTGTGCAAGATAAATATGTTGGTCCTATGGAGGGTTTCATTGATTAATATATTTGGGTTCCAAAGACCCTTGTTGCTAACATGATAGGACCCTCCTCGGGTCCTAACTCAAGTCAATGATTTCTTGTAGGACTATGCTTCCGGTGGTGCAAAATAGATACTTGATAGTGGGTGTACAAGTCATATGACCAGAATCAAGGCAATTATGACAGAGTTGAAACCAAATATAAATCAATCAACCGTCACCTATGGAGATAAATCAAAATCCGAGGTAAAGGGTTTGGGCAAGGTAGTTGTTGCCCCTAATATCACCCTTGAAAATGCCATGCTTGTCGAATCTCTTGGTTTCAATTTGATTTTAGTTCGTGCTTTAGGGAAGATGGGTTTCTCCGTATTATTTGATCCTAACAAGGTGGTCACTCTGTGGATCAAGTCTCTCGATGTTCCTTATGTTTTGCATGTCAAAAATGAGTTGTATGTGGTAGACTTTTCGGAGTCAACCAAGTCTCAAACGATGTGTCCCTTCGGTAAGGCCGGCGTGGGGTGGTTCTAGCATCGCCACTTATCCCATGTCAACATGAGAACTTTGCAAATTCTTCACAAGAATGGCCACATCCTCGGACTAAAATAAAATGTTTCCTTTGCCAAAGATCGTGCATGTAGGGCTTGTGTTGAAGGCAAGATGCATGATGCCTCCCATAAAATAAAGACAATCATTTCATCGAAGAGGATCTTGGAGCTTCTCCATGTTGATCTCTTTGGTGTCGTGCCTGAGGCAAGTCTTGGAGGCAAGAATTATTGCTTGGTGATAGTGGATGACTATTCAAGATACACATGGGTCTATTCATTCAACTTGAAGAGTGAGACTCAACAAACCGTCATCGACTTCTCCAACCAAGTGCAACGTCAACACAATATTCCTATCTTGGCTATTCGAAGTGATAATGGCTCCGAGTTCAAGAACTACACCCTTAATGAGTTCATTAGTGAAGAGGGTATTCGTCATCAATATTCCGCTGCATATACCCCTCAACAAAATGGTGTAGCTGAGAGGAAGAACCAGAATGATTCGGAACAACATGATGCAAAAGGGGTTTGGCCCAATATTTCACGGTGATCTAATAACAACAGCATTGGACAGATAAAGAATCAATCCCACACACGCAATAGTAGACAGATCAAGAAGATCAGCAATCAAAACCAGTATAAACTCACAAGCGGCGACCCATCACGAGAGGAGCATCTCGATAACTTTACTCTCAAATTCTTCTCTACCCTAAAACCCTAGGAGCCACTCCTTTATATAGGAGTCCACAAAGGGCTCAGATGGACATGCCCAAACCGAACAAAAAACTCACTCGAACCTAACACACGCGATATAAACCCGCCTATTAGAAGGCTCGGCCAAACAATAAGGCACACATGCCTCTAATAAAAAAATGTGTACATACTTAGACGAATGTCATCTAATTGTTGGTCATCCCTTATGCAACATGGTGCACCTAACGCCACCAACACTAACAATGTTTAGTCTCACGTCGTGGACCAAACTGCAACATCAATGGCGGTATTCTGAAGGTGGGTTTCACCTCATCTAGCGGAGGGATTGCAAAACTGAAAGCTCCAACTGTCAACATAAATGACGATGGTGGCACAATGGTAGGAGTAGGTATCCTCCCCTTATCATCCCACCAACTTGAGGAGAAACCGTCCTCGGTTTCAGCTTGACACTTGGAACTTTCTTCTTCATAGGAACGACATCCACCTTGATATACTTGTCGAGCATTGGCTGCAGAACATGACGCTTCCCTTTATGCCACAAGGAATATACATTAGAACGCCACTCATGTGTGGAACTCCGATCAAAATACAATTGTAGGCCTAGTAGTACATGACATGCATCCATAGTCATCACATCACATACCACCGTGTCCTCATACGTACCTACAGAAAATTTCAGGCGCACCTTATGTGTGACCTTCAGCTTTCCTGAATTATATAACCACTCAACACAATGTGGATGCGGGTGTTTCCATGTAGGTAAGGAAAGTGAATCCACCAAACTCTTGCCAACAATATTGGTGTAGCTGCCACCATCAATATCTACTTTGCATGTGGATTCTTTGACTATGCATTGGGTCTGAAAAATATTCCAGCGTTGTCCTTATCCTTCGATGCGATCTTCCGGTACACGTTGCACCATTAGATTTTTACAAATTGCAGCAAATTTATACCCATCCACAGACACTACTTCAGATTCCTCAACCTCCTCACTAGATGACCCCGCTGATTTCTCCTCATCGCTAGCAGAAACATAGTCATCTTGTGTAAGCATCACCTTTTTTGGATTAGGGAAATCACGCCTCATGTGTCCTTGTCCTCCACAGGTAAAACACTCAATGTGTGCGGTGGACTGCCTACTTGATGCAGTTTTGGACACTCCAGATTTTGGCGCCTCAAGAGAAATATTATTGGAGCATGTAGAAGCCTAGAAGGTGTCGGCTTAGCGCTAGAACCAGCAGCCTCGCCATTGGACTGACGCCATGTATGTGTAGGGGCTGTAGCTTGACGTCGTTTGAGTTGTTGCTCCGCAAGCTCAGCTTGGTGCACAAGATCCTGAAAATTATAGTAGATGACAATCTCCACACGATCTTGCACCTCTATATTCAGACCATTAAAGAACTGAGACATCGTGGCCTCTGGATCTTCCGTTGTTCCTGTGCGTATCATCAACAACTCAATCTCTTTATAATACTCATCCACAGATATTATATACCTTGAGTAAACTGTTGTAATTTATTGTACATCTCTCGCTTGTAATGTTCAGGAACAAAACGGCGTCGCATAAGTTCTTTCATACCTCTTCATGATGTCAGCCGGTTGGGCATACGCAAACTTTGGCTCCACCAAATCAGTACATAACCGGAGAACTCAATAGCTGCAAGTTGAAATTTCTTCTCCTTGGTGTAATGGTGAGCTGCAAAAAATATGATTCACCTGCATCTCCCACTCCAAATAATCCTCGGAACTGCCCGCACCGGAGAAAGGTGGTATGGAAATTTTAACACGTCTAATACCATCATCCAGGGGGACACGTGTAGTCTGACCAACCCGAACAACAGCCGCAGGATGAGCATCAAAAGTGCGTTGTTGGGGTGTATAACCAGAATCTTCCTCCAAATCAGCATCGATGCCTCCTTGTGCTCGTGTCATGGGACGACTAAGAAGACCGCCAGCATGTCTGTCTTGTTGTGGTAGCGCGTCTTATAAGGTAGCAGCGGGAGGGGGCTCCACTCGCGCACGCGGAATAAGGTTATCTTTCAATGCATCAAGACGAGTATTGAGTGTCGCGAATTTGCTATTTAATATCTCCTCCAAAGCATATGTACAGTCCTTGGTATACACATAAGTTTTGTCAAATCCATCGTGAACATTGGGATCAAGATCATCAGCATAAATAGGGAGATGAATCTCCTTCTGCTTAGGTTCGACAGCAGCAGCAACGGCAACGGAATTCTCAGCAATCACGGAGTTTACCATCTTTAGCTCGGTATATCATAAACAAGAAATCATCGACGACTGTAGAAAGTTGGCTGGCTTTTCTGTCGATAGGAAGCAGACGCGCTCTGAGGTCGAGCGAGGGTCGCTTGGTGTCACACATGGCAGGCGATAGCGAGCTTGAGTTGCGCGAAGGTAACCTGCGTCTTGGTGTTAGCCTGAATATCAGTAGAACTCTTGTAGTCTAATGACAATCATGTAGATAAAGGAGACCCACATGCTATCCAAGGCAATGTGACTTGAAATTACCTCGCGGTCTAGCTGTTGCGATACCAATATGCGTGGCTATGATTATAATTAAATCTCCTTAGCCAATACGTATCCAATTAGTACTCTATAGATCCAAATAGTACTCCAATGGATGGAAGTAGTACTCGTACGTGAATAACAAGTCCACTAGATAGAAATATCTGATCGGGCCGAGATTGGAAATCACGGTAGCTTCGCGGCGCCTGCGGTGCCTCGGACAGAACGCAAACAACCACACGAATAAAACCGGTGTTTTGGCAAATAGCCTCCGGCAACAGCAGATTAAACTCCAACAGATAAACAATCTCAACAAAGATGAACACCGTGAGAAATCCGACGAATCTGATACCAAGATGATATGGATCAACATGATCTAAAACGGGTTTGGCCCCATCTTTCACGGCAATCGAAGAACAACAATGTTAGACAAATAAAGAATCAATCCCACGCACGTAATAGTAGACAAATCAACAAGATCAACAATCAAAACCAGTATAAACTCGCAAGCAGCGACCCATCACGGGAGGAGGCTCTCGATAATTTTACTCTCAAAATTCTTCTATGATCTAAAACTCTAGGCACCACTCATTTATATAGGAGGTCACAAAGGGCTCGGTTGGACAGGCCCAAACCGAACACACAACTGACTCGAACCTAACACATGCGATATAAACCCACCTATTATGAGGCTCGACCAAACAATAAGGCACACATGCCTCTAATAAAAAAATGTGTACATACTTAGACGAATGTAATCTAAACGTTGGTCATACTATATGCAACACGCTGCACCTAACTCCACCAACACTAACAATGTTTGGTCTCACGCCGTGGACCAAACTGCAACATCAACGGCGGTGTTTTGAAGGTGGGTTTCACCTCATCTAGCAGAAGGATTGCAAAACTGAAAGCACCAGCTGTCAACAGAGATGGTGATGGTGGCACAATGGTAGGAGTAGGTATCCTTCCATCATCACGGACACTCTTGGCTATGGCTAGGAACATCTTGGCAGAGTTTAATTCTCCCCAAGATCTTTGGGCCGAAACCATCTCCACCTCTTGTCATTCATCTAACCATATCTACATGCACAAGGGCTTAATAAATATTCCATATGAGATTCTCATCGGCAACAAACCCAACATCTACTACTTCCGTGTCTTCGGTTGCAAGTGTTTCTATTTGATCAAAGGTGTTCGTTTGTCTAAATTTCAAACTAAAACTATTGAGGGTACATTTGTTGGTTATGGTGCCAAATCCCACACTTATAGAGTCTTTGACAAGACCTCATAGATTGTCATTGAATCTAGTAGTGTGGTGTTCAAACAAAATGATAGCTCCCAAGTTGGGCAATTTCGTGTTTCCGATGTAGATGTTGAAATTCCTCAAGAAGTCATAGGAAGAATGGGTGTGTGATTTTTTCGCCCCATTGAGGGACACCTTGTGCCTACTCGAGAAGGACCATGATCTACTCAAGTGGAGCCCTCCTCTACATTGGAAGATCATGCCAAGGGAGAAAGTTATGCACCAAACCAAGAACCTTGTTGACCAAGTTGCTGCGCAAGAACCAGACACTCCTATTATTGAAACTAGCCAAGGTCAAGGCCAAGATAAACCTTCTTCATCTTCTTCTCTTATTGTTGAAGCAAGTCAAGATGATGATCAAGGCCAACATTCAAGTCAAGACAGGGAGCCAAATGATCAAGATGATCAAGTGATTCCTCCTCGCAATAATGAGGAGATCAAAGCCTGTCGTGCTAAAAGTATTGCTAGAGCCTTGAAGCAAATTGATGCCTCCGATGATAAGGTGTTGAGTGATGTGCAAAACAATAGGTCCACAAGAGCCCAATTGGGAAGTTTTAGTGAGCATCAAGCTCACATATCCATGGTGGAACCAAAGAAAGTGTTTGAGGCTCTTGAATATTTGGATTGGTTAGAAGCTATGCATGATGAGCTCAATAACTTTGAGCGTAATAAAGTTTGGAAGCTAGTTGAGAAGGCAAAAGATTGCCACAATGTTATTGGCACCAAGTGGATATTCAAGAACAAGCAATATGAGCATGGTATTATTGTGAATAACAAGGAAAGATTGGTGGCTCAAGGCTACACTCAAGTGGAAGACATTGACTTTGATGAAACCTATGCTCCTGTGTCTCGTCTTGAGTCCATCTGTATCCTCCTTGCCTATGCATCTTCGCATAACTTTAAATTGCAACAAATGGATGTCAAAAGTGCTTTTCTAAATGGTCCATTGAAATAGAAGGTATATGTTAAGCAACCTCCGGGGTTTGAGAAATTAAACTTCCCTAACCATGTCTACAAGCTCTCTAAGGAACTATATGGACTTAAATAAGCTCCACGTGCGTGGTATGAGCAACTCAGAGAGTTGTTGCAAGACCGTGGGTTTGAAGTGGGGCAAATCGATCCCACCCTTTTCACAAAGTGGGTAAAAGGAGAGATTTTCATATGACAACTCTACGTGTACGATATTATATTTGGCTCAACTAACAAAGCTTTCAATGATGAATTCTCAAAGCTTATGACCGACAGGTTTGAGATGTCTACGATGAGAGAGCTCAAATTCTTCCTTGGCTTTGAGATCAAGAAATTGGCTCGTGGCAGTTTCATTTCTAAACCCAAGTATACATAAGACATTCTCAAGGGGTTTAACTTCCAAGGTGCTAAAGAGAAGGCCTCTCCAATGAAAGTTAATTTCCATCGCAAGCGCAATCTGGATGGTAAAGATGTGGACCAAAAGTTGTATCGATCTATGATTGGTTCTCTCCTTTACTTTTGTGCATCTAAGCCCGATATTGTGTTGAGAGTGTGTGCAAGGTATCAAGCGGCTACTAAGGAAAGTCACTTGGTGGTGGTCAGTAGGATCTTTAGCTATTTGGTTCATACCTCAAGATTTGGTTTGTGATACCCAAAGGGGGCACAATTTTCTCTCAAGAGGTACATAGACTCGGATTGGGACGGTGATCAAGATGATAGGAAGTTAACTTCCGGGGCTTGCCACTTCCTTGGTAGGTCCTTGGTGAGTTGGTTTTCTAAGAAGCAAAATTATATAATTCTCTCCACCGCTGAAGCCGAGTATGTGGCGGCCGCTAGTGCTTGCACGCAATTGCTATGGATGAGTCAAACCCTCAAAGAGTATGATGTTCACTTGGATAAAGTGTCACTCTTGTGTGATAATGAGAGTGCCATCAAGATCTCTTACAACCCCGTGAAACACATAAGGACGAATCATATTTAGATTCGTCATCATTTCATCTGGATCATTTGGCAAGAGGTGATATTGAGCTAGCCTATGTCACAACCAAGGATAATCTTGAGGACATATTCACGAAGCCTCTAGATGATTCAAGATTCATGTTTTTGATGAATGAGCTAAATATCATCGATTCAAAGAATTTCACTTGAGGATCTTGCTCACACGCCTATAGTTAACTATGTGTTTAGGTTTAGGTGTAGGCATGGACGTATGGGGAGTGTTATCCTAACACATTGGGTTCTCCCTCCCCCATTATGCCCAAAGCAAAAAAAAATCATTGTTATATGTTTATTTTTAATGATGAATTGTGAGATAAAATGTTGAGAATTGGCAATGCACCCAAGATATATCTTCGCGGTGTCATACCATAATCTTTTACATGATGGCTTATGCCACCAACCTCTTCTCTTGAAAGCACGGAGCACGATGGTGAAAGCACGGAGCAACGTAAGGAACCCGGAAGTGCGCCGAAGTTGAGTTGGATCTCATTCGGTGCGCTCAAGAAGGGGAGGTGGAGGCAAGAAGGCACATAGCAGGTGATGAAAAAGAGAGAGAATAAAACCCCATTTATGGCCAAAATGCCAAGATTTGTGCTCTTTCCGGGGAAAGTTGCATGATTTTCGCCACGCGTTCGATGACATCGCAGTAAAAATGGAGGCGTGGCAATTTTCCGTAGTGACTCCTCGAGGATCGCATGCGGTGCTCGAATCCGTCATGGGCCCACACATTAAGAAGAAACGTCATCATGGAGTTTTGATGTCAGTCAAACTGATGGGATTGATCATAGAAGATTTCCTGCATGCATGGTTTGACGTGTGTCCCGGTCGTCTCATCTGCAACGGTAGGTTTTAAGGGTCATGTTTAGCCTTCCAATAAAGCCTAATTTGTTTGTGTTTCTTTGGAATGCTATGAGTTTCTTCATCCGACTTTCAGAAGTCATTGGCTAAAAGACGAGTCTACATTTGCGACAAGACAAAGGGCAAATAGACGAAAACTCGAATATTTTCGGGGGCTAATGTTGGGGATATGCCGAAAGGGTTATCGTCGGCATTGGCAAAATATGGCCTACCAGTGTGGACCAAAAGGGTGACAAGGCTTTGTCGATCGACCCAGCAGGACGAAACACAAGGTTCAAAGCCTGATCCTACATTGAAGAGTTCAAGGCGAAACGTGAATGAGTTACCGCCTTGGGAGGGAAAATTTCCGCATCAAATTGATGCACACAGCCCCATGCGTTACCGCCTTGGCAAGAAGGGGAGGTGAAGAGCACTAGAGTGGGACTCATGCTTTAGATCGGGTAGGGCTTACCTTGTAAGACGGGTCATTGCGCCATTATAAACCGGACCGTGGGAGGCTTATGGCTAAGCTCTCGAATACTCTCATGCGCTTATTCTAACGCGGCGACATATCCGTATTATAGTGAGTTATAGTAGCATATAGCATCTCGCTACCGTGGCGTGATCTAAATCTTGGTAAACTGCGTGTGATCCCATCACGTGAACCCTCCCTCCTAACATCCACGTCCTTCTCCACGATGGCTAGGGCAGGGATGAATGGTAAACTCAAAATAAATAGAATTTTTTAGACTTTGTGCACTCATTTTTGTTACTATATATGTGCTTGTGCAAATTTCCATGCAAAAATCAACACATTTTTTTTTAGAAATGGGAGCCTCTGCCCCGGCCTCTGCATCAAATTGATGCACACAGCCTGGCTTTATTAAAGATAAAAAATATCCAGATTCAAATCCAGTTACAGTTTACGGATCACTCAAGGTGGCCACAAAGATCAGCCACTCAAAAATAAGCAAAAGTAAATTATGCATCTATCCGTCTTGCGTTAAGCCACCCACCCCGACTGTAGATAGCCCGCACGACCCCCAACAGCCGGGTACAGCCTGAATCCATAAGTCCTCGCTGATCGACAGGGAGAAGGAAGGACCATGTCTGTAAGGAATATACCGCCTTGTTTACAACCTGCAAAAAGTGAACATTGTTCCGTTTGTTAAAAATCACATCATTACGGCTGTTCCAAATCTCCCATAGAAAGGCAGCCACACCGACACGAATGCGTGCCTTAGTTTTTCTATCAACACCATTTAGCCAACTACCGAACATATGCGCAATGTTAGTCGGTGGATAAATATTAAAAGTGAAGTGAAGTAGACGCCAAATATCACGAGTAAAATGGCAGGAGATAAACAAATGCTCAACAGACTCATCCGTATCACAGAACAGACACTTTTTACAACCAATCCAATTTCTTTTCAACAAATTATCTTTGGTTAAAACCACTTTTCTATTAAGAAACCATAAGAAGATTTTGATTTTTAAAGGGACCTTCAATTTCCACAAATATTTTCGCAAAAATCTTTTAGAACCATGTAATAAGTCTGCATAATATGATTTTACAGAGAAAGATCCATCGAGAGTTAATTTCCAACGGAACGTATCCGTCTCATTATTTAGGGATACACCCATCAACCTCTCGACCAAGTGCAGCCAAAGACCTCTTCTATCACCAAAAATAGTCCTCCTAAACCGAATGTCTAGAGGATTATGTGATAACACGTCAGCCACCGTTACATTTTTATGAAGCACTATATTGAAAAGCGATGGGTACGATTGTGATAACGGTTCATCACCTAACCATGTATCCTCCCAAAACCGAATACTTTGACCATTCCCAAGTGCAAACTTACCACGTGAAAAGAACTCGTGTTTCACCTTCATGATCCCTTTCCAAAACGGAGAATCTAACGGTTTTGCTTCTACTTGAGATAACGTTTTATCCCCTAGATATTTATTAGATAATAACTCCTGCCATACTCCCTCCTCATGCATCATCTTAAACAGCCATTTACTCAACAAACACATGTTTTTTATCTCTAGAACCTCAATACCTAGACCACCCTGGTCTTTTGGTCGACACACGATATTCCATTTCGTAAGACGGTATTTTCGTTTCTTGGTATCACTTTGCCAAAAAAATCTAGAGCGATAAAAATCTAGTCACTTCCTAACTCCAATCGGAATTTCAAAGAAAGAGAGAAGAAACATGTATGTTTCCTCAACAAAAAGACAAAGTTTGTGCTCTAAACATTTGGGCACTCGACTTGTCTTTTGATACAGGTACGACATGTCTGATTTTCTTTTGGTATTTTCATACAAATATTTTTCTATGTACTCCTTCCGTCTTAAAATGATTGTTATCTAGATTTGTCCAACTTTGAGATAATTATTAGTTTTGTCCAACTTTAATACGGAGCGAGTAGTAACATATCCGGGAAACGGATGCAAACTGTCGGATAAATCTTCTTCGTGTCCACCGCTCCACGTACCCAAGCCGGATCCGGAGTGGTACTACACTACAACTGTTCCCTAGAGATCCGATCGGTACATGAATATTTTCCGTTGGTAACAAAGTTCGTAGCTCCGTGTTAATTAGGGGAATTAGAAAACCGGCGCACGCGATCTGGTCGCTCCATTGTCGCCGCCATGTCGACCTCGACCATCGTCGCCCGGGCGAAGGCGAAGGGGCACCACATCCTGAAGATCCACGGCTACTCCAACACCAAGGAGTTGGTGCCCACCGGCGAGCACGTCCTCTCCTGCGGCTTCCTCGTCGGCGGCCGCACGTGGCGCATCATGTACTACCCAAACGGCAAAGCAAAGGAGCAGGCCGACTGGATCTCCGTCGGCCTCAACCTCGAGCCCGACGGCACCGCAGCCACCGTGAAGGCGTGTTTTCGCTTCAGCATTCTCGACATGAACGGCGAGCCGGTGGCGGCGTACACCTCCACCAGCCACCGGATACGAACGTTCCCGTCGCCGGGACGTAACGACGGGTGGACCTTCAACTCCTTCGTCAGGAGACTCGACCTGGAGAAGTCGGAGCACCTGAGGAACGACGGCTTCGCCATCCGGTGCGACATCGACGTCATGAGCGACGTGGGGATCCACCTCCGCGCGGAGGAGACATTCTTCGACGTGCCGGAGTCTGACCTGCACGCCCACCTGGCACGCCTCCTTGACACCAAGGAGGGGGCGGACATGGAGGTCAAGGCCGGCGACGAGACGTTCTCCGCGCACCGGTGCATTCTCGCGGCACGGTCTCCGGTCTTCAAGGCCGAGCTCTCCAGCTCCACGACCGGCATCAAGATTGATGACATGGATGCCCCCGCGTTCAGGGCCTTGCTCCGCTTTATCTACACGGATGCGTTGCCGGAGATGACCGAGCCTGCCGTCGCACGCCAGTTGCTTGCCGCGGCAGATAGGTACCAAGTGGCAAGGCTAAAGTTAGTCTGCCAGGACAAGCTGAGCAGGAGCCTCGACAAAACCAACGTCGACTCGGCGGCGGCCACGGCGCCTCAGCCACCGCGACATCACGGGAGGAACAGATGGCTCATGGGGTGCTGCTTGAAGTTTCTGAATTTGCTTCGCCCTCAACGCCAGCCGCCACAATGTTCTCTCCACTCGATCTCCGTGACCTCCAAAGCCTGCAACGAGGCCACGCCGTCGCCCTCCGCCTCGGTCATCGTCGTCTCGGAGACGACCGGGCACCATGTGCTCCAGATCGAAGGCTACACGCGGACCAAGATGATGCTCGCAAACGGTCAGTGTTTCTGCTCGGGAGAGTTCCAGGTAGGAGGCCACACCTGGCGTTTGAAGTACTTCCCAAACGGCCACACGCTAGAATGCACAAGCTACATATCCATGCTCCTCGAATCCACCAGCATCGGCACCACAGACGAAGACGTCCACGGAAAAGTCGAGCTCAGCATCAGCTTGCCCGGTCACGCCGGCGGGGAGATTCGGTTGTGTACTTTCTACGACGGCAAGTGCACTTTCACCAAGCAGGATAACGCCGTCAGCTCCGATAAGTTCGTCACGAGGTCGGAGCTGGAGAGTTCGAGGTACCTCAAGGACGACTGCTTCACCGTCCGGTGCGACCTCACCGTCTTCACAAAGGAGGTGCGCGTGGAGCCGGTAGTAAAGGTGCCGCCGCCCGTCCTGCCACAGCATCTCTGCCAGCTCCTCTCGTCTCAGGAGGGGAGCGACGTGTCATTCAAGGTTGGCCGGGAAACGTTGGCAGCACACCGATGCGTCCTCGCTGCTCGGTCCTCGGTCTTCAAGGCGGAACTCCTAGGCCCGATGAAGGAGCACAAAGCCAGAAGCATCCACATCGACGACATGGACGCAGGCGTGTTCCGAGCATTGCTCCACTTCATCTACACCGACGAGCTGCCCACGACGATGAAAGAGGAAGCGGCGACGATGGCTCAGCACCTGCTTGTCGCGGCGGACAGGTACGGCATGGAGAGGCTGAAGCTTGTCTGCGAGGACAAGCTGGGAAGGCACCTCGACGTCCGCACGGCGGCGACGACCCTGGCGTTGGCAGAGCAGCACCAGTGCCTACAGCTCAAGGAGGCCGTCTTGGCGTTCCTCTGCAGCTCCACTGCCAACTTGAGAGCAGTTGTTGCGAGCGACGGTTACGAGCATCTGACAGCGAGTTGCCCCTCTATTACCAAGGAACTTATCGTCAAGCTCGCAGCTGCACTTTAGACATGATTAAATATAAATATAGCAGCAGCCAATAAACATTTCAATATGAACAGATGTGTACTATTACATTATTTAGAACTTGTATACCCTGCTTGTGTTGGTACTTTTGTTTTGTTAGAATTACTCATGTTTACTGTGAGGCTTAAGGTCAATGTGTTATCAAGCCTATATTTAGTTCAAAATATCATGAGTGTCAGGAGAGTTTCACAATGAACTGAAAGTACACAAATACCGGGGGTCGGGTTCGTACACAATTTAAAGTACGGAGAAGCCCAAACATAGATTTGTTTCTGAAGTCAATAGAAGTGCAAGAAAGCGCGATTAGGACCATAAGATGAACAGATTGTCAAAACTATATTCTACAAAACTACTTCAAGTTGGATCATAATACCTTTTTAAGTGAACTTGGCAAATATATAATTTCATCCTAATTGCAAGTCCTAACTGGGAAGCTGATCTTGCAATCTTTGCTTCAGTCAGCTTCCTGCCATCCTTTGGAGTTTTCTTTATGTTGGTCCTGTAACTGAATGAAAAATCATCTCAACAAACTTAATGAATCTTCAAATCAAGTAAATTACACCCTCTGTTTCAAAAAGTGCAACATACTTTTATGTCTTCTGGATGTATATTAATAAGACAGTAATGTTACATCATCCGCAACAACAAGCAAAAGGAAATCTGGGGGATCTCCCACGAACAATTGTGATGAACTCCCCCGTACGTTTTTTTTTTTGAGATCACCTTCCCCGTACTTAGCTAGGCAGTGAGCTGCTCTGTTTGCCTCACAGTGATTAAAGATAACACGGGTATAATTACGACAAAGAAACGAGCATTCTTCAAAGATTGCCGCTGCTGCTCCCCCTCATTGCATTATCTGCACCACGCCCCCCTCCTTCTTGCATGATCTGCACCACATCCATGCAATCAGCTTCAACAATGAGCCTGTTGCACCCCAGCTTGCCAGCTAGCAGGAGACCATCCCTCAGGGCTATCGCTTCCACTGTGGCTGCATCCTCCACAGATTGGATTTTCATCCTAATTGCAAGTCCTAACTGTGAAGATGATCTTGCAATCTTTGCTTCAGTCAGCTTCCTGCCATATCAAGGTGACAGCTGGTCTTTGGTGGCGCTTCACATCAACTTCAGCACCCCTTATGTCATATAGAATAAGAACAGAGCGGTAATGTAAGAAACATGAAGCACAAAAAGAAGGGCAATAATCAAACTATGTTCCTGAATATTATTTGCAATGCACAGATGCAGACCAACAATTTTCTAGGACTTCTGTATCCAGCTCCCAGCATAGGCAGTGAGCATGCATCTCCATTTCAATGAACACAAATTGGATTCGCAATCTAAATCTGGGAGACATCATTCCAGCACATAGTAGAATAGCCCCTATCCAGGCCTCAAACTCAACACATTTAACTGTTATAATCTGTAGCTGCAGCACCTCATACAGAATATTTCAAGACTAAGAAGCATCTATATACTACTTGTAGTGTTATATATAACTTCTGTATACGTGAAATGTTCGAATAATCTATTTGTCTCCTTTTGTACCATGGTTGAGTTTGCAGTCCCCATGTATAGTGTTCAGGTGTGTGACAGTAAGTGAAGTGATTTGTGTAAAGCCATTAGACATTTAAATAGAAAAGTCAGTAGAGTTTAGGTTTAAGCTCAAGTTGCATATCATCTGGCGCAATTTGTACAACAGCCAACAAACAATTCAGCCTGAACATATTTACTAGAATGTTTTATCCAAACTGTGTTGGTCTTATAGTGGGGAGTAATTGTTGGCCAAAGTTTGTCTTAAACCAATCAAAACATTTCGAAACAGATGAATATATTGGGTCAGTTTGGGCGAACAGTAAGCCGAGAATGATGAATTCCCTCCAGAATTAGCATAATGCATTTGTTCAGTGTGATAACAGAAAAGGATAATAAAGAAGACAATGTTGGTCTTATAGTGCGGAGTAATTGTTGGTCAAAGTTTGTCTTAACCAGTCAAAACGTTTCGAAACAGATGAGTATATTGTGTCAGTTTGGGCAAATAGTAAGCCAAGAATGATGAATTCCCTCCAGAATTAGCATAATGCACTTGTTCAGTGTGATAACAGAAAAGGATAATAAAGAAGACATCAGAACAAATGCAAACTGTTAAGCAGCCAGGACTATCTTGTTCTTGCCTTCTTTGCGAAAAATCAACCTCCAGCCAAATCAAGGTGACCGCTACCTTTCCAGTAGGCCATTCACAACACCTTCAGCACCCTTGATATCATAGAAAATAATAACAGGGAGACAAGGTAATAAATATGGAACAAGTAAAGAAGGGAAACAACTAAAGCATTTTCCTCAAATTATTTGCAATGCAAAGGCTCAAACAAGTAAATTTATATCTGGCATAAGCAGGGAACATGCATCTCCACTTCAGTCAATGTACACAAAATTCAGTTGGATCCGAACTATAACTCTACAGGGCATTCTTCCTACACAGAGTAGAAAAGAGCCTATCAACACACCAGGCTCAGCATGTTTACTCTTAAACATTAGCAACCAGCAACTCATGAAGAATATTTCTTCAGAGCTCTATCCAGCCTGACATCGAAAGGAGTTGAGTATGCTTTCAGCTTCGTATCCTGCAGCAATTAATTAAAATAAGTACATCATTCAAAAATATCAATGAATGTTTTACTTCATTGACTTCCATGTTCACTTTACCTCTCTGTATTTGCTTGTTGTATTGGGGATACCATTAGATCCTGAATCAACTCTAGAAGAACAGTGCGCACCACTCTGGTCCTGCTTACCCCCATTTCCAGAAGAAGCGTGCTGCGCACTGTCCCTTCCCTCTGGTGCGTCGTCCTCCAATGCTCTCACAGCAACTTTGACTTCTCTATCCTCACCACCATTCACTGCCATCTCAATCTGCAGATTCCCTGGTTGTTCTATTGGCACAGTCACCTCATCCTCCTCTTGTTCAGCCTTGGCGTCCTCCTCAAGGACATTGTTCCTTGCCCTAGTCCTTGTTACCCTTCTCTGGCCCCCTCCGGACCCTGTCTTTGAAGGCAGGGGTGGAGCGGCGACCACCACGGGATCATTATTCCTCCCGGCATGGCATGTCACCACTGCAGCCTTCTTCTGCCCCTTGCGGCGCGTCAACCCGACAACATCCTCCTCTTCCTTCTCCGGTTCAGGGGGTTTCACAGCCTTCTTCCTCCCACCACGTCGGGTCAATGCCGGCACATCCACCTTCTTTTGATCATCTTCCCTATCTTGTTGAGGTTGCTCCTCGACCTCTCTGTGCCCACCACGGCGCGTCACCACAGTGGTCTCCTCCACGTCCTTCTCTGGTTCAAGCTGACCCACGGCCTTTTTCCGCCCTCCACGGCGCGTCACCACAGTGGTCTTCTCCACGTTCTTCTTTGTTTCAGGCTGCTCCACGACATTTTTTCGCTGGCCGCGGCGCGTCACCACAGCGATCACCTCATCCTTCCCTGGTTCAGACTGCTCCGCAACCTCTTTCCCAGCCAACACTGGCTCCTTCTCATCATCTTCCTTAGCTGGTTCAGGCTGCTCCACGGCCTTTTTCTGCCCACCACGGTGCGTCACCAGAGTGGTCTCCTCCAAGTCCTTCTTTGTTTCAGGCTGCTCCACCACCGTTTTCCGCCCACGATGGCGTGTCGTCACTGTAGTTTCCTTGTCCTTTTCGGGTTCAGACTGCTCGGCAACCTTTTTCCGCCCACCACGGCGTGTCATGACAGTGGTCTTCTCCTCGTCCTTCTGGGGTTCATGAAATTCCACAACCTTCTTCCGCCTCCTGCGGGGCATTGCCTCTGCAGCCTCCTCCTCTGTCTCTCTAGTGGGCTCTGCTGCTGCCGCAGTGGCAGCATTGTCAGAAGTGGCACAATGATCACTGGACTTCCGCTTACGCGTTTTCTCCTTCAATGCCTTTGCAGCATCTTCTAATTCTACCCCTCCATCTCCAGCTGCCACCTTAACTCCCTTCTGATCCTGACCACCCTTCACTGCCGTCGGAGACCTCGGGTTTGCTGTTTGCGTTCTTGATGAAGGCAACTCATTTCCCCCTTGCTCCTCCTGAAGAACGGTGGTACTTGCAGTAGCCCTTGTATCTCGACCCCTCACAGGTCTCGTCTTTGGTGGCAGTGGTGGAGGGGCGACCATCGCCACATTCTTTTTCCTCCCTCCACGGCGTGTCACTACCGGGACCTTCTCCTCATCGCCATTCTCTGGCTCAGAGAGCTCCGAGGCCTTCTTCTGCTCACCCAGGTGTGGCGCCTCTGCAGTCTCATCCATCTCCCCCGGAGCCAGCTTCTTCCGTCCGCCCCGACGCCTAGCCACCTGGGGCTTCTCCTCCACTTCCACTGCAGCAGCGTCCGGTTCCTTCTCCACTTTGGGGACATCGGACCCCGCCGGCACTTTATTCCGTGTGCCACGGCGAGTCGCCGCAGGTGGCTTCTCCTCCACCACCACTGCAGCAGCGTCCGGCTCTTCCTTCTCCACTTCGGGGGGCTCAGCCACCGGCCGCGCTTTACCCCGTGTGCCACGGCGGGTCACCGCAGGGGGGTTCTCCTCCACCACCACTGCCGATGCATCTGGTTCTTCCTTCTCCACTTCGGGAGCCACGGCCGCCGTCTTGTTCCGTGTGCCACGGCGGGCCACCACGGGGGGCTTCTCCTCCACCGCTGCCGTCGCGTGGCGCGAGGTGCGCCTCTTGCTGGGATTGGCGACAGGGTTTGGATCCGAATCGGACGCCATGGAGACTGCGAGCACAGTGGAATCCCCGACCTTGATTAGGTCCCCGTGGGAGAGCGGGGCGGGGACGGAGGGCACGAGGGGCGCGTCGTTGAGGAGGGTGCCGTTGGAGGTCCCGAGATCGGAGACGGACCACCCGGCGCCGGGCGGCGGGAGGAACTCGATGACTAGATGCTGCATCGACGCTCCGCCGTCGCGCACGGCGAGGTCGTTGCCCTTGACAACCCGACCGATGCGGAGCGCGGCGCCCGCGCGGCACTGCCGGGTCTCTCCATGGCGTGGGCCCTTCGCCACCGCCACGGTGAGCACCGGCGGCGGAGCGGCCATTGGAGCGGGTGGGGAATCGGAACGGATCTCTCTCCTTTTTTTTTCCTTGTAGAACGGTGAGATTTCAAAATCTGTGTGGGGAGGGTTTGGGTTTATGGAGCATTTTGCAACAACGAGGGGAGCGGTTGCTACGGAAAAGAGAATACTGGGCCCGCAGGCAGTGGGAGAGATGGAAAGAATACGAGGAGCTCGACCGTTGCTTCTGGGGTTGGGAGACAACGAGGCAAATGCCACACGAGTTAATTTCAAACCTTGGCCTTTCTGATTCACACAGCAGGAAAACAAAAGAATAGGAAAATGCTTAAAATCGGGCAGCCTAAGGGCATCTCCAATAGTTGTAAGATAGTCGTCGGTAGATTTTACCACATAGGATTTTTGATGATGTGGCATAAAATAAATGAGGTGAGAGAGTGAGGTTGTATGTAGATTAACCAACAACCCTTGCACAAGCTCCGAGGTAAAATAGAGAGAGGTCTTGCACATTCTCTCACCTCCTATTGGTCAAACTACATACAACCATTGGAGTAGTTGTAAGATGTGTTGTTGGTTGATGACATGTCCAATTTTACCAACAAGTTAACCAACAACCTGTTAAAGATGCCCTGAAACTTCCGTCAGTTTCCTCCACGTAGCTTTCCGCCGCCTAGAAAAAGGAGTCCACCTCTGCCTCCTCCATAAGACGGTTCCTCCTCCTCCGACCGGCCTCGCCGGCATCAGGAGGGGTGGGGAAACCGATCTATGGATGGAGTTTTTTTTTTGTTAAACTAGTAATTTCAATAATTTAGAATTTTGGTAGCCTTTTACGTTTTGGCATCCGCGTCAATGGAGATGATATTGTCTACAATAATTGATCTTCGGCCCCTCGTTCGACAACGAGATCTTCATCCCAGCGTCTATGGTGGTGTTGGAAGATTAAATTTTTCTAGGTATGATCCTTCAGATCTTGCTTCGCCAGACCAGTTTTGGATCTTTTCTCTTGGTTGTCGCGAGGAGGATTGTCCTCGCAATATTTGTCTTGGATGCTATGTCTTCGACAACGGTGATTCGCTCTCGGCTCCCAACGATGTTGACAAGGTTGTTCGGTTGTTTTTCCTGCAATATTGGTGCTGGTACTCTTGCCGATGTTGGTTGACTACTTTAATGACTACTTGCGTCCTCGTAGTCTTGGCATTGCGGCTCAAAAAATTATGGGAGAACCTTCGTTTGGTTAGGTATCTATGTCATTGTTCTATGGCTGCCTTCGAAAAAGTACAAGATTCTATTCCGGAAGAAGAGAGAGTTTGAAGATCTCGAAGATTCGCTCGTCTCTTTCAGACTTTATTTTGTAATCGTTGTAGTCAGTTTATGTATCTCTACCGTGTACTATTTGCTACAATAAATATATATGGTATTGATTGTCAAAAAAAAATAGTCAGCCATCTGTATCAAAGCCACGTATGAAATTTAATGACGTGGGGGAGAGAGATAATGAAAAACGGGAGAGCCCGTCTGTTAAGTTATCGACGGTCTAATCCCATGAGAATAGCTGATTACCTACAACACATGCACCATTGTACAAGGGCGTTGTGTATCGTGGGACGAGGATCACGTACAACCACCTTTTTCTCTCTCTCGTGAGCTTTACAAGCCGTTCGGCATTTTATTTTCTTTTAGTGAAGCAGTTAGGGATTATAGACTGCCAAATAGACGTCTTATTATACTTGTCGTCTGCATAGATATCTGTAGGTGATGTGGTTACGAATTATAGACGACCACCGTCTAGTCGAATGTACAAGCCCTAAGGCTGGCTAGCATAGGTCGCTCGGATGGCCGCACGACGCGAGCGTGTTACTTAATACTTTACTCCCTCCCATCCAAATTATCTATTGCTGGTACAACTAAAAAGTTATGCATCATATCCTTCCGTCACTTATTTCGGATCTGAGGAGTATTTTTTTCCCGGCCCATTAGCTTATATATGGGCCCAGTTTGCTAGTAATTTCATTTTTGGCCCGGTTTTCGTGGCTAAAGAGATTTCAACAGCCCCACGAAGTAAATATCTTCAACATAATTTCTATTCTAAGTGGTTTTCGTTATTTCGTTCAACGTTGCATATGCCTTTCCAATTTGTAACAAAGCCGTACATATTTTGTTGAGAAATCACATGCGAGCTATTGCAATATTTTTTTGGGTGATTTCTATAAAATTTGTGTTTTTCTCTTAACTTTCTTTAGAATGTTGGTTATATGTGTTTTCTTCAAATGTTGTAAACATGTGAATTTTTTGTTGATGATGTCTGTCTCATTTGTTGAAATAAATGATAATTTGTTGCAACTAAATTTATAGAAAAATATTTGTTGATTATCCACTTTTTTAATTGCCACAAATACATGTTTTGTATAGTGATAGTGTACTTTTTGTTGCATTAGCGTGTGATTTTTGTTGCAAATGAATATGCGGCAATTTTTTTGTTACTTTACCAACTTTTAATATGCTGCAAATGCATGGTTTTTGTTGTAATGATTTGTTGTTTTTGTTGAAATAAATGGCTACTTTTGTTGTAAATGAATCTTCAGCAACAATTGTCCGTTTTTTAAAATTGTTAAAAAAAAGTAGTTTTTTGTTGTAATAGTTTGTGGTTTTTGTTGAACCGTTTGAATTTTTTGTTCCAACGCAATAAAACATATTGTTTAACTATTTTTTTGTAGCATTACTTATTTTCAAACTTTGGAATGATTTGTTGCAATACTATATATTATTTTACACAGACGGAAAATTTTGTTGTAATACTCGTGAATTTGTTGCAATACTCAGGCATAGTTTTAAAAACCGGACTGGACCGGCGGTCCGACCGAAAAAACCCGGAACCGACGACCTGGCCGGTTTTTTAAGAGTCACCGGTCGAAACTACAAAAAACCAGGAAAAATTAAGTTTTTGACCATAGAAATCGAACTCATGACCTTCAACTGTGCAAAGTACACCCACCTTGAGGCCCAATGCCACTTGGGATGACTCTGTTTTGTGAATACTAGTTGAAATATGCACTATATGTACATTCATTGGTTGTTTTTCAACGAAAGATACTTAAATTTTAATTAAAAATAACGGTTTTTTGTCGCAACGAACCAGGTGAACCGGCGGTCCGACCACCGAACCAGTGAACCAATCGCCTGACCGGTTCACTGACCGGTCCGGTTTTTTAAACTATGTACTCAGGTGTAATCTTCGCAGTGGCATTTTCGATGTAATTATCCAGAAGACCGATACCTCCTCGTTTAAGTGGCTCTGGTATGGAGTGCGGGGTGATTACCAAAAAAACGGGGGATACCTTTCAGCAATTTTGAGATGTACGCTGATGATCTGACAGTACGGAAACCTAAAACGCCTCGTTTTAGGCTGACCTACACTCAGCGTTCGCCAAAGGAATAGGGATTGCATTGGATTGATTTTCTCGGTCTAGTGGAATACTATAAACATATGAACAAGAACGAATGATTTTTCACGGGATCTAGGCTTATGCTAGTTTTCCTATGAAATATGGTATAGAGTTCCTACATGAATATTTCTTGTTGTTACAATCCTATAAATCAAACACATTCGGAAGGGAAAAAAATTCAGGAGATGAAATCATACAAAATTCATTAGGACATCTTATGGATCAAAGGAGGCTAGGGTCTCTATGGATTCTAGGATTTCATAAATCGTGTAGGATTGATTTACTCTATCCGTTGGAATCCTATGAAGATTTTTTTTCCGAAATGGAGTAATGCCTCAGCTTCTGCATCGAACGATACACACGGCTTTTATTGCAAAGTTTAAGCATTCATCGTATTACAATCACGGATCACATAAATTTGATACAAAAATCAGTCAGCTAAAGGAAGGCAAACAAAAAGAACTAGACATCACAAAGCTAATTAATGTGTTGCCACGAAGTCAGATTGAAAAATCCAAGGAATGGGAAGAAAAACAAAGGATTAATATGTCAAGTAAGATGTATTCCTACAGGGTTCGAAACATAGAAACTAAACACAAAAAAATTAATTTGGAGGATTGATGAGAGAGAGTAGAGAGAGAAAGAGTAAAACTATGTTGGACTTCTTAAACGATCTTCACGACATCCCTCAAAAAGTGTCCGGCATCCCAATTGTGTCCGATTTGAAGGGTTGCCGTACACATGTCCGGCACAATAAGGGTTGCTGCCCCAATGACATCCTCAAACCAAATCGGACATGGAAGAAAGATAAGCAATTGCAAGAAAACTATTTATTTACTTCAAACTTTTCGTATACAAATAGTAAATACGGAATGCAAATCTACACTAAATCGATTTCATCCAAATTTACACTAAATTGGACTCCTCCTCTTCCTTCGTGGAGACTTGTTGCGTGAGGCGTTGGATGTAGTTCTCCTGGTGCCGGCCTCGAGGGAATCCGTCAAAGCTTCACAACGGGCCTCTTATGCCCGGTCTGCCTTGATGATGCCCTAGACGGTACATTCGAGCACTAACCAGAATGGCGTCCGCTCGGCGACGTTGTTGCCCGACGGCGGATGCTCGCCAGTGAAGCAGTAGAGGGCCGCCTCTCGCTCGTCCAAGAAAAACGTGGGTCAGCCGGGGCTGTTCAAATGGTACTTTGGGTCCCGACACATCCGGATCTTCTTTTTGCGGCGATGGATATCACACTCCATGGTGAAGCCGACTTCGTGGAATGGCGCCACAGGCATCCCGCCCAAGCTGAGGGTGAAGCCTTTTAGCAGCCTCACCTCCGGCGGCGCGAGGATGCCGAACTTGGCGAAGCTGGTGGCCTCATGTCGGTCGAGTCATTTCATGTTGACGTCTGATGGCTGACGTTGGTAAACCTCAAGAGAAAGGTTGTGAAGACTGCAGCGGCAAGTTTTCCCTCCGAAAAGAAACCAAGGTTGAATCGACCATTAGGAGGACAAGCAGCTTCTAAATGTTGATGCAGCTGAGATGGCAGGACGCACTACCGGTACAGCAGCAACGTGGAACCTACACAACAAAATCAATTCACTTTGCCCTAACGAAGCAGTGAGGTTGTCAATCTCACCGGTTTTGCTGAACACAAAGAGGTTAAACGTATAGTGTGGAAAATAGTACGAGAACAATATGAAAATAGCAGTAGCAGTGTGAAAACAGTGGAAGCAGTGTGTGTATTATCAATATGAGAAAATGGACCGGGGTCGACAGTTCATTAGAGGTGTCTCTCCGTAAAAGATAGCTAACATGCATGGTGAACAAACTACATCTAGGCAATTTACAGATAAAGAAACATGTATGACATAAAGATTACTATGAGATTCATGCGGGCATTACAACAAAAATACATAGATCGTCATCCAACTGCATCTAAGACTAATAATCCACCCTTCGAATATCATCCGAACAAACGTTGGGTATTAAGTTGCAAGCAACGGATAATCGCGGTAAGCAAAGTGTGTAATGTAAACAATGTAAACAAAGTAAACATCGTTGTTTTCTCCCTAATTGCAACAACACATCCTCCATCCGTCACGTTTCTGTCACTCGAGCACAGATGCAAAGGAGGCATGAACCCACTATCGAGAATAAATACTCCCTCTTGGAGTCACTAGCATCTACTTGGCTAGAGAATCTACTAACGACAAAGATCATGCAAGATCATAAATAGCATACACATGAAGACAACATGATAGATTGATAATCAAAAGACATAGCATTCAATAATGATCGGATCCCAACAAACACAACATATAGCATTACAATAAGACCATCATCAAAGTCAAGATCATTTTAATCAAAGGTAATGGGACCATTGTCTCCCATGTTTCTCAAAAAATTAGCACTTTTATGAGGAACATTTTTAGCAGTTTCAGGAAGTTTTGCATTTTTTATCGCAGAAGTGGGAATGTTGCCAACACCAATTACTTTACCATTGATAGTATAAGGTTTACTAGCATGAGAAGCTTTAGTTTTACTAGTGGTGGTAATGGTGCAAACATTAGCTATATTATTCTTTCTAGCTATTTCATCTTCTCTTTCCCATCTAGCATGCAATTCAGCTAACATCCTAACATTATCATCAATTCAATTTTGGATGGAATTCAAAGTTTTGCTTTCTTTAACATCATGAGGCATAACCCTTAGTTTCAGAAAATCAACATCAATAGCAAGGCTATCAACTTTAGAAGCAAGAACATCAATTTTTCCAAACTTTTCCTCAACAGATTTATTAAAAGTAGTTTGTGTACTAATAAAAAATTTGAGCATGTTTTCAAGATCAGAGGGTACACTTTTATTGTTGTTATAGGAATTACCATAAAAATTACCATAAGCATTACTATTATTGGGAGGATATGGGCTATAGTTGTTGCTACCAACATTATTCCTATAAGCATTGGTGTTGAAATTATTATTTTTAATGAGGTTCACATCAACATGCTCTTCTTGAGCAACCAAAGAGGCTAAAGGAACATTGTTTGGATCAATAGGAGCATGGCCATTCACAAGCATAGACATAATAGCATCAAGTCTATCACTCAAAGACGAAATTTCTTCAACAGAATTTAACTTCTTACCAGTTGTAGCTCTCTTAGTGTGCCATTCAGAATAATTTACCATCATATCATCAAGAAGCTTTTTTGCTGCGCCCAAAGTAATGGACATAAAGGTTCCTCCAGCATCTGAACCCAGAAGGTTTATTGAAGAAAAACTCAGACCTGCATAAAAGGTTTGGATGATCATCCAAGTAGTGAGTCCATGAGTGGGACAATTCTTTACTAAAGATTTCATTCTTTTCCAAGATTTAGCAGCATGCTCATTATCAAGTTGGTTACAATTCATAATGCTACTTCTTAAAGATATAATCTTAGCAGGAGGATAATATTTTCCAGTGAAAGCATCTTTACACTTAGTCCAAGAATCAATACTATTTCTAGGCAAAGATAGCAATCATTCTTTAGCTCTTCCTCTAAAAAAAAAGGAAACAATTTCTGTTTAATAATATCTCCATCTACATCTTTATATTTTTGCATCTCACATAGTTCAACAAAATTATTAAGATGGGCAGCAACATCATCAGTACTAACACCAAAAAATTGCTTTCTCATAACAAGATTTAACAGGGCAGGATTTATCTCATAAAAATTGGCAGTAGGAGCAGGTGGAGCAATAGGTGTGCTAATTAAATCATTGTTGTTGGTGCTAGTAAAGTCACACAACTTAGTGTTCTAGGGAGTAGTCATTTTAGCAAGACAAAAAACAGGATAAAAATTACAACTAGAAAAAGAACTATATTTTTTTGTGTTTTTGATAAAGAGAAGCAAACAAGACAAAATAAAATAAACTAAGCAAAACAAAAACGAAGTAAAGAGATTGGAAGTGAGAGACTCCCCTTTGCAGAAATTCTCTTCCAACCCGGCAACAACGCTAGAAAACTTGTTGATGGCTGACGTTGGTAAACCCCAAGAGAAAGGTTGTGAAGAGTGCAGCGGCAAGTTTTCCCTCAGAAAAGAAACCAAGGTTGAATCGACCAGTAGGACGACAAGAAACTTCTGAAGGTTGATACAGCTGAGATGGCAGGACGCACTACCGGTTCAGCAGCAACGTGGAACCTACACAACACAATCAATTCAGTTTGCCCCAATGAAGCAGTGAGGTTGTCAATCTCACCGATTTTTCTGAACACAAAGAGGTAAAGCGTATTATGTGGAAAATAGTATGAGAACAATATGAAAACAGCAGTAGCGATGTGAAAATAGTGGAAGTAGTGTGTGTATTATCAATATGAGAAAACGGACCGGGGTCCACAGTTCACTAGAGGTGTCTCTCGATAAAACATAGCTAACATGCGTGGTGAACAAATTACATCTGGGCAATTCACAAATAAAGAAACATGCATGACATAAAGATTACTATGATTTTCATGTGTGCATTACAACAAAATACATAGATCGTCATCCGACTGCATCTATGACTAATAGCCACCTTCGAATATCATTCGAACAAACGTTGGGTATTAAGTTGCAAGCAACGGATAATCGCAGTAAGCAAAGTGTGTAATGCAAACAATGTAAACAAAGTAAACATTGTTGTTTTCTCCCTAATGGAAACACATCCTCCATCCGTCACGTTTCTGTCACTCGAGCAATATGCAAATGAGGCATGAACCCACTATCGAGCATAAATACTCCCTCTTGGAGTCACTAGCATCTACTTGGCCAAAGCATCTACTAACAACGGAGAGCATGCAAGATCATAAATATCATACACAGGAAGACAACAAGATAGATTGATAATCAAAAGACATAGCATTCAATAATCATCGGATCCCAGCAAACACAACATATAGCATTACAATAAGATTATCTCGATCATGTGAGGCAGCTCACGAGATCTAAACATGAGGAATAAAGTGGAGAGTACAACCATCTAGCTACTGCTATGAACCCGTAGTCCAAGGATGAACTACTCACGCATCACTCCGGAGGCTGGCATGGTGGTGTAGACCCCTCCGGTGACGAATTCCCCTCCCGGCGGGGTGCCGGAGAGAGCTCTAGAACCCTCCCGATCTCGAACGATGGCGGCGGCCTCTGGTGTTTCTTGGGAAGAAGTGTTATCCTTCTAGGGTTAACGTTTTCGGGGAATAAATAGGCGAAAGGGAGATGGCGGTGAATGCCCGAGGGGCCCACACCACCCCCAGGCGCGGCCGGGGGGCGCTGATACGTCATAAACATATCCTTAATTTCTGATGTTCCATGTTGTTTTCATGTCATATGCTACATGTTTTCCTTACACTTTATGTCATTTTTTTATCGATTTCCCGGGACTAACCTATTGACAAGATGCCATAGAGCTAGTTCCTGTTTTCTGATGTTTTTAGTTTCAGAAAAGTTGTTCTGGAAATATTCTCAGAATTGGACGATTCAAAACCAGAAGTCTTTGAAGTCTTGGAGGTTCAAGGAAGTTCCGAAGAGACCTGGAGGGGGGCCACAGGGTGGCCACACCATAGGGTGGCGCGGGTCCTCCTAGCCACAACACTAGGTTGTGTGGGCCCCCTGGCCACCCCCCGGCATCGCCCTTTCGCCTATATATGCCCCCCGATGCATAAACCCTAAATCAATCAGCCTTTTTCCACGAAAAGTTCAGTTGCTCTGCCGCCGCCACTGACAAGTTTTGGGGGACAGAAATCTCTGTTCCGGCACCCTGCCGAGACGGGGAAGTGCCCCCGGAGCCATCTCCATCGACTCCAGCGCCATCTTCATCGCCGTTGCTGTCTCCTATGATGAGGAGGGATTAGTTCTCCCCCGAGGCTGAGGGATCTACTGGTAGCTATGTGTTTCATCTCTTTCTCCCAAGGTGTGATCTTTATGTGATCGTGAGTTTTGTAATCTAGTTTAATAAGTAGATGTTACTCTTCATATGTTATGCTACTCAAGTGGTTTTGTTATGAGATCTCCGTAAAAACTTTGATCACGGTGTAAAGGTGACAGTGTGTGCACCGTTGCTACGCCTTGATGGTGCCTTGACGGGGAGAATTATTGATGATGATGAATTTTAAGTCCCCGGCAACGGCGCCAGAAATTCTTGATGCTTGTGATGGCGTGTTGGGAACCCCAAGAGGAGGGTGTGATGAGTATAGCGGTAAGAATTCCCCTCAGTTAAGAACCAAGGTTATCAATCCAGTAGGAGAAAGAGGATCTTCGGAAGGTTGATGCCACTGACGGTGGTGATGGCGCCTCACCGGTGTCAGCAACAACTCGGAACCTGCACATAACACAACCAAAATACTTTGTCCCATAGGTACAGTGAGGTTGTCGATCTCACCGGTCTTGCTGTAAACAAAGATTAGACGTATAGTGTGGAAAATGGTGTATTCTTGCAGTAAGTAAAGAAAGCGGGGAATTGTAGTGGTTTGTTTAACAGTGTGGGAAAAGTGGACCGGGGTTCATAGGTTCACTAGTGGTGTCTCTCCATAAAAGATAGCATGATGGGTGAACAAATTACAGCTGGGCAATTGACAAATAGAGGTTGCACCGTAGTGCACATTCATGACATGATGACTACTATGATATTTAGTGCGGGCATTACAACAATATACATAGACCGTAATCCAACTGCATCTATGACTAATAATCCACCCTCAGGTTATCATCCGAACCCCCTTAGGTATTAAGTTGCAAGCAACAGATAATCGCATTAAGCAATGTGTTTAATGTAAGCAATGATTGTGCACGCGGGCACTCACACCGTTGTTTCCTCCCTAGTGGCAACAACACATCCTCCCCCGTCACGTTTCTGTCACTCGAGCACAGGCGAAAAGGAGGCATGAACCCAACTATCGAGCATAAATACTCCCTCTTGGAGTCACTAGCAACTACTTGGCCAGAGCAACCAATAGCATAGCACGACCACAAATAACATATGCAATAAAGACTATAATCAACTTGGCATAAGTTCAATATTCATAGGATCCCAGCAAACACAACACATAGAATTACATAAGAACAATCTCGATCATGTTAGGAAGCTCACGAGATCTAAACATTGAGGCATAGGAGGAGAATACAACCATCTAGCTACTGCTATGGACCCGTAGTCCAAGGATGAACTACTCACGCATCACTCCGGGGGCATGCATGGTGGTGAAGAGGCCTTCGGTGATGATCTCCTCTCCGGCAGGGTGCCGGGAGACAGCTTCAGAACCCCCTGATCTAGGGTTGACGATGACGGCGGATGCGTAACTTTTTCGGGGATTTTTTATCAGGTCCCTAGGGTTTTCCTTCAGAGGGGAGTAAATAAGCGAGAGGGCGACGTCGGTGGACGACCAGGGGGCCTTCACCATCCCCAGGCGCGACCAAGGGTGGGGCCGCGCCTGGCTATGGTGAGCCCACCCTGGTGCCCTTCTTCGACTCCTCTTCGGACTTCTGGATGCTTCCGGGGAAAATAGGAACTTCGGGATTCGTGGGGTCCAATTCCAAGAATATTTCTAGAACAACTTTTCTGTAATAAAAAACAGCATAAAATAGGGAACTGGCACTTGGCATCTTGTTAATAGGTTAGTCCCGGAAAACATGTAGCAATTGGCATAATATCAACATGGAACATCAAAAATTATAGATACGTTGGAGACGTATCAAGCATCCCCAAGCTTAGTCGAGTAGGTAAATGATAAACAAAATAATTTCTGAGGTGACATGCTACCACACAATCTTGATCATAATATGTAAAGCAGAGCATGTAAACTAGGATCAAATGAACTAAAGTTGTGATCTATATTTTATATCAACAAGTAATGCATAAACAAAGAAGAAAGAAGTAAAACTTTTAATGAATCAATACTAAAAGACTATCAAACGTGCAAAGTTTATTAGAGATGATTTAAGCTTTCAAGAACAACAATATCATGCACGTCAAACGATCTTCACAACCCCTGTTAGGATCAAGTCAAGCTTTCCATACGATGCAATGCTTGAATCTTAAAATATTTGTGCACTAAAAACAAGCAAGTATTCTGTGTTGGTCCCTGGTACCGTGATGTTATGGCAAAGAGAACCTTATGGGGGGTTTGGAAGGTCAATGGAAGAAAGGCTCACAAAGCTGAAAGTGGTCATTAGACAAGAGAAAGTCTTACAACCGAAACTATGCAAGGAGTAGGGATTGCCACGCAACGGATGCACATAGAGCTATAGTGTATGAAATCTCTCCAATGGAACTAGTGGGGGTGCATCCAACTTGCTTGCTCACGAAGACCTAGAGCTCATTTGAGGAGGCTCATCATTGGAATATACAAGCCAAGTTCTATAATGTAAAGTTCCCCACATAGTTATGAATGAATGATAATATGAAAACTTTCTCCAAACTGAAGCATTGGTACTAAACGTGAAGCACAAGTGTGGTATAAAGGATAGTGATGTGCCCCCTCTCTCTTTATTCTCTCTTCGGCCCTTTTTTGGGGCTTTTTCATATATTTTTTTATATATCCTCACCGATAGGGGAAACATCCTATATTACAATGAATCATCACACTTTTAGTACTCATAACTCATAATGGAATATCTCTGACGTATCCAACTGCATGCTCCTGCCAGTGTAGCAGTATGCATAAATAACCATGAAGCTCATCATTAAGTAACATAATGGAGGTGGATGTTGTGCAGCAATATATCTCGGAATGGCTATTGCAAATGCCAAGATAGGTAGGTATGGTGGCTGTTTTGAGGAAGAATATACGGGCTTATGTGTAGGAGAACAAAGTCCTCCCACGGGATTTGGATGCACGCGCGAAGTTTGCACCAACTCTCAATGTGAGAAAGGGGAATACATAGTACCGAAGAGGCTAGCAAATATGGATGGTGGAAGTGCCAGGAACCGCAACATAGACTCACGAGTTAAAAGGTTGCAGCAAGCAAATCATCTTAACAAGGCACAATGCAAATCACTCCAAGCGTGTCCGTGGCAGAAGTCACTGTTAGCTACCCCGGCCGTAGCGCGTAACAAAAGGCCGATCAGAAATGTATTACTCGTAGCAATCATATACCAATGTTTCTATCTGCTGGTAATTTTAAGTGTGGCACAGTTTCAAGTTTCTTAGACCAACCATTAGAAGTTTCTACTTAGTAGTCCTTCCCGTTTATCCATTAAGCAAATTAATATCTCAAAACAACAACAATGATTCAAGTGAAGCAGTTTAGTGATCTACAAGACCATGCGAATTTTTTCACTATACCAATGTCGTGGTGGTATAACGACAGATGCCATGGGATGGCTAAAGTTGGGGCCGATGGACGCTGGAGGTGCTCGGGGAGGGATCACACGGCGAGTAGCCGCGTGTAGTAGATCTCAAACACTGCAAACACCAAGATCTTACCCAGGTTCAGGGCCCTCGTGTGGAGGTAACACCCCTACTCCTGCCTCTCTCTTTATATGTGTGTTCACCGAGTAGCCACCGTACAATTAGGCCTTCAGCCGAGTAGCCACTCTTCTCTCTAAGTGTTGCCTCTAGTGTTGTCTTCGTAGTGCGCAACGACTGGTTCCGAACTAGTGAGTCCAACCTCTCACAGGAGGGGGCAGGACACCTTAAATACTGGTGCCCAGCCGAATAGAAAACAACTGTAAGGTACGACTTGACGTGACAGGAGCACTGCAGAACCGCGCACGCCTCTGGGTTCCCGCTAACGCTTGCCCCGTAAGTCGTCGCACCGTTCGGAGATGGGACCTGTCCACCTTTGTCAGTGAGATAGGGTAGGCCCCTAGCCCTGTCCTGTCCCCTCTGTCAGTGACAGGACTAGACAGGCGCCTACCGCACTGTACCCACGCCGGAGCGCGGATAATCACGCACTCCGTAAGTTGAACCGCACGCCGTACGGACGCAGGATACGCGGGATCCTTTTTCGGAACGTCTCCATTGACTTCTGGCCCGAGTAGGAATCCACTCCCTCTACTCGGACCACTTCCTCTACTCGGAAGAATACAACTTCCTTGATTCTTCCTTCTGGCCATCAGTGTGTACGACCGGATAGCAGTCGACCGGGTAGCAAGCACCGGGTAGCCAGCTAATCTGCCAAACACCTCTTCTGACCTTGGATCTTGCCTTTAGCACTTTCCTTACCCCTACTCAGGGGTAACCCCCCGACATTAGTCCCCGAAGCTGGTAGAGTCCTGCGAAGTTGTTCACTGGGCTCTGCCAGCTTAAGAACAAATCTTGTCTCTGAACTGTAAGATGCCGGGTAGCACCTCCGAGTAGCCTTTATTCTTTGCTTGAATCTATTCATCTCCGAGTAGCAGTGTCTTTCTTCTCTGATGTCGAGTAAAAAGACTTAGCGAAATCTCGAAACACAATCCCGCTTCAACGGTGCGAATCCGCCTCCGCGTGTTGCTACGGGGCACGTGTCATGCCACCGTACCCCCGACGCCTCGGTGCCTGGGACGCTGCAGGCCACACGCCAATAACTGCACCTCGGGCCCACTGGCCTATAAAGTCACTTCAACCGCAGTAAATCACCCACAATCGTGACGTGGGATTAACTGCGCCCGTTACGCGCGCAATATGCGCTGTGTGCATTTCTAACCGGTACGCATCCCACGTCGCACGATTTCTGCGCACGATCGATCCCACTTACTCCGCTGGTAACGGCAACTCGAGGGGAGAGATAAATACCCCCTCGGTGCCCTTTTCTTCTCTTTCCTGCTCACTTCAATTCCCTGCCCCTTCGTCTCTCCGCCGCCGCCGAGCACTCCGCCACCGCAATCTCTTGCCGCGCCACCGCTCCACGCGCCGCCGGAGAGACCACGGGAATAGATCCAGATTCCAATTCGCGCCTTCCACCAGCGCCTTTCACTTCTCCGATCCAATTCGCATCTCCGCCTCCATGGCTGCACGCGGAGAAGACGACGCCGCCGCCCGCGCTGGCTGGGAGGGCTCCGAGGTCACGGCGGAAGACTGCCAATGGCTAGTCAACACCCGCCGTGTGCCTCCCGCCGTGAAGTGTCGCCATCCAGGCAACGAGGTCGTTCCCCGCGCCTGAAGCGGATGAGTATGTTGTCTTTCTTGCGCACTTTAAGCGCGGCTTCGGCCTCCCTATCTCGGATTTCTTCTCTAAATTTCTTGAGCACTTCGGCCTCCAGCCACATCATCTCCCACCTAATTCCTTGATCATGCTCTCCACCCACGCCGTGGTGTGTGAAGCTTTCCTTGGCGTGTACCCGACAATCCACACGTGGGCACGTTATTTCTTCTTCCGCAAACAGAGCATTCCCAATCCGGGTAAAACGGATACTGCTCGCGCCATGACCAAGACCGGCTGCGCCATGATGCTACAACGCTCCACAGGTAGCCACCCAAAGGTCAAGGGCCTTGAATCTGTGCGCAAGTGGCAGCGCAGCTTCCTCTACGTGAAGAACGTAGCCACAGAGGAAGGGAAACCAATCGAGAACCGGATAGGACTACCCAAGTTCCGGAACACGCTGCCTACCCAACAGAACTGGGGTTACCATCCAAGGAATACCATCGAGGACGTCGTCCAGGTCGAGCAGCGCCTGAGCGAGTTGAAGGCAGAGGGACTCCGCCGCGACGATCCAATTGCGTGCTGGATCTCGCGTCGAGTACTCCCGCTCCAGCAGCGCGTACACAAGATGTGCTACATGAGAGGGCCCCGTGACTGCACAAGGACCACCACTTTCGAGCTCTCCAAGGAGGATGTGGCCATCTGGGCGAGGTCTATCATGCAGACCACGCTATCCGACACCTGGATGTATGGCTTCGTGCCGTACAACCGCACCAAGCGCATTGACCAGGTTAGCCTTCTATACTCTGCTCTTGCATTTTGATACCGAGTAGCACATCATAGATACCGAGAAGACCCCAACTTGGACAACTCATCAGCTGCCTCGTTCTCTGCTCGGTGGATGTGCTTGAACTCGCACCCTTCAAAGAATCCGGTCATGGTTTGCACCAAGAACCGATATGACGCCATGTTGGCATCCAGAGCATCCCAAGTGCCTGAAACTTGCTGCACAACCAGATCCGAGTCGCCATAGCACACGATGCGCTGCACGGCAACCTCCTTGGCCACCTTCAAGCCGTGTACCACGGCCTCGTACTCAGCTACATTGTTGGATGCCTTGAAGTGAATTTGCAGCACGTACTTGAGTTGATCACGCTTGGGTGACGTGAGCACCACGCCAGCACCCAAGCCTTCCTTCACCTTGGAGCCATCAAAGTGCATCTTCCAGTAGTTGGCTACCGGAGTAGGAGGCTCATACTGCACCTCAGCCCAATCCACCAGAAAATCTACTAGGATATGAGACTTGATGGCTTCTCTTCTCGCATACGCAGGAGCGTACGCGGCCAGCTCAATTGCCCACTTGGCTACTCTGCCACTTGCCTCCTTGTTGCCCATGATGTCCGAGATGGGAGCAGAACTCACCACAGTGATGGGATGCTCTTGGAAATAGTGCTTCAGCTTCTTGGCGCCCAGGTACACGCCGTAAGTCATCTTCTGGTAATGAGGGTAGTTCTGCTTGGAGGTGGACAACACTTCGCTGAGATAGTATACTGGCCGCTGCACAGTCTTGCCTTCCTCTTCTCTCTCCACCACTATCACAACACTAACCACTCGGTTAGTCGCAGCAATGTACAACAGCATTGGTTCTTTGGGTAGCGGACTAGCCAAGATGGGAGCGCTACCCAGCATGGCTTTCAGCTCCTTGAATGCCACATCAGCTTGCGGTGTCCAGACAAACTTGTCGCTCTTCTTCATCAACTGATACAGAGGCAAGGCCTTCTCGCCCATTCTGCCCAGGAAGCGGCTCAGAGAAGCCAAACAGCCAGTGAACTTCTGCACATCCTTCAGAGATCTCGGCAAAGACATGCTCTCAATAGCTTTTATCTTTGAAGGATTGGCCTCAATGCCCCGACTGGATACCAAGAAGCCGAGTAGCTTGCCAGCCGGGACGCCAAAGGTGCATTTAGTCGGATTCAACTTCATCTTGTACTTGCGCAAGTTGGCAAATGTTTCCTCAATGTCACTAAGCAGAGTATGTGTTTTATTCGTTTTGATGACAATGTCATCTACGTACACCTGCACATTTTTGCCAATTTGATCATGCAAGCATTTCTGCATGCATCTCTGATAGGTAGCCCCAGCATTCCGCAACCCAAAGCACATGACACGATAGCAATAAGCCCCGTACGGGGTGATAAAAGCAGTCTTTATTTGATCAGCAGGGTTGAGAGCTATCTGATGAAAGCCAGAGTAGGCATCTATGGAAGACAAAAGCTCACAACCAGTAGTGGAATCGATCACCTGATCTATGCGGGGTAGCGGAAAGGGATCTTTGGGGCAGGCCTTGTTCAGGTCGGTGTAGTCCATGCACATGCGCCAAGCGGTATCCGCCTTGGGGTCCTCCTTCTTCTTCTCAACCATAACCAGGTTGGCTAGCCAGTCCGGATGCAAAACCTCCATGATAAAGTTGCTTATCAGCAACTTGGTGATCTGATCACCGATAGCCTTCCTTCTCTCATCGCCAAAGCGGCGCATAGCCTGCTTCACTGGCTTGGCATCATGCCGCACATGTAGCGAGTGCTCAACCAACTCCCTCGGGACGCCTGGCAAATCCTCATTGGACCAGGCAAACACGTCCCAATTCTCACGGAGGAAGTGGATGAGCTCGCTCTCCTATTTCTCTCCCGACCCGGCGCCAATGATGGCAACACGGTCTGGGAACTCAGGGTCAACCTGGACCTTCTTTGTCTCCTGGGACGCCTGGAACGCAGTCCCGTACTGGGAACTCGGCATGCCAGGCGCACCACCTTGCGCTGCTTGCGCCATGTCCACCACCTCGTACATCGTCTTCTTCTCGGCATCAATAACCATGGATTCCGCCAGCTGGGAACCAACAGAGGCACACTCCATGGACTTCTTGTAGTCACCCGAGATGGTGATCACTCCATTGGGACCAGGGATCTTCATCTTCAAGTATGCAGTGTGGGTCGAAGCCATGAACTTGCTGAGAGCAGGCCTACCGAGTAGGGCATGGTATGGGCTCTGGTGGTCAACCACCTCAAAGGCCAGGCTCTCAGTGCGGCAGTTCTCCCTGGTGCCGAATAGGACGTCTATCCAGACGCGGCCGATTAGAGAGCAAGACACTCCCGGCACAATGCCATGGAAAGTGGTCCTGCTGGGTAGCAGCATGTTCTCGGCCATCCCAAGCTTCTCGAGTGTGTCTCTGTACACAATGTTGATGTTGCTGCCGTTGTCGACCAGTACCTTGCTGAATCTGACATTCTTCTGAGCGCCCAAGAAGGTGGGATCCACCACCAAAGCATACCTACCCGGGTTGGGCATCACCTTAGGATGATCAGCTCTGGACCATGTGATCTCTTGGTTGCACCAGTGCAAGTAGTGGGGCACAGCAGGAATCACAACATTGACTTCCATTGCACGCCTGTGCATGGACTGCTTGTCAGAGGGCTCAGAGGTGAAGATCATGTAGCTCTCGTTGTGTTCCTGGTACTGGTTGCGGTCTCCACCGCCATTGTTGCCGTTGTTGTTGTTACCTTGGTTGTTTTTGTTGTTGTTGTTGTTGTTGTTGTTGTTGTTGTTCCTGTTGTTGTTGCGGGTGTAGTAGTTGCGGTTGCGGTCGTTGTTGTTGTTGAAGTTGCGGTTGGCTCCTAAAGCCACCTGGTTCACGTCCTCTCTTCTCGGGAAGACTGCAGGCCGAGGAGCGGGTGCCCGAGCTGGCTGCACATTGGCATTCGCAACTAGCAGAGGAGGCGGAGGGGGCAAGCCCTCGTTCTTGATATGTTCCCACCAACTGCATTGCCGAGTAGTGTGGTTGGCTGGCCTGGCAGGATGCCGAGTGTGGAAGCTGCATGGCCCATCCCTCATGCTCTCAAAGACAAAGTTTGGAGCAGGATCCGGGTTGCCGCTACCCTGCTGGGGAGCATTGTACGGCTTCTTGATGCCTTGGCCCTGATTCTGGTTTTGCCCGTACTGGGCTCCAGCAGTTTTTTGCCTTTGGCTACTCCCAGCAGCCGTAGTCACAGCATTCACCTCCTCGGAATCGTACCGAGTATCAATCCGGTCACCCCTGCGCTTGTTGCGGAAATCATTGCGCTTGTTGTTGTTGTTGTAGTTCCTTCTCGGCTCGGGGGAGTCCATCAGAGGCTGAGTTGGGTCGCCGAGTGCATACATGTCCGCGATCTTGATGGTCTCTGCGAGAGTACTCGGCATCTCGCGCTGCAGCTTCTGCCACAACATGCTGCCATGCCTGCAAACCAAGTAATGGCCTGGGCCTCATTCACACCTTCACAGGTGTTCCTCAAGGTGCTCCACCGAGTAAGGTACTCGCGATCGGTCTCGTCTTCCCGCTGCTTGCAAGCGGACAACTGCTGCGGCCTATTCAGCCTCTTGTAAGTGCTGGTGAAGTTGCTGATGAAGGCCTCCGAGAAGTCCAGCCAGCAATTGATACTGTCCTTGGGCAGGTTGTTGAGCCAAGTCCGAGCTGGACCCTCAAGCATTTGCGGAACATACCGCACAGCCCATCTCCGATTGCCGCCTGCAATGTGCACGGCTGTGACATAGTCACTCAACCAGTCCTCCGGCTTGGTGCTGCCATTGTAACACTTGGTCCCCCTAGCGAGCTGGAAGTGGTTCACTGATGGATCGTTCATGATGCGAGGGCCAAAGTACTCTGGGCCAGGTGGCCCCCTGTTCTCGAGTTGCGCGGACAGGTTGATCCTGTCCAGCTTGAACCTGGCATCACTGGGCTCCAACATGCGCTCACCCAGGCGATCAGCAACATTCCTTGGGTCAGCATACCCGGCTAGCCCCATCGCCGAGTAGCCATCATCATACCTGTTCTCTTGCACAACAGCAGGTTGCACCACAGGGTTGGCTGCTGGCGCAGCCGCACGCGGCTGTGCTGCAGCAGGCTGCTGCGTCCTCTGCCGAGTAGGCTGAGCAGCAGGATGACGAGAAGGCCCCGCGTTGTCTCCGCTTTGCCCCTTGCTCTGAGCTTTATGGGCTTGATAGTCTGCTCCTGCAGTAGTGTGTTTCTGACCGGATTCTCGCGGCACAGCACGCTGTTTCGTGGCGAGAACCGGGTCGTACACCTGCATCTCTCTACCCTTCCCAGAGCGCACACTCTGGTCCCTCTTGCGACTGGGATGCGGTGATGACGCTTGGTCATGAGATCTCGCCGCACGCGAATGCACGATCTGAGAAGCATCAGGACCCCGATTGGCTTTCCGGAACTCCTCATTCTGCCTAGCAGCCTCTAGCACTAGCTCATTGAGCCTCTCTTGCTGCCTAGCGCGCGCGTCGCCGGCTAGGTTTGGCAACTCAGCAGCTACAACCTCAGCAGCTCTAAGTGTTTTGGCGGGGGTGCTGTATCTAGGCCTGGTGGAGGTGTTTGCGGTGGCAGATTGGCTAGGAGCCTTTACAACTGTCGCCATCTCGGCGCCTAAGTTGCGACGCGTAGCGCCTACTTTGCTAGACTTCCTAACAACAGGAGTAAAGCCATGGGCCTTGTTGTAATCGTTCTGGTCTAGGCTAAGCTCAAGCCTAGCCTTCTCCAACTCCAGATGCTCAGCGAGCAGCTCCTGGCGCTGCCGGTCGAGCTGTGCCCTCATGGTCAAGAGCTCGAGCTCGGTGGGAGGCGGCATGCCCATCCATGCAGCGGATGCCGGTATAGTTGGTGTAGTGGAGAGAGGGATGTTGGAATCCTTCTCGTAGGGCTTGTGGGTCCTCCCGCCAGCACTCGGGCCAGCGAGATCCTCGATGACCTCCGCGGCAGCAGCCGCGCCCTTCCCGGCATCGGTAGCCAGGCCGGTCATCATCACCTCCACGCTGTCCGCGGAGCAGCCACCGGCCTTCCGCGGGCAGCGATCACGGCAGGAGGATCCTCCGCGACCAGCACCTCCTCTGGAAACTCGCGGACGACGGTGGTGGCGACGTAGACGAGGTGCGAACCGAAGGAGAGCACCGAGCCGCCTGCCGGAATAGGCCTCCCGCCGAAATCTCTGGCGTTGTCGGTGAAGAAGTCGAAGGAGCCGAATCTGTGGACAAGGCCACAGACCACGCGCTCCCCAGTAGCGGAAATGAGTCCCGTCCGAACATGGACTCCAGCCAGCGCCTCTGTCTGCCCCACGGTGGGCGCCAACTGTCGTGGTGGTATCACGGCAGATGCCATGGGATGGCTAAAGTTGGGGCCGATGGACGCTGGAGGTGCTCGGGGAGGGATCACACGGCGAGTAGCCACGTGTAGTAGATCTCAAACACTGCAAACACCAAGATCTTACCCAGGTTCAGGGCCCTCGTGTGGAGGTAACACCCCTACTCCTGCCTCTCTCTTTATATGTGTGTTCACCTAGTAGCCACAGTACAATTAGGCCTTCAACCGAGTAGCCACTCTTCTCTCTAAGTGTTGCCTCTAGTGTTGTCTTCGTAGTGCGCAACGACTGGTTCCGAACTAGTGAGTCCAACCTCTCACAGGAGGGGGCAGGGCACCTTAAATACTGGTGCCCAGCCGAATAGAAAACAACTATAAGGTACGACTTGACGTGACAGGAGCACTGCAGAACCGCGCACGCCTCCGGGTTCCCGCTGACGCTTGCCCCGTAAGTCGTCGCGTCGTTCGGAGATGGGACCTGTCCACCTTTGTCAGTGAGATAGGGTAGGCCCCTAGCCCTGTCCTGTCCCCTCTGTCAGTGACATGACTAGACAGGCGCCTACCGCACTATAGCCACGCCGGAGCGCGGATAATCACACACTCCGTAAGTTGAACCGCACGTCGTACGGACGCAGGATACGCGGGATCCTTTGTCAGAGCGGCTCCATTGACTTCTGGCCCGAGTAGGAATCCACTCCCTCTACTCAGACCACTTCCTCTACTCGGAAGAATACAACTTCCTTGATTCTTCCTTCTGGCCATCAGTGTGTACGACCAGATAGCAGTCGACCGGGTAGCAAGCACCGGGTAGCCAGCTACTCTGCCAAACACCTCTTCTGACCTTGGATCTTGCCATTAGCACTTGCCTTACCCCTACTCGGGGGTAACCCCCCGACAACCAACTACTACACAAGTATTTCTATTCTCTACCAAGCACATATATGAGACAACAAAAACTCTTTCTAAGAATATAGCAATGAAAACTAGAGAGTACTAACATCTCTAAATAAGAGATGAATGCAAAACATGAGCTAAATAAATGCAGCATCCAGACAAAGATTAAGAATACAAAGTATTCCCATGAAAAAGGGGAGCGTGTCACTCTCCAATAAAAGAATACTGGGGTCAAACCAAGCTTATTACAAAAATAAAAACAAACTGAAGAAAAAATAAAAGACGCTCCAAGTAAAGCACATAATATGTGACCGAATAAAAATATAGTTTCACTAGAAGTGACATGATAATTTATCGATAAAGAAGGGGATGCCTTGGGCATCCCCAAGCTTAGACGCTTGAGTCTTCTTGGAATTTGATGGGATGTACCTCCGGGGCATCCCCAATATTAGGCTCTTCACTCTTCTTGATCACGTCATATCATTCTCTTCTCTTGACTCTTGAAAACTTCCTTCACACCAAACTTCTCACAATCTTCATTACCAACGTTAGTGCAATCGAAATAATAAATTCACATGGTTCAGTTTCAACACAATCCTAACACTAATAAACACATTAGCTACTGTCACAACTTCTTTTAAAACTCTTTTTCTCAAAAGAACACCAAAATAAAGAGATTAAGATCCAAATGCAATTATTGGCAGAAATCTGTCAAAACAGGGTAGCAGGTAAAGATGAATTTTTTCGAAAATTTTCTATTGCTCAAATAAAAAAGTGTTCAACTAAGAAAAGTTGCTTATATAGCCCAGGAGTACGCACAAAAGAAACTCAGGTCATTTTGAATTTTCTGTGATTTTATATGAATTTAACAGTGGATAGCAGAAATTTGTTTCCTGCGCAGAAATCCAAAATATAGTCTCATCTTTCCACTAGAGGCTTTACTTGGCTCAACAAAGACACAAAATAAAAGATACAACGGGGTTGCTGATGTAGCCCACCCAATTCCACCAAGTGTACCAATGACAAGATCACGAGCAAAGGCCATACACGACAAGGTGAACTCACTCCTCTCTCTTCATGCTTTCGGTGACTTTGGTGAATGGTGCGCTACCTTATGGAAATGCCCTTTGTGTGCTCAGGTTTGACCCCACCATGGACCCCCAAGACGATGCTCAAAAGGTGCCCAAGAACGTGCTCAAGAAGTTTCCCAAAAAGCCATGGAAGATGCCCAAGAAGAAGCCCTCAAGAAAGAAGAGGAGAAGAAGAAGGAAGTGGAGTGCGGGGAGCCCGGCCTGCTGCCCGGCCAGTCCGGCCTCCAGGCCGGCACCCTCACAGAAGCACCCGGCCTGAAGCCCGGACTAGGACGGCCTCCCTGCTCACCCCAGGCCGGCTGAAAGTGCATTTTCGATATCTTTGTGTTTTGTGTGTTTGTTAACAACATAAAGAAGTTTTTAACCGTGTGTGCTATTTTGTCAAAGGATATGTTCTTAAATCAGCACATATATAGTGTCGAAGAAATGGTGAAGAAGTTAAAGGTCAACGGATGTTTTTCTGGCCTGAAAAAGAGCTCAAGTGTGCAGCCCGGAATTATTCCGGACCAATCCTGATGATTCCGAGTTGGCAGCGAATTCTTCTGTTGCAATTCGGAATTATTCCGGGTGATTCCGGGCCCCGGAATTATTCCGGGGAAATTTCGACTTGGCCACAAATTCCTCTGTTGCCATTCGGAATTATTCCGGACCAATCGGGATGGATTCCGACATGACCGTGTTTTTCTCTGTTGCCATACGGATTGCTCCGGAATTATTCCGGGTGATTTCGGAATGGTCGCAAACTGGGCAGAAAACGGCTAGTTGGAAGTGGGGACTATAAATAGAGGCCCCCTTTCTTCCCCAAGAGTTAGCTCCTCCTGCATTGAAGACTCCATTGATTGAGCTCACCCACCAAGCTAGATCTCCCACCTCCTCCACCCAAACTTGTTGAAACTTTGAAGAGTGAAGGAGAAGCCCCGGATCTACATCTTCACCAACCGGTTTTCCATTTCCCCCTCATTAGCTTGAGGGATCTTTGCCTAGGGTTTCCTCTTGTGGAGAACCTAGGCTTCTTGCCACTCTTGGTGATTTGTGAGTGTTGGGAGCCCCCAATTTTGGTTGTGGGTGTGTGCCCAAAACTTGTTTGTAAAGGACTCGATCCCCGCCTCGAAGGGGTTCAATAGTGGAAGGTGAACTAGGCCTTTGTGGCGGAGTTCATCGGAGAATAGGGTGAGCCCTTTGTGGCGTTGAGTAAGCCTTCGTGGCGAGCTCACACCCATCCAACGAGATGTAATCCTTTAACAAGGAGGGACTCGGTAATACATCGTGTCTCCGCGTGCTTCCATCGGTTACCTCGTTCCCTTATCTTTTACTTACTTGTACTTGTTGCATTTATTGTAGTACTTGTTGCATTAAGTGTTGTCCTAGTTGCATTAATTGCTAGTCTTGCCATATAGGTAAATTCACCTTAGTTGCACTATCTAGAGAATTTACCTTTGTGTCAAGCCTAAACTTTAAGAAAAATTAAAATTGGTCGTAGCAACTATTCACCCCCCCCCCCTCTAGGTGCCCATACTTTACTTTCAATTGGTATCAGAGCCTCGGCTCTTATATTGGGCTTAACCGCCTAAGAGTTTAAGTATGGCAGAAGAGTCGGATACCGAATCGTCCAAGGCTAGGGTGTCCATGGATGATCTCAATGAATTGAGAAATTAATTGACCTCGTCCATAGACGCTAAATTTGATGAGTTGCGTCAAGTCTTGTCGCAACTCCTGAAAGCCAAAGGACCGGAGGTCTCCGAGACTTCTCCTCCGGAAAATATTCCGGAGGGTGCTAAGAAAGGGGTAGATGGTGATCCATCTAAAATTGCTTCCGCCGAAAACTCCACCGAAAAGGGCACGGATGGAGATGGAGAATATCACTCTGTCAAAGGACATTATTCTCCCGATCCCCTCGTCCCTCATCCTCATATAATCCCTAGGGGAGATCCACCTAAAATTGATGCCTTTTCTTTTCGTGAATGGCAATATTACATGGATACTCACTTGAACTCTTCTTGTATAGAGCTTTGGAGGGTCACTCGTGATGGATACAAACCTCATGACCCCAAGAACCTTACAAGGAGGGAAGCCGTAGATTGTCAACTCAACTACACCGCCTTGTCAATTCTTCAACAAGCCGTGGGTCCTAACCACATTCTGCATCTTGAACAATATTCCACCGCCAAGGAAACATGGGACACTCTTGTCATCATGTTTGTGGGCAATGAGAGTATGCAAAGGAATAGATATGATGCCTTGACCAATGAGGCCGAAGGGTTCTATATGCATGATGGACAGGACCATGTAGACATGTACTGTAGACTCAAGACTCTTGCCACCGCCTTCTCAAATGTAGGTGCCAAGTACATTGATGATGCTTGGATCAAGATGAAGTACATGATTGCCCTAATGCCATTTGAGGGCACGGACTTGAAGAGCATTCAAGGAAGACATGATTTCTCTTCCATGACCTCAACACAAGTGATGCAAGAAGTGTGCTCTTATCAAGTGCAAACCAAGAATGCTCTTGACAACCGTGCTAGGGCCATTGGAATGCACAAAGGGGCATCCTTCTTTGAAGGCCAAGGTTGTGTCAAGAGAGGTTGAGGAAGAAGAAGAAGAGGCATTGCCTCCCTTGAAGGAACAAGACTACGATCCCGTGCTAAAGGATCTCATTGCCCTCAGCGTGCAAAAGTTTTGGAAGAATCCTCCCAAGGGCAAGAAGTTTGTTGAGGAGAAGACCAAGTCTCGCTATGGCAATGATGGGACTCAAAAAGTGAGGTCTTGCTTCAATTGCCAAGACAAGCACCACTTCATCGCGGAGTGTCCCTATGAAAATAGATAACTCCATAGTGGCAAGCTCATTCGCAAAGACAAGTCCAAGGTTGAGTACAAGAAACCTCATTTCAAGAAGAAACCATTCAACAGGAAGTCTCCCACCAAGTTTGTGCTTTTGACTCAAGAGGAGTATGATTCCGGGAGTGATGAAGAAGAAGAAACCCCAAATGAAGTAGCCGCTCTTGCTATTGCTTCTACTCCATCATCTTCATCTCTCTTTGAATCCCCCAATGACAATCATCCTCAACGAAATGCCAAGTGCTTCATGGCTAAGGCCACGAAGGTATCACCTTCCTCCAACTCTAAGACCCCAGGTGAACTAGAACATCTTGCTAGTCTTAGAGTAGAAGATGAAAGGCTCTCCTTGGAACATTTTATGTCTAACATGCAAGGGGGGACCAAGAAGTACTTTGAGCATCTCATGAGCCAATTGGGAGAGGACCAAGAAGCTCTTGAGAAGAAAGGTGAGGTTGAAAGAAGGGATGCGGATGAAATTGCATCCCTCTCTATGACTCTTGAGGAAGAGCATGATGGTAGAGTTTCTCTTGAGGAGGAACTTGAATTTATTGAAGAAACTCATAATGAACTTGTTTCTAATATCACTAAGGAACGTGATCTTGCTATTGCTAAATATAAAAAGGCTAAAAAGGATAAGGTCGAGTTTAGGGTTGGTCATGGTAAACTAACCGAGGAGTTTGAAAAACTAACCGAAGCTCACAAAGCTTTGGAGAGTCAACATTATTCCCTCAGAGAGTTGCATGAACAACTCCAAACTCAACTTAATCAACTTAACAATCCTAGCACATCTACTTATTATTGTGATCATGCAAATATTATTGAGGAAAATGCTAGATTGAAGGATGAGCTAGCAAGGCTAAAGGGCACAGGCCCTCAACTTGAGAAGGTTGTGATCCCTACCCCACAAGTGGTTGCCCCTAGCTCTAATGTGGTCATTTCTAGACCACAATTGAGTGCTCCAAGGCAACAAGTGGGCAAGCAAGGTCTTGGCTATGTTGACAAGAAGAAGAACAAGAAGAATACCAACAATGGTGCTTCAAATGGTATTGTCATTAGGAACAACACTACTCATAGCACACCCGCACAAGAAAGCAATGTGGCCTCGAGTAGTAGTGTCATGAGGGACAACACCACTCGTAGCACCTCCGCGGGAACTAACAATCCACACCATTTCTTATATGTTGATTATTATGGTGTTGTGCAAGCTAAATATGTTGGTCCTATTGAGGGTAACATTTACTATGATATTTGGGTCCCAAAGACCCTTGTCACTAACATGAAGGGACCCTCCTCGGGTCCTAACTCTAGTCAATGATCTCTTGCAGGACTATGCTTATGGTGGGACTAAATGGATAATTGATAGTGGATGCACTAGCCATATGACCGGAAGCAAAGAACTTTTTTGATTTTGATATTGTGGTCCTTTTGAGGAGCAAGACTCTTGACGTCGCTTACGTGGGACATGTTGAAAATGAGTTGTTCGTGGTGGACTTTTCGAAGTCTACCAACTCTCAAACAATGTGTCTTTTCGGAAAGGCAGATGTGGGATGGTTGTGGCATCGCCGCTTATCCCATGTCAACATGAGAACTTTGCAAAGTCTTCACAAAGGTGGACTTATTGTCGGACTAAAGAAAATGTTTCCTTTTCAAAGGATCGCGTTTGTAGGTCGTGTGTTGAAGGAAAGATGCATGACAAGGCACACAAGGCCAATACTATTATTTCATCAAAGAGGATCTTGGAGCTTCTCCATGTTGATCTCTTTGGTGCCGTGCCCGAGGCAAGTCTTGGTGGCAAGAAGTATTGCTTGGTGATTGTCGATGATTATTCAAGGTACACTTGGGTTTATTTCTTCAAGTGCAAGAGTGAAACTCAACAAACCATCATCGATTTCTCCAACGAAGTGCAACGTCAACACAATGTGCAAACCATGGCTATTAGGAGTGATAATGGTTCGGAGTTCAAGAACTACACTTTGAATGAATTCCTTAGTGAAGAAGGCATTCGTCATCAATACTCCGCCACTTACACTCCTAAAAAAAATGGTGTTTACGAAAGGAAGAATCACACTCTCTTGGATATGGCAAGGACCATGTTGGCGGAGTACACTTCTCCCCAATATTTATGGGCCGATGACATATCCAGCGCGTGCCACTCCTCCAACCGCCTCTACATCCGCAAAGGCTTGGACAAGACTCCATATGAGATCCTCACCGGCAACAAGCCCAACGTCTCCTACTTCCGTGTATTCGGTTGTAAGTGCTTTTATTTGATCAAGGGTGTTAGGTTGTCTAAATTTCAATCCAAAACTATTGAGGGTATATTTTTTGGTTACGGTGCCGAATCCCACACTTATAGAGTCTTTGACAAAGCCTCACGGATTGTCATAGAATCTTGTAGTGTGGCTTTCGAGGAAAATGATGGCTCCCAAGTGGAGCAATTTCATGTTTCTAATGTAGATGTTGAAATACCTCAAGAAGCCATAGGAAGGATGGGTGTGGGATTTTTCCACCCCATTGAGGGACACCTTATGGCGACTCGAGAAGGACTATGCTTTACTCAAGTGGAGCCCTCCTCTACAATAGAAGATCAAGCCAAGGATCCAAGTACCACACCTAACCAAGAACATGTTGAAGACCCTCCTCTTTTTGACCAAGTCACTACGCAAGATGCAACCACTCCTATCATTCATGCTAGTCAAGGTCAAGGCCAAGATCTACCATCCTCTTCATCCTCTCCTCAAGTTGAAGCAAGTGTTGAAGATATTGTTGATGATTATGATGATGATGATGATGATGATCAAGGCCAAGTTGGTCAAGATGGGGACCCAAATGATCAAGATGATCAAGTGATCCCTCCGCGCAATAATGCGGAGATCGAAGCCCGTCGTGCTAAAAGGATAAGAAGAGCTTTGAAGCAAATTGATGCCCAAAAAACAAGTTCTTGGAAGATATTCAAGCTAGAAGATACACAAGAAGGCAATTGGCACATTTTAGTGAGCATCAAGCTCATATCTCTATGGTGGAACCAAAGAAAATGTTTGAAGCTCTTGAGGACTCCGATTGGGTTGAAGCAATGTATGATGAGCTCAATAATTTTGAGCGCAATAAAGTTTGGAGATTGGTTGAGAAGCCTAAAGATTGCCACAATGTTATTGGCACTAAGTGGATATTCAAGAACAAGCAAGATGAGCATGACATTGTCATAAGGAACAAGGCAAGATTGGTTGCTCAAGGTTACACTCAAGTTGAAGGCATTGACTTTGATGAAACCTATGCACTCGTGGCTCGCCTTGAGTCCATCTGTATCCTCCTTGCTTATGCATCCTCGCATAATTTCAAATTGCAACAAATGGATGTTAAAAATGCTTTCTTGAATGGTCCACTAAAAGAGGAGGTATATGTTAAGCAACCTCCGGGGTTCGAGAATCTCAACTTTCCTAACCATGTCTACAAACTTGACAAGGCTCTCTATGGTCTCAAACAAGCACCCCGTGCTTGGTATGAGCACCTTAGGGAGTTGTTAGATGACCGTGGTTTCGAAGTTGGGAAGATTGACCCCACTCTCTTCACCAAGAGAGTAAAGGGAGGGATTTTCATATGCCAACTATATGTGGACGATATCATCTTTGGCTCAACTAACCAAGCTTTCAATAATGAGTTATCTAAGCTTATGACTGACAGGTTCGAGATGTCTATGATGGGAGAGCTTAAATTTTTTCTTGGTTTTGAGATCAAGCAATTGGCTCGTGGAACTTTCATTTCTCATTATTCATGTTTTGTGCCCCTATTTTAGCTCATGGGGACATAAATAGAGAACCTTTATCTCACTTGTTGATTGGACTTTACACACCTGTACTAGTGGCTTCATCCGCTTATCCAAATGATAGAAGAGCTGGCAAAGTGGTACCCAGCCCCAAAATTGGTTACTATAAAATTCTCTTCACTATTTTCCCCCTGATTTATCAGTCAAAGCATAATTGTGTAAACAAAAGAGAAACAGAGATGACCTTCTGACCTCAGTTGCGTCCTTCAATGGGATCCACTCTTGTGAAGTCTAGTTGGCTTGTGACGTACCGTATTTTCTGTTTAGCATTCGTTGACATAAGCATACACCTCTCTAAAAAATGTTTTCAATACCTTTGTTTAATAAAATAAAAAGCTCTAGCACATGAGTTAACCCCTGCTTCCCTCTGCGAAGGGCCTTTCTTTTACTTTTATGTTGAGTCTCCATCTTCTAACTTTATGCACAGTTGAGAGAGCGTAGTTGCCATTCTGAATTTAATGTGCATTGGTCCCAAAGACTATTATTAATTGATTCATTATGTGTTATTACTTGGTCTCAAACTATCTGTTCTAGTCATCCACTTGAACTTTGAAGGTGTCGTGGCATTTATGTTATGCCCCACTCTTAAGGACAAGCGAAATATCACTTTGATATGTTTTCTTTATGCTCGAAACAAGCGTATAACTTTAAAGTGCATTATTATTCATGATCTTTTATTTGTGTTACTTTTCATGATGCAAAGTGATTGCTAAGTTTCATTGTTAGAATTATATCTATCATGCATGTGTTTAAATTACTATGATCTCAACTTTACATATGCTTTTACAGTTTAGATGATCAAGTTTATGTTGGTAGCATGTCACCTCACAAATTATTTGTTTTTATCGTTTACCTACTCGAGGACGAGTAGGAACTAAGCTTGGGGATGTTGATATGTCATAAACGTATCCATAATTTCTGATTTTCCATGTTGTTTTCATGCCATATGCTACATGTTTCTTATACACTTTATGCCATTTTTATCGATTTTCTGGGACTAACCTATTAACAAGATGCCACAGAGTCAGTTCTTGTTTTCTGATGTTTTAGTTTCAGAAAAGTTGTTCTGGAAATATTCTCGGAATTGGACGATTCGAAGCCCGAAATTCTTAGCAACCTGTCGCGCACACGGAGTCCGGAGGGGACCCGGAGGGGGGCCACAGGGGCCCCACACCATAGGGCGCCCCCCCTTGGTCGCGCCGAGGGGTGGTGTGGGACCCCTAGCCTCCCACCGACGTTGCCCTCTCGCCTATTTATACCTCTCGGGAGTTTAACCCTAAATAGAGAAGTATTTTCCACCAAAAACATCTACAGTTGTTGTCATCGTCAACCCTAGTTCAGGAGGGTTCTGGAGCTCTCCCGGGCACCCTACCAGAAGGGGAATTCATCACCGGATGTCTCTACACCACCATGCATGCTTTCGGAATGGTGTGTGAGTAGTTCATCCTTGGACTACGGGTCCATAGCAGTAGCTCGATGGTTGTTCTCTTCTCTTTATGTCTCATATTTAGATCTTGTGAGCTGCCCTACATGATCAAGATAATCTTATTGTAATGCTACATGTTGTGTTTGCTGGGATCCGATGAATATTGAATGCTATGTCCAATGATCATCAATCTATCATGTTTTATTCATGTGTATGTTATTTATGATCTTGCATACTCTCCGTTGTTAGTAGATGCTCTGGCCAAGTAGATGCTAGTAACTCCAAGAGGGAGTATTTATGCTCGATAGTGGGTTCATGCCTCCTTTGCATCTGTGCTCGAGTGAAAAAAATGTAACAGACAGGGGATGTGTTGTTGCCATTACGGAGAAAACAATGATGTTTACATTGTTTACATTACACACTTTGCTTAATGCGATTATCTGTTGCTTGCAACTTAATACCCAAGGTTTTCCCAGATGACATTCTGAGAGTGGATTATTAGTCATAGATGCAGTTGGATGACGGTCTATGTATCTTGTTGTAATGCCCGCATGAATCACATAGTAATCATCATGTCATGCATATGCACTACGGTGCAGTCTTTATATCTGTCAATTGCCCATCTGTAATTTGTTTACCCAACATGATATCTATTTGTTTTGGAGAGACTCCACTAGTGAACTGTGGACCCCGGTCCATTTTCATCATACTGATAATACAACCACCACAATCATTGTTTTCATACTGCTACTACTATTTTCGTACTACCATCACCGTTCTATTTTCATCTACTTCAAACAAGTATCATTTTCCACACCATACGTTTAACCTCTTTGTTTTCAGCAAAACAAGTGAGATTGACAACCTCACTGCTTCGTTGGGGCAAAGTGATTTGATTGTGTTGTGTAGGTTGTATGTTGCTTCTGAACCGGTAGTGCGCCTTGCCACATCAGCTGCATCAACCTTCGGAAGTGATTTCTTTCTCCTACTAGTCGATTCAACATTGATTTCTTTCTGAGGGAAAACTTGTCACTGCACTCTTCACAACCTTTCTCTTGGGGTTTACCAACGACAGCCATCAAAATCATACAAGATTCATTGGGAAATATTATGAATCAAAGGTGGGTAGGGTCCCTATGGATTTCAGGATTTTATGATTTTATAAATCGCGTAGGGTTGATTTGCTCTATCCCGGTGGAATCCTATGAAGATAGGAAGGAGACGTAGGATGTTTGCATGAGATCTGGGCTCATACTAGTTTTCTTATGAAAATACACTATAGAGTTTCTGCGGGGATATTTCTTGCAGTTATAATCCTATGAATCAAAAACATCTAGAAGGAACATTCCACGGAGACCAAATCATACAAAATTCATTAGGAAATTTTATGAATCAAAGGAAGCTAGGATTCCTATGGATTCTAGGATTTTATAGATCTCGTAGGAATAGCAAAAATGCAGCATTAAGATGTCAAGTATGGTGGTTCCTACGGGGCTTCGAAACATAGAAACTGAACACACAAAAATTGGAGGATTGATGAGAGAGAGACAGTAGAAAGAGATAGGGTAATATTGCATTGGACTTATTAGAGCATCTCCACCGGCATCCCTCAAAAAAGTGTCCGACATCCCCAATTGTGTCTACTTTGAGGGGTGCAGGGCACATATCCGGCACTATGAAGGTTGCTGCCCCAACGGCACCCCTAAACCAAGTCGAAAATGGAATAAAGATTAGCAATTGCAAGCAAATGTCGATTTCCTTTTAAATTTTTTTGGATACAAATAGTAAATTCGGAATTTAAACCTACAAACTAAATCAATTTCATCCAAATGTACCCTAAATCGGGTGCCTCCTCTTCCTTCGTGGCACCTCATTGCATGAGGCACCGGATGTAGTTCCCCCGATGCCGGCCTCGAGGGAATCCGTCGAAGATTCACAACGGGCCTCTTATGCCCGGTCTGCCTCGATGACGCCCTGGACGGTGCGGTCGGGCACTGACCCGAAAACCATGCGCTTGGCAAAATTGTCGGTTGAGCGTCGCCTCTCGCCCATCCCGAAAAAACGTTGGCAAGCAGGGGCTGTTCAAATGGTACTTTGGGTCCCGCCACAACGGATCTTCTTTTTGCAGCGATGGATCTCACACTCTATGGCGAAGCCGACTTTGTAGAATGGCGCCACGGGCATCCGGCCCAAGCTGAGGGTGAAACCTTTTGGAAGCCTCGCCTTCGGCGGCGCGAGGATGTCGAACTTGGCGCAGTCGGTGGCCTCATGCAAGTCGAGCCACTTCCTGTTGACGCCCATGGCGGTGGTGCACGTGTGTGGACGGAGAGGGAAAGGAAAGTGTTGGAGGTGTCAGTGGGAAGCAAGGGGTTGGTCTTCTTTATACACCTATGGGATAGGTCGAGGGGTGATTGCCTCTTAATGCTATGCGTCGGGAAGACTCGACACCGTTGCGTCACCTCGGGAGACGATGTGTTGCGTCGGAGACGCGCTGCCACCTGCTCACCTCCACGTCCGCTTTTCTAAACCGTGTGCTCTCCTGGTTATTTACTATGCCTTTATCATGTGCTCCAATTTCCATGGCTCTGTAGACCCCCACGATGTTGTGCGAGAGAAGGAGATCGTGATGCCGGAGCAGGAGGACAAGGAAGCCCTGCTGCCGACGCAGGAGGACGAAGGGGCGCTGCCGGAGAAGGATGATACTGCAACTCCGCCACCCGCACGGCCGGCTTAGTCCCCATGGGAACCTTGCTCTCTATGGGAATCCCAATTTAACTCGTGCAGACCCTCGATGATTTGCACGACAATCGGCAGTTATGGCGGCGCCGTCAACTCCAAACCGTCATCGCAGAAGGACCACGAGTAGTTTCTAGGATCTAGTTTTAATTTTCTTCTATATATATGTAATTAGTTGAGATGAAACAAAAGTTGAAGTCGTTATTAATATGGTATATGGTATTTTTGTGCCATTGACATGGGGCACCATCTGCCGGAGGCAATATCCTGCGCTTCCGATCGGGCCCTTAAGTTTGGAGGGTGGCTCGGGGTGCCCTACAAAAAGGGCATTGGCCAAGACACTTCGGGGTGCTGCTGAAGTTTTTTACGCGTCCGGATCTCAAAGGATCTTTGGAGATGCTTGGGAGAGGGGGAGTGCGAGTAAAGATGCTCTCTATAAAACTTGTATGGTCCAAAGAGGCCATTTTTATGTTTTCAAACGAATGAAAAGTATCAAAAGGTACGTTAGATGAGACCTAGAAACCAAGAGTCAGATAGTCTTATTTATCATGTTCAACGTTTGGTATAGATTTATTTGGTCCACGGCTAAATGAACCTTTTGTGTAAACAACAATTATGAACTTATATTTTTCTTAAAGAGAAGTTTGAATTACGACAGGCGCATCCGCCATGGACACGAAGACGAGACCGTCGATGGCATGGCAGCATCGATTTTGTGATTGTGTCCCTGTCTGTGATGGTGAATCGTGATGCACTTGTCTGTTCGGACGAGCAGCAGCGATTTATGCGGAGCCTGACTATGGGGACCGGAGAGTTGAGTTCAAACACCGCCCCAAGATAAGCAAATGGCGTGGCACACGAATTAGCTACTACTACATCTGACTAACAAAGTTATGTGATTGGGTCAGTGAACTCCAGCGCAAACACACACGAATTAGCAGCTCCTTCCAAATTATAAAATGTTCCTCGTAGATCCTGAAATGAGTGAAACGACGTAATCGTACTGAAATGAGTGGAACGATCTAATCGTGCTAAAAGGCAATGCGTAATACTCCCCCGGGTCCATAAAAAGTGTCACTCATTTTGTACCAAGTTAGTACAAACTTTATAGTAAGTGAGCGACAACTTTTATGGATCGGAGGGAGTATCTGCGATCCAGAAAAGGGTAGAACGCCTTAAAATTTTAACCGAAGTAGTACATCTGAATAAAATTTTATGTATTTTAACCGAGGGAGTAGTACATCTGAATGAAATTTTATGTGATTTGGCCAGTGAACTCTAGCTCAAGTTTCTTGCAAACGATACAACTATTGTTTGATATTAATAAGGCTCACCACGATGGCCTTTCCCATGAAATTGCTCAAGAGAACTCAAGAGTAACAAACCATGGCAACTTAACAGAGATTATCAATATCACATTTCCAAAGAGCAGTTGGTAAGACGGAATTCAACGATCGCTTCTTGCCAACTCACGAAACTTCAATCCCATGTGATATAAATCTAACCTCCGCGTTCTTACAGCCACTCACTCGAGATACTAGATCACAAATATTAACAAGGCGAAAGGAGGGGCTCTAGAGTCGAACGAAGCAAGTATACTTGATTACTTATGTAAACCATGCATCCCAGACACACACACCATCACCACACACACGCACCACCATACCACAACCTCCAGAGGAGACCTAGATACATTCCTGACTGCACAGCAAAATTAAATCATGAAGGAACTCATCGCGCTCGGCTTGACCAGATTTTGGAGTACCAGGTGTCTTCCAAATTGCTAGGCTGCAAGGACAATTATCACTATGAGCAGCACCACTCCGAAAATAACCATCAACAGGCATATCTGCAGAAGGGAAACCAGGGGGGGCAAAGGTTGAGGAGAATGGAGAAACTTTTTGTCAAACGAGGAGAATGGATATGGAAGGTTCTTAATGTACCAGAGAAGAGTTCGACTTCTGAGTTTTAGCAGCTTTTGAAAGCTGGCCTTTCGCTTGTGCAGTTGCAGCAGCAGAATTGTCGATGTGAACGTATACGTCATCTGATATACAGAAGGAATAACACAATCAGATAATAGTGTGAAAATACACAGTATTCTCCTTGAACATACTGAAATGGGTGTCAGATTTAAACGAATCATATACCGATCATTGCTCCTTGATCATGGACTAGCACAGCAAGATCTTTGAAGATCTCATTTACTTCAGTAATTTGGTGTTGAATCTCCTGTATTCCCTGGTCCCTCTCCTCAATAATGGCCTCATTGAAGACGATTTCATTATCCAAGAAGACTAACTCTTGCCTACAGTACAACAAAAAAAGTTAAATTAGCTTACTCGAGATAGTAAATTACTACGAATAAGCTATAAACATAACAAGGCTCCAATTCTTGACAAGCAAATACAGGGTACATGTGTTCTCCAAACAACTGCACGAAGTTACAGAGATGCCACTATCACATCTACAACAAGACAACGAGAACACGGAGCCCAAAGATGTATACACAGTAACTAGTTTTAAGAAACAAACACATCGTATATGAATAATATTGCTGACTCACCTTCTTGATTCTAGAAGCTGGGTGCGCTGCTCAGCCAATCTATCAGCACCGTTGTTCACTTCAGATGAGTTATAGCTGCAGATCATCATTAATACTAGAGATCAGACCACTGGAGTTATTAATAAGAAAACTCAAGCTCCAACAGAAGATCATACATGCATAACTGTTGCTTACACGATAAAAAGCTAGTGTTAATTACCATACTACGTGCAGCAGCAAGCATAGCTGTATTCTCAGGTAAGCAAGTAAGAAAAATAGGAGAGTAACTGAAAATAGTAATGGAGTTTGTTTACTAGTTAAGAGAAATGATTATAAATTCCTAACGAAGTATAGAAGCATAAACATAAAAACGAGAACAAAATCTTCTAGATGGTTTGTTTATCATGTGAAGCCAAGAGAAGTGATGTGGAAGGACGAAGCAGTGCAGAGCACCTTTGACTACAAAGATCAATATGTCAATGGAAAAACATGGGCAAATAAAAACTACTCCCTCCGTCTCATATTAATCGTCTTAAACTTGGACAAAACTGAATGTATCTAGACATATTTTAGTGTTATAGATACATCCACTTTTGTCCAACTTTGAGACAATTAATATGAGACGGAGGGAGTAGTATGCATATAAATCCAATAAAATGCACCAGAACATACACTTCCAGGTTCATGTCATGGTTGTATTAATCCTCTATTGTTGCATAAGTTTGAATAAAATCCATAGTGTCCCAGAACATGCAACGGAGGCATGCAAAGACTGAAAAGAGCCAAATGGTTGAAAAATGAAATGTGTAAAACTGCAATAAAATAAAGGGAACACATGATAAACTCCTAGGAGGAAATAAAGTTGAGTTCAGTTGCTAAGATGTCTGATTGCAATATGCATATTCCTGTACTTGGCCGATCAATATATTATTTCATTAATTAGACTGCTATTATTTAAGAGAGATAGGTATAAAATTATACTACATGAAGTGGATTGGATAGACTATTCCAGTATCAGAAGTTAATGCATTAAGAGTATACAGTATGTCAAGAAATATGAACAAGCCCCCCTTCTATTTGAAAGCGAAAAGGCAGCTCGCCTAAGTAATATTACCTCTGTGGTAAACCTGCTTGAGTAATAAAAGGTGCATATGCAGCTTCTCTCTCTACCGCTAACCGTTGAGCTTTCTGGAATTCCTTTAGGACTGCTTGAAAATCCTTTGCTAGCTTTGCATCAGCAATTTTTTTGTTAGCCTGTACATGGTTAGAAACACATCGTGTAGAAAGTAAAACAGCAGCACGTATGAAACAGAAAAAACAACCAAATAGCAATGCCTTAGAGGAATGAAGATGCCAAGATGAAAAACTAAATCCAAGTAAGACACCGCATATGAAAGAGCGATTTGGGTGCCATATTTGATCTCATATTCATGATTCCAATAGTTGCTCGCAAATTTTGTCATGGAGGGTATGCCACCATGCTAGAAAACATGACTGAGCATGTTTAGAATGAAGGATAGCTTGTTGTTTACAAAAGTAGCTTATTTAATTTTAGATTTCCTAATGACAGTTGCTGGTTCTGTTTAAGGAAGATAAGAACCAAAGAGAAAATTATTCATTTTAGTTTATTTTTAATGAACTAGTGGTGACACCCAAGCTATAGTATGACTATGAAACAAAACAATGCAAATGTTATATGGTTATAGTTTCCAAGTTTGGAGTTGGACAAAGGTAGAAAAGAAGTAGAAACATGTTTTTAACCACATAATTAAAAAACAAACAATTACACTTGCAAGGATATCTCAAACAAAAGGATACAAGTAGATCAAAGGGATAGGGCACATACGGTGACCTCAACACGATGATCCGCCTCACTTGCTTGTTTAAGCTTCTCGGATGTATCCTTCACCAGTTGTGTTATGTGCACTCGTGCCTTGTGTCTGCAAGCAACAGCAACTGGTCGTTAGTCGACTAATCGAAGTAATTTGAACCAGCAAGTAAGCTATTGCACACTAGAGAAGCGAGGTTTCGCAAAGTTGTGAAATTACAACCTATAAGGCAGCATGGCAAAGTTATAATAATTGACATTAAATCAATTTCAGAACAAAAAGGGCTAAAATATTTCATTTTATGGCAGCAGCGACGGATCAATTCATCTAGCGCATATGGCCTGATTCAGCGATTCGCCCAATTATATTATACCTATGCGCAAAGGCTAACAGCCGAACATGAACTGAGACACGATAATCACAAAGGAGTCTACGGAAGAAGAAAATAGGTGGAATTAAGCCATGTGCAACCTCCAGCAAACAGATATATAACCTAATTCGGGATCAGAATCGAGCGGCGGAATTCTCCCCCAATTCCGCGCGCACATCCGAAATCGTCACAGCACCCAACCCGGGATCGCAAAATTCCTCTCCCAATCGAACGAAATCGAAACGGCGCAGGTAGATGGATAGGGAGACGAGGGGGGTAGGTAGGGTGAGACGGTGACGTACATCTTTTCGCGGAGGTCGGGCGTGTCCTTGGGCGTGCCGAGCGTGTTGACGAGGCGCTGGAAGCTGGAGACCGCCGTGTTGATCTGGAAGACGCCCGCCGCCACGGCCTGCGACGCGCTGGCGCCGGGCCCCGCCGGCCGGCTATTCTTCCGAGGCGCCCCGCGGACGCCGTTGCCGGCCTCCAGGTCCTGGAAGCTCATCGCAAAATCGATCGATAGATCGGCGCGTTCCTCCCGGGGGGTGGCTCGGCGAAATTCCGGGCAGGATTTTCCGGAGGAAGAGGTCGTGGCCGGCCAAAAGGGGAATTTGGGGGGGGCTGCGTCTCCCTGTTCTCTGGGCTGTCACGGTTTGGTTTTCGTCTCGTGGAGTTTAATTGGAGATTCCGGAACTCGCTCGTGGGGGACGCCACAGGTGGTAATTATGTTGGGGCCGGACAGGTCGAGTGGAGCTGGTTCCGTTGCGGGCGCGTTTTCGCACACGCCGACTAGGGGAGCGGGTGAGTACATACACAGGTCCCGTGATTCAATTAACAAGGGCTAAAGATTGTTTACGTGTCACGGGTCAGCTTGTCTCACACGCACAATTAAAATAAAGGACTGATTAATTCTCAGTCTGACTTGGTAGATTTACCTATGCACCTATGCCTGGCCAAAACTCGGTCCGGCCGAGTCTAAAGAAGCCCGACCCAGACCCGAAAGCTGGGCCGCAAAAATCGGGCCCAAGCCCAAAAAAACCCTACTTGTCTGACGGCCCGGCTGACCGCTACTACTTCCTTCGATACCTAAAAAGTGTCACCCACCTAATACTAAGTTTGTACTAACTTAGTATAAATGCGCGACCGACTACCACTAAGATCCTTTTTTTTTTGCTTGCAAAAGCGCGGACTAATCTCACTAACGGACTAAAAATCAGGCCCGAGCCTTGTCCGATGATGCGTCAAGCCCAAAATTTTCGAGTTGGTTCAGTTCCGGTCGAGTGTAGGTGCCCATGGTCACGTAATACTTGCACGCGATTATAGCTCATGTGCAACTAAGAATTCGGCTGCCCCCTCGCGCTCCCCCCGCGGCGGCGCCCCGGCGCGATCTGGATCTCTAGCTCAGCCTCCCTCCCCCTGCGCCTCCGGCCACTCCGGTCGTTGGCGCCCACGGCCTCCGTGCCCTTCCACTCGGAAGTGTGCGCCTCATAGCCCCCAGGGCGTCCTGCGTAGATCTGGGATCCTCTTCCGGTGGGAGCTCCACTTCCATCAACTCGGCGTTGCGGTTGGCGTCGGCGGCGAAGACGGCGGAGTTCGCCGCTGCTCGGAGGTGGGCGGAGGTGACCCCCCTGGTGGCTGCTGAGGCGGCGCGGGTTGGGCCCTCTGCGTCTGATACGACCCACGTCTCTCCGTCTCCGGTGGAGCAGCCGCGCGCTGCAGTGGATGCGCCGGGCTGGCTGCCGCCCTCGTGGAAACGCCGGTCGCCGCCCCACTCCAACCCTGGGCCGTTGCCGGCTGCGGTCCCCAAGAAGCCGATGCCGCGGGCGATGCACGGTCTCTGCTACAACTGCTGCGAGCCAGGCCACATCAGCGCCAAGTGCGACAACCGTCCCCGGTGCTTCGTCTGCGGCTCCGAGGAGCACAAGTCCAAGTCTTGCAAGCGCCCTCGCAGCCCGGAAGGGGCGAATGCTGTTCCAGTGGAGCGACTGCCGGCGTCTACGGATTGGGCCTGCGGGAACTGGTGGTGGGTCGGGTGTTGGTGCTGGGGCTGCTGGTGGCTCTCCGCCGGCGCCCACTGGGCGCGGCCTTGCTAGGGACCCTCGTGCGGCGGGTGCGCTGCCTCCTCCGCCTGCGCGCCCTTGGCTTGAGGTGGCCGCGGGTTCTGCTGGGCCCCCTCGCCTATCGGTGCCTTTTGCCTCCTCTGAGCGCTCGGGAGAAGCGTCGCCGCCGCCGCCGTCTGGCCTCGACGGATTTGCATCGTCGACCCTTCGTCGGAGATGTCGCCGCTGGAGGATGAGTTGGGGCTCGCCGTGCTTGGCTCTCTGGGTGGTGACGGCCCCCGAGTCAGTGTCATGGTGCCGGAGATCTTATTCGAGCTCATTTCCGGCTTGCTCCCTCCGACGTCAGTCTGGTAAGATACCATCCCGAGGACTTTCTCTTGTTGTTCCGTTCTGCGGCGGCGAGGGAGCGTGTTCTGCAGGCTGGTGGCATGCGAACGCCCAAGCTGTGGCTTTTCGTCAAGCCATGGTCGCGCCAGGAGGGGGCTTTGCCTCGCTCGCTGTTCTCCAAAGTGGACGTAGAAATGACAGGGATTCCGGCGCACGCCTGGGAGCTGCGCTCGGCGGTGTCGCTGCTGGACAAGAGTTGTTGGGTGGATGAAGTGGAGTTTGCCACGGCTTCGCGTTGTGATATGTCACGCTGCCGGTTCTCCGCGTGGACGATGGATCCGCTGCGCATCCCGCCAGCGAACACCTTGGCGGTGACGGAACCGGACGATGGACTGCGCTTGAGGCCGCCGGCGAAGGGTATGCGTTTCCGTAGTCGTGTGAATCTTATGTTGTATCCGGTGGATATCAAAGTGGAGTGTGTCGAACCTTCGCCGGAGCCCAGCCCGGGCCGCTCTCCGGACGACCACCGTTGGAATGATGGCGACAGCGGCCATAATGGTCACCCCAGTGACTGGGACGACAACGATTGTAACATCCCAAGTCTGAAAAACAGCCTTTAGAATGTTTGCTCTCTGTTATTTTATGTTTTGCATCATGGCATCATGTTGATTGCATTTGTTTTGCTTGTTTTTCCTTTTGTTTTCCTCTGTTTTCAGTTGTTTTCCAACTGTTTTCATTTGTTTTCCTTTGTTTTCTATTTGAATTTCAAACCAAAACTTCAAACCTTTTTTTTCATCCTTGTGATGTTACAATTTCTAAAATGTTATTTCAAATAAAAACAACCAATTGTTCTCATTTTATTCCATGTTGATCAACTAATAAAATGGTGCTTTTATTTCAATCAATTAATTCCCAATTGTTTCCAAATTCAAAGCAATCACAAAACAGCACCAAATGTGAAAGTTATAAAAGTAACAACCAAATTATAATCAGTTGTTCTATTTTAATCAATAGGGTTCACACTATTCAAAGGGGTCCTCTTAACAATTCATTCAATAACAAATTCCATTCATTTTCAAACAAGTGGCAAATATCAAATGATTTCAAATCTTTTAGAAAAATAAAAGTTACACATGTTGTTGTTGCCCTAAATAACTCATCCACAATTTTTCTCCTAAATTTTCCTAACCCTAGACCCCTCCTTTTCTTCATTTGTCGATTCAGCCAAAAAAAATGGAACAAAAAGAATAAAACAGAGGGAGAGAGAGAGAGCACTAGGCCCAGCCCAAAAACGTTTCCCCCAGGCCTGGTACCCCTTCCCCATCGTCTTCTTCGTACGGCAGGAGATCCCTGCATCCACGTAGCAATGGCAGAGAAAGAACGGACAGCAGCCCTCCCCCTTCCCCTTAAGACCTAGCCTTCCCCCTCTGCCCTAGCCTAACCCTAGACCTCTACCCTTCACCCTCGAGCGCCGCCATCCTTCTTCCTCTTCCTCCTCTGCTCTATTTTTTCTCTGTACCTGTTAATTGAACCCCAACAAGACCACCTCTGGCCGGAATTTGAAGGCGAAGGCGCGGGGACTGTGGGCGTCCTCCGGGCGGGATCTCCACGGGAATGGAACCGCCCCGCTCCCCTCGTCCTCCCGGTGCCCTCCGTTTCCCCGGAGCCCCCCCGAGTCGCCGGCGCCATCTCCTCCATCGCCGGCCGTCGCCCCTGCCTGCTGCTCGCTGCTGCACCTGAACCCGTCCGCCTCCTCGAGCGCTCGAGGTGAGGCCGCACCTCCGCTCCCCTTCCTCCTCTCGCCCTCCTCCCTCCTCTCCTCTAGGGCCGCCCCCCACAGCTCCCCCCACGGCGCCTCCCTATTTTCCCTCCGGCGAGCAACCGTGCCTCGCTGCCATGGTTCGGTCGTGGTACCTGTTCGATTCAGTTAAGTTCAGAAATATCCGCAAGCCACACCATAACTCCACCGAGCCACCCTTTCCATCACCAACCGAAACCTAGCCCACTGGTTCCACCCCCCTTGGCGCAGCAGGAGGGGAGGGGTTCGATTCCCCCCTCCCACAGTAAACCAAAAACATTTTTTTTGCATTGTTTTGATACCTAAAACTTCCAGGAAATCTCAAATAGGTCCCTTCTATTTCTTTCTAGCCCCTGTAATAATTTTTCCAAGTCCCTGTTTCACTAAAAAAATGGCAGATTGCACCTCAATTTTGTAAATTGCATAATAAAATCATTTTAACTCCAAATCCAACATTTTTGATATGTTTTCAATACCAAATTAAATGTTCTATCCAAATATAAAATTTGTTTACTGTTTTGAATATTTTAAATTGGTGCAATATTTGAAAACTTGTCAAATTCACTTAAACTTGCAAAATTCATAACTTGTTCATAAAAATTCCAAATTCCACAAACTAAATATGTTTTCCAATAAATTTTTCATGTACTGTCCAAATATAAATTTTGTTTGCTGTTTTGAATAATTTAAATTGCTGAAAACAACTGTTTCTTGTTTAATGCATTTAAAATTGCCAAAATAATAACTTGCTCATTTTAAATCCAATTTCCACAAATGAAATATGTTTTCCATGCAAAATTAAACCACCTTTTCAAATATAAAATTTGTTTCATGTTTTGAATAATTAAAATTGGTTAAATAATTTAAACCTTGTTTAATTCATTTAATATTGTTAAATTCATAACTTGATCAAAACAAATTCTTTTGGGACATATAAAATATGTTTTCAAACCATAAAAGCATAACATTTTCAAACATGAATCTCACTTAATGTTTTGAACAAATAAAAATTCAAATAAGTTCATGTTTGAATTAAATTCATTTAATTCTTGCTTAAACTTGTTTAATTTATAAATAATTCATTTGAAATCCTTTTTCAACAAGTGAAACATGCAATCCACCTAAAATTGTGTGTTCTTATCAAATATGAACTTTGTTATCTATTTTGAACAATTTAACATGATGAAAACAACAACTGCTTGTGTGACCCCTTAAGGAACCAAAATTCCAAAACTTAATAAATGAATTTCCAAACTTGGTAAACCTTATTTCCAATTGTTTCTATTGTTGTTATTTTTCTGTTTTCCTCATCCATGCATCATGCTAATCCACTTTCATATGATGATTAGTTGTAGAACAATTAATTCAACCATAATTCATGGGCTTTTCATATGCAATCCAATTGCATGTGGGTCCATTTAATCATGTTATGTTATCTTGTCAACTAGTTTATTTTTGGATGCATCAATTAAACTATCATGCATCATCCCATGTTTGTGCACTATGCCATGGTATTGATTGTTTATCTTTCTGCATTGTTTGTTTGCTTCTTCTCGGATAAACGACGACGTTGAGACCGACGATACTTTCGACACCCCTTCTAAGGAGTTAGCTCAGTACCAGGCTACTGGGTTTTGCAGGCAAGTTATCACTCACATGAACCATCGTGTTCCTTTCAACATTGATTACCGATACTTTCCGTTGTTCTTTTCTGCTAGCCTTAGTAGTTGTTGTTTCTGTTACGAACCTATCACATGTATCCTTTAACCTTGATATTGCCTCACCTCCACTCCTATCACCCCTTGGTTGAGCCAGTGTCTTACTAGCATGCTTAGGTTGTTTTGCTCGAGTCGGTTACCCGTTACTTTCTGTTACTACTCTTTTATGTTCTGGGGGCTCGATGTTTAATCAATCAATCATGCTAATGTTATTATCAATAATAAATTTGATGATAAGGCACCGGCAGGAGGCCCAGGGTGGTTTTGAGGCCTGCTAGTGTCGACCCTAATAGGAAAAGGGTCTTGTCTACTGATCCATGATGAGCGCACTAACCGCATGTGGGAAGCGAGTATGGGCGCCCCCCTCAATTTGATTCGATTCGCATCTCGTCCAAATCGCCACACGTAGTTCGGGCTTTCCATTTGCTGCATGCATGATCTTGCGAGCCCAGGCTAGGGTGGAACTTTTGTAGTCGGCATTTAGGGCGGCGTGGTCTTCTAGTGCTATGAGGGTCCCCTTTTCTTCGTGGGGCTCGATTAGCCGCGCACGCACAGCACGTGGTGCTTTGGGCTTGATGCGAAGAAGAGTTGAGTTGTGTTGAGTGCCCCGCTTGGTGGGAGGCATCCCATCTGGCGGGTTATTCATACGTGTACGGCCAAATTGGTGCAACCCTGCAGGGATAATCTTCTCGAGAAGCCGTGTTTTCCGCGGTTATGGATTACTTGGTGAAAGTACTGGCTAACAAGTACTCAGGACAACTTAAACCTAATGATTAACAACCTTTCACCCAATGATTAACAACTTGACTAGTAATAGGCTTATTGACACAATAATCTGAACCGTCATTAATCCAACTGTGTGAGTTATCCTCGGATTGCTTCTTTGGATAAGGGGCGAGATCCAGGATGGGTTTGTTTGAGGTTAGTTGATAGGTTGGTTACGATACACGATCTTATCTCCTTTCTGATAGCCGGAAGTTGTAGTATGTTCTGTAGTTGGTTAGAGCAGCCAGTTGCAGCATCTTTTACATCCCCTTCCTTCCGTTGAACCCAAAGCATCTGTGCTTGGTGTTGACGGGTTACACTTTGGTGAACTGTGAGTCTTGCTTGCCAGTACGTTTATGTACTGACCCCTTTGGGGCTGTGGTTTACGCAGACGACGTTTCCGAGGATCTCCATGGTTACGGATGGCAATGGGGCCCCGAAACCCGCAAACCCGACGGGTACCCGCCTTAAATGGGGAGGGTTTGGTAAAATGTTTGACCCGCCAGGTCTAATGGGGCGGGTATGGGGGTGGAAAACCCATACCCGCATACCCGCAGACCCGCTCTAAGTCCTAATCATATCCCTAATAATCCTATGCCTAACCACACATCCACGAGCTATGGACCAAAAACCTCACACATCACATGGACGTGTTGGAATCTAGAATCCCGGAGACAACACATGTACACACATGTCTATTCCCACCAACCTCATCCCAATATTCCATTATTTTATTCCCCACATGTGTTGGTGTCGCTCCTTAAATGGGTACCCGTTGGGGGCCCGAACCCGGCCGGGTCGTGGGTATGGTAAGAAATGAGACCCGACAAGTTAAATGGGGCGGGTATGGGGGGCGCCAACCCGGCCCCAAACCCGGTGGGTGCCATCCGGATCCATGGTGGCTACTACGTGGAGTATGACGAGACTGCTGACGAGTAGATAGCGGACCCGGGCAGGATCCGAGACTTCGTGGATGGGCTCCGTCTGTTTGTTTCCGGCCTCTTAGGCCTATTTGGTTCTTGTCTGTACTCAGACATGTTGAATGCTTCCGCTGTATTGTAACGATGTATTGTTGGGGCATGTGCCCTCTGAATGATTGTATTTGCTATCTCTGCTCTAATGAGAGCCATTTGCAACTTATTTCAATCTTTTGTGTCGTAGAGATCTGTTGTGATATCACTTGTTAAACGCCGTTGACGTACCATGTGTGTATGGTTTGAAGTACGTCGACGGAAGTGCCTTTGATATCTAGTGGATAGTTTACATCGACGATGGAATAGCAGGGCTTGTGTTGTCGCGCATAAGCGCAGGCCTACCAGGAAGCTGGGACGTGGGAGCAGTTATGCCCCATAATCCAAGCATCTGCTATCCAGTTCGTACGGTGAGTATCCCCTAGAAATCAGGGTACGACAAATGGTATCAGAGCCTGTCTGCCTGTAGGATCCCTTTTTACTGGTCGCAGTTGAGTCTAGAAACTATTTTGTAGCTATATAGGAAAAATGAAACGTGAGAGTAGGAATTCTGCCATTTTTCTTCTTTCCCCACCCACCCACCCTTTTCTGGTAAGGAAGTGCAACGTTGTTTTCCCTTCTCATCTAAACTTTCAAGTTAGGATTTCACGTATTCTGGTTTCTCTAGGATGGTTATATCTACTAGACCATAGGAATGGGGGTGGTTGTGACATGATTTATCATATTGCCTACTCATGATTGAGAACGGAGGCGTGTAAGCCCCGGAAGCAGATCCTCTATTCCTTAAGCAGTAGATATTGATCCTTTAGAAGCCCGGATGGGTTTTTCCGTAGTACCTCAGGAGTTTTGATCTCGTTTTCCCGGAGTTGCTTCATTATCCTGTTCTTCTCAACATCCTTTTCGTCCGTTGAAATCTTGTTGTTGTTTTCCATTTCAGTTCTTCTACCGGCGTCTAATCAAAACTTTCCAGATATCAAGTCTATCTGGCCAGAAAGGTTGTTGTTGTTGTTGTTGATTCCAGGCTATGATAGCTGCCATTCCTATCACCTGGGGTTGTTTCGAGGAAGCATTCCTGAAGCACCACATTCCAGATAGTCTATTCTCCAAATGAGTCAAATTCTATCCAGCTATACACCCTCAATACAAAACCTCTAACTTTACTTGAAAATGTACCGGTGGTTTCCAAATTCCCTGATATCTTTCCAGAAGAGTTGCCAGGAATTCCTATTGTTTTGAACTTCCAGTTAAACTATCCAATGTGCACGATGTGTTTCACGTGTCACAGCTCAAGAGGATCTTCCCAACAAGTTTCCGGACCTTTCCTTTTCTCAGTAGGAATCTCGGGGCGCGATTCCTTCAAGGGGGGGCGTTTTGTAACATCCCAAGTCTGAAAAACAGCCTTTAGAATGTTTGCTCTCTGTTATTTTATGTTTTGCATCATGGCATCATGTTGATTGCATTTGTTTTGCTTGTTTTTCCTTTTGTTTTCCTCTGTTTTCAGTTGTTTTCCAACTGTTTTCATTTGTTTTCCTTTGTTTTCTATTTGAATTTCAAACCAAAACTTCAAACCTTTTTTTTCATCCTTGTGATGTTACAATTTCCAAAATGTTATTTCAAATAAAAACAACCAATTGTTCTCATTTTATTCCATGTTGATCAACTAATAAAATGGTGCTTTTATTTCAATCAATTAATTCCCAATTGTTTCCAAATTCAAAGCAATCACAAAACAGCACCAAATGTGAAAGTTATAAAAGTAACAACCAAATTATAATCAGTTGTTCTATTTTAATCAATAGGGTTCACACTATTCAAAGGGGTCCTCTTAACAATTCATTCAATAACAAATTCCATTCATTTTCAAACAAGTGGCAAATATCAAATGATTTCAAATCTTTTAGAAAAATAAAAGTTACACATGTTGTTGTTGCCCTAAATAACTCATCCACAATTTTTCTCCTAAATTTTCCTAACCCTAGACCCCTCCTTTTCTTCATTTGTCGATTCAGCCAAAAAAAAATGGAACAAAAAGAATAAAACAGAGGGAGAGAGAGAGAGCACTAGGCCCAGCCCAAAAACGTTTCCCCCAGGCCTGGTACCCCTTCCCCATCGTCTTCTTCGTACGGCAGGAGATCCCTGCATCCACGTAGCAATGGCAGAGAAAGAACGGACAGCAGCCCTCCCCCTTCCCCTTAAGACCTAGCCTTCCCCCTCTGCCCTAGCCTAACCCTAGACCTCAACCCTTCACCCTCGAGCGCCCGCCATCCTTCTTCCTCTTCCTCCTCCTGCTCTATTTTTCTCTGTACCTGTTAACTGAACCCAACAAGACCACCTCTGGCCGGAATTTGAAGGCGGAAGGCGCGGGGACTGTGGGCGTCCTCCGGGCGGGATCTCCACGGGAATGGAACCGCCCCGCTCCCCTCGTCCTCCCGGTGCCCCTCCGTTTCCCCGGAGCCCCCCCGAGTCGCCGGCGCCCATATCCTCCATCGCCGGCCGTCGCCCCTGCCTGCTGCTCGCTGCTGCACCTGAACCCGTCCGCCTCCTCGAGCGCTCGAGGTGAGGCCGCACCTCCGCTCCCCTTCCTCCTCTCGCCCTCCTCCCTCCTCTCCTCTAGGGCCGCCCCCCACAGCTCCCCCCACGGCGCCTCCCTATTTTCCCTCCGGCGAGCAACCGTGCCTCGCTGCCATGGTTCGGTCGTGGTACCTGTTCGATTCAGTTAAGTTCAGAAATATCCGCAAGCCACACCATAACTCCACCGAGCCACCCTTTCCATCACCAACCGAAACCTAGCCCACTGGTTCCACCCCCCTTGGCGCAGCAGGAGGGGAGGGGTTCGATTCCCCCCTCCCACAGTAAACCAAAAACATTTTTTTTGCATTGTTTTGATACCTAAAACTTCCAGGAAATCTCAACTAGGTCCCTTCTATTTCTTTCTAGCCCCTGTAATAATTTTTCCAAGTCCCTGTTTCACTAAAAAAATGGCAGATTGCACCTCAATTTTGTAAATTGCATAATAAAATCATTTTAACTCCAAATCCAACATTTTTGATATGTTTTCAATACCAAATTAAATGTTCTATCCAAATATAAAATTTGTTTACTGTTTTGAATATTTTAAATTGGTGCAATATTTGAAAACTTGTCAAATTCACTTAAACTTGCAAAATTCATAACTTGTTCATAAAAATTCCAAATTCCACAAACTAAATATGTTTTCCAATAAATTTTTCATGTACTGTCCAAATATAAATTTTGTTTGCTGTTTTGAATAATTTAAATTGCTGAAAACAACTGTTTCTTGTTTAATGCATTTAAAATTGCCAAAATAATAACTTGCTCATTTTAAATCCAATTTCCACAAATGAAATATGTTTTCCATGCAAAATTAAACCACCTTTTCAAATATAAAATTTGTTTCATGTTTTGAATAATTAAAATTGGTTAAATAATTTAAACCTTGTTTAATTCATTTAATATTGTTAAATTCATAACTTGATCAAAACAAATTCTTTTGGGACATATAAAATATGTTTTCAAACCATAAAAGCATAACATTTTCAAACATGAATCTCACTTAATGTTTTGAACAAATAAAAATTCAAATAAGTTCATGTTTGAATTAAATTCATTTAATTCTTGCTTAAACTTGTTTAATTTATAAATAATTCATTTGAAATCCTTTTTCAACAAGTGAAACATGCAATCCACCTAAAATTGTGTGTTCTTATCAAATATGAACTTTGTTATCTATTTTGAACAATTTAACATGATGAAAACAACAACTGCTTGTGTGACCCCTTAAGGAACCAAAATTCCAAAACTTAATAAATGAATTTCCAAACTTGGTAAACCTTATTTCCAATTGTTTCTATTGTTGTTATTTTTCTGTTTTCCTCATCCATGCATCATGCTAATCCACTTTCATATGATGATTAGTTGTAGAACAATTAATTCAACCATAATTCATGGGCTTTTCATATGCAATCCAATTGCATGTGGGTCCATTTAATCATGTTATGTTATCTTGTCAACTAGTTTATTTTTGGATGCATCAATTAAACTATCATGCATCATCCCATGTTTGTGCACTATGCCATGGTATTGATTGTTTATATTTCTTCATTGTTTGTTTGCTTCTTCTCGGATAAACGACGACGTTGAGACCGACGATACTTTGGACACCCCTTCTAAGGAGTTAGCTCAGTACCAGGCTACTGGGTTTTGCAGGCAAGTTATCACTCACATGAACCATCGTGTTCCTTTCAACATTGATTACCGATACTTTCCGTTGTTCTTTTCTGCTAGCCTTAGTAGTAGTTGTTTCTGTTACGAACCTATCACATGTATCCTTTAACCTTGATATTGCCTCACCTCCACTCCTATCACCCCTTGGTTGAGCCAGTGTCTTACTAGCATGCTTAGGTTGTTTTGCTCGAGTCGGTTACCCGTTACTTTCTGTTACTACTCTTTTATGTTCTGGGGGCTCGATGTTTAATCAATCAATCATGCTAATGTTATTATCAATAATAAATTTGATGATAAGGCACCGGCAGGAGGCCCAGGGTGGTTTTGAGGCCTGCTAGTGTCGACCCTAACAGGAAAAGGGTCTTGTCTACTGATCCATGATGAGCGCACTAACCGCATGTGGGAAGCGAGTATGGGCGCCCCCCTCAATTTGATTCGATTCGCATCTCGTCCAAATCGCCACACGTAGTTCGGGCTTTCCATTTGCTGCATGCATGATCTTGCGAGCCCAGGCCAGGGTGGAACTTTTGTAGTCGGCATTTAGGGCGGCGTGGTCTTCTAGTGCTATGAGGGTCCCCTTTTCTTCGTGGGGCTCGATTAGCCGCGCACGCACAGCACGTGGTGCTTTGGGCTTGATGCGAAGAAGAGTTGAGTTGTGTTGAGTGCCCCGCTTGGTGGGAGGCATCCCATCTGGCGGGTTATTCATACGTGTACGGCCAAATTGGTGCAACCCTGCAGGGATAATCTTCTCGAGAAGCCGTGTTTTCCGCGGTTATGGATTACTTGGTGAAAGTACTGGCTAACAAGTACTCAGGACAACTTAAACCTAATGATTAACAACCTTTCACCCAATGATTAACAACTTGACTAGTAATAGGCTTATTGACACAATAATCTGAACCGTCATTAATCCAACTGTGTGAGTTATCCTCGGATTGCTTCTTTGGATAAGGAGCGAGATCCAGGATGGGTTTGTTTGAGGTTAGTTGATAGGTTGGTTACGATACACGATCTTATCTCCTTTCTGATAGCCGGAAGTTGTAGTATGTTCTGTAGTTGGTTAGAGCAGCCAGTTGCAGCATCTTTTACATCCCCTTCCTTCCGTTGAACCCAAAGCATCTGTGCTTGGTGTTGACGGGTTACACTTTGGTGAACTGTGAGTCTTGCTTGCCAGTACGTTTATGTACTGACCCCTTTGGGGCTGTGGTTTAAGCAGACGACGTTTCCGAGGATCTCCATGGTGGCTACTACGTGGAGTATGACGAGACTGCTGACGAGTAGATAGCGGACCCGGGCAGGATCCGAGACTTCGTGGATGGGCTCTGTCTGTTTGTTTCCGGCCTCTTAGGCCTATTTGGTTCTTGTTTGTACTCAGACATGTTGAATGCTTCCGCTGTATTGTAACGATGTATTGTTGGGGCATGTGCCCTCTGAATGATTGTATTTGCTATCTCTGCTCTAATGAGAGCCATTTGCAACTTATTTCAATCTTTTGTGTCGTAGAGATCTGTTGTGATATCACTTGTTAAACGCCGTTGACGTACCATGTGTGTATGGTTTGAAGTATGTCGACGGAAGTGCCTTTGATATCTAGTGGATAGTTTACATCGACGATGGAATAGCAGGGCTTGTGTTGTCGCGCATAAGCGCAGGCCTACCAGGAAGCTGGGACGTGGGAGCAGTTATGCCCCATAATCCAAGCATCTGCTATCCAGTTCGTACGGTGAGTATCCCCTAGAAATCAGGGTACGACAACGATGATCTGGGCCCCTTGCCGCCTCCGCCGCCACTGCCCCCTTCTGGTCCTATCCTGGGTGCCTCGAACTCCTCCTTTGTGCCTCACCGGCGTTCTGTCGTCCAGCCTGTTAGTATTTGAGGAGGCCCTGCCTCGTTGGTGGCCGCAGATCAGGTCGTGGGGCTGGAGGGTGGGCGGTGCGATGCTGTGCCTTCCTCGTCGAGTAGGAGGGTTGGGTCCCCTTGTAACTCAGGCTCGCTGGGTCGTTGGGTCCCTAGGTGTCGAAGTTCTGACTCCACAAATCCCTCAGGTGACCCTATCGGGTTTCGACTAGGAGAAGTCATGAGCGCTGGTGAAATCGTCGGCTTGACAGGGGGCGAGATTTTACCCAGGTTCGGGGCCCTCGAAGAGGTAAAACCCTTACTCCTGCCTTCTGCTGATCTGTATTGGATGATTAGATCGGTTACAGGTTGCTCGAATCGAGAGCAGATCTCGAGTTCCGAGGCTTTTTGGTCGTGCGGTATTACTTGGTCCTCTCCTTGGGGGCTCTCCTGGCCTTATTTAGATGGCCAGGTCTCGAGTTCTACCCGGAGAGGACTCAAACCCTAGCCGGGTCGGTTACAAATTTCCTAACTTAACCCGTAAGTTGATGCGGGTGGGCTTCACATGGGCCTTCTGGAGTACTCCAAGGATGCTTCCTTTTGGGCCTTGACCAGAAGGCCTGATAGGGGGTGTCCTTACCCGCAGGGTCCAGGATCCATATCTTCGTCAGTAGCCCCCGAGCGTATGCTTGACTGGGGCTTTTCCAGTCGAGTAGACGGTCAAACTCTCCTTATTTTTATGGAAGATTACTTTGACAGTCATTGTTTTTCCAAAGGGTGTGTTCCCTGTATCATGGGTCATCACGCTCGAGTATCGAGCAATATAAGTGCCTGTTTTTACGGCTTTTTTCGCAGAAGGATGTGGCTCAGTAGCTTGGCTCTCCCGAGAGATCGGGGCCAATTAATTGCGACTAGGGAAAAAACATTCCTGGCCTACTCAGATTCGAGACCTCCGACTCGAACCCGACAAGGTGATTGTTGCGACTGGGCCGTTGTGGACTTACCGAATCGAACTTAACCTATGGGGGTACCCGGCGCGTCCGCTAGGATTTTTCTTCGTGTTGTTGACACGGAATTATACCGGAGGACGCAGCTTTCGAGTGCGATTCCAGGCCCAAAAGAGAGATCTTTTCGGGTCTTACCTTCATATTCGAAGAATACGGCATCCGGATGTGCCTAGTCGGCTGTACAATCCAGGTTCTTATGATGTAAATTATCATGCGTAGGAGAGGTAGGTTTTTCCTACCCGATTGATTTGTTTGAGCTCCATACGAAAGAAATTTCGTGCTGGAAGAAAACTAAACCCGTATGAAAGAGTTTTCATGTTCGGGATGCTGTGCCCTCACGAAAGAGTTTTCGCGCATAGGGTATTTTTCTCTTGTTCAAAGAGGTCTTGCTTTATGAACTGTTCATGGAAAAATCTCATCTACCCGAAGGAATTGATATTCATACGAAGATAATTTCGTGTTTGAACTTCCAATTGAGAAGATTTGGGTCTTGAATGACGAATGCCATGACGTCATGGCGCACTCCTCTTCTCCCGATGGGACATGACGGAGTGGCAGCAGATGATGGCCCACCTTGTCAGCTTTTTGACCGGGAAACGAGACGTCGTTCCCGGTTTTTATGCGAGACGCGCAGTAAATGCGCACGATCTTCTGTTAAGATCGTGGCACGAAACAGCACTGGCCGCCGCTTCGTTTCATCCTCACGCGTGGCGGCCGTGATAGGCGCCACGTAGCGCATCGTACGGCTGAGATCGTCTTGCCCCGTGTATAAATACGGGTGTTAGCGCCGCGGTAAAACTTTCCCAGCTCTCTGTCTTCATCTTCTTCCTCGCGCCCATCTTCGTCTTCCCCGCGCTCGAGCTCGTGCTGCAAGCAATGGCTGGCGGAAAAAGACGCGGCGCTGTCGGCTCTGCATCCGGTGAACCTTCCGCGCAACCCGCGCCCCGCGCCGGCGACTGGCGCTCCTCCAACACCACCGCGAAAAGCATCAAGGAGATGCAGCGGGAGGGGTTGCTGCCGGCGGAGACGGAGAAGCGAGTCCGTCTCGGGAAAAAGGAAGAGGTACCCAATCCTCAATCGAATGAGCGCGTGGTCTTTGTGGACCACGTGACTCGAGGCCTTTCCTTTCCTCTTCATCCCTTCTTCCTCGGGTTGATGTGTGTCTATGGCATACAGCTTCACGATCTCCCTCCGAACGCGGTGCAACACATTACGTGCTTCATCGTGTTCTGCGAATGCTATCTCGGCATTCGCCCGCACTGGGCGCTGTGGAAGGCGCTCTTCAAGGTCCGGATCTTCCGCGAGAGATCGCGGGTGGAGTCCGAGCTTGGCGAACCGCTTCGCACCGGCGGCTTCGGGATCCAAGCTCGACAAGAAGGCAGCTACTTCAACATGCATTTCGTCGACTCCGCTCAAAGCTGGCGGAAAAGGTGGTTCTACGTCATCGACAACAGCTTGGGTGGGATTGTAGAGTTCCACCCGTTCGCTGTTTTGACAAGGCGGAAGTCTTGGGGGCACAAGATGTCATCCGAAGAGACTTAGACCGTCGCACCTTTACTCGCAAGAGTAGCTGCTCTCCGGGATCAGACCGCGGGAGTTGTGCTCAACGGGATGCATCTGGCGAGCATCTTTCTGAAGCGCAGGATCCAGCCACTTCAACAAAGGCCCTCCGCCATGTGGGAGTATCAAGGCTTAGAGGATCCCAGTCGAGTAAGCCGCGAGGAACTTTCGAATGTAGAATTCGAGAAGAAAATCGCGGGTATCACCCGACTGAAGGTGGGGGAGAAATTCCCCGATTGCTCTGTTGAAGCCTTCGCCACTTCAAACCCTCCCCCAGCCGAGGTTAGTTTCTTTTTCTTTTTTTCGTCTTTGAGTTGTTCCTTTTTCTCGTTCTGAGTCCTAGTCGATAAGGTTTTTCTTGTCTTCTTCTTGCCTTTGCAGAGCCTAGCTATGGCGGACTGCTACCCGCCAACTACGGGGGAAGCCGCCTCAGAGCAAGTGTCGAGTCATCAAGACGGCGCGATTGACACCAGCGTCGCCAACGCCTCTTCGAGTTCAGAACACGATTCTTCGGATGACGTTGCGGACTCGAATGGCGCTCCGACGAAACGTCGTCGGGTAGATGAGGACGAAGCTACTTCCAAGGATAAATCCTTGGAAGCATCGCCCAGTCAAGCTCCTATCCATGCGACTCCACTTCGCTCCCTTTCTCCTTCGCCTTCGTTCCCAGTGATGACGCCCGCTTGGAACGCGGACTTGCTGGATGACGACGAGGATGACGAGTAAGTGCTTCTTCCTTAATCTTGGTCGAACATTTTCCGTGCTTCAATATCGATTGTTTCTATCTTTCGGTGCAGTCTGCAGACGATCAGTCCTCGCAGGTACGCCGCTGCCGTTCCTCCCGAGAAGAGGAATAAGGCCAAGGATGCGGGTGAAACTCCCACCGCGGGCACCGTCCAAAACTTCCCCAGAGCAGCCCCCGAAGCCGCGACGATGGTACGTGAAGCTCCCAGCTTTGCCGCCAGGGCTTCTGCTTCTAAGGAAGTGACGGATAGCTCCGCGGATCCGCTGTCTCGCGCCTCCGGCCAGGTAAACTTCATCTTCCGTCTTCAAACCATTTTTTATTTTTATCGGGTGCACGACAGTGCTCCCGATGGGAGTAGCCCCCGAGGCTGTAGTCGATCGCATGCGATCGGCCACAGGCTCAAAGTCTAGTTTAATTCCTCTTTATGATTTCATTTTTATCGGGTGCACGGCAGTGCTCCCGATGGGAGTAGCCCCCGAGGCTGTAGTCGATTGTAAATAATCGGGTACAGACTCTATTTTAATCCCTTTTAACTCTTTTGTCTTTGTACTTTTGCAGTCGCTTATTGATTCTCTTGCGGCGATCGGTCGCCGCGTCGTTCTCGCCGAGTCGGATTGCGAGTCGCTTCGAGCGGACCGTAGCCGACTTCAGACTGAAAACGTTCTTCTCAAGGGTGAGCTTTATTGTTTCCCTGTCTTCCGCACTCCGTTCATTCTTGAGTTTTTGACAAGCATCTCTTTGCAGCTCGACTTGAATTTGCAGAATCCGAAAAGGTCAAACTCTCTGAGCAGGTAACTGCTCGGGAGGCTGACCTGACGGCCATTCGACAAGAGCTAGAGGCTTCCCGCATGCAGTCAGAAGATTTTGGTCGACAGCTTGCAGAAGCGCGGAAGTCCTTGAAGGAGTTAGAGAAAGCTGGCAGTAAGGCCGACAACGACATTGTCGGGTTCCTCCGTCCCCTTGCTGAGCGCCTCGCGGGTAAGTGTGTTGGGATTTTGCGACTTTGATTCCTCATTTCGTTGTACTTTGCTAAGTATTCTTTCCTTCCTTTGCAGGTCTTCTGGATGTTCCTCTAGAAATCCCTGGACTCCAGCGGGTGGATGTGGTAACCGACACACTTGCCCAGCTTAAAAGGCACGCTGATGGAGTTCTCTCCATGATCAATGATGCCACTCTCAAGTGCTGGGGCAACTGCACGGTCGCCTCCTCGCCAACGCCACTCCTGCACCCGCGCTAGATGATCTGTTGAAGGTCTTCTCAGAAGGCAAACTTCTGGATGCCTTCGCGGTCGCACAGGCGGAATCTGGTGCGAAGACCGCGATACAATTCGCTTTGGCGCATGGAGTCGAAGGTTTGGAGGAGGCGTACACAGCTCTTCCGGTCGACCCCTCCACGGGCAAAAAGGTACGGCTCTCTCGTTTTAGCGAGCAAGCCGCTATTCTTGCTCGGAAGCTGTCTGAGATTTTTGCTCGGCTGCGGGGAGGGGCGACTGCTACCAACGGGAGCACCAATGTAGCTTCATAGATTTTTTCCTTTTTCTTCTCCTTGAATGTAATGAACCTTGGGATGTATTCCCGTACCTTTGTTGTCTTTAATGGAAGAATTCATCTTGCAATTCGTTCCCTTTGTTTGTGCATTGTCTCCCGATGGGAGTAGCCCCCGAGCGTTTGTCAGATATGCGATTAGAATTGACTCGAGTAGGGCATCTTACTTCCTTCGTTTTATGCTTCCAGGCTACTGGGTTTGTCGCGGAAACGTCGGGTGGATGTGGTACTCCAGTGAATCCACTTGTTGCCGCTGTTGGCACTTTTGCGGGCCTTCGTGATAAGGTCCAGGATGGTGAGCGCAAGCTAAAAGCTATGCGCGGGATAGCCGATGTGGCGAAGTCCAAGCAGAAATTGGCAGCTGAACGCGAACAATTTTTGATGGATGAGCTGGCTGTAGTCGCAAGGGACTTGCTTTGTAAGTAGTGCAGCCCCCGTGTCTTTTTCTTCCTTGTTTCCTTATCTGACTGAGTGTGTTTTTGTCTTCAGTCGTTAATCCGGATGACAGGGAAGAAAAGCAGTGGGTAGAGAATCACATCCTTCAAGGGGCTAGTAGCTCCAAACCTCATGCGAACAACTTTTGGTCTGATCGCAGTCGGGGTTTTGTGATGGCCGCCTTGAAATTTCGAGTCCGCCAGGCGAGAATTCTCGTGAGTTCTTTTCACGAGGTCTTGGTTGCGATGAACGCTGCATTTTACCCACTTGAAAAAGGTCCCGAGGACTGGGGTTATCTTCTCAGTTTGTTTGGACGTGAAGGAGAAGTTCACGCGTGTGTACGCAATCAGATGACGTGCGGCGCGATTGTAGCTCTCTCTTTTGTCCGCATATGGCATCCTGAGATAGATATTAACTCCGTTGCTCGGCGCCCAGATTATGCAATCGAGGATATCTCGCCGTACTATGATGCTGTATGTCCTGCGGCGGAGAAGATTATCCGAATGACCTCTGAAGAGGTAGATAGAGTTTTGGCGACTGAGAATGCTCAGCACTTTGACTGATTTTCGGATGTAAATATCATGTAATCTGTTTATAGTTTGTAAAAAACTGTTGTAAGGTGTATAATCTTGTATTTGATGTTGTTTCTTTGTGATGCTTAGTTGTAGGGTAGCCCCCGTGTGTTTTAGGGGGTGTGTACCTGTAACTTGTAGCATGTAAAGAATGAAAAGCTTCGAGTGAATACGATGAAGGAATCGCGTCTTTATTGCAATGACTGAGAAGCCATGTATTCGAACTACAGGACTGGCTAGTATAGCCTTATTTTTGTTGTGATAACAAATAAACCTAAGGATAAAATTTGCGGAGGTGTGCGATGTTCCACGGATTGGAGTAAACCCCTCCGGTCGCTGGATTCTTTAGCCTGTAGGCTCCGCCTGGGATGACTTCATGTATGATGAAGGGTCCTTCCCAAGGTGGCTCGAGCTTGTGTCCTTCCTTCTGTTTGAGCCGCAGCACCAGATCCCCAACCGCGAATGCTCTGTGGCGTATGCGGCGACTGTGATAGTTGCGCAAGGATTGCTGATATACTGCGGATCTTGCGAGTGCAATGTCGCGTATCTCGTCGAGTGCATCCATATCTTCTGCGAGCGCCTTGTTGGAAGTTTCTTCGCTGTAGGCTACAACTCGTGGGGCGCTGGATCGAATGTCCTCGGGAAGGACTGCTTCTGCCCCGTATACCATGAAGAATGGCGTGTATTTCGTTGATCGATTAGGAGTTGTGCGCAGACTCTAGAGTACGGAGGGTAGCTCTTCCGCCCAATGTCCTGCGGCGGGGTGTAGACGATCGAGTAGTCGCTTCTTGATGCCCATCGAAACTAAGCCATTGGATCTTTCGACTTGTCCGTTCGTTTGCGGGTGAGCGACTGAGGCAAATTTGAAATTGATGTCTTTTTCCTCGCAGAATTGTTGTGTCTCCTTTCCTGTGAAATTTGTACCGTTATCTGTAATGATGTCGTGTGGCACACCAAATCGACATACAATGGAGTCGAGAAACTTGACGGCGCATTGGGCGCTTGCTGAGGTTACTGGCATAGCCTCGATCCATTTGGTGAACTTGTCGACTGCGACCAGCAAGTGTGTGTATCCACCTGGTGTGGACTTGCGTACTGGCCCAACCATATCTAGCCCCCATTGTGTAAAGGGCCAGGCTATTGGTATCATGTGTAGTTCCGTAGCAGGGGCGTGTGGCCTTGGTGCGAATCGCTGGCAGGCGTCGCATCGTTCGACCAGGCTTTTTTGCATCGTTGGCTGCCGTTAGCCAGTAAAATCCTGCTCGGAAAGCTTTTCCCATTATTGTTTTCCAGCTAGCATGATGTCCGCAGTCTCCTTGGTGTATGTCCTGGAGCAATTCCTTGCCGTCTTCGGGTGCGATGCAACGCTGAAGTATTCCCGAGATACTTTGCTTGTATAATTCTCCGTTGACTACTCGAAAGGATTTGCTACGCCTGATTATCTGTCTAGCCTCACGTGGGTCGGCCGGGAGCTGTCTGTGGAGCAGGTAGTCGAGATATTTCTGCGTCCAGACTGGCTCGACCATGAAAACCTGTCGTGATATATTGTGAATAAGCTCGATAAGCGCGACCTGCGGGTTGACCTTTGTTTCTGGCGCTGCTGCAGCTTTCTTCACTTTGACTGATCGCTTGATCATCCGTTCGAAGTATATTCCTGGCGGTATAGGTGTATTGGTGGAACCCATGTTTGCCAGTCTATCTGCTTCTTCGTTGCTGGATCTTGCAATGTGTTTCAGCTCGCAGCCTTTAAAGCTTCCTTCGAGTAGGTTGTACATGTCACGATATGCGACCATGTTTTCAGCGATGGCGTCGCATTCTTTCATCGTCTGCTGCACTATGAGATTGGAATCACCGTAGATCATTAATCGGGTAGCTCCACAGGCGATTGCCATCTTCATCCCGTGCAACAGGGCTTCATATTCTGCGTCGTTGTTTGAGGCTGGATCGTCTGGTGGAAAGTCCAGTCGCAGGACGTATTGTAGCTTGTCTCCCCGAGGCGAAATAAGAACGATTCCAGCTCCTGCTCCTTCGTTTCTCTTGGATCCGTCGAAGTACATTATCCAATTGCTCGTGTACTCGGGTGGTCCGGGCGTTTGTAGCTCTGTCCATTCGCTGAGGAATTCCACGAGTACTTGAGATTTGACTGCTTTTCGCTCTGTATAGGTGATGTCCCAGGCGCCCAGCTCGATGCTCCATTTTGCTATTCTTCCGGATGCCATAGGGTTGTTCATGATTGTCCCGAGTGACGCATCATTAACCACTGTAATGGTATGTTCCTGGAAATAATGTTTGAGCTTTCGGGCTGTGAGAACAACTCCATACGCCAGCTTCTGATAATGAGGGTATCGTTGCTTGCATGGAGAGAGCACTTCGCTGATGTAATATATTGGTCGTTGGACTCCGTATGCTTTGCCGTCTTCAGGTCGTTCGACCACGATTGCTGTGCTGATGACCTGGTTTGTAGCGGCTAGGTATAGTAGGAGCGGCTCCCTTTCTTGCGGTGTTGCAAGGACGCGCCTGCTTTGCAGCGATCGCTTCAGGTCTACGAACGCTTGTTTAGCTTCGGGTGTCCACTCGAATTTGTCCGTCTTCTTGAGTAATTTGTAGAAGGGTAACGCTTGCTCTCCCAATCGTGCGATGAACCTGCTTAGGGCGGCTAGTCGTCCTGCGAGCTGCTGGACTCCGCGTAGATTGGTTGGCTCCTTCATAGTCAGGATGGCTTGTATTTTTTCCGGGTTGGCTTCAATGCCTCTGGCGGATACCAGGTACCCGAGGAGTTTTCCTGCAGGGACGCCGAAAACGCATTTGGTCGGATTGAGCTTGATCCGATATGCATTAAGGGCGTCGAACGTTTCTCTGATGTCCTCGAGGAGTGTGTCCTCTACTCGAGTTTTGATGACAATGTCGTCGACGTACACTTGTACGTTTTTGCCAATGAGATTGGCGAGGCATCTTTGCATGCAGCGCTGATATGTTGCGCCTGCGTTCTTCAGCCCGAAGGGCATTGTCGTGTAGCAGTAGACACCGTGGGGTGTGATGAATGCCGTCTTCTCTTCGTCTTCCTTTTTCATTCGGATCTGATTGTATCCCGAATAGGCATCCAGGAAGGAGAGGCGTTGGCAGCCTGCCGTAGAGTCCACGATCTGGTCGATTCGTGGTAGAGGAAAATTGTCCTTGGGGCAGTGCTTATTCAGCGATGTGTAGTCGATGCACACCCGAAGGATGTCCGTGTTCTTCTTGGGGACCAGCACCGGGTTTGCCAACCAGGTGGATATCTTGATCTCCCTAATAAAGTTGGCGGCTAGCAGTCTGTTTATTTCTTCTCCAAGCGCCTTCTGCTTGGGTTCTGAGAATCGTCGAGTCGTCTGTTTGATGGGTTTGGCATTAGGAAAGACTTCGAGTGAGTGCTCGGCAAACTCCCTGGGTATTCCTGACATATCTGAGGGCTACCAGGCAAAAATTTCCCAGTACTCACGGAGGAGTTTGACGAGCGCGCTTTCCTATGCTGGCGAGAGGGTTGTGGAAACCATCGCGGTCTTGGCGGAATCCGTCGGGTGCACTTGGTGCTTGCGGGTGTCGCTGTTGGCGCTGAATTCCAGTTCAGGCGCGTTCTTCTTCGTGAGGGGCATGACGGAGTGGTCCGTGGTTTTTGCCAGCTCTTGAAGTTCTTCTTGCATCCCGAAAGATTTCGCGATCTCATTGAATTCTATGTCACACTTGTTTGACTTCTGGAAGTCTCCGTCGATGGTGATCACACCGTATTCGCCGGGTAGCTTGAGTTTCAGGTACGCGTAATATGGTACTGCCATGAATCTGGCGAACGTTGTTCGGCCAAGGATGGCGTGGTACTGTGAGGGCCAGTCGACGACTTCGAAGTCCAGGAATTCCCTTCTGTAATTGCTTGGAGAGCCCAGTACAACTTCTAAGTTGATTGTTCCGAGTGGACGGATTGCCTTGCCTGGAACTATCCCGTGGAAGGATGTTTCTGATTCCGTTAGGCCGTCCAGGTTCTTGTTCATTCGACGAAGTGTATCCGCGTAGATGATGTTGATTCCACTGCCGCCGTCCATGAACACGCGGGCCAGGTCGTAATTTCCGATTTGAGCCTGGATGACGAGGGCGGCGTGTCCTGGTCGATAGACTTGTGGTGGATGGTCTTGTTTCGAGAACGTGATGGGCTGATCTGCCATCTTCAGGTACTCGGTCTTTGTTGGCGGTGTCTGCACTGCCATGCATAATTTCCTTGTGTTAGTCTTTTGAGCTCTGCGAGAGGGGCATACCTTCTGTATCATCGCGAGTTGTCCTGCCGGATTCGGGTATGCATTTGCTCCATTGTTTTGTGGAGGTGGCGCAGGTAGTGCGTCTAGCGCCATGTTTGGATTTGCTGGTGGAGGAGGTGGTGGAGGCGGCTGGAATTGTTGTCCCCCTCCTGGCAGCGGCGGGTAGTTTTGAGTGGATGCGAATCTTTTCCTCGCGAGAGCATCCGAGATGTCAAGAAACTTTCGACAATCCTTGAGAAGGTGTGTTGCCTTAGTTTTGCCCGTGCGCTTATCTGTAAACAGGTGTAGCGAGCAGTATGCATCAAGATCCTCCTCGGGGGACTTTTCTTCTGCCTTTGGTTTCCACTCGCGACTTCCGCGGCGGCCAGAGTCGCGGTTTCGCGTGAATTCTGCCGCCACTAATTCCTCCCTGTCCTCGTGGTCGTAGTATTTCCTTCTCTTTCTTCGTCCATGGCGGTCGTCCTCGTGTGCGGGCGACGATGCTCTTTCATTGCGCACCGCGTCTTCTCCGTTAGCCCATTTTTCGGCTATGATCATTAGCTCGCCAATGGTTTTGGGCGCGGCTCTGCCTAGCTCTTCTCGAAACGCGGTTCTTCTCGCTCCTTTGGCGAAGGCCTCAATCGCCACTTCTTCCGAGATGGTTCCTGCGGTGTTCCTGAGTGTGGTCCACCGCTGGATATATTCTCGTGTGGATTCGCCACTCTTCTGTTTGCACGCTCGTAGTTCTTCGATTGTGGCTGGCCTCTTGTACGTCGACTGGAAATTTTTGCAGAAATCGTGGTGCTGGTCGTCCCATGATGCGTAGCAAGATTTAGGTCTTCTTTCCAGCCAACTGCGGGCCGCGCCTGTAAGATGCAAATTGAGGTATTGCATGGCTGTGTTCTTGTTCCCACGTTGGCATTTTACTGCCGTGAGGTAATCGCTTAACCACTGGGAGGGCTCGAGCGAGCCGTCGTATTTAGTCACCTCCGTGCTGAGCTTGAACCTCTTGGGTAGAGGTGCTTCTCGGATGCTACGAGCGAAACAGAGCGCTCCACAGGTTTCGTCGTCTGAGGACCTGGATGAGGAGCGTTCGCGATACCGTGAAGCTCTCGCCCTATCCACCTTCTTTTGGGCGAGATCTGATCGCGCGTCGTATTCGGACCGGTCGCGGTCGTTGTCTTTCCTTGGTTCTTTGCTTCGCTTTCTCGAGCGGCTGCTGTGGCGCCGCGAGCTTTTGTCTCTCGGGCTGTCGTCGCTGCTGCTTCGACTGTCGCCGCGACGGCGGGCTTCTTTTCCTCGACCATGCCGTGGCGATTTGTCTTTCCTCGGGGATGAACTTCTGTGTCTGCGGGGCGTTTCTTTATCCTTGTTTTTCTCCTGTCGCTCCTTCTCCAATTCTTCTTCGGTCTTCTTGCGATCGTGGGAAGCGAGCCTTGCGGCCGCCAATCCTAGTCCTTTGCGAATTTGTTTGTACTGTTCCACCCGAGGGTCGCTGTCCGTCGGTTGGTTCATCTGCATGTAGGTTGCTGCGGCTAGGATCGCGGCAGCTGGGGTTTGCGGATAGACATTGCCGTCATCGTCGACCCTCATGAAGGAAGACGTGGTCGACCTGTCGGTCGCAGTCACGGATTCGTGGCCCCTTGACGATGTTGCGTGTCCCTTCCTCGCGGGTCGGGTACCGACTGAGGGTGCAAGGGACTGTTCGACTCGCCGCAGGCTTGATTCATCCGCCGCTCTTCTGCGACGGGCTAGATCCGCCCGGGCTTCTTTGATGTTTGAGGCCGCTCTTACTAGGTGGTAGTGGTAGGCGGTTAGGTCTTCTTGTGAGGCTCCTGCCGCGGGTGGCTGACTCCGCCACATGGCCTCCTTGGCCCTCTTCCAGGCCTCCCGCGAAACGCCGATTATATCGCGCTCGGTTGCGCTGTATTCGGTTTCCGAGGGTTGTTCCGATCCTGCCATGCAGACTTGGGCCAGTCGTGGCTCGTGCGTCCTAGGCGCAGATCGGAAGGCTTCCCGTACCCGAGATGGTTCCTCTGTCGAGAGGGCGTGGTAGTCGACTGTGTTGAAGCGGATGGACTCGCCACTTTTCTCCATAGGGAAGCGCGAGTTGACGGCTCCAGATTCCGGTTCAGATTCATCCGAGAAGTGGAGGATTCCGTCTCTGTTCGCCATGAAGTTGAAGCTTCCGAACGTCAGGGTGACGCTCTTCTCGAGATCCTCGAACACCGGGCGTGATTCCGGCGAGTGAGGCGTGACTATGACGGATCCGATCCGTACGGGATTGTTCGGAGCCGTAGTCGATGGTTTCCAACGGGAGTTGGATGTCGATGAAGCCGAAGATGCCGGTGATCCAGCGCCCGCGCTCCCCACGGTCGGCGCCAATTTTCGAAGTTCTGACTCCACAAATCCCTCAGGTGACCCTATCGGGTTTCGACTAGGAGAAGTCATGAGCGCTGGTGAAATCGTCGGCTTGACAGGGGGCGAGATTTTACCCAGGTTCGGGGCCCTCGAAGAGGTAAAACCCTTACTCCTGCCTTCCGCTGATCTGTATTGGATGATTAGATCGGTTACAGGTTGCTCGAATCGAGAGCAGATCTCGAGTTCCGAGGCTTTTTGGTCGTGCGGTATTACTTGGTCCTCTCCTTGGGGGCTCTCCTGGCCTTATATAGATGGCCAGGTCTCGAGTTCTACCCGGAGAGGACTCAAACCCTAGCCGGGTCGGTTACAAATTTCCTAACTTAACCCGTAAGTTGATGCGGGTGGGCTTCACATGGGCCTTCTGGAGTACTCCAAGGATGCTTCCTTTTGGGCCTTGACCAGAAGGCCTGATAGGGGGTGTCCTTACCCGCAGGGTCCAGAATCCATATCTTCGTCACTAGGCGTTCCCCCTCTCCGTGCGAGGTGTCAACTGTCGGTGTTCTTGGGCCTGTTCAGGGCGTATCGCCCTCGCCGGTGCCTGCGCCGTCTCCTGGTGACCGTGGGTTGGGTGTGGAGGTTGCGGCCGTGGTTGTGACAGGTAAGGAGGCGACGGTGGTGAGTCCGGGGGGGGGGGGTCTGGCGGTCAGTCCTGCATGTCCTCCCCTGTGGATTTCGCGGCTCCTTGTGGATGGCTCTCGCCGGGGGTGCTTCTGGATGATGGGGTGCCGGTGGGTACGGCGACACTTCTTTCGCCTATGCACCCGGAATCCTCACCCACCGTGGATTTCCGTGGGCGTCGCTTGGATCGGTGGGATAGCCCGCCGGCGACTGTGGATCGTGCTTCGGACAGGGGGAGCCTGGGACTGTTTCTGCGTCCTTGCCTGGGAGGTTGGCGATGATCGCTACCTCGCCTGTGGTGGCTCCCGTGCCTGGGCTGGGGGGTGTTCGTGGATTGGATGTGCAGTGCCCGCACTCACCATCTCGCACGGAGGTTGATGCTTTCCTTGAAGACGTCCAAGCGGCGGTGCAGACGCTGTCGAGACATCGTAGTAGTTTTCATAGACTGGGGTGCCATGAGACTACGGTAGAGACGTGGGGTAACGGGATAGCGTAGTAAACACAGAACACGGGATTTACCCAGGTTCGGTACGTCGCGACAGTACGGCGTACCTACTCCTGCACTTCTCACTATGTGGGACTAAAGCCCGTATAATAAGGTTACAATGTAAGGGAATAGATCCAGCTACTCGTCGAGGATGAACTTCCCGGCGAGTTGCGTAAGGCTTGAGCTTGGACCTAGAACCTTGGAACTAAAGGAACTTATTGAACTTATGAAATCTATCTCCCGTCCGGCTTTATATAATAGCCGGATTAGGGCTTACAGAACCAGAAACCTAGAAGACTACGTTTAACTTGTAACTTGGAAAGTAAGGAATCCGTCTTCTCCTCCAAGCCAGATCACGCGGGCCGTGATCCGGGTTCTTCTAGAATCCGGCTTCTACGCGTTGGACTACTGGGCCGCCCAATGGACCTAAGCCCATTACCTTGCAGGCCACCCTGGTAGTCCAGCTCTTTTGTCTACCATCTTCTATACCCCTATTCGGTATATATCCGACAGTAGCCCCCAGGAAGGATCAAAACTCTGAAACTCCGCCTTTCGTCAAATACATTTTGTCCGGGAAACTTGATTCAGCAGTCTTGATTCTTTCTTCTTTCCTTTTGAAGGAGATGGTAACATAAAACTCGGAACTATGAAAATCCGGCTTTTCTTCTCGCGATCCTTCGCGGAAAAGGAACACGTGACATCAGCGCTTTAATCATACTGACGTAAGCGCCGCTTGGTTTCACGCGGGAAACCCTGCAACGTATCTCTGACAGATTCTCACGAGAAACGAGGAGATAGCCATCATTCCTCTGTCGTTCCGTTTCCCGGATTTTCCGGCGAGCGACACGCGTCGAACATCCAACGGTCAAAAGAGCCGTTGGCGCGTATCTAGAGGGTTTTTAGGCTATAAATAGCCGTCCTCGTCGTCTCCGAAAATCTTTCCTCACTCCCTCTGCCCACGCCATTGACGCAAACGCGAGCACGAGAGCTTAGAACGAATCCTTGCCCAGACGAGCCCTTTGCACGCCGGAGCGCTCCGTCACCGCCGAAAACGATGGCCTCTCCATCGTCCTCACCGGCCCGTGCCTCCATCGACGAGCTTTTGGGCGACCTGGATCCACAGCTGGGGTCGCCCAAGCATGCCGGCGGCGGGCCGGAAAGAACCACGGCATCCGCGGTGGGCGGAGGAAACGCTTTCACCGCCGCGGACGTAGCAGGCCCAAGCACGACAACATCCCCGCCGTTCGCACCGGAAACGGCGGGGGTCAAGACTCACTCTCGTGGCACTGAGCGCTTCTCCGCCGGAGATGACGAAGAAGCAGAATTTGTCGGAATTTGGAATCAGAGTGATACTTCACTAGTCCTCCTTCGTCGGATGTCAAGGGACAGATTAATAGTTAAAGGCAAATGGCGGATCTCGAAGAATGAGCCAGAGCCCAAGCCAAAGGAAGGAGAACGCGTCCTCCTCACTTCTCATATCACGAGAGGTATGGGTTTTCCCCCTTCCGCCTTTTTCCTAGACGTCCTCAACTTCTATGGTGTCCAACCACATAATATCTCTCCAAATTCCATCCTCCAATTAGCTAGTTTCCAAGCTCTTTTCGAAGGGTATCTTGGAATAACTCCCAATTTAGACTTCTGGCATTATTGTTTCGAGGTAAAACACAATATCACAAACGGTGTCTCGCCCATCTGCGGTACCATATCTTTTATCCTCAGAAACTTTAGGGAAGAATGGTACCCCAGGATAAGAATGCCGAAACCTGACCAATCTTGGCTAGGTTCTTTCTTTTATCATCAAGACATTCCGTTCCCCAACAAAGAAACCGGACTTCCTCCCTTTGTTAATTCTGCTGCCATTCCTCATGAAAATTGGACACTTGAAATAACAGAGGATTTGCCTGAAAGCCTGATGAAAATAAAGCGTCGCATTGCCAAACTTTCTTCTTCTCAACCACCTTTGGTTTGGAAGGACATCGTGTTATGCTGGTTTGGACGTCGCGTACAACCTTTATCCCTTCGTTCCCGACTTCTTTGTGAGTACACGGGACCGGAAGATAGCATGAGAGGCACTGATAGATCCTTTAGCAAGAAGGATTTTGTCGAACGCCTTCATCAGATAGTTGCCGCCGATAGCCAGGTTGAAGAAAGTCTAGCCATATATCATGCAGAAAATCTGGTTCCTAAGGTACTTTTCTTCCCTTGTTTCTGAGTTTCCTCAGATTATCTTCTCTCTTCATTTTTAACATACTGCTGATTCTTTCCTAGTTTGACGAACTTGGAGAAGATGATCTTGCTTCTGATGCCGAAATCAGCCAATTGTATGCCGAGTTTTACAACACCCAAAAGCGCAAGAGGCAAACTACCATCAAAGAAGAAATCCCTTCTGCAGCTGCGGGTAAAAGGGGGAAAACGAATATGCCAATGGGCGGAAATCTTCAATCACCCGTCAGAAACGAATCCATTCCTGCTCCAGATGATATCCGGGTGAAAGAAGAACTTTTCGACGAACTCGGATATATTCGCCCGGAAGCTAAGAAGTTTTTTGCTCCTGCGCCTCTGGTTCGCCCTTGGCCACAAAATGGATTAGTTATCCGCAACAATATCGCATTCTCGCCCCGGCAGGTCATACACGATGGCCTTCACCACGTAGGAATTCTTTTCATGGAATATGCCCGAGAATTCAAGGAGACCTTAACTGATTTGCGAGAAATGAGCCAGGTAATACCTCTAGCCCCCAAGCATTAAGTTGAAAATCTAAATTCCTCTTAATGATTCTTTGTATGCTTGTTCAAACTTAAGCATCTGGCTTTCATTTCCATGTTTCAGCATTCCGCAGATGCCATAAACGTGGAAGTTTTGAAAAAACTTAGCCTCAAAAGCAAAGAAGTAAAAACACTTCAATCTGCTATTGAGTCAAAGAGCAACGAACTGGCGTCGACTCAAAAGCAATTATCCAAAGCCACCGGTATTTTTCTTCGTGTTTGTTGACTTTTGCTGGAAAGTTTTTTCTAAATCTTGCCGTAATTTCGGATTATTTTGTCCCTGCTTTTCAGCTGCTTTAACCAAAGCCAAGAAGCTCACAGCGAACGCTGCTTATTTTTCTCAACTTCGTGAAGAAAACTCCAGCCTTCAAAGAGAACTTTCAAAAGTTCGAGAAGAACTGGAAACCAGTAATCTAGCCCTTGGGATTGCGCAATCCAAGGCTTCTTTGCAGGCAGCAGAGGATAAATCTATTATCAATGATTTAGAAAGTATGCTATTTCCTCGTATGAAAGAAAGCGATGAAATTGACGCGGTTCTTGGTAAGTTGACTTCTTTTACCAATACTTTCATGCCATATTCTTATATTTTCTAATCTTTGCCTTTTGTCAAAAAAGCAGGAAATTTTCCAGGGATTTCTCGGACGGAAAAGATCCGGGCCTTTGGGAAGATATGGAATTCAATCAGAAATGCAGGAATGCATTTACTTAATAAATTCCTGCCCACAAGCAGTATACAATTCTCAGAAGTTTACCGACTTCCGGCTGGCATTATGGAAGTAGCAAATTCGAAGGAATCTTTCCTTCGCTCTGCAGCACGGGGTGGTGCGCGAATGGCACTTGGCCTCATGCGCTTACACTACCCTGATGCAAAATCCTGGCGTGTAGCATCCGGTATTCCTCAAGAATGCTCAGAAGCACAAATAAATGCAATCTTTAAAGAAGTTGAAGGCCATGCCACGCAGATTGCTTCCATGGTAAATATCTCCATTACTTATCCGGAAGAAGAGGTGCCCGCAGCCCCCGAGAATGATGGTAGTGATGAAGACTCAGAAATTTAAAGGGGGCGCACTTAACCTGGATGATGGATGCGTATAGTAGCTTCTTTACAATGTAATTCATATTGTAATACTTCTATGTCATTTGTCGAAACAAGAACTCCGCCTTTTGCGATTTCAAACTTCTTGCAAAGTTTTTCCGGGTTTGGCTGCTCCTTTATCTTCTAAGTAATCTGGTATATATGCTTTAACTGTCTTTAGTGTTTGAAATGGCTCAAATAGCACTATGAATCGTTATGCCGAGTAACTGGGGACGAACCAAGCAGTTTTGAAACTCGAAAGCATGAATCATGCTAAAGGCATTTTTACTAACTAGTTCCAGTAACCCAGCATACGCACGATCAGATAAGACTTAGAGAAAGTAAGGAGCTGTTCTGAAACTTGGGCACGCAGGCACAATCCGAGTTTCCTTTAACCTTTAACAGGCCGAATCATTCAGCTTTTAAACACCGAGCACGCAGGCACAATTCGGGTCAACATTGAGTATTTGTAAGATCATTGGGAAATAGATAAAGCGGAAATATTTTGTACTTATAATGAATATGAATTCCGATAACTTTATTTCATGATCTCAAAGATGTTTACATAGAAATTGAACTAAGTGTAGAAGGGACGTAATTGCTGGATACTCCAAGGCCTATTTGTCTCTCCTAGTTCAGCATCTATTTTTCTCTTTCTTTTGCGATTCGGCTTTTTGGGATCATCCTCCGTATCTCGAATGTCGACAAGATAATATGATCCATTCTTCATGGCTTTACTGATGACAAATGGTCCTTCCCATACTGGGGCCAATTTGTGCTTTCTTTGCTGCACCAATCTCAGCACCAAGTCACCTTCTTTAAAAGAGCGATGCCTGATTTTCCGACTATGATAACGTCGTAAACCTTGCTGGTAGATGGCGGATCTTTGAAGCACAAGTTCTCTTTCCTCTTCTAGGAGATCGACAGCATCCTGTCGTGCTTCTTCGGCATCTGAGTCATCAAAATTTTGCACTCTTGGGCTATCATGGATCATGTCCGTTGGAAGCATGGCTTCCGCACCATAAACTAGGAAGAACGGGGTTTGCTCAGTTGACCTGTTTGGCGTCGTTCGAATACTCCATAACACGGAAGGTAGTTCTTCTACCCATGCTCCGGCTGCTCTATGAAGAGGAGTTTCGAGTCTTGGGCGTATTCCTTGCAGGATTGAGCTGTTCATTCTTTCAACCTGTCCATTAGATTGCGGGTGCGCCACAGATGCAAGATCCAAGCGAATTCCCGTTTGTTGGCAGTATTTTGCCAACTCCCCAATGGAGAAATTTGTCCCGTTATCAGTTATTATGCTGTGTGGGACGCCATACCTCATTACTAAATCAATAATGAAATTTCTGGCAGTTGCGCCATCCAGCTTTTTGATGGGTTTAGCCTCCACCCATTTTGTGTACTTATCTACTGCTACAAGTAGATGTGTAAGTCCACCTCTTGCAGTTTTGAACGGTCCCATCATGTCTAGCCCCCAGACCGCAAACGGCCAAGTGATAGGGATAGTTTTTAATGCTTGGGCCGGCAAATTGGTCTGCTTAGCATAATATTGACATCCTTCGCATGTATTCACTATGCGTTCGGCGTCTGTCTTGGCTGTTAGCCAGAAAAACCCTGCACAAAATGCTTTTTTGACTATGCTTTTTGATTGAGCATGATGTCCGCAATCGCCGGCATGGATTTCTTGCAATATTTCTCTTCCTTCCTCTGGTGAAATACACCGCAGAAAAACTCCAGAAGTACTGCGTTTGTATAAGTGGTCGTTGATTACTACGTATCCTTTGCATCGACGTTGTATTTGCCTTTGCAGGACTTCGTCTGCTCCTTCCGGGTACTTCTGATTGACTAAGAAGTTCAGGTATGGGATTGTCCAATCCGGTTTAACGAACATGACTTCAATTGTTTCAGATGCTAAAGGGTAATCGACGTCTCCACCTTTTATGGATGGTTCGTGCAAATGCTGGACGAATACCCCTGGTGGTAAAGTTTTTACTCTCTCTGATCCCATGCGGGCTAACGCATCCGCGTTCCAGTTTTCCTCCCTTTTTATGTGAAGGACTTCGAACCCGAAGAAACAGATGGCAAACTCATCCACCGTTCTCCGATATTCGGCCATTATGGGGCTTTTCGCGTCCCAGGTTTGGTTGAGCTGATGCTGTACCAAATCCGAGTCTCCGTAACACAAGATGCGTTTTACCCCTATTTCTTTTGCAATATGCAAGCCATGAAGCAAAGCTTCGTATTCTGCCACATTATTACTGGCGTTGAAGTGTATTTGCAATACGTACTCCATTGTGTCTCCCTTGGGAGATTTTAGAACTACGCCGGCTCCAGCTCCTTCCTTCATCTTAGATCCGTCAAAGTGCATGATCCAGTACTCGGATTCTGGCATCGGTGTATTTTCCATTGCTTCTGTCCAGTCGGCGACGAAATCTGCCAAAACCTGGGATTTTATTGCCGTCCTTGGCTGATACTTAATGTCGAAGGCTGCCAGCTCGATGCCCCATTTAGCTACTCGGCCGGTTGCCTCCGCATTGTTTATAATATCTCCTAGTGGTGCTTTACATACCACTGTTATAGAATGTCCTTGGAAGTAATGGCGCAGCTTTCTGGATGCGAAAAATACGCCATATGCCAGTTTCTGATAGTGCGGGTATCTTTGTTTGGATTCGGAAAAAACTTCGCTTATGTAGTATACCGGATGTTGATCTGGTATGCTTTGCTCTTCTTTTGTCCGTTCCACCACGATTACCGCGCTGATAACCCGACTAGTAGCCGTAAGGTATAATAACATGGGTTCTTCATCTTTGGGAGATGCCAAGATGGGAGCGTTCATCAAGGTTTCTTTTAACTGGGTTAACGCTGCGTCGGCCTCTTCTGTCCATTCAAACTTGTCGGATTTCTTTAACAGTTTGTATAGTGGCAAGGCTTTATCCCCCAGCCGACTAATAAATCTGCTGACGGCTGCAGCGGAACCCGTCAATCTTTGGACATCTTTTACACATGTAGGCTTTGAGATATTCAAGATTGCCTTGATCTTTTCCGGGTTCACTTCTATTCCTCTGTGAGAAACGATGAAACCTAGAAGTTTTCCTGAGGGAACCCCGAATACGCACTTAGATGGATTCAACTTCATCTTGTAAGTGCGCAAGTTTTCGAAAGTTTCTCGCAAATCCTCAAGGAGTGTATCTTTTTCCTTGGTTACGACAGCAATATCGTCCACGTAAACATGGACGTTTTTTCCAATCTGACTATGCAAACAACGTTGCATGCAACGCTGGTAGGTTGCTCCTGCGTTCTTCAGGCCAAAAGGCATGGTTACATAGTAATACGTCCCGTACGGGGTTATAAAAGAAGTCTTGATTTGATCTTCCTTTTTCATGCGTATTTGGTGGTACCCGGAGTATGCATCCAAAAAGCATAAAAGCTCAGAGCCTGCAGTGGCGTCTATTATTTGATCGATTCGTGGCAGCGCAAACCTATCTTTCGGACATAACTTGTTCAATCCTGTGTAATCTATACACATTCTGAGGGCAGTTGTGTCTTTCTTCGGTACTAATACCGGATTTGCGGACCAGTCAGTATGGATTACTTCCTTGATAAAGTCCGCTGCCAAAAGCCGGATAATTTCCTTGCCAATAGCCTTCCGTCTTCTTCCGTCAAATCGACGGAGACCTTGTTTGACGGGTTTTGATCCGGGAATAACCTTGAGTTGGTGCTCAGCAAGTTCCCTGGGTACGCCTGGCATGTCAGCTGGACACCAGGCAAAAATATCCCAGTTCTCACGGAGGAACTTGATGAGCTCGCCTTCCTATTTGTCGGTCATCCCAGTCCCTACAACGACGAATTTTGTCGGATCTTTGGGATCTAGGATTACCTGTCTTGTATTCTCGGATGCCTTGAAGCTATCTGTTGGCTTCCGAGTTTCTTTTCCTGCCGGCATTTCTTTTGGCGATACCTCCTTGGCTAACTCCTTCAGTTCTTCCTGAGCTATAACTCTTTGAGCGCAAAGGGCGTTTTGCTTCTCCAACTCGTTTGCCAGCTTGAAATCACCGGCAATAGTGATTACTCCTCCTTTGGGTCCTGGCATCTTCAGCTTGTTGTAGATGTAGCAAGATCTTGCCATAAACTTGGCGAAAGCCGGACGTCCGAGTATTGCGTGATACACGCTCTCGAACGGCACAACTTCGAAGGATACTTTTTCCTGCCGGAAGTGATCTTTATCTCCGAAGGTGACATCTAGGGAGATTTCTCCTAGGGATCGTGCTTGCCTGCCAGGAACGATGCCATGGAAGCGTATATTGCTGTAGTTGAGCTGGGACTCGGATATCTTCAAGTGCTTCAGTGTATCCAGGTACATTATATTGATGCTGGATCCTCCGTCCATCAGCACTCTTCTTAGCCTAGTGTTTTGAACAATAGGGCTTACAACAAGAGCTTGTGTGCCGGGTTCAGGGATATTTCCGGGATGATCAGACTGATCCCAGATTATCGGTGTGTTGGAATACTTCAAGAATTTTGGGGTTGCAGGAACAACCGCGTTTATTTCTCGAAGTGTCCTTTTGGCCACCTTTGCTGACGGGGTTGCTAGGAAAGTTAACATTGCTTCTCCGTCAACTCTCGGAAATTTAGGTTCGCCTTTTCGCTGTTGTTCCTGGATTTTGTCATCAGTGTCCGATTCACTGTCTTCTTTTTCAGCTTCTGGCTTTTGTTTGGCAGGTTTCCTCTTGGAACCCTTCCCTTTACTTCCGGATCCTGCATTGCCTTTCATATGCTTGTTTAGCCGGCATTGCGCGTTCGTGTGGGTTGGTTTCCCAAACTGAGAGTGGTGGACGCAGGGTTCCGACTTAATTCTCTCCCATTCTTCAGGAGTGTAATTGATGGGATCCGGACTGCGGCCTTTCCACTTGTTCCCTTTTTCTCCTCCAAAGGCTAAGTTAACCTCCTTGGGCTTTGTTGTTGACTCCGGAGTTCCTTTTTTATCAGAACGAGGTGTTTTCTTGGCCAGTATCAGTGACTCAATATTGCCTCCTCTTGCTCTGATATCGTCTTCGGCTGCAGCATGCTCATTAGCGGTTGTAAGCATAGATCCGAGATCTTTGTGCTTTTTAGAGCCAACCATGAACGGTACAAGTCCGGGTTTTAGGCCATTGACGAAAGCATGCATTGCTTGTACGTCAGTTACCCCAGAGCAACTATTCTTCATTGCAGTCCATCTGGAGATGAAATCCACGTATGGTTCGTCTTCAAATTGGGTGCAACGGTTCAGCTGGTTGATGCTATTTGGGCGTTTGTATGTTCCTCGAAAATGCTGAGTAAATACTCTCGCCATATCATCCCAACTGTCGACAGTTCTTGATGGTAAACCATTAATCCAATCTCTGGCTCCGTCTAGCAACATTAGGGGAAGAAACTTAACAGCTTCCAGGTCTGTCCCGTTGTTGATCTGGACGGCTGTGTAATAATCTGAAAGCCAGGTATCCGGGTTTGTACTGCCGGTATATTTTTGGTAGGTTGGACCAACTTTGGCAAAGCCAGAATGCAGGGTTATCCTTCGGATCCTGTCAGTGAAACACTTAGGACCAAAGTATAGATCATCCTTTTCTGCTCTGTCAATATGCGCAGAATATCTCCCGGCTGAATGGACAGAAGGGGATCTACTCCTTTCTTTTCCATTGTTACGCGGACGCGTTTTTCCGAGGTTATCTCTATCTCTTCCGTTGTCACGCCCTCTGGGATTAGGTGGAGTCCTGCTCCTGTACCTTTCCTTATCTTTGGGCGGTGTCCGAGATCTTTCACGCCTGTGAGGTGTATCGTATCTTCCAGCTTTTTCAGCTGGGTTTCTCGGAGGTGGCATTATTTTGCCGTCATTCCGGTGTTTGTCTTCCCGATCGTGTGGTTTATATCCATCTTTCGGGAGATGAGGTCCGGTTCTAGACGCTGCGTCCCGGTTGTCGGGGTTTTTCTTGTCTTTTCTCGGATCCTCTTTTTTGTCCGAATCTCCGGGTTCTTCCGGTCCAGGTGCTCCAGCAGCGCAAGTAACAGTTTTGCAGAGGGCGGAATTATCATGCAGCCTCCCTGATCGCTCTTGTCCTCGCTGTTGCTGCTGTAATGCTTTTCCTAGGAAAGCATACACCCCTTGGAGTTTTTCCCCGTTGGAGTACAGATCGTTGTTCAAGATGGCGAACGCTGCTTCCGCGTTTTCAGCTGCGGTTTTGTATATTGGTTCGCCCTTGGCATCTTTGCCGTTTAACTGCTTTTGCCAAGATGGGTTATAGAACCTTTCTTTCGGCGGCAGTTCTTCCGGTTTTGCAATTCCGGGTAACCTTGTAGGTTTTAAGGCAGATCTGTGCTTTCTCTCGTACTCCTCAATTTCTTCCTTCATAATTTTGATGTCATTATGGGTTTGTTGGAGGTGTTGCCGAGATCTAAGCAGTTGTTGCTGTTGCCGTTGGAAAGCTTGTCTCCTGGCTTCCAGCATCTCAGGGGGTTCATTGGGTCCCACTGGAGTTTGTAATAGTTCTTGCTCTTCCAGTTCTGTCATTGGCGGAGCAGTGATTTCCTTAGATTTCTTTTCCGTAGGCTTTGTGCCACTAATATCTCCAACTTCCAGGTTTTCATCAGCGAGATCAGCTGACTTTTTCTTCCGGAGTTTGTACTGGAGTTTTTTAGAAGCACGGTGCTTTTTCTTGGAAGAGGGAGGTTTTTTGACAGGTTCATCCTCTGTCATCTCCTTGACATTAGGAAATATCGGAGAAGTTTCTCCGTCTTCCCTCTCCTCTGCTGGCGGAGGGGTTTTAGGGCTTTCCTGGCTATCGGCACCCGTTGTATCAGCTGGTTTTGCCATTAGCACTTCATGGAACCCCTCTTGAAAGGATTTAACTTTTCTTACGAAGGCATCATCATCTTCGTCTTCGGAGAAGTTATCCGATCCGGTTTCCGACTCCAATCTCGCCTCAATGGCGGCAAGCACGGACTCTGTTTCCGAGCTCATCGTCTGGTTGACGGATGTCGGATCTTCCGTCTCTGTGACGGGTATTGGTTCTTCCGTTTCTGTGACGGGTGTATCGTTGTCTGCCTCTTGCACGGGATTTCCGTCATCCGTGTTTTCGGCGATCTCGGATTGCACCATGCCGATAAAGTGCATATCACTGTTTTGTCGGCGATCTGAGCAAAATCCGTCATCATAGTCGTCTTCGACTGGGTATAGGGCGGGTGGGAGATAATTGCTTTCACCGCAAAACCCCATTGCTTCCGCGGTTAATCCGATAAAGATATTAGCAGATCCAATCGGTAAAACGCAGGCACTTACCAGATGGTTTTGCGCCGGGATGTAGGATCCGTTGTCGAGGAAGCGCCCGACGTCGTCGTCAAATTCCAAGCTTCCGACAGTGATCGATCTTCCGATTCCGCCTAATATCCCAGATCGGAACTTCACGCCTGACGTCGTTTGCCCCACGGTGGGCGCCAACTGTCGAGACATCGTAGTAGTTTTCATAGACTGGGGTGCCATGAGACTACGGTAGAGACGTGGGGTAACGGGATAGCGTAGTAAACACAGAACACGGGATTTACCCAGGTTCGGTACGTCGCGACAGTACGGCGTACCTACTCCTGCACTTCTCACTATGTGGGACTAAAGCCCGTATAATAAGGTTACAATGTAAGGGAATAGATCCAGCTACTCGTCGAGGATGAACTTCCCGGCGAGTTGCGTAAGGCTTGAGCTTGGACCTAGAACCTTGGAACTAAAGGAACTTATTGAACTTATGAAATCTATCTCCCGTCCGGCTTTATATAATAGCCGGATTAGGGCTTACAGAACCAGAAACCTAGAAGACTACGTTTAACTTGTAACTTGGAAAGTAAGGAATCCGTCTTCTCCTCCAAGCCAGATCACGCGGGCCGTGATCCGGGTTCTTCTAGAATCCGGCTTCTACGCGTTGGACTACTGGGCCGCCCAATGGACCTAAGCCCATTACCTTGCAGGCCACCCTGGTAGTCCAGCTCTTTTGTCTACCATCTTCTATACCCCTATTCGGTATATATCCGACAGACGCCCATCCTCTCGGCCTCTGCTTGTGGGCGTCGCGTACTTCTCCGCGCGGTGCCGCTGGCGTTCAAGCCTAGACGTAGCGCCCGTTTAGCGCTCGATGCTAGGGCGGGCTCCTTCGCGTTGTGCAAGGCACAGGGCAATTTGATGAAGAAGATAGGGCTAAAGGCGGACGATGGGGTTCTGTCGGATGCGGACCTTAAGCGTTACCTTCAGATGTTCAACAATGGTCTATCCGTGGCGGATGTTGGGGCGCTGGCCTGTTTATTTGGGATTCATTTGGTAGAGGAGGCGCTCGTCTGAGCTCCCTTGTTTGTGGTGGTATGTAGGCCTGTTTAATGGTAGACGTCTTCATCTCGGAACTATTCTTAGTGTGGAATGTACGTGGGTTAAATAGCCCTGCTAGGAGGGATCTGGTGCGTGCGTTTGTGGAGGATTCTGGAGCGATTTTTGTATCGCTGTCAGAAACCAAGTTGGAGTCTGTAACTTCCTTCGACATTATGCAAATATTGGGTCCCCGCTTCGACGGGTTTGAGTATCTTCCAACTTCGGGTACTCGTGGGGGGATTATCATCGCTTGGCAGGCTTCTCCCATTTCGGCTTCGCGGTGCTCTCGCTCGGCGAACACGATCTCTGTCGAGGTCATGCCTACGGGGGGGGGGGTACCTTGGTGGTTCACCTCTGTGTATGGGCTGGCGGTGGATGGGGAAAAAGACGCGTTTTTTTTGGAATTGCGCAATGTGGCTCTTGGGTGCCCTGGCCCTTGGGCGATCGCCGGTGACTTTAATCTGATCCTCGAGGATCGCGACAAAAACCAGGGAGGGCTTAACAGACGCTTAATGGGCCTCTTCCGTGGAGTGGTTTCTGGTTTGAGACTCAAGGAGGCGCCGTTGATCGGTAGGTCGTTTACGTGGAGCAACGAGAGGGCCACCCCGACTATGGCCAAGTTGGATCGTTGGTTTGCTACCGTAGACTGGGAGATCGCGCATGTAGATAACTTGCTCACACCCCTCTCGTCTTCTATCTCGGATCATGCACCACTTCTAATGTCACTAGTGGGTAATCTTGCACCTAAGAGGCGGTTCCAATTTGAGGCGTTTTGGGTCTCCCTTCTGGGCTTCATGGAAGAGGTGTCGAGGCTGTGGGAGTCCGTGGATGGAGTCCTGGAAGGGGGGAGGGTTAGGCGTAATCCCCTGGAGTTGTTGGACTGCCGCCTGCGTACTCTAGCCGTTGGGCTGCGGAGGTGGGGTGAGAAATCTGTGGGGAATGTCAAGCTCCAGTTGGTCATGGCACACGAGATCATAGCTCGGCTCGACGGTGCTCAGGAGATGCGCACGCTGTCCCTAGCCGAGGCCGCGTTGCGCAAGCATCTCAAGGTCAAATGTCTTGGCCTTGCATCCCTGGAGCGGACTATTGCCCGTACCTGCTCCCATGCCTTGTGGCTCAAGGAAGGTGACGCTAACACCTCTTTTTTCCACCTGCATGCTGCATGCCGTCGGAAGAAGAATGCGATTCGCCGCCTACGGGGTCCGGAGGGCACGGTGACGGCCCAAGTGGATTTGCTTAAGGTGGCTTTCGACTTTTTCGACGCCCAGCTGGGCTCTGTAGATGATCGACCATGTAGAGTTAATTTAGAGGCACTAGGGCTCCCTGTCATTGAGCTCTCGGAGCTTGAGGCGCCATGGTCGGTAGAGGAAGTGTGGGATATTATCAAGGGTATGCCGGCGGATAAAGCGCCGGGTCCGGATGGGTTTTCGATAAACTTCTACCAGAAGTGCTGGGATATCGTCAAAACAGATGTGGTGGACGCGGTGAATTGCCTCTATGCCTTGAGGGACCGTGGGTTGAACTCGTTGAACCAGGCCCTTATTGTTCTCATTCCCAAGCAGGATGAGGCGGTGGAGATGCGTGAGTTTCGTCCAATTAGTTTGGTGCATAGCTTCGGCAAGATCTTTTCCAAACTCCTAGCCACGAGGCTGAGTAGGCGTATGCCTGAGCTAATTTCGGTCAATCAGAGCGCGTTCATAAAAGGCAGATCCATCTTGGATAATTTTATGCTTGTACAAAGTGGAATCCGCTCGCTACACTGTAGAAAGACGTCTGCCATCTTCCTTAAGATGGATATTGCGAGGGCTTTCGATTCTGTATCTTGGCCATTTTTGTTGGAAGTCCTTAGGGCACGTGGATTTGGCTTTTTGTGGTGCGAGTGGATAGTGCGGATGCTCGCTTCTTCGAGCTCCAAGGTTTTGGTCAATGGACATACTTCCGAGCGTGTGTGGCACCGGAGAGGGCTTCGACAGGGTGACCCTCTATCGCCGTTGTTGTTCGTCCTTGTTATGGATGTGCTAGCGGCTCTCTTTCGGGTGGCGGATGAGCGTGGACTGTTGCAACACCTTACGGCCGTGGGGATCCCGTACCGTCTGTCTCTCTTCGCGGATGACGTTGCGCTTCTGATCAAGCCTACGGCGGAGGAGATTGGCATCTTTACCGGGATTTTTGACCTCTTTGGGGACGCTTCCGGTCTGCGTGCTAATTATTTAAAAAGCTCCGCTACCCTCATCCGTTTTGATCATGTGGGTATGGACGAGCTTGTGGATCTCCTACCGTGTGCTGTGGCCACCTTTCCGTGCAAATATCTTGGGTTGCCATTATCCACCACGTGCTTGTCCAAACAACAGCTGCAGCCCTATGTTGATCGCCTGGTGTCTAAGCTTCCTACGTGGAAGGGATCCCTGCTGGATGTCCAGGGACGCCTTATTCTGGTGAGTGCTGTCCTTTCCGCCATGTCGATCTATATCATGATGGCTCTGGACCTACCTAAGTGGATGATCGAAGCGTTCGATCAAGTCTGTAGAGCCTTCTTGTGGTGTGGTAAGGAGAAGGCGAGCGGAGGTAAGTGCCCTCTCGCTTGGGGTGTGGTCTGCACTCCGAAACGTTTTGGGGGTCTTGGGCTTCGGAACCTTCACATTCTCAATAATGCGCTACGCATGAAGTGGATTTGGGCTAGCCGTGTGGCTGTGGACAGGCCTTGGCAACTTGCAAACTTCACGTGCTCGGAGGTTAGCAAAACCATGTTTGTTGCTTCTACGACCGTGGACCTTGGGGATGGTTCGTGCTGCCTTTTTTGGCTGGACCGCTGGATTGATAACCAGAACGTGGCCATGATTGCGCCACTCCTCCTAGAGTACGTGGACGCCAAGTTTCAATCTACGCGCCTTGTGGCGGATGGATTGCCGAATCATCGGTGGATCCGCGATCTTTCGACTGGACTTTCAACCCCAGCCCTTGTGCAATTTACTAGATTATGGCAGGCGATCTCGGGGTTTATTCTGGTGCCAGTTGTGGCGGATTGCTTCAAGTGGATTTGGACGGCCTCTAATTCTTTTTCGGCTAAATCTGCATATTTGGCGTTTTTTGAGGGTCGTATTGTGTGGCCTTTGTGGGAGCCGATTTAGAGCTGCAAAGCTCCTCTCAAGTACAAGGTTTTTGCGTGGAAGGCGGCGTGGGATCGTTGTTGGACGGCGGATAGGCGCAAGCGGCATGGGCTATCTGTCAACGATACCTGTGCGTTGTGTCTGCAGGAGGTGGAAACTATGGAGCACTTGCTCCTTTCTTGTTCCTTCTCTCGTGTTGTCTGGTTTCAGGTGCTCACAGGGATGCATAGGCCGGAGTTGGCTCCGACGGCGGGTGTCGAGCTCCTACCTTGGTGGACGTCACTGGCCAGCTTTTGGCCCAGGCGTATGGCGCCCAAGATCAGGGCCCTTACTTTGCTGATCTTCCGCTCGATCTGGTTGGAGAGGAATGCGAGAGTTTTTAGGAATAAGTCCAAGTCGGTTTCGGTAGTTCTTGATGGGGTTTTGGCCGAGGCCGAGAGGTGGAAAACCGCGGGTCTGTTGTGAGGAGTACACCATTCCTAACTGTCGTCATAACTCTAAGTGGATCTTGTAAATATTTGCTTCTCCTTCTATAAAAAAAGGCGCGCTTTGTGCGCTCCTAAAAAAAAAACTAAGAATTCAGCATAAATTACGATACAAATCTAATGGCTGAAGAGTCGACAAGAATTAAGTAAATCTCGTTCAGTCACAAAACATATAATAAACTCTTAAACCAGCATAAATCGTGACGTAAATCCAACGGCTAAAAAGTTGACTGATATTTATATGCATCTCTCGGAACAACACGAATCACGATGCAAATATAATGGCTAAGAGACGGCTCAGATTTAATTAATTTTCAAACGGCATAAAATTAGCAAAATTGTTAATATAATATTTCCCTCTTATATTCCATAGTTTTCTCGTAAATTAAATTTTATTCATGATCGGCCGTCTTTATAGAACACCCATCGGTATTGATTAAATGTTTGAAAAAACTATAGGTGGGGCGAAACAGATGCAAAATAGGGCTATATTGTGCATTATAAATGATTTCATTTACCGATAATCTGTTCAAACTGCTATACGGGGAGCTATAACGACCCTATACCAACTATTTAAAACATTGTGTTGATTCGATACTCTGGTTTTGACAATGTTTGTGTGATTGTGCTTAGTGTTGCTATCAAGCAAATTTCATATCCACATGGAACTCCGCTTTGTCGATGATTATATATACTTTGGTAGTACTGGTAATAAACGTAAGAGCAAACTCTAGCAGAGTTGTAAAAAGGCCAAACACATATAATTTCGGCGGCTCTACGGGTTGCATCCGGTTTCTAAATCCTAGCAGCACACGTAAACTCGGCCCGGCCTAAGAACGCGACTCGGAGGGCCCGAGAATCTCCCCCGCCAGCCGCTATATGTACGGGCTCCCAAGTCGTTCTCGGGTCACGCCCCTTTCCAACTCTAGCCGCCTCCGCCGCAATCCCTCCTCCTGCTCGGGTAGCTCCGGCGAGCGATTCAGTAGTCGCTCCGCGATGGAGCCCAACGGTAACTCCTTCGCCTCCTTCAACGGCAACCCCTCCGTCTCTCCCCCCCTCCCCCACACACACACCACCGTCGTGGAGCGAGGTCATGCCTCGCATCGTCCAGCACGGCGTCCTCCACGAAGGCAACGACGTGGCCCCTCCGCCGCTCTGGCAGGGCCTAGACCTGGTCGCGGCCGGAGTTGTCCCCTTGCGGTCACCTGCGACGGTCCTGCAGGCCCTCATAGAGGACATCAGCTCCTGCGACGAGGCTCCAAAGGAGCAGGGCCCCATGGCGACCGAGGAGGACCTTCTCCAGTTGGGATCCAGAGGAGCCTCGGCCCCGTGGCGGAGGCAGGCAACTCAGCGTCGTCGCTACCAGTGGCACATCGACGACTTCAACAAGCGCCAGCTGTAGCGCGCCCTCCATGCGGACGAGGAGTTGCAGGAGAAGAAGCAGGAGCGGGACGCCATTACGGCGTCCTAGTTCGTGCAGCCCGCGGCCTCCTCCAGCTGTGAGTCCTCCCTCAACTCCGACTCCGACTGAAGACAGCGCGACGAAGGGAGAAGAACAAGCCCCGGCGTAGAAGACGACCCCGGGCATTTTGCCCCCAGTAGTGTAGGGTACGTCGATGAACCCTACTTCATCGATGCTTATTAATTATGTGTAGTTACTATCGTTTGTGTTTACGGCTCTGCTACGCTCCGCTTCACCACGAATCCTAAAAACAGAGAAAACGCGAACCGGGCGTTTTCGGGCTCTGCTAAAGTTGCTCTAACCACCCCACTTTTCTAACATAAAATCTTATTTCTTTAAAAAAACTAAAGGAGATAAAGCACCTACAGGAAAATCTCTCAAAAGAATAGAAAATTGTAAACACTAAGATCTTCTTCACAGCACCGGTGCCTCTCCGTCGGCCCTCGCTGGCAGCTCTCTGGTTTCCGGAAGGCTGCAAGCACCGTTGGACAGGACGAGCTCGCCATCTCCGAATCCGGTAAAACTTCCGGTAAGCACTTCATTTTATGTTGGTAAAGTATACGGTACAAAAGAAAAGTGATTACACATTAAGTGCAGAAATAGAACCATTCGACATTTCTGTACCAGGAATATTCAGCATTTAACCGTGTTAGTGGTCATTTATGTGTTGCATGGTCTTTCTTAGTTGTTATTAAACCATTATAATAACGTGCTCCAACGGTACAAGGACTTTTTTATTGTTATGTAAAAAAAAAGGACTTTTTTTGTTGAAGGACTTTCTTATTAGAGCTGGGATAAGCTAGCAGCAGCTGTTGTACCAAGGCTTGGAATTGCTTGCTTCGCTCGGCAATCCATTGGAGGGGTAGACGGCAGCGGCGACGTGGGGGCGAAGAAACTGGAGCTTGCCGTCGAGAAGGACAGCCGGAAGTTCTGCTGTGAACGGCACGGCGATCGAGTATAATACTACGATAGATGATTTGGCGCCGTCCTTCCGTGCGGACCTTTTCTCCTCCGGCTGCTTTTTCCTTTCGATGTTAGACCAAGCTTTTGTGGATGGCGTCGCTAGCATGTTCAAACAAAAAAGTACAGCTCGTAAAGCCATTGTAGGATGGTGTTTTCGTGTCCATGAGCATGACCTTTTCACTATATTTGGTGTAGGCGATTATATCTCTCGGTATATATCTGTATTTATATTCGTATTTGTACACTATTCTTATAACATGTACGCTACAAAGTATTTTTCGAAAAAAAAAACTAGTCTCCGTCACATGGACGGGGATGGCACCGGGGCAGCAAGTGGCCCTTCTCGAGTACATAGCTCGGTGTGCAACTCCACTCGCCTTGTCGGTGATAACAGTGCAGCTTTTCATAGATCCTAGTATTGACAGCCGCTTTACCCAGCTGCTCTGCTTTGTGAGGCTATTTTTATAGACAAATAATAGTACTACTTCATTCTAACAATACAACTGTCTGCTTCTTTTATGCTGGAAAGCTATCAGTATGCCATGTAGGAATGGATCTAGATCCTAAAACATGGCAAAAAAAATGTTGAATCGAATTATGAATATGGCAAGGTTGACCGGCGTGTCCGATGATCGTGACACGCACCAAGTCACCAATCAACTCGCCACGCTACTAGTGTTATTATTAATCTGTTAACATCCTAACGAGGTGTAAAGTTTTCCTATCCTGCAACCTGTTTGGTGTAACTTACATGGTAGCTGACATGGGACTATATCCACGCGCCGGATCCATCACTTTCACTATATCAGCACGGCCAGAGGATGCGTGGTTCATAATATTTCAGTTTATAGCAGCCTCGTGGTCTTGATCAGCTAGCGGACTCGTAGAAACTATAGTGAGACAAGCATTTTTTTTTGCATGAGCGCAGTCAGTCAAGTCAAGGCTGCGTACGCTTCAACTATCTTCTTTCGATTCTGTAGCGAATGTTTCCGTAAATACAATCAATCTCGGCCATCAAATGATGTAGATCAAACGGACACAATCTTCTTAATGTTGAGCTACGACACATAAGCCTAAATTACAATATTTGCCACCGCTAAAGTGGCTACCAACGAACCGGGATACGGTCCTGTCATCTCCTCTCCCAAAACAGAAAAAACCACGGTGTCGGCGAGAAGTCTCCACAACCTTATTCCCTCTCCCTTGCACGCAGGACAAACAAATCAGCCATATCGATGAATACGAACAAAACAACGAGGAGGAAGCAGCGCGCAGTGCAGGCGACTTAGAGCATCTCCGGCCGTCCCCCACGAGCCCCCCAGGACCCCTTTTTTTTTGCGCCGACACACCGATTTTCGCCCAGCCGCGCCCGCTGAACGTGCGATAGCGCCGGTTTGGGCCAAATTTGCGCCCGCCGAACCCAAGGCGCCGAGGGCGGGGGGGGGGGGGGGGGCTCTTGGGGGCGCCAGATGAAGCGAAAATACGCGTGGGTCCGTCCTGTCGGCTGCTGTGGCCAGGTTTCGCGCCATTTTCCCCCCGTTTTCCCTCCATCGCGCCAAACTACCTCCCCGCCCGCCCAGCTCCCGCCCTTTCTTCCCTCCATAGATCTCCGCCCGCCATGGCGCCGAGAAATTACAAGCAGCCACGCGCCGCCGCCGTAGAGGATGGGCAGCCCAAGGCGAGGAGGACGAGGAGACCATTGCCGAGGCCGGCATGACCAACGCCGAGTGGGAAGCCGACCTGGATCGCGGGACTACCGTCACCGACGACATGCGGCGCAGGTCGGAAGCCAAGAAGATGAGGGACGCGGCGGCGACGAAAGAGGAGGAGTCCCGCGCCGTCATGGCGAGGAACGCGGCGGCTCGCCAGCCTACACCCCCGCTTCCCCAGCAGCATGGGCAGCCCGCCCACTCGGTGCCAAGCCCGTACATGCACGCGGCATGGGAAAGCCAGCCGAGCGTCGCATCTCCGGCGGTCGGCTTCTCGCCTCAGGTGTGGAGGTACTCCCCGTCGCCGGACTACGTCGACGGCGACCCTCTCGGCGGCTTCAACCCCAACACCGCATTCCACGCGCCGCCACGTGCCCGTCGGCGCCCGTCTTCGCCGCCGACCTCAACGTTCCCTACGGCTACTCCCCGGCCTCGTACGCCCACCGACCGTCCCTCCATGCTCAAGTTCTGCGCCGTGGCCCTCACCCCTTCGGTGGCAGCTCAAGTTTTGTTAAGAATTTAGGCAATTTACAGATTAAATTAATCCAAGTATAAATCATGAACATGACGTAAACATACTGATATTTAACCATGTTCGTGCATACTAGATTTATAGTAGATAAATCTACGCAAGCTACTAGTGTTGCACACATGGAAATAATAATGACAGGGATAAACGTGCTATACCCTGCAGTTGGCCAATTGGCAGTAGCCGTAGCAGAGGCGGCGGCAGCAACAGCGTTGGCGGCCTCAGCAGCAGCAGCGGCCTCGGTGGCAGCAGCGGTGAAAGCGCATGGTTCCCCCATATGTGGTTTTGGTAATTAATGACAATCCTTATGGACTAATGTTTGCATTGAGTTATCTTTGTAGATCTTGTCCATAGGAAATAATGGAGTTCATGTGTTGAACTCTATTAGCTTCCTTAATGGCCATTGTTTCTTTCAAGGATTTATATGAAGAATGGTCATGGTTTGAGTTGAGCTTATTGCTAGTATGTCTTGAAGAAAAGGATTAGGTGATCTTTCATTATCATCTTCAAGACATCATCTTTAGAAGTGAGAAGCAAAGATACAAGGTTGATCAAGAAAGCGATCAACACACAAAGCTACAAGTTGTACCAAGTGGGATTGTGTATCTCATGGTATGGTAAGCAATTGTCAAATTAGCATTGTAAACTAACCCATGATATGTGTGTGTCGCATCTCTATGTGTGGTTAGGTATCTTTCCATGGGCATGAACCAAAAGGAAGATTTCATATAGCCCATGGTCTATGTCGTCGTCAAGCGGTGTTTGTCATCTAGCTTGACGTGGAAGCTCAAGTGAAGCATCTAGAAGATATCCTATGCTTGATGCTTGCCACCCTTTTGGAGAGTGTGGCCTTGTGAAGATTTGCCGAAGGGTCTCTCCCATAATGGTGTATGGGGGAGCTAGTCTCTCCCATAATGGTGTTTGGGGGAGCAACTTGCAAGTCTTCATCAAGCGGAGTTTGTGCTAGCAAGCGCAATCAAGAAAGAAGATCCAACTTGAGAGAGTCAAGATCGTCATCATCTAGCTCAAGTGGAATGCTCAAGGCAAAGGTATAATCTTGATAGGTTTTCTATTTTACCGGTCTCGTGTCTTTGGGAGACCGGGTTATAGGATAGATAGTCGTACTATCAAGAGGGGCTCTCAAGTGAGTAACTCGATCGAATCGTTATGGAGAGCTCAAACCTTTGCATACTTTTCATATCATCTTTCTTGGTTCTTATTTGGCTTTTGTCTCCTTTGGGTTTTAGTACTTGTCGTGATCTTCATGACAAGCCTTGGTTTCTCGAAAACGGATTTCGTAAGAAAAACTTGTTGCGTTTTCGGTGGTGAAAATATTCCGTTCGTCTTTGAGAATGTTCCCACACCTTCCATGTGTGGTAACTTCTCTATACTTTGAGGTATCAATATTTTCACTTGTTATTTGGATACTCCTTGCTGTTATCTTTCCAATGCATTTGCACTCACCTAATTCGGAGTTCATTCGCAAAAGTTATGTGAGTTTTCGTGTTGGAAGTTTTACCGGGTGTTCCTATTTGAGAGGTCCAAAACCTTTCCCCATTTGGTTTTATCTTTCATTGCTGGACAATGATGTTTCTATGCATATTATTGTAGTGCTCGTTGTGGTGATTTCAACGAGCCCAAGATCATCAAAAACGGAGTCCGGATGAAAAAGTTATTGCAGTTTTCGTGTTGTTGTTTTTGTTAATTTTGCGGGGGGCGGATATTCCGGTTCAAGTTTGAACCGGAATATCCGGTTGGCATCTGTCCCTCCACTTGCTCGAAAACGGCTAAGGAACGGAGTCTAAACTTTCTGGAGTGAACCGGATTATTTGAACCGGATTATTCGGGGCATACCGGATATTCCGGTTTGGGCAGTTTTCGGACCATATTTCTCACTGGAGTGAACCGGATTATTTGAACCGGATTATTCACTTCGGACCGGATATTCCTGTCGGACCGGATATTCCTGTTCAGTTTTGAACCGGATATTTCGAAATATCCTGCTCAGACTGCACACAAAACGGCTAGTTTTTGTGGGGACCTATTTAAGGGGGCTTTCTTCCCCATTGGTCCCCAAGTCTTCTAAGCTTGTTTTTCTCCCTCTCCCCCACCATTGTTGACCTTGGAAAGCTTGCCCCTCTCCCAATCCCTCCTATGATTCTTGCATATCTTTGAGGGAGAAGGTAGAGGAGATCTAGATCTACATTTCCACCAATCCATCTTCCTTCTTAGTGAGGGAAACTTAGTAGATCTTGATCTTGGAGTTCTTGGTGTTTCTCCTCCATTGTTCTTCCTCTCTTATTCCCCCATAAGCATTTGTTGCTTTGTTGGAATTTGAGAGTGAAGGATTTGAGCACTTGTGCTCTTGCCATTTGCATCGGTTTCATCGGTTTGCTCTCTCCACGAGGATTCGTGGAAGTTGAAAGTTTGTGAGCTTGTTACTCTTGGGTCTTGGACCCTAGACGACTTGTGGTGTTCTTGGGAGCCTCCAATTGAGTTGTGGATACGTGCCCCAAGATTGTGGTGACACCGAGAGGCTCCAATTGAGTTGTGGATGCGTGCCTCGGGTTTGAAGGTTGCCAATAGTGGAAGGTGAACTAGGCCTTTGTGGCGGGGTTCATCGGAGAATAGGGTGAGGCCTTTGTGGCGTTGAGTAGGCCTTCGTGGTGAGCTCACACCCCTCCAACGAGACGTACTCCCCTTTGTGGGAGGAACTCGGGAATACATCTTCGTCTCCGTGTGCCTCGGTTATTTCTATACCCGAGCTTTTTACTTATGCAATTTACATTGTGATAGCCTTCGAGCTTGAAGTTATTTATCTTGCTATCACCTTGTTACTTGTCTTGCTTAGCATAAGTTGTTTGTTCATCTAGTTTACCCTAGAATATTTAGGTTGTATGCTTGTTAATTTAAACACCTAGTTTATTTCCGCATTTAGTAAGCATTAACCGGAAAAGTTTTAATCGCCTATTCACCCTCCCCCCTCTAGGCGACGTCGTTGTCCGTTCAATTGGTATCAGAGCCTCGTCTCTCTTTATTAGGCTTTACATCCTAGAGAGTACAATGTCGTTTAGAGAAATAGAACATGGTCCCGCTTTTATATTCTATGGTAGAAACTTTGATGTTTGGAAAATTCGCATTCTTAAATTTCTTACGGACATGGGTCCAAAGTATGTTAAGAGAATTGTAGATATGGATTTTCCTCCTCCAAAGGATTCTCAAGATTTATCTTTAGAGGATAAGGAAAACTCTTATCTCGATACTTTTGTATCTAATGGTCTCTTGTGCTTTTTGAGCGATGTAGTTATCGAATCAATCATGCCTTTTCGGAACGCTCATGAGCTATGGACAAAACTTCAAGATATATATGATGTGTCCAATATTATTGAGGATGATTGTTCTCCATCCATTTCCGGCCGTGATGAGCTCACATCTTTATCCACTCCACCGACATGTGATTTGTCACAAGGTAATGATATGGTGAGTGGTGATAGAAATTGCATTGTGGATAGTGAATTTGCTATTGACTATACTTCATCTCTATCCCATTGCAATGATCTATCTTTGGACTTAATATCTTCTAGCACTCAAAATTCCATACATGCTAGTGTTGATAGTCCTTGCATATCATGTAATAGTTGTTCAACTAAATCTCATGATGATATGCTTCCTATGTCTTGTTTTCATGAAAACAATGCTTCCATTTCCTCTAGTACTTGTGTGGCTAACAATGTAGAGGAATCCCATTTTTTGGTGGAACCAGACATGGACCTTAATGGCGCTTCTAGTATATCTTCATCATCACCATCCATTTCTCATATGTGCCTTATGGCTAGGGATTCAAAGGTATCTCCACCTTTGGAACTCACTACATCTTGTGATGATGAGGATGTGGATGAGGATGAGGATATATTATATGGAGAGTTTGAGGATGAAGTCTCTTTAATGGAGAAGGGTGAGTTGGTTCTTCTAGATATCTCTAAAGGTAGTAAAGCTATCACCCCTTTTAGTGAAATAATGGATTTTGCTATTTATAGCGCTAAAATCATTGAAAAGAAAGGTGAGATTGAAAGAAGTGATGCCAATGAAAAGGCATCCCTCACTAGGTCTCTTGAGGAAGAGTATGAGCTCCGAGTTACTCTTGAGGAGAAACTTGAATCTATTGAGGAGCTCTATAATGAACAAATAGCCTATCTCACTAAAGCACGTGACCATACCCATGCTAAATATAAAGTGCTTTAAAATGAAAAGGTTGAATTTTTTGTTGGCAATGCTAATCTAATTGAAGAAAACTCTAGGTTAAATAATGAGCTTGCCAAGTTATCTTCTTCTATTTCAATTGATGCTTGTGCTACTAACTCCACATCTTGTGAAGCATCTATTTTGAAGGAGAATGTTGAGCTAAGGGCTCAACTTGAGCTAATGACTAGCAAGTATGGGAAATTGGAAGAAAGTCATGAAAAGCTATCTAGCTCTCATGAGGATCTTCTAGAATCTCATACCAAGCTAAAATTAGCTCTTGAGGCTATCACTACAAAGGTAACATCTTGTGAGCCTCATGTGGTTACTAGCACAATATCTTCTAATAATGCTATATTGACTTGTGCTCGTATTAGTAATTCATCCTCCCATAATGTTTCTACATCTTGTGATGAATTGCTTTCCTTGCCTTGTTGCTCTAACAATGAAGCATCTACTTCCTCTAGCTCTTGTGTTGATTCTAACCATGTAGAGGAAATTAAAGAGCTCAACGCCCAAGTCACTTCTTTGAAGAAAGACTTGGAAAAGTGTCATGAAGGGAGTTCCACACTTGACAAGATGTTGAGAGTGCGAAGACTTCCCAATGACAAGACTGGACTTGGATTCAACTCCAATCTCAAGAACAAGTCCATTATTGACAAGAAGAAGGGCCAAGAACAAGTCAAAGATTCGGCCAAGATTATTTGCTTCAAGTGCAAGATTGAAGGGCACCATGTTAGATCTTGCCCTTTGAAGAAGAAGCCTCTTAGTGAGAAGCAACTAGGGAAGAGGCCTCTTGTTCAATCTCATGCTCAACCACGAGTTGAACAACGGCCACCTCCTAAGAAGACTCAAGCCAATGCTCCTCTTGTTGAGAAGCCTATTGAGAAGAAAGAAAAGAGTCGATGTTGCTACCTTTGTCGTAAGAAGGGACACTTTGCTTCTTCATGCACTAATGGTACATTATCCAACCCTATCCTTGTTGATGATGTTTATTCTATTAGGAAGGATAATGTGGGCAATGTGTTTGCCAAGTATGTTGGTACTCCAAGTGGTGTCAAGAAAAGAACCATTTGGGTTGCCAAACCTATTGTGGCTAACCTCTTAGGACCCAACTTGGTTGGGGACCAACAAGCTCAAACTTGATCAATAGGTGGAGTTGGAGGGCATTGGAGACTTGGATATTTTATGAAGAATTAAGGGATCTTCATCAATTATATTTCCTCAAGCCAAGTCACTTGGATTATATATATCTCTTACCATATGTTCCTCCAAGCGGTAACTTGTATTTAATTCTATATACATTGAAAGTTGCTTGCTCCCTTGCATATTTAGTTTTGTTTCTAGCATGTGTTGGTATATGTTGTGCTTCCTTCTTACCTATCTTGAGTAATCTAGTTATGCTTGTTGGTTTGCACTCCATGTACTTGTGTTCTTTGTGTTGAGCCTTCATTGCTTTCATTGCTTATCTTAGTTGGCTCTTTGGGAGATTAATGGACTATCCCATTTTGGGGGAGTAATATGCTTTGCACTTTACTATCCTAAAATGTGTGTACATGAGGAATACCATTTAGTGTTGATATATCAATATTATCTTGTCTCTATATGGTATCTCTTTCTCATGAGAAATTCATTTCTAAATGTCCATTAACTTTCTCTAGTTGAATTTATTTTTGCCTCTTGTTGATTTCAATGGATTATCACATTATAGGGGAGTAATAAGCTATGTGCATATTACAAGCCTAGAAAATGTGAACATGTGAGGTATTGCCACCTAGAGTTGATATTCTAGTTATTTTGTTCCTAAGTGGCATGTTGCTCAAACAAGTTCCATATTTGCGTAAAATATCTTGTGTCTCTCTTCTTTGGTATCTTGTTGCCTTGCTTTTTCAAGTTTTATTTGAAGCCTTCAAGAATCTCTATCTAAGCATGTTTTCTTATTCCTATCTTTTTCCACATGCTTATGTTTTGTGAATATGATTGTGAACAATTCTACCACCGAGAAATATCTCCATACATCTCTTGTCTTTGACAAGTGATAATAATTTGTGGTAAGTTTATTGATCATATTTACTTTGGCCTTTGCTCTAAAATTTCCTTGTTTCTTGCCAATGATTTTTTTGGTTCAAACTCCTTTGTGTCTTTCTTGCTCTACTCAAAATTTGTTTTATGCTTTCTTGAGTTAGGAAAAGCAATGATCCCATACTTGTGAACTTATGCTCAAAGTCATACTTCTTTGGGTTGCACTATTCTTGGGGAAGCTATCCTACATTGAGTAGATCACCATTCTTTAAATTGGTATTGCAACTATTTGTTTTTATTTAAACATGACTAGTGTTTGAATAATATATATGGAGAGTAATGATTCCATTGTGTGCATTTTGTATTCAAAAGCAAGATCATAAATAATGCACTATTATTGGAAGAACTACCCAATATGCGTTTGAACACTTGTTGTCTTTAAATTTGTATTTTATCCCAATGACTTGTCTCTTTGGAAGACGAACATTTTTCGTCTTGGTACTTTGTGTGCTATCATGAAAAGTGTAGAGGGTTTGTTTATTCTTGATGTTTTTTTTGGTATCTTCTCTATTTGGTTTCCTCAATCATGTGTTGATTTGGGTCTTGATATAATTTGGACAATTCTCTTTCTTTTCACTCTTGTGAGTGGCTTATTGGTTTAATTGGTTCTTTGTCCAATTTGTATCTTGTTTTTGGTTCTTGAAAGTTTTGTGCATGCATATTTACTATGTATATCTTTTGGCATGCTTACTTTCGTTGATCCAATATATATGATAAACTCCATCAAATCCTAAATGGCTAAGATGTGCATGAAATTCAAATTCATATTAATATGCACATATTTATTTGGAGTTTGTCCTATGTATTATAGTTGTTCTAACTACTTCGGACCCAATGAGTTTGGGTACCATTTTGTACTTGAAATTTGTTTTTAGGTACAATGGAGATACATTGGTTGCTTGCTCCATTCATAAGGAAGGTGTTCTCAACATGGTTTTATAGGAGTCAAGCTTCGATGTTTATCAAACTCGCATCCTCTTCATCACCAATGTCGTCTCGGTAACAAGTATCTATCTCATGCATACATTTCTAGCTTTCAACCTTGTGTAGGTTGCATCTTCACATGATTTCCCTTTGTTGCATTTCATTTGGTTCTTGCAAATGTCTTATCAAAAGCATCTTTATTGCAACTATGAGTAAGCCGGGATGATTACATACTAAGTGGATATTTATAATCATTTCCATGATTCACCAATCCCAAGTAGTTTAATCTAGCAACTTCTTCTTGAAGTATCTCATATGCAATATTGATGAATTCTCAAAAAAAAACCATTTGAATCTTTTGTGATATGCGTTACCTTTCTCGAAGCATTCCAACTATCACTTTTCCCTTGTGATATTTGTGATGCTTTGATAAGTTTTGTGTGTTCATCTATATCCCCTTAAGATTAAACTAAGCTTAGTGCTTTGCTTTCAAGCAAAAATCTTATTGGTATATTAATGAACCTCTCTTGGATATCATGTTCTTCATCTTTTGTACCTATTTTGTGTGTGCATATTTCTTTGTGGATATATATCTTTGTGATTGTTGTCCACTTAGAAACTTATACACACGATAATAGTTACATCTTTAATTGATATTCTATTTCTTTAGTGACCACTTTTTATTGCTTTATATTCCTTTGTGGTTCCTAAAAGGCACAAGCTTTGCTTTTGGTTTGGTATTCCTTTTGCATCTTAATAAGCTTGTGGACCTATGTGTTTTATCATTTGATGGTTTGTGTGTATGGGAAAGACATGATATGCACTATGTGCCTCCTATATTGAAAGACTATGTTGATGATTCTATCATCCTATTAGTCTCCTAAAAATGTTTTTCCTTGTCACACGCATCTATTTCGGTTGAGTAAGTATTTATTTGTCACTTCTTGATCTTCATTGCTCAACTTTTGTTTGTTTGCAAGTTGCTTTGCTTCATCTCCAATCTATTATCTTGCTCTTGTTTGTGTTCAAAATTATCTAGAAGGGAGTGATGATTCCATGTTGTGCACATTATATAGTAATTCAAATCTAACATTGTGCATGTACCTTGGGGAGTTCCCTCTTAATTTTCTAGAACACTTGGTTGATCCTATCAAAATATTGATGTTGGTCAATCGGTTTTTCGGATCCTTGTGGTTGGTTGCTTCTTTGTGAAAGTATCCTTCAATTTTACTTTGCTTATAAATCTTTGGATCCTCAATATAGTTTGATCTCCCTCCATCTATTCATAGTTGGAGATATGCACTTGATTTCACTCATATCATGAGGAATGCATACACTATGGGGGAGCTCTTACTATATTGGCCTTCTAATCTTTTTGCCCATTTCGGCAATGGATGCCAATGGGGGAGAAGTTTAGAGGGTTTAAGGGAATTTGGTTTATGCTTTAGTTTCGTTCTTAAGCATTTGCCTTTCCATGCTATTGCATCCTTGCTCTAGTTTAGCATGTTTGCTTTATTCATCATATAAACCCTCGTAAAAAGGGATTGTCATCAATTACCAAAATGGGGGAGATTGAAAGCGCATGGTTCCCCCATATGTGGTTTTGGTAATTAATGACAATCCTTATGGACTAATGTTTGCATTGAGTTATCTTTGTAGATCTTGTCCATAGGAAATAATGGAGTTCATGTGTTGAACTCTATTAGCTTCCTTAATGGCCATTGTTTCTTTCAAGGATTTATATGAAGAATGGTCATGGTTTGAGTTGATCTTATTGCTAGTATGTCTTGAAGAAAAGGATTAGGTGATCTTTCATTATCATCTTCAAGACATCATCTTTAGAAGTGAGAAGCAAAGATACAAGGTTGATCAAGAAAGCGATCAACACACAAAGCTACAAGTTGTACCAAGTGGGATTGTGTATCTCATGGTATGGTAAGCAATTGTCAAATTAGCATTGTGAACTAACCCATGATATGTGTGTGTCGCATCTCTATGTGTGGTTAGGTATCTTTCCATGGGCATGAACCAAAAGGAAGATTTCATATAGCCCATGGTCTATGTCGTCGTCAAGCGGTGTTTGTCATCTAGCTTGACGTGGAAGCTCAAGTGAAGCATCTAGAAGATATCCTATGCTTGATGCTTGCCACCCTTTTGGAGAGTGTGGCCTTGTGAAGATTTGCCGAAGGGTCTCTCCCATAATGGTGTATGGGGGAGCTAGTCTCTCCCATAATGGTGTTTGGGGGAGCAACTTGCAAGTCTTCATCAAGCGGAGTTTGTGCTAGCAAGCGCAATCAAGAAAGAAGATCCAACTTGAGAGAGTCAAGATCGTCATCATCTAGCTCAAGTGGAATGCTCAAGGCAAAGGTATAATCTTGATAGGTTTTCTATTTTACCGGTCTCGTGTCTTTGGGAGACCGGGTTATAGGATAGATAGTCGTACTATCAAGAGGGGCTCTCAAGTGAGTAACTCGATCGAATCGTTATGGAGAGCTCAAACCTTTGCATACTTTGCATATCATCTTTCTTGGTTCTTATTTGGCTTTTGTCTCCTTTGGGTTTTAGTACTTGTCGTGATCTTCATGACAAGCCTTGGTTTCTCGAAAACGGATTTCGTAAGAAAAACTTGTTGTGTTTTCGGTGGTGAAAATATTCCGTTCGTCTTTGAGAATGTTCCCACACCTTCCATGTGTGGTAACTTCTCCATACTTTGAGGTATCAATATTTTCACTTGTTATTTGGATACTCCTTGCTGTTATCTTTCCAATGCATTTGCACTCACCTAATTCGGAGTTCATTCGCAAAAGTTATGTGAGTTTTCGTGTTGGAAGTTTTACCGGGTGTTCCTATTTGAGAGGTCCAAAACCTTTCCCCATTTGGTTTTATCTTTCATTGCTGGACAATGATGTTTCTATGCATATTATTGTAGTGCTCGTTGTGGTGATTTCAACGAGCCCAAGATCATCAAAAAACGGAGTCCGGATGAAAAAGTTATTGCAGTTTTCGTGTTGTTGTTTTTGTTAGTTTTGCGGGGGGGGCGGATATTCCGGTTCAAGTTTGAACCGGAATATCCGGTTGGCATCTGTCCCTCCACTTGCTCGAAAACGGCTAAGGAACGGAGTCTAAACTTTCTGGAGTGAACCGGATTATTTGAACCGGATTATTCGGGGCATACCGGATATTCCGGTTTGGGCAGTTTTCGGACCATATTTCTCACTGGAGTGAACCGGATTATTTGAACCGGATTATTCACTTCGGACCGGATATTCCTGTCGGACCGGATATTCCTGTTCAGTTTTGAACCGGATATTTCGAAATATCCTGCTCAGACTGCACACAAAACGGCTAGTTTTTGTGGGGACCTATTTAAGGGGGCTTTCTTCCCCATTGGTCCCCAAGTCTTCTAAGCTTGTTTTTCTCCCTCTCCCCCACCATTGTTGACCTTGGAAAGCTTGCCCCTCTCCCAATCCCTCCTATGATTCTTGCATATCTTTGAGGGAGAAGGTAGAGGAGATCTAGATCTACATTTCCACCAATCCATCTTCCTTCTTAGTGAGGGAAACTTAGTAGATCTTGATCTTGGAGTTCTTGGTGTTTCTCCTCCATTGTTCTTCCCCTCTTATTCCCCCATAAGCATTTGTTGCTTTGTTGGAATTTGAGAGTGAAGGATTTGAGCACTTGTGCTCTTGCCATTTGCATCGGTTGCATCGGTTTGCTCTCTCCACGAGGATTCGTGGATGTTGAAAGTTTGTGAGCTTGTTACTCTTGGGTCTTGGACCCTAGACGACTTGTGGTGTTCTTGGGAGCCTCCAATTGAATTGTGGATACGTGCCCCAAGATTGTGGTGACACCGAGAGGCTCCAATTGAGTTGTGGATGCGTGCCTCGGGTTTGAAGGTTGCCAATAGTGGAAGGTGAACTAGGCCTTTGTGGCGGGGTTCATCGGAGAATAGGGTGAGGCCTTTGTGGCGTTGAGTAGGCCTTCGTGGTGAGCTCACACCCCTCCAACAAGACGTACTCCCCTTTGTGGGAGGAACTCGGGAATACATCTTCGTCTCCGTGTGCCTCGGTTATTTCTATACCCGAGCTTTTTACTTATGCAATTTACATTGTGATAGCCTTCGAGCTTGAAGTTATTTATCTTGCTATCACCTTGTTACTTGTCTTGCTTAGCATAAGTTGTTTGTTCATCTAGTTTACCCTAGAATATTTAGGTTGTATGCTTGTTAATTTAAACACCTAGTTTATTTCCGCATTTAGTAAGCATTAACCGGAAAAGTTTTAATCGCCTATTCACCCCCCCTCTAGGCGACGTCGTTGTCCGTTCAAGCGGCGGCAGCAGCAGCTCGATCGGCTTCGGTGGCCATGTTGACGACGAGGGCGACGCGGTAGTAGACGAAGTAGATGTACAGCAGCAGCGAGCAGTCGCGTAGTAGACGCTCCCCAAAAACCTAATCGCCCCTCTCCGTACAGATCTGTCAGAGGCGGGGTTTCGGAGGCCTGCTCTCCCGTCGGCGTGAGTCCGGGTAGACGGGATGGATCACCGGCGGCAGCAACAGGAGGTGAACGACAGTGGGCGCAAAGAGGCGGCGTGTGTGAGTTGTGTGTACTGCGTCCGCCTGAGCCTCCAATTTATAGGCACGGCCGAGTAGGAGAACGGTCAATTTAATTGGCGTTTACTACAGCCGTTACCACGTGATAAAGGCGGCGTTTTGTTGCGCGCAGTTATCACACGCGATCAATACGGCTGTTACCAGTATAAATATGACGCAATTAGACAACAATAATTATGACGTCTCATATTATTGCCGTGTCTGTTGACTCCCCGTTTCCGACTGCCAAAATAAAGGCATCGGCTCGTTCCCGCAACCCGCGGCGCGTCGTGACGAGGCGTGGCGAGGCGGGCGGCGGAGGAGGAGGAGCGCGCGTGTGGAACACCTCCACTACTCCTCTCTCTTCATACCAACTCACACTAGTGGGGAGAGAGCTCACCTTATAAACTGGTGCAAAACTCTCCCAACTAGAAATATGGGACTAAACTCCCACCATTTGCTATGGCAGCATGGGCCTTTGGGATTAAATGGAAATTGCCTAATGGGCTCTGCAGCCCATCCGAATTTCAGCAATCCCCCACCAGATCCCGAAGACCCATGGTGTTGTCCTCTGTTCCATTCACTGTTTTTATATACCGGCATTTTTAGTGGAGACCCGTTAAGGTTGAACATCCACCTAGAACAAGTAGCTACACTACATCACAACTGAACAATGGACTATGCCTTGAATTGTCAGTTTGGCGTAAAATAGTTTCACTAAATGTCTTGCCAGTACTAGGCTGCCGAAGGCTGATCCCTCGGGTGGAGCATATTAGTCATACTCCTGGCCTATTCATGAACTTATTAGAGATCACCCAATCTCATAGACTGTGACCAGCAGTCAGGATCATATAGGTGTGTTCCTCCAAAGATCGCTCTGTAGGATAGCATCTTGCTTATACAAGCCTTGGAACACATTAAGACAAAAGTCAACCTGCCATACATTTTTTGAGAGTACTGCATCTCCAGTGGAGTGGGTTAGTAAAATTTACTCTCCTCAGTTAACCACTAGCTTGTTTTCCCAGGTCCCACTTCACGGGATCTCCGATCACATAGGTTGGGTTACTGCCATGGCAACTCATGTGGGTCTCATACCCATCTCCCTCGATGCACTTTCTATCACAACACGTGATAGCCCTTTAGTAAAGGGATCTGGCAGATTCTTAGCCGACTGGATATAATCCACCGCTATCACTCCGGAGTTTCTTAAATGTCTGACAGCTTTTAATCTCATTTTTATGTGCTTGGTGGACTGTGCATTGTCCTTTGAACTCTTCACCTTGACAATTACTGTTTGATTGTCACAGTTCATAAGGATAGCCGGTACTGGCTTTTCAACCACAGGCAAGTCCATCAAAAGATCTCGAAGCCATCCTGCTTCGACACTAGACGTGTCTAATGCTGTTAATTCTGCTTCCATTGTCGATCTCGTTAAGATCGTTTGCTTGCAAGACTTCCAGGAAACAGCACCACCTCCAAGGGTAAACACATACCCCGTTGTGGCTTTCATCTCATCAGCATCAGAGATCCAATTCGCATCACAATACCCTTCAAGTACCGAAGGATATCCACTGTAGTGAAGTCCATGGTTCACGGTACCTTTCAGATAGCGCATAATTCTTTCTACAGCATGCCAATGCACATCACCCGGATTGGAAACAAACCGACTTAGTTTGCACACAGCAAACATGATGTCAGGCCTCGTAGCGCTCGCTAGATACATGAGTGAACCAATTACTTGAGAGTACCTCAGCTGATCCTTAGCTGTGCCTTCGAACTTTCGAATCCGCACACTAGGATCATATGGCGTTGGAGAAGTTTTGCAGTCCGAATATCCAAAACGACTCAAAACCTTCTCAACATAATGGGATTGCAGAAGTGTAATCCCACCCTCATTGTTTCTCAATAGCTTGATGTTCAAGATAACATCAGCCACACCAAGATCTTTCATCTCAAAGTTCTGGGATAGAAATGACTTAACCTCATTGATTACTTTGAGGTTGGTCCCAAATATTAGTATGTCATCAACATACAAACACAAAATAACTCCTTCGCCCCCACCATGGCGATAGTATACACATTTGTCAGCTTCATTAACAACAAAGCCAACAGATGTTAAAGTTGTATTGAACTTCTCATGCCATTGCTTAGGTGCTTGTTTTAGCCCATATAAAGATTTCAGTAACTTACACACCTTTCCTTCTTGACCATCTAACACAAAGCCATCTGGCTGTTGCATATAGATTTCCTCGTCTAACTCTCCATTTAGGAAAGCCGTCTTAACATCCATCTGATGGACGAGAAGACCATGCGAGGCCGCCAACGAGAGTAATACTCGAATGGTGGTCAGTCTGGCCACAGGTGACTAAGTGTCAAAGAAATCTTCATCTTCTTTCTGGGAATAACCCTTGGCCACAAGTCTAGCCTTGTACTTTTCAATCGTACCATCAGGCCTAAGCTTCTTTTTGAACACCCACTTACATCCTAATGGTTTACAGCCATAAGGACGTTCAGTGATCTCCCACGTTCCATTAGCCATGATGGAGTCCATCTCGCTACGTACCGCTTCCCTCCAGTAGTCAGCATCTGGAGATGCATAAGCTTCTGAAATAGAAGTGGGAGTATCATCCACAAGGTACACAAGGAAATCATCACCAAAGGACTTTGCAGTCCTCTGTCTCTTGCCCCTACCAAGGGTTTCCTCGTCATCCTTCTCAGGATTCTCATCATGTGTTTGTTCATAATATTCCATAGGAATGGCAGGTTCAGAAGTCTCCTCTGATTCCTGTCTAGAAGTGCTTTGCATATCTCTCATAGGAAAAATATCCTCAAAGAATGTAGCATCTTTAGACTCCAAAATCGTACCGACCTTCACGTCAGGTACCTCAGATCTCACTACTAGAAATCTATAGCCAACGCTATTCTTAGCGTATCCCAAATTAACGCAATCCACGGTCTTTGGTCCAAGTTTACGCTTTTTGGGGATCGGCACATTGACTTTTGCCAAACAGCCCCAAGTACGTAAGTACGAGAGTGTTGTTTTTCTCTTCTCCCATTGCTCATAGGGAGTGACCTCATTGTCTTTCGTCGGAACTTTATTCAGGACATGACATGATGTCAATATAGCCTCCCCCCACCATGCCTTGGATAAACCCGATGTATCTAACATGGCGTTAACCAAATTTGTTAGAGTACGGTTTTTCCTTTCGGCAACCCCATTTGGCTGAGGTGAATAGGGAGGCGTCCTCTCGTGAATAATGCCATGTTCCGCACAGAAAGAGTCAAACTCATTAGAGAAATACTCTCCACCACGATCTGTCCGGATTCGTTTAATTTTCTTTTCAAATTGATTCTCAACTTCTGCCTTATAGATTTTAAAGTAGTGTAGAGCCTCATCTTTAGTGTTTAACAGATATACATAGCAAAACCTAGTGGAATCATCTATTAACGTCATGAAGTATCTCTTTCCACCTTTAGTCAACACACCATTCATCTCACAGAGATCAGAACGTATGAGTTCTAACGACGCCAAGTGTCTCTCCTCCGCAGCCTTGTGGGGCTTGCGAGGTTGCTTTGCTTGTACACACGAATGGCACTTAGAACCTTTGGCTAAAGTGAAACTTGGAATTAAATTTAGTTTTGTTAACCGCGTCATGCAACTGAAACCAACGTGACAAAGACGTGAATGCAAAACTTCTGTTTCATTAACACTCGAATGAATATTGTTCACGACTTTATTACAAAAATCAGCGAGGGAAAAGCGGAACAGACCTCCGCACGCATACCCTTTTCCAACAAACAGTCCATATTTCGTTACAACTACTTTATTGGACTCGAAAACCAACTTAAATCCTTCTCTACAAAGAAGGGAGCCACTAACGAGATTCTTCTTGATGGCGGGGACATGCTGCACGTTCTTGAGCTGCACGATCCTTCCCGAAGTAAACTTCAGATCGACCGTGCCAACACCAAGTACTGAAGCACTTGCGTCGTTCCCCATCAATACGGACCCGTTCCTTGTGACCTGATAAGAAGAAAACAATGAGATGTCAGCACACACATGAATGTTTGCACCTGTGTCAATCCACCAATCAGTAGACTGACAAACTGAAAATACAGTAAACAAATTACCATACCCAGATGCCCCATTCTCATTGTTGCTCACGATCATGTTGACAGCCTTGGAATCCTGTCCTGGCTTCACATACTTCTTTGGGCACTTCCCAGCCCAATGTTCCAGTGAACCACAAGTGAAGCAGCCATCTTTCTTCTTATCCTTCTTGAAGGTCTTCTTAGCCTTCTTCTTGAAGTCGGTATTCTGCTGGACACCAGTCCTCGCCTTGTTCTTATGGGAGTTGTAGTTCTTCTGTACCATATTGGCCGTAGAAGTCCCTTCATTCCCTTTTCCATGCGAGTCCTTTACCCTCGAATTCTGCTCAACACTCAGATGGCCGATGACATCCTCTACTGAGAATTCACGCCTCTGATGTTTCAGAGTAGTGGCAAAGCTCCTCCAGGAATTAGGTAGCTTGGCGATTATGCATTCCGCGACATATTTGCCCGGTAACACGCACTTGAGAATTTCAAACTCCTTAGCGATGCACTGTATCTCATGAGCCTGCTCCAAAACAGAACGGTTTTCGACCATTCTGTAGTCATGGAACTGCTCTATACTGTACATCTTGCTGCCAGCATCGGTTGCGCCGAATTTGGATTCGAGCGCCTCCCACAAGTCCTTGGCAACCCGCACATGTAAATATGCGTCAACAAACTTCTCTCCGATCACGCTTAGAACCCATCCAACAAAGACGACGGTGGCATCCCTAAACGCCTTCTCCTGATCAGGAGTAATCGTTTCCGTGGGAGTGACACCGACGACCCAGAATACGTTCATAGCCGTGAGCCATAAAAATGTTTTGGTCTGCCAACGCTTAAAGTACGTCCCCGTAAACGGGTCCGGTTTCAGTGCAGTAGCAAAACCATGAATCGAAAATTGCCTACACATATTAGGTTTTTGGATTGTTAAGAATTTAGGCAATTTACAGATTAAATTAATCCAAGTATAAATCATGAACATGACGTAAACATACTGATATTTAACCATGTTCGTGCATACTAGATTTATAGTAGATAAATCTACGCAAACTACTAGTGTTGCACACATGGAAATAATAATGACAGGGATAAACGTGCTATACCCTGCAGTTGGCCAATTGGCAGTAGCCGTAGCAGAGGCGGCGGCCGCGGCGGCGGCAGCAGCAGCGTTGGCGGCCTCAGCAGCAGCAGCGGCCTCGGTGGCAGCAGCGGCGGCAGCAGCAGCTCGATCGGCTTCGGTGGCCATGTTGACGACGAGGGCGACGCGGTAGTAGACGAAGTAGATGTACAGCAGCAGCGAGCAGTCGCGTAGTAGATGCTCCCCAAAAACCTAATCGCCCCTCTCCCGTACAGGATCTGGAGAGGCGGGGTTTCGGAGGCCTGCTCTCCCGTCGGCCGTGTACGCGGTAGACGGGATGGGATCACCGGCGGCAGCAACAGGAGGTGGAACGACAGTGGGCGCAAAGAGGCGGCGTGTGTGAGTTGTGTGTAAAGGCGGCGTTTTACTGCGCGCAGTTATCACGTAAAGAGGTCAATTTAATTGGCATTTACTACAGCCGTTACCACGTGATAAAGGCGGCGTTTTACTGCGCGCAGTTATCACACGCAATCAATACGGCTGTTACCAGTATAAATATGACGCAATTAGACAACAATAATTATGACGTCTCATATTATTGCCGTGTCTGTTGACTCCCCGTTTCCGACTGCCAAAATAAAGGCATCGGCTCGGCTCATTCCCGCAACCCGCGGCGCGTCGTGACGTGTCGTGACGAGGCGTGGCGAGGCGGGCGGCGGAGGAGGAGCGCGCGTGTGGAACACCTCCACTACTCCTCTCTCTTAATACCAACTCACACTAGTGGGGAGAGAGCTCACCTTATAAACTGGTGCAAAACTCTCCCAACTAGCAATATGGGACTAAACTCCCACCATTTGCTATGGCAGCATGGGCCTTTGGGATTAAATGGAAATTGCCTAATGGGCTCTGCAGCCCATCCGAATTTCAGCAAGTTTGGCGCCGCAGTTCAGTGCCACGGAGGCCGAGATGGACGACATCATCGCCTCCGGCTCGGCGGCCGCCGCCTCGTCTCCCGGGTTCTTCACGCAGGTCGACTCGCAGGAGCTGGATACGATGGTCGGCGAATAGGACGGCGTCGACCTGGACGAGGAGGTGGAAGAGTTGGAGCGAGCCCAGATGTCGCAGGTGGCCGCCAAGGGGAAACGCAAGCGGCGGGAGAACGGCAAGCCGTCGGGAGAACCGCGGATCAAGTGGTCGACGAAGGAAGACGAGTGTCTCTCCGAAGCATGGAAGACCGTCAGCATCGACCCGATCACCGGCGCGAACCAGAACGCCGACAACTACTGGCGCCGAGTGAAGACGGTGTTCGACGAGCACAAGATAGTCGACCCCCAGTTCAAAGGCATACACATGGACCGCGGCGAGAAGGCGATGGCCAACCACTGGGCGACGATCCAGCAGTCGTGCAACAAATGGCATGGCATCCAGGAGGAGGTCCAGTCCCGGCCAGAGAGCGGCGCCAGCCTCGACTGGCAGGTATACTCCGGTCACTTTCGCCCATCGGTGCCGTCTTTCGCCATGTCTTTCGCTGATCGATGCCGGTGTTTGTGCAGATTGTCCGGATGTTCGACCTCTACTGCCAGGACAACAACGACGGCGATTTCAGGTATCTGCACGTCTTCACCCGGATCGAGACGTGCCAGAAGTGGAAGGAGGTTCGGCTGTCCCTCGTAAAAAACAACGGCGTCTACAACCCTGACGCGCCGCCAGACGCCGTGGAGGATCGCCCGATCGACAACAAGAAGGCCAAGGCGGCGAGGGACTCGACGCCCTCAGCGGAGCGCCTACAAGCGTCGATCGACCTCTACATCTCCGACGCCAAAACCCACGCCGCACCGAGCGAGCTCCAGGCGAAGTCTAGGTGGGACGAGCTCATAGAGAAGCAGACGGCCAAGCTGGAACTCCTCAAGACGAACGTCGCGGCGAAGAAGCGGAACACGGACTTGGCCTTTCTGGTCGACGCTGACCCGGCAGCGATGGACCCACAGGTAAAGGCGTGGTACATGGCGGTGCGCTCAGCCATCCTCAACCAGATGACAACGATAATGGCCAGCACCGCCGCGGCGAACGACGCCACTCCGCGCGAGCACACCGCCGCGCCCGAGATCGCAGCTTCGCGCAAGGAGCCAGCCGTCTGATACTCGTCGCCGGACCTTGTCGCCGTGCTATAACCTAGTTTTGTCATTCCGTTGATCGCCGAATTGTGGCATGATGATCGCCGTAGTGTGGCTTGTTGATCGCTGGACCTGACCTTTTTTAAAGCGGGAAGGAGTTGTTTGAATTTGTCTCATTTTTTCCCCTTGTTTGCCGAAACCTGGGGGTACGACCGGAAACGCTAGCCCCCAGGCCGAAATGTTCGTCGGCTGAGGCTGCTAAGCGGTTTCGCCGTGTACGCTGGGGGCAAACCGCTGGAGGTGCTCTTATGTCTTGCAGGATGTGCACGCCGGCAGATGGGGCTGTCCACGACAAGCACGTCGGCGGTGAACGACGTTTCCCACATCGTCCCGATGGCCTTTGTGACCTTGGTGTGGTTGGCCACCGTGAGAACGGCCTCGCTCGCCACGCCGAGACCCCGGACGGTGCGCAAGAGGACGTCGCCGAGCTCCGCGCCATGCGCGCGCGGGAAACTGACCAGTGACCACGTCCATCTGGGTGAGCATCCTGTACACCGGCGCTGAATCACCAGCTCCATCGCCACCAAGTTCTCCGTGGATCTCTCCAGTGGCACCAACGCGCGCTGCACACCTTGCTGAACGTCTCGATGCAGTCCAACACGATTCAGTCGCAGTTCATTAGGCTGGTGCCATTGGGGGCGACACAGCGGGGCGAGAGGGGGCTTATCGCCCCGACCCGGGCGAGAGGAGGCGAGAGGGGGGCGTTTCGCCCGCGTTGGCGGGGCGGTAGGAGGGTGGCGGGGCGAGAGGGGGGCGAGAGAGGGGGCGGCGCGATGGGGGTGGCGGGCGAGAGGGGCGGGTCGAGTTGCAGGCCAGAGGTAGAAGACAAGGAATTTTTGTCCATAACCCCCTGTCCTCTCGGGAATTTCACAACAAGGTCCTTTTCCTTTGAAAACTGAAGAGAAAACAATATTTTCTGGGCCTTTTTGTAAAGTAAAATTTTGGCAAAAATATGTTTTGGAAACCTTGTGAAATTTCCGACAAAACCATGTGTTTCTTTAGTCAATTTGAATTATTTTTCAATACAAGATTTTGGAAACCAAAATAAGTACTATTTTTCAATACAATACGTGGAGGAGAGAAAAGCTGATGTGGCAGAGAGAGAAGCTATAGCCCGGGCTATAGCCCGTGCACTGGCACCGTGCCGTGAGAGTGACGTGAGAGTGGCGTGAGAGTGAGGAAAAAATGTGACGTGGCGGGGCTATAGCCCGTGAGAGCCGGTGATGCATTGGCACCAGCCTTATCGTTGAACGCGCGCTGTACACCGTCGCATGGACAGGGGTGGCACCGGAGCAGCAAGTGTCCCTTCTGGAGTAGCAGTAGCTGGGTGTGCAACTCCGCTCGCCCTGTAGCGTTTTGTAGATCCTAGTACTGACAGCCGCTTTACCCAGCTGCTCTGCTGTTTGTGGGGCTATTTTTACAGTAGTACTACACCTACGGATGAAATTCCTACAGAGAAGGTCTACAAGATTACGTGTCTAAACCTAATTAGTACCCACTAGCCGACAACCCGTGCACCCGCACGGGCTAGCTATTTTAAGAGTCGGTGAAATGCTAAATTATTAACCATGTATACAATAAAGCCCCAAAGATTTACTTCAACTTCATATAGGGAACTTACATAAAATAGTATACTCCATGGTGAGCTGGAGCAACAAAATTATATCATACAAAATTATTTTATATCTAAGAAAGGAGAGCTTGTATCACAACACGAAACCTACACCAACTTTTACAATGCTCATACGATATCCATGTGATTTTCTATGCGGCGAATACAATATTCAACATGCAATATCCAACCTATTATCCATCCTATAAGACTGTCTGTGGTTAAAGAATTATAAGAGGCAAAAAAAGCCATTGATATTGATAGAGGTATTGTTTCTCATCAAGAGAACTTGCGAAGCAATTGAAAAGGTCCCCAAATTAGCTTGATCAACTTCTACATAGATGTAAGACCGGTCGTCTCAAAGCCATTCTCTTTCATATGTACGACCCAGTGACAAAAGAACATAGAATTTCTGGAAAGTGAGAATTGTAGTAAATTTCTGCGTCAAAAGGTATAGTATTTTCGGAGGTTTGGAAATGGAGAGTTCTACATAGCCAATTCTAATTCATGAGGAAACAGACAAAGTTCTAGATTGTCTCATCCAGGCACCCAAGCATCCACCCAATTCATCGACAAATCATACGCATGTTCACTTGTTAAATATGAGACAAATGTGTGTGAAAACAATTGTTTCGAACAAAATTTTCTTATTATACAAGTGTTACTCACCATAATATTGGGGAAAATGTTAAATAGAGGATCAAATTGAAAAAAATACCATTCTTTTCTCTTCAGTAGTTTTCTCCTTGACTCCAAATTTATCCCCATATCTGGTGTAGAATTGTATATTATTCATATATAGATCAAAGAATATATTTTCAAGCTAGTCTTGCAACTTTGCCTATATTTTTTAGGAGAACGGAAACTTCCTAATGTTACACTTAACGAATCCAGGCAGACATAGCATCCAAGTGTGTCCACTAAAAGGTATGGCATGTGCATACATAAATTATTACACACATTTAAATAAAATTTGATAATCAATTCTTACAGAAATGCAAAGTTAATTTTTTTATCAATTTATGAAAATATATATTTTGCAAGTATAAAGAAAATGTTGTCAGTAAAATTCTGCTTGGTTGAAAGACCCGTAAGAGATACTACTTGAGTTGTCATCGCGGTGAAAGATGTCCAAATCGGGCCTGCTCGTGCACCCCACATGACAATGGAGAAGCCGATTATCAGAAACTCTAATCTTACATTATTCAAAGATGCGTGAGCTGGCCCGCTGCATGTTTTTTAAGACAACATAGAAAGCCCATAGAGGGGCATGCAAAACCACCAATTGTTGATAGGATGCAACTTTACATGTATATATGCGTGCAAACTGGCTACTGCATATTTGTCGCCTGGTCTGGAGAAACTCAATTGTCTATTTGATTTTAGCGACAAAATTAAATTTCTGTTATGAGGTGAACAAAATTAAATCCAGCTGCTTATTCAGACGATGTAATGTCATGATGATATTTCTTGGCTCAAATGCTTAATTAATTATAGCACCTAATATGTAACTATGTTCTCGATGATTTCTAGAGGGATGGTTGTGTGCTCAATATGTATTGCCATTTAAGTTTGGTCAGACGTTATACAAAATTAATAGACAATTGAGATGGAATTTCTACCTTTTAATTAGTATCATAGTAGGTGCTCGGAAGGAGAACAAAACAACGATTGTATAAATCCGAGTCCCTGATTTTCCTGCAAATAATATGACAAAAGGTAAACTGCTTCGTTCGAGGATAAACTCCAACCGATCGCTGTTCCTGTTATTTAAGATTCAGAAAAAGGAAAATATGAAGGTACTATGGTCTGGAGTGTAAAGTATCAATTAACATGTCTGCAGTGCTACAGTACTCATAAAATAATCCTATCACGATAAATACTGACAAATTTTACATGGTTGACTACAGAAAGGAACTTGGCATGCTTAAGACTAACAAAACACAAGCTAGTAATCTAAAGTTTTTATATAAGATTAAGTAGCTAGACGTATAGAAATTAGGTTGACAGGGCAAACCAACATGTGGTTGGATGGTTAGGAGGGTGGTTGTACCCCCAGCCCAACAGAGTTCAAACCCCAGATTTGACATTTGTGTGTTGCATTTAGGCGGAATATTCTTTCAGTGGGAGGCGACGTTCCCGTCGACAGCGAGGCGCCTGTGGTGACTTCGTCAATCTCAAGACCCGCTGGGTCGGTCTCTCGGAGGTGCTCATAGGGGTAGGGTGTGCGTGTGTGCGTTCATAGGGGTGAGTGTATGCGCGTGTATATGAACGCTTGCGTTTGTACTGTGTTTCTCAAAAAAGAAAAAAAGAAAAATTAGATAGACAGGATAAATTCGTTAATAGAAGGCATAGCTTTAACCTCACCCAGTTGATCTGATTTCCTTCGGGCAACGTATCCGTATTCACCTTTTGTTCGGAAGAGCGTCCACTTTAATTTGGGCAATGAGCGGTGACGCATCAATTCCAAGGATGACTACAAAAGATTGACCACGCAGCCGATCACGCCTTGAAATCCGTGGCTGTCACCATGACAAAAACAGTACATGCTCGTGATAGACCTGTACCATTGCAGCTACGTAGTAGGTCAGAAATTGAAATACACCTGAATCTGATTAGATAGCGGCATAGGGCGCCGCCGAGACGCCCAATTACGGCAACGCGCAGAGGGCAGTAGGAGAAACAGGCTGATCTCCCCTACGTTGAGGAACGGAATTGGTGCGACCTGCCGGATCGAATATATGGCAGGAAGTTGCTTTTGTATTTTATTTGTTTGGGCGAATCACGGAAAAAAGGCTGCCCATCCTACCGTGCGAGGCAGTTAATAAGCAAATTAATCGATACGGAGGGTTCCGTGATTCGAACTCATCGCCTCCACTTCCGTAGGCATTGAGGGTCACGCGTGATGCGTCGCACATATGCTACAAAATCCGACGGCTTTGGATAGATTACGTTCAGATCGGAAGGTCAAAAACTCTTAACCTGTAGGATTAACGTGGAAGTTCGTATGGTGCATCCAATTAGTAAATATAAGATCTTCCCACGACCCCCCTGAATTTCATTGGGGGACCCACCTCCTGACCTTCTCTACCTGATTCCGTAAGTTTGTCGGTAAAATCTCTCCGTAGGTGTAGCATCTCTCCTATTTTTATAAACAAATAATAGCACTTCATTCTAATACAACTCTTCTTTTCTGCTGAAGAGCTAGCATCAGTATGCCAAGTAGGCATGGATCTAAATTTTTTTAAAAAAAAAAACTAGGCATGGATCTAGATTCTAGATCAGGGCCAAAAACATGTTCAACCGAATTATGAATATGGCATGGTCGACCTGTCCTGCAACCTGTTTGGTGTAACAAAGTGGATTGTGGAAATCTTGTGGGTTACACTTACATGGTAGCTTCTTCTTGACATGGGACTCGATCCACGCGCCGGATCCACCAACTCTGCTCAGCATGGTCAGAGCATGTGTGGTTCATAATATTTCAGTTTAGCTGCCTCGTGGTCTCGATCAGCTAGCGGACTCGTAGAAACTACAGTGAGTCAAGTTTTTCTCTCTTTTTTGCATGGGCGCAATCAGTCAAGTCAAGCCTGCTTACGCCAACTATCTTCTTTCGATTCTGTAACGAAAGATTTGCAGGATAAAGATAAATTGGTTAGAGCATCTCGAGTCGAGGTCCCCAATAGCCGTCCGGATGGGCGCCCGGCGAGACCCTTTGGGGGCTCGTCCGGACGGGAAGGCGCCCCCGGGCGGCCCCGTTTCCACTCGCAGTCCCAACCCAAACCCCTTCCGGCTGCGGGCCCGCCCTGTCAGTGAGGGAGAGCCTCGTCGCCTCGGGAAGGCGCGCGCATTGACGCCTCGACGAGACGGAACGCTGCGGCGGCGCAGTCCAATCGCCCACGCGGCGGAGTAATGGCGCTGCCGCCGCCTCGTCTTGCCCGCCCCGCTTGGCTACAAAAACCCGTCCCCGTCGCCATCCTCGGCCCCATTCCTCGCCGCTCTTCCTTCCTCGCCTCGGCATGGTGAACCGCAACTACCTCGCTGACGCGGCCGCCAACGGGTTCGGCCGCCAAACCCTGCACATCTGGGAGGCGCGGCTGTTGTACGAACCCAACTACCACTCACCGCCGGGGATGAGCGCGCCAAGGAACTCGAGGCTCAACGCAGGCGGCGTGCATGTGCCTCTGCCGCCCACTGGGCCAGAGCGCGTCGCCGAGATAGAAGAGATCCGGAAGCTGCTGCCACCGGAGGTGCGCAACCGGCCTGAGTGGCATCCCGCCAACGAGGCGGCCTGGACGGCGTACTTCCAGGAGAGGTTCGAGAGGGAGGTCGCCGATGGCCCTACCCGCGGCATCATCTCGGACCGCAACAACGCCACCGGCCGCTGCATGTGGTGGAGCAAGCCCGGGCGCACGCTGGCCCGTGTCCTCACCCACATCGAGCGGCAGCTTAGGCTACGGGGGAGGAACCGCCGCGCGGCCTCGCCCTCTCCGCAGCCTACCCCCTCTAGCCGTCATCAAGGAGGAGCCGCAGGAGACGCCTCCACGCCGGCGAACCCGCAGCCATACCCTGGTCATCAGGGAAAGGCGTGCTCCTCCGCAGGCGCCGGACGACGTCATCCTCGTCTCCGACAGCGACGACGACGATGACGACGCCTGCGCTCCCCCGCCAATGTACCTTGGCGACCCAGGGCAGAGCAGCAGCAGCGCCGCCTGCCCTCCCCCGCCAACGTACCTTGGCGACCCAGGGCAGAGCAGCAGCAGCGCCGCCCCGAAAGCCGAGCCGCCGGGCGACGACGACGACGACGGCGACTACACCAAGATGTACAAGGCCCTAGGCATGTAGGCGCCGTATTTAGTTTAAATTTCGTCTAAAATATGTAAAAAAATCGCCTATATTCGGCCCCCTATCAATGAATTTTAGTTTTCAAATTTTCGCCCATTTTGGTCGACTTGCGCGGCGGCGCCGGTGGGCGAGTGCGGCGACGCTGTGAGGCAGAGGATGTAGACGTGGCGGCCTGGGCCAGTTTTTGGCCTACTTGTGCCGCTGTCAGGACGGGCCCGCGGGGCGTTTCGACTCGTCCGGCGCCCCCACGGTAGCCCTTGGGGGGAGGAGTTGGGCTGACGGGAACAAGGGGGCGTCCGGACGGGAAGGCCCAATGGGGGCGCGACTGGGCGCGCTCGGGCATGTCCGGACGGGAAGAGGCCGTGGGGGTGCGTTTGGGGGCGCGACTGGAGATGCTCTTAGGCTACGCGCATACAAGCTGCACCATCAAATCAAATCTAGTGACGAGGATGTGAAGAAAAGAACAAGAAGGCTAATTGGACATGTAAGAAGGGACACAAAAGACTGAATAGATCCCCGCTCCCCTGACCTAACCCCGCTCACGCGACTGCGTCCCCGGCGGCGCCTCCGCCTCGCGCTGGCCTGTTAGTCTCCCCCATCCCCATGCGAGTCCGGCCACTCCGCTCGCCCTCGACCACAACCCCCGTGGGTGCCCGCTCGGGTTCCTGCGCCTCATATTCCCCTCCTCATGGCCTCCCGTGTCGAGCTCGGGTTCCCCTTCTCCTCCTCCGACAATAGCTCGACGTTCATCAACTCGGCGCTCCGTGTGGCCTCGGCGGCCAAGACGGCGGCGGATGCGGCGGCGAATCGATGGGGCGGCGTGGTCCCCATCGTGGTGCAGCGGCGGGGGATGTGGCGCCCGTGGATCCCAAGTCGACTTGGCATCCTCCACCGTGGAAGCGCAAGCCCAAGTCCATGCCTCGGAACGCTGGGCTACTGCCGGCGCCGGTGCCCAAGAAGCCCCTCCCGATGGAGATGCACGGGGTTTGCTATAACTGCGGCGACCCCGACCACATCCGCGCCCGATGCACAAGCAACCCGCGCTGCTTCCTCTGTGGGTCAGAGGAGCATCGCTCCAAAGCGTGCACCAGCAAGCGTCCGCGCAGCCTGGTGGACGGTGCGGGCCGTCTACCCGTCCGGCAACGAATTGGGGCTACGGATGCCCCTTCCGGTGCGGTGGTGCTTCCTCAGCCCCCTGCCCTAGTTGTAGGTGACTGGCCTCCAGTTCGGTATCGCGTTGGGGCAGCTTGGTGCTGTGGATGGGTGGGCCGCTCAGGGGCCGCCGCTGGTGCTTCTATTGGCCAACATGGGAAGCGCCCATGGGCCGATGTCGATGGCTCTTCTGATTCGTCGTTGGGCGCGCCATAGTTCTCGGTGTCGTTCTTTGCCTCGGAGCGTGTGGAGGCTCCGCCGCCGGCGCCGAGTCCGGCGCGCGCGTGGCCGGGGAAGATATGTATTGTCGACCCCTCTCCGGAGATGGAGCACCTGGAAGCACAGATGGATTTGGTGCTTCTCGCCTCGGTGGGTGGTGATGGGCCTAAACCCTCGCTCATGCGTGTCGCGGAGGCCGTCCGAGCTTAGTTTAGGCTCGCGCACAACGACGTCATTGTCCTCAAGTACCACCCGGAGGATTACTTGCTCATGTTTCGTTCAGTGGATGCCATGGAGCGTGTGCGCGTCGCCGGTTCCCTCTGAAACCAGCACATGCTCCTGCTCTTCAAGACGTGGTCGCGACATGGTTGTGCTACTGCGCGTTCTATGTTCTCCAAGGTGGAGGTGGAGAGGGTGGGAATCTCGGGCCATGCCTGCGAGATGCGCTTGGCAGAAAGGTCCTCGAGGACAGTTGCTGGGTTGACGAGGTCGCCTTCGCCACGGCCTCTCGCAGTGACCTCTCCATCTTTAGGTTCTTGGCTTGGACTCCCGACCCTGCCCGCATCCCGCCGCGAATACGCTGGCAGTGACCGAGCCTGATGGAGGTCCCAGGCTCGTCTACGGCCTCCCGTGCGTGGTTTGCGGCACTGGCAGAAGGTAGACACCCTCCTTTACCCTGTGCAGATCAAGGTGGCTGAGGTCAAGCCGTCGCCGCCACCTAGCCCTGGGCGCTCGCCGGATGATCATCAGTGGAACGACGGCGACAGCGGGCACAACAGGCACCCCTCCAACTGGGAGGACGTCCTCGATGATGAGGTCTGTAATCTTCCCCCGCCGCCTCCTCGGCAGGGACCGATTGATGAGGACATCCCTGGTGCTTCTACACTTTCTTCCATTGAAGATGTTGTTATTCAAGAGAAACACGATGAAGTGAGGATTGGACCTATGACTAGATCAAGAACCAAACTACTAGAACAACAGGTGAACTCACTCCTATTAAATTATGATGTTTGTTGTTCTGAGAATTTTATACTACATAATCCCTGCATTTATGTATGATTTAGGTTGTTGATAACACAAGCATTATTGGAGGAGAGGAGCATGGAGCCATGGAGCAATGCATAGGAGAACACAAGGAGAGAGGTGATCATGGCAGCACAAGAGAAGAGGAGAAACAAGGAGCTGAATATCATAGAGATGGGAGCACCAAGGACATGTCCTAGGGTGTCCCAACCCACATTTATGTGTAATGCACGTTAGGCTTATGGGGGCACCAAAGACATGTCCTAGGGTTCCCCAATGCGTGTAGAATAAGGCATGCGTGCCCCTTGGTCGAATCCCACTTGTTTGGGTCGGTTTGTATCAGTTGGGTCGAGTCCAAACCCCTTTAGTTGATCGGGATGCTCTGCGTTGGTCCCTAGCATCGGTATGTTATGGCAAAGAGAACATTATGGGGGGTTTGGAAGGTCAATGGAAAAAAGGCTCACAAAGCTGAAAGTGGTCATTAGACAAGAGAAAGTCTTACAACCGAAGCTACGCAAGGAGTAGGGATTGCCACACAACGGATGCACATAGAGCTATAAGTGTATGAAAGCTCTCCAATGGAACTAGTGGGGGTGCATCCAACTTGCTTGGTCACGAAGACCTAGAGCTCATTTGAGGAGGCTCATCATTGGAATATACAAGCCAAGTTCTATAATGTAAAGTTCCCCACATAGTTATGAATGAATGATAATATGAAAACTTTCTCCAAACTGAAGTATTGGTGCTAAAAATGAATCACAAGTGTGGTATAAAGGACAGTGATGCGCCACCTCTCTCTTTATTCTCTCTTTGGCCCTTTTTTTATTTTTGGGATTTTTCATTTTTTTTATTTTTTAGTTTATATATCCTCACCGGTAGGGGCAACATCCTATATTACAATGAATCATCACACTTTTAATACTCATAACTCATAATGGAATATCTCTGATGTATCCAACTGCATGCTCCTGCCAGTCTAGCAGTATGCATAAATAACCATGAAGCTCATCATCAAGTAACATAATGGAGGTGGATGTTGTGCAACAATATATCTCGGAATGGCCATGGAAATGCCATGATAGGTAGGTATGGTGGCTGTTTTGAGGAAGAATATATGGGCTTATGTGTAGGAGAACAAAGACCTCCCACGGGATTTGGATGCACTGGCGAAGTTTGCACCAACTCTCAATGTGAGAAATGGCAATGCACAGTACCGAATAGGCTAGCAAATATGGATGGTGGAAGTGCCAGAAACCGCAAAATAGACTCACGAGTTAAAAGGTTGCAGCAAGCAAATCATCTTTACAAGGCACAATGCAAATCACTCCAAGAGGGTTCGTGGCAGTGACAAGTCACTGTTAGCTACCCCGACCGTAGCGCGTAACAAAAGGCCGATCAGAAATGTATCACTCGTAGCAATCATATACCATTGTTTCTATCAGCTGGTAATTTAAGTGTGGCACCGTTTAAAGTTTCTTAGACCAACCATTAAAAGTTTCCACTTACTAGTCCTTCCCGTTTATCCATTGTTGAGACATCGTAGTAGATTTCATAGACGCGGGTGCCATGAGACTACCGATAGAGAAGTGGGGGGACGTGATCATATGATGAACAATGACACAGGGTTTTACCCAGGTTCGGTACGACGCAGTAATGCGGCGTTCCTACTCCTGCAATCTCACTATTCAGGACTAAAGCCTGGAGTATACAGAATACAATGTGAGGTTAGGTTAGCTACTCGTCAAGGATCCACCTCTCGGCGAGTTAGCCTTTAGCTTCTAATCTATCTTTCTTATCTCCCGTCCGGCTTTATATAATAGCCGGGTTAGGGCTTACAGAGAAGGAAACCTAGAAGACTACGATATGTGCTATCTTGGAAAGTAAGGAAACCGCCTTCTACTCCAAGCCGGATCACGTGGGCCATGATCCGGGTTCTTCTAGAATCCGGCTTCTGTGCATCAGCTTGCTGGGCCGCCCAATGGACCGTAGCCCATTACCATTCAGGCCACCCTGGTAATCCGGCACTTTAGACTACCATCTGATATACCCCTAATTGGTATATATCCGACAGTAGCCCCCAAGAAGGATTAATACTTCGATTCGCCGTCTTTCGTCAAACGCGCATTCTTTCCGAGAAATACTGGCTTTCTGTCTTGATCCTTATTTTTCTTTAAGCAATGCCATAACGTAAAACTCGGATTTCGGAAAGTACGGCTTTTCTTCCACGAATCTTCATGGAGAAGGAACTTCCTACGTCAGCGCTTTAATCCTTCTGACGTCAGGGACGCTTGGGTTTCGAGCGGGAAACCCTGAAACGTATCTCTGGCAGATTCTCGCGGGAAACGAGGAGATAGAAATAATCACCCGTCGTTTCTGATGGTGGGATGATAACCCGGTAGGCCTATGTCTGGGGGAGACCGGGCCAGGAGAGATTGCGCGAGACCCGACCCAAGAGGAAGGAAGTTCTAGAAGACCTAAAAGGGGGCGCACGCCTTGTAAATCATGCCTTGGGGGTCACGGTAGGGGATTTGGGGTTATGTGCGGATCCCGAGTGGGATTCTGGAAAGTACCTTGTATGGAAAGTTAGGAAGCCGGGTGTTATATAAACCGGCTTCTAGGGCAAAGAGACCAGGTTTTTGAGTTCTGAGAGAAAGAGAAGGATTCGAGCTTGTAACCCTAGATTGGAGTTTCGGCGATATTATAGCCAGGAACCCTAGATTACTAGTTGACATGGTTTCCTCTGAGCTAAACCCTCTCCCAAACACCAGAGTCGATTTGCCCCAATCTAAGTTACCCCCGGTAAAGTCTGCCGTGACTATCCCGCGACAGTTGGCGCCCACCGTGGGGCCTATGTCCAAAGGTGTTTACGTCATGGGAGAAGATCGGGAAAGCATGAAGAACCTCGTCATCGGCGAGATCGTCACCAACTCCGAAGGAGTGTAACATCCCAAGTATGAAAAAAATCTTAGAATGTTTTGCTTCTTGTTAATTTATGTTTTGCATCATGCATCATCTGCATTGCAACTTGTTTTCTTTTGAATCTTGCTGGTTTCCAATTGAAATTCAATTCAATTTCAAACCAATTGATTCATACTTGGTATGTTCCAATGTCTTCAAAACATTTCACCAACTTAAACAATTCAATCGTTTTCCATAAACTTGAATTTTCACATAATTAACTTGGTTAAGCTTTCAAATAATTCAATTATTGCAAAATTCAAGCAATTGCATTTAAAAATTCAAACAACAACAAATATTTAAAATTTTGAAAAAGAAAAGTTGGTGCAACTGGGCATTTTCAATAAGGAACTTATAAAAATTATCACCATAATTTTAGGGTCCCAAAAACCCCTTCTTTTTCCTTCTCTTTTCTTTTCTACAAAAAAAAGAAGAAATAAAAAGCTAAAATAAAGGAAGGGGGAGGCAGACCAGGACAGCCGAATGGGCCGGCTCGGTCCACCTACAACCCCTGGCAGCCCACAACCACCAGCCCACTTTCACCTTTCCCCCACCTCCGTACCTGCTGACGCCATCGATGGAGGAAAAGGCAGAGCCGAGCTCAACCACTCCCCGCGACCCCTCTCCTTTATCTACCCCGAGGTCCCAGGAAACCCTAGCCCTAATCCTTTCCCTCTCCTTCCTCTCCTGCGCCGCCACCTTCCTTCTCCCTGTCCTTTTCTTTCTGAATTTTTGTTCTGCTATCTGCAAGGGAGAGAGAGGCCATGGCAGGAAGCTGAAGCCTGCCGCCGCCGCCAGGAACCCCGTCGAGGCCGTCCGAGCCCGGGAACGGAAACACCGACGTACCCTCTCCACGCTGGACGCCACGACCGAGCCGAAGACGCACCATGACGACGCCGGCAGCGCCCTCCGTCCTCCTCCTTCGTTCGGCAAGGTTCAGAGACCTGCCGGACAACCCGCACCCCGACGCCCTGCTGCTGCATCGCCTCGACCACGTCCTCCCTGCCTCCTCCCTCCGCGCCTGGTGAGCACCCTAGTTCCCCTCCTCTTTCCCCTTGCTCTGGGTGCCCGCCCTCGCGCTGTCCATCGGGATCCCGGCGTGAAACGCCGCCGGCTGTCCGTCCCTGTCGTTCCAAGTTCAGAAACTGAACTGGTTCAGTTACAGTCCCGCACAAACACTTCAAAACGGGCCGAAGCCCAGTTCACTCACAAACGGGTGGCTAGCCCAGTGGCTAGGTTCCATCCGCGCGAGGTAAAGGTCCCGTGTTCGAACCCCGCGCGACGCAAGCCTCCTTTTTCCCTTTTATTTCCGCGCTGACATGCGGGACCCCCTCGTCAGCGTCTCCTAGCGCCACCACAGCGCCACGCCAGCGCCACGTTGGCTGGCCCCGCAGGTCAGCCGCTTTGGCTGGCTCTGCCCTCGGTGAGAAAAAAAAAGTCCAGATCCAGATCTGGATCTGAATTTTTGCACCGTGGCCCCTGATCCTTTTCTGTTTTGTAATTAGGCCCCTGTAATTTCTGAAAACCTCCTGAAAATCACAGTTTGACCCCTAATTTTCAAATTCAAATATCTTTAACATATTAACTCCAAATTTAATAAATAAAATATGTTTTCCATTCAAAATTTCCTAAATTTTTCAAATATGCAATTTGTTTAATGTTTTGAATAATTAAAAATTATAATATATTCTGTACTTTATTTAATGCATTTAATTTTTTTAATTCATAACTAATTCATTTTAATTCCAAATTCAAAAAGTAATATATGCATTCCAATCGGAATTAAATGCTCTATCCAAATATGCCATAATATAAACATTTGAGGAACTAGAAATTCCACTAATTCCAGTACTGATTTTTATTTAATTAAAATGCCAAAATGCATAACTTAATCATTAAAACCCCAAATTTGACAAATAAAATGTCTAGTTGAAGCTAACACTATTTCCTTGCTATTTCTATCATCTCTCATGCATTTAATCCACTTCAACAAAATGTTTAGTTGTATTCCATCAAACCCTCAATTTATGCTATGGACTTTTACCAAATGCAATTCAATTGCATATGGGTCCATTTAATATTGGCTATAATGTCTCTAGCTTACCTTTGATGCACCAATTAACACGTCATGCATCATCCCATGTTTGTGCATTATGCCATGTTATTGATTGTCCGCCTCTGTTCGTTGTTTGTTTACTTCTTCTCGAATAGACGACGATGTTGAGACAGACGAGGTTTACGATACCACTTCAGAGGAGTTAGCCCAGTACCAGGCTACTGAGTTTGCAGGCAAGTATTCACTCATATGAACCATTGTGTCCGTTCCACACTTGATACCTATACTTTCCGTTGTCTAATCTGCTAGCCTTATGATGCATTGTTTGTGTTCCGAGCCTATCACATGTTATCCTGTAACCCTGATATAGCCTCACCTCCACACCTATAACCCTGTTGCCTGTTGCCTGTTGCCTGTGTCTTACTAGCATGCTTAGTGTTGTTTGTGCTCGAGTCTGATGTCCGTTATTTCTTTTACCATATTTATTATGTTCTGAGGGCTCGATATTTAAACAACAACCTGTTAATATTTGAGGTAATAATAATTTGATGATAAGGCACCGGCAGGAGGCCGGGTATGGTTTTGAGGCCTGCTAGTGTCGAACTCAGGAAAAGTTCTTGTCCTCTAGATCCATGATGAGCGCGCTAACCGCATGTGGGAAGCGTGTATGGGCGCCCCCCGCAACTTTGATTCGATTCGCATCTCGTCCAAATCGCCTCATTTAGTTCGGGTTTTCCATTTGCCGCATGCATATGCAGGTGCGAACCCTTGGCGCCAGGGTGGTAACTTTTGTAGTCGGCATTTAGGGAGACACGTTCTTAGAGTGCTATGAGGGTCCCCTTTTCTTCGTGGGGCTTGATTAGCCGTGCGCTCAATTGCACGGGGTTCTTTGGCCTTGATGCGAAGAAGAGTTGGGTTGTGTTGAGTGGCCTGCTTGGTGGGTTTGATCCCCGCCTAGCGGGTTATTCTTACGTGTACGGCCAAATTGGTGCATCCCTGCAGGGTTAAATCTTCTCGAGAAGCCGTGTTGTCCGCGGTTATGGATGACTTGGTGATAGGTCTGGCTAACAAGGATTAGACAACTTACACCTAATTAATAACAATTTGACTAGTAATAGGCATATTGACACAATAACCTGAACCTTCATTAATCCAACTATGTGGGTTATCCTCGGATTGTTTCTTTGGATAAGGGACGAGATCCAGGATGGGTTTGTTTGAGGTTAGTGGTAGTTGGCTTCGAGGCGCTATCTTATCCCTTTTTTTTAGCCGGATGTTGTAGCGTGTCTCTGTAGTTGGTTAGTGCAGCCCGCTGCCGCACCTTTGTATCACCTATCTTCCGTTGAACCCAAAGCATCTGTACTTGGTGTTGTCGGGTACACTTTGGTATCTTGTGCGTCTTGCTTGCCAGTACTCGTCCGTACTGACCCCTTTGGGTCTGCTGGTTCTGCAGACTACGTTTCCGAGGATCCCCATGGTGGCTACTACGTGGAGTATGACGAGGCTGCTGACGAGTAGATAGCGGACCCGGGCAGGATTCGAGACTTCGTGGATGGGCTCCGTTCTTTTCGTTTCCGGCCTTGATGGAGGGATAATAACCCGGTAGGCCAACTCCAAGGTGTAACCCGGCCCAAGGGACACGGCGCAGGATCCGGCTAAAGGATAATGAAACTTCTGGAAGGCCCAAAGTTTGTAAGCCTCGTAACCCGGATTGTGGGTTGCGGTAAGGAAAGCTAGGGTTTGTAAGCAGTGTCCGGGTAGGATTCAGTGTGCGCCTTGGAGGGCAAGTCAGGAGGGTGCGGTGCTTTATAAACCGACCCCTACGCCTAGTTTGGAGAGATCTAAGAACCCTAGCAATATCGCTTGATATCGAGCATCCAGTGTAACCCGAGAGTTGAGTTATTATATTAAGATCGGAGACTCGGCGACTTTGATTGCTGGCTACCAGATCGATTACCATCATGTTTTCCTCTGAGCTAAACCCTCTCCCAAACGCCTCTGTCGTCTTGCCCCAAGATCAGTTACCCCCGGTAACGTCTGCCGTGATTATCCCACGACAGTTGGCGCCCACCTTGGGGCCTGCGTCCAAAGGTGTTTACATCACGGGAGAAGCTCGGAAGAACATGGAGAATCTCGTCATAGGCGAGATCTACGTCGACCACGAAGGAGAGAAGATGGTGGACGATTCCGGCTGGGGGCCAGAGTCGGATCACCTCGAATCCGGATCTGTCGTGACAATCGGCCGGATCAGCGTCTTCATTGGTATGGTATGTACTTCCGGTTCGATCCCTGACAATTTTGGATCTGATTCTGTGTCAGGGGAGGCTACCTATATCCAATCAGATAGAGAAGAATCAGTTGGAACAACAGATCAGATAGAAGAACCCATCACGAAGGGGGAACAACCGGAGGAGCCAGCATGGGCCCCGCGTGACCAGGTCGGTGGAGAGGATGATACCGAGTCTATCAAGGATCTGCTGGAGAACCGGTATGAGGAGAATAATAGCGAAGAAGAACAGCATGAATTCACACCAAGCATCGTACGCCGAGTTGCGGTCTACACGGCTCCCGCGGCCAACCTCAACCAAGAGAACGCAACCGCGGCAGCAGTCGAGGCGGCTCAGGCATTGGCCCAGCAGCAGGGCGCGGCTAACGGAAACCCGGTTCTGGCTCGGGTTGATGGAGAATCGGCATCAGTGACCAGCCGTGCAGCAGACGAGGAGTTGCACGCAAATACATTCGGATTCCTGGGAAACCGGACACCGGGGGCGGGTCCTTCGAACCCGCGTCACCCGGCCTTATTCGATAATAATCTGATCCTAGACCCCACGGTTCTTGCTACGGTTATCACTCCAGAAAACGCAGCAGAACGTGTCAGGGATCTGGATGTGGCTCGTCGTGCGTTGGAACAGCAAAGAAGGCAAGTAGAAGCAGAAAGGCAAGGGATGGCCACACGGCAACGTGAGCTGGATGCGCTGGAAACTCGGCTCCGAGAGGAAACATCTAGAGTACATCAAAGGCATCAAACTAGGTTACCAGCAACGGGTGGGGTTATTAATCCGGCTGCTTTATTTATCACACCTCAGGATCAGCCGATACCAGTAGTGAACCAGGGAACCGCACCCCAACCGGCAACAGCGGGGGCACATCCGGCAAATGAGCGGGCCGGGTTACCCCTACCACAGACTAGAGTCACAACCGGCAACGATCTACCACCACCGCCACCATCACGATTTCGCACACCAGCAGGTCACTACAACAATCCCATGGACAACGTGTATGCGGCAACACTCGCATTGAATCAAATCCCCGTGGGAGAGTCGCCCCATGCAGAGAAGACCCGGCAAGCAATCGATCTGTTGCACACTGCGGTGGCGCAGCAAGCCAATTATCCGGATCATAGAAGTGGGATGCACGGGACGCCATACGCCAGTCATCAACAAGGGAATATCCAAACAAGTTCAGCACGGCGGAGGGAAGAGCAGCAGCAAATGCCGCCTCCTCCCCGCGTTCAGGCAGCATCAGCAGCACAGGCTGTTGTGGACAGTTCCAGGGCCCGGAGGGCCGGGGCCGGGTCTGCAGCGCATGGACTACCCGCAGCGCCGCGCCCAGCTGCGCCCCCCGCTGGATCACACGTTTCTCGAGCAAGGCCGGCCTCGACCATTCTTGCAGGACCCAAGTGTCTCTCGGACAATATCAGAGCTGAACCCTACCCGGAAAAATTCAAAGAGCCAGGAAAAGTAGTGAATTACGAGCCAACTATGGATCCAGAAACATGGCTAAGCAGTTATGAGATGGCAATATCGATTCGCAACGCATCCGAGAATCTCCAAGCCAAGTTCATGTACTTGATGATGTCAGAAGGAGCAGCAAAGTTGTGGTTCACCAATTTGCCGGAAAGATCGATCAAGTCCTCGGAGGAGTTGAAGACCGCGTTTGTCAAGCACTTTCATGGGACGTGCAGAAAATTGTTCACTATTGATGATCTAGAGCGATGCGTCGAGAAGAAGGGAGAGTCGGCGCGCAGTTGGGTGCGCCGGGTTATGGAGATACTTCACTCGTCCACAGATATTCAGCCCAAGGATGCACTACAAGCTATGGCAAAAACATGCAAGTGAAGGGGAACGTAGCATAGAAAACAAAAATTTTCCTACGCGAGAGACACCCGAAAGGCCAAGATCTAATCTAGGAGACGAAGTGCAACGGGCAACAAGAGGGTTAAGGAGAACACATACCCTCGAAGACTCAAAGTGGTACGAGATCAAATCTCGTTGTTGGCGTAGTCGTACTCACACCGATCCCGATAGCGAGAAGATGGCACCGCAATCCGGCGGTGCATCCGTGATCGGTCACACGTACGGTTGATGACGACCTCCGTTCCCTCGTTCCAGCGGGGCGCGGAAGTAGAGGATCCCTCGGAACTCCAGCAGCACGACGACGTGGTGGTGGTGAAGAATCCCACGGTCAGGGCTTCGCCAAGCCGGGGACCATGAAATGGAGCAGCGGGTGGAGGGAAAGGGAAGTGGCCAAGTGTGTGGAGGAGGGAGAGCTCTCACCCTCCTTTTATAGGAGAGGGGGGAGGCAGCCCAAGGGGGGTGCGGCCAGCCCATGGGGGTGCCCCCACCTCTTCCCTCTTCATGTGAGTGGAAGCTCCACTCACACCCACTCATGCTCCCATAATTTCCCACTTGGAAAATCCAAAGGTTTTCTTTTAATAAATAAATAAAACCTTTTTATTTCTTTATTTCAGCATTTGTTAATTCTATTAACAAACTTTTGCATATAGCACCTCGAATCATTTGTTAATTCTATTAACAACCATTCGACGAAAAACCCCTTGAACTATTTCAATTTTCCCCGAAACAATTTCGGTGCTGTCCAAAATATTCTTCGATATTCCGTATCCTCTCAAATGCGTCATCGAACCTTAAGTGTGTCACCCTACGGTTCGCGAATAAGATAGACATGATCGAGACTCCTCTCCGATCAATAATCAACAGCGGGATCTGGAGATCCGTGATGACTCCTATATATTCAACGATGACTCTCGTGATCGTGTGAACCAACAACGCCGTGAACTATTCCCTTTGTCTCGCGATATTTTACTTGTCCGAGATTCGATCATTGGTATCAACCATACCTTGTTCAATCTCGTTACCGACAAGTACTCTTTTCTCGTTCCCGTGATATAACATCCTTGTGATCATATCACGTGCTTGCAAGCGGTTTCGATGTGATATCACCGAGAGGGCCCAGAGTATATCTCTCCGTCATTTGGATGGACAAATCCCACTCTTGATCCATGATCCTCAACTAATACTTTCCGAATACTCAATGACACCTTTATAGTCACCCTGTTACGGTGTGACGTTTGATGCCATCAAAGCACTCTTCCGGTATCAGTGATTGACATGATCTCATGGTATAAGGAATAAGTTACTTCGTGTGTTTGATATAACAATGTAAACTAAATGACTTGATCGCATTGCTATATTCTCTTTGGGTATATGTTCATCACATCATTCTTCTAATGACATGACCCCGTTATTAATAACATCCGATGTTCATGATCAGGAAACCTTGATCATCTATTAATCAACGAGCTAGTTAAAAAAGAGAGGCTTTACTAGGAACCATTGTTTGTTTATTAAGCACACATGTATCAACGTTTCCGGTTAATACAATTCTAGCATGAGAAATAAACATTCATCATAAACAAGGAATAAGATAATAACCATTTTATTATTGCCTCTCGGGCATATTCCCTTCAGCAAGTATATACCTTTAGTGCAAAAGTTAACTCGCATGAAATCCAGTCGGAATGCGTCGGAGGTTACAATGGGAGAATTGATGGATGCGTGCAACAAACACGCTGCAACAGATACTACAGAGGAGGAAGTTGATGACAAGAAGGCAAAAGCAAACACAAGTAATAGCGGAAGAACCAGCAATGGATCAGCACCGGGTAATAACGGAAATAGCTAGAACAAGCGCCCGTTCGAAGGAGGCTCCGAGTTTGTCGCCAACACAGAGGCCGGGTCTTCGAGACCCAGAGAAGAAGGAAATTTCAACGGAGGTAATCATAACGGAGGAAACTATCAAGGACCACCAAGGCCGGGTAACAACTGGGATATCTTCAGAATGGCGTGCCCGAAACACAGCAGGAACGGAAGGCCAGCTAACCATTCCTTGGAGCAGTGCGCCGACCTACAGAGATGGAAAAATGAGGAAGTGAACAGAGCCATGCGAGGTGCAGGACGGGGAGGAGGACCGGGTCCAGGAGGAAACCCGGGCAACGGTCCACCCCCAGCCGGTAACCCGGCAGCTGGAAATCAAGGTAATAACTGTTCAGGTCTGAACTGTTCAGGTCCTATTGTATTTGCATGTTCTTTGCGTCTACACGCATCACTCATTCTCTAATGAGATGGCTTTGTATATATATAGTCAATTCGTGAAAACTTAATTCCTCAGCTTAAACTGATGTCACTAACATTGTGAAAATGTAGCTTCATAGTGTTAGCATTCTTGGAAACTCACCAAGTTCCGGTGATACCTTAATTCCTCAGCTTAAACCGATGTTACTAACATTGTGAAAATGTAGCTTCATAGTTTCAGCATTCTTGGAAATTCACCAAGTTCAATAAAGAACTCCTTGACACAAAATACGCTTATTATCAGTTGTCAACACAACGATATACTTTAGCCTTTGTTGTAGTATCTGTCACAATATTTTAATTTTGAAACTCTTTCAAATCCAGCATGGAACTTTCTTCCATCCTATTGTGCTACCCTTCATCACATATTTTAATTGAGATAAAATTACTTGAATAAATGACAAGACTATTAGTGTAACATATTACAACTATTATTTTGTCATTACTATATAGGAAAACATATCCTTAGCATTTCTAAAATGACACAAGGATCTCTCCCACTGTTGTCTAATCATCATATGAATTATCCTACTATAACATTTTATAGCATAGGACTCATCTGGTTGTGTACATAGCATGGAAACATGACTTAGAAATCTCAATTTCAATGATGCTCATCATGTGTCAAAACACATGAATCTTGCTCAATTATTTTCCATGTGACAAGAACTCCTTCATGTCATTTTCATATTGACTTACTTCAATATTTCATCTATGTAATTTGGCTTCAATCATATCAGGTGCGTCAATCCATCTCTTATAGATATCGATGCCCAATATCTTCTAAGCCTTTCATCAATATGAAAATCTTAACCGTGTTAATTTAAAATACATATTTTCCAATCAACCATATGTCATCTACATAAAGTATTGGAAATATGTCATAGCGCTCCCACTTAATTTCTTGTAACTCTACAAGCATCTTTATCATTCATGATGGAATCAAACTCTTTTGATAACTTCATTAAGGTAAAGATTTCAACTTCGTTATGCTCACTTCAACCATTGAAGTGTGCATACCTTTCTAGCAACCTTTTTGAATTTTACAAAACTCTCAGACTGTGTCAAGTACACATCCTTGATAAAACTTCCTTGAGAGGAGAGTTGGTTTTGTTATTCAACTGCCATATCATAATATGTAACCTTTTGCTAGAACTATCCGCAAAGACTAAAGCATCACTACGGAAGATCAAAATCTTGTAGTAGTTAACTCTTTGAACTTCGTCGAAAACAACTTTTCGATAAGTACAATTTTAATAAGATGTAAAATCCATGTCTTTGTCGCTATATAGACCCTTTTGCTATCGTTAGGCATCATGCCTATCGAAAGGACTACCAAGTCACATACTTGATATTCATACAAGGATACTATGGCGGATATAATGACTCATAGTCAATTTTACGAAGCCAGGGCCCATCATTTGCTTCCTTTATAAGGTCCAGGTCCTTTTGTTGTCAAAACAACACTTTACACTTAAACCACAAGTTGTTCTAAGTACAAAGTTTTTGGACTTTTCTGGTACAGCTCGCAAACTCATTTGAAGTATCTACAACATTTGTAGTGTCTTCTACTTAGTCAAAATAGTAAACCCCGGAACAACTTCCAGTGCTGCGCTACTCTTGACATGATAACGAAGATTCTCTAATCTCGTTGAGTTTGTACTGTGCTCCCACTCACTTGTTTCGCAAGAACTACTTTCTCGAGAAATCAACCCTTTCTGACAAACAACATTTGTCTTTGGTTCCGTGATAGGAGAAATACCCAATGTTTTATTTGGGATAACCTTATAAACATATATTTATCCTATTTTGGTTGTAAACATTTTACACATGCTATGCATACCAAAACTTAAGAAAAATGACAATTCGGGTCATTACCCAAACCATATCTTATATGTTGTCAGTTTCAACGGATCATGATGGTGCTCTTTTCAGTGTAAAAGCGGTTGTCCTTAATGTATAAACTACAAAATTATAATGGCAATTTTATTAATCTCACCATGTCAAACATGGTTTGATTTTTGTCTCTTGAATACTCCAAACTAATGTGGGGTATTCGAGAAGTATAAGTTGTAGAACAATTCTGCAACTTCTCAGATGTTTTGCTAAACTTGTAACTCAAACTTTATACTTTATGATCCAATCATAAATACTTGATTATCTTGTTACATTGATTTTTAACTTCATATTAACAACCTTTTGAACCAATTCAAAATGTCAAACTCTGTTCCCTTTAAATAGATATACTCACATATCTACTCAAGTCGTCGACAGAATTTTATGAAGAAAAATTAATCCACCATACATGACTACACATAATGGACTATATACATCAATATGTATAATCTCCACTAAATTAGTCGTCCATTCTACTTTGGCCTAAGAATGGAATTCTAGTCATCTTTTGGAAGAGGTCTCACAAGCGTCAATTTATTCAAAACAAAATGACTCCGGAAGTCCATCAATATGGAGTTCCTTCATGTTTTCCTTTCCGATATGAACTAAAATGGTGGTGTCACAATTTAAGTGAAACTCTTCAACGTCTTGCAACGTTTAGCATTTAGTCTTATAGATGTTTACTTTACCAACACGATTTATATTAACATATCCATCAATTATGGAATATGATCATAGTTTGAACAATCTCATTTGTTCTCACAAAAGACTAGAACAAAATAACAAATTATTAAGTTCTTCAAATAAATCTTGACTGGTTGGTTCGATACGACAATGAACACAATAACACTTTATTTATGTTCTTGTCATAATCGATTCCACATCTATTACTAGTTCCTTTTAGGCCCTTGTATTTCTTTCATTGCGTTGCTTTGTATGACAACTCATACCAACCAATGTGGTATCAAAATACCCAAAAATACTTTGTTAACTAGTAATACATCTATAACTTGTATATCAAGTATATACTCCTGAGCTGGACTTTTCCAGTTATCTTCTTTTCTGCCATATATCTATTTGTAATTCTATTTTCAATATTCCCTTTCCTTTATAGAAGAATCATTCAACATCAAACAATGCTAGTCTTACTAGCTCATTTTCTTTGGCGTGTTAGTCATATACTATCACCCATTGAGTCATACTTTGAGTTTGATTGTTCTACTAATATCACCATATTAATAGCATTCTTCTAGATTCCACTCTTAGCATTTTCCAAGTAAGGTAAACTACTTTACCCATACTTCTAATCCATCCCATCATAACAATTTTATGATTAAGCTATTATAGCTCGAAGGAAGGAATTTAGAGGATAATTTTTAGCATCCAATTTCTTGGAATATTCAAACGCCTAGCGTCTTCAATCATTGCATATATTCAGATAATATAAGCAAACATTGTCACGCTAAATTTGCATATATTCAGATAATATAAGCAAACATTATCACGCTAAATTATACTCAGTCATGTTGCTACAAATAAGTTTCTAGATATCAATATATCTTTCACTTGATTGTTTCTGAAAACAACTCTTTTCAGTTCCTAAATCACCTTGATCAACAAAACATTCTTTTGAAGATAAAGTAATACGGAAGCAACCATGACCCTGGATTCTAAGTAGGAATTATTTGCTCTCTAGATTAATCAATCATTAACCACATGGAGCTAGGTAGGAAATACCAAAAATCTACAATAGGACTCAATTTTAAATTTCACTAATACGGTACCAATCTTAAATGGTATTTACCAGATCATAACAGTTATATCTCAATTAACAATCTAAGTGTAAGGTAATTATAGATGCCAATGAATACTACAATTTGTGCAAATTCACTTTGATTGGTTGTTCATGATAAATAAGTTCAAGTTAATTCAAAATTAACCATGAACTCCCACTCAAAAACAACATCCCCCTTAGTCGTCTTTAGTGATTACACGAACCAAATTCACTACACTAAAACCGATCATCACGTGAGATGATGTAGCTTCAAAGGCGAACATCTACATGTTCATCATATCATCCATATGACTCATGCTTTACCTTTCGGTTACGTGTTCCGAGGCCATGTCTGTACATGCTAGGCTCGCCAAGTAGAACCGTAGTATTGCGTGTGTTTCAAGGCCATGTCTGTACATGCTAGGCTTGAAAACACCCGTTGTATGCGAACGTTGAGTCTGTCACACCCGATCATCACGTGGTGTCTCGAAACGACGAACTTTCTTAACGGTGCATACTTAAGGAAGAACACATTATTATCTTGATATTAAGTGAGAGGGATCATCTTATAATGCTACCGTCGCTATCTAAGCAAAACAAGATGCATAAAAGTATTAACATCACGTACATCACATGTAAGGATAACGTGATATGATATGGTCCTCCTTGCACTTGATCTCCATCATGTGCATTATGGTATGATCTCAATCATTCCACCGGCGTGGTACCAAGTACCACGGTACCCCAAACTTGATTGTCCATCAATAAGAAGACAACCATATGGATACCTTCCGGTATATCAATAATTTACAAAATAGATCATCTCATAATCAAATTTGTAATATTGACCATATCACATCGCATGCCCAGCAAAAACTAGTTAGACGCCTCTAATTTATTTTTGCATATTTTACGTGGCTTAGGGCTTTCGAGGATAGAACCGTTCATACCTACGAACATCAACCACAACGTTGATAAACACATTTTTAACAACCCTTCATAGATTAGATCTTAACTATAGTAGGAGAAACAGACACCCGCAAGCCACTTATGCAATACAAGTTGCATGTCAGTTGTGGAACAAGTCTCATGTACGTGGAATGTAAGGTTAGTCCGGGCCGCTTCATCCCACTATGCCACTAAGATCATAAAATAATCAAGGAGGTAATAACATGATCATCAACGCCCACATACACCTATGTGTTCTACCCGTACAAAACATCTACGCATAGATCCGGCTCTGATACCACTGAAGGGGAACGTAGCATAGAAAACAAAAATTTTCCTACGCGAGAGACACCCGAAAGGCCAAGATCTAATCTAGGAGACGAAGTGCAACGGGCAACAAGAGGGTTAAGGAGAACACATACCCTCGAAGACTCAAAGTGGTACGAGATCAAATCTCGTTGTTGGCGTAGTCGTACTCACACCGATCCCGATAGCGAGAAGATGGCACCGCAATCCGGCGGTGCATCCGTGATCGGTCACACGTACGGTTGATGACGACCTCCGTTCCCTCGTTCCAGCGGGGCGCGGAAGTAGAGGATCCCTCGGAACTCCAGCAGCACGACGACGTGGTGGTGGTGAAGAATCCCACGGTCAGGGCTTCGCCAAGCCGGGGACCATGAAATGGAGCAGCGGGTGGAGGGAAAGGGAAGTGGCCAAGTGTGTGGAGGAGGGAGAGCTCTCACCCTCCTTTTATAGGAGAGGGGGGAGGCAGCCCAAGGGGGGTGCGGCCAGCCCATGGGGGTGCCCCCACCTCTTCCCTCTTCATGTGAGTGGAAGCTCCACTCACACCCACTCATGCTCCCATAATTTCCCACTTGGAAAATCCAAAGGTTTTCTTTTAATAAATAAATAAAACCTTTTTATTTCTTTATTTCAGCATTTGTTAATTCTATTAACAAACTTTTGCATATAGCACCTCGAATCATTTGTTAATTCTATTAACAACCATTCGACGAAAAACCCCTTGAACTATTTCAATTTTCCCCGAAACAATTTCGGTGCTGTCCAAAATATTCTTCGATATTCCGTATCCTCTCAAATGCGTCATCGAACCTTAAGTGTGTCACCCTACGGTTCGCGAATAAGATAGACATGATCGAGACTCCTCTCCGATCAATAATCAACAGCGGGATCTGGAGATCCGTGATGACTCCTATATATTCAACGATGACTCTCGTGATCGTGTGAACCAACAACGCCGTGAACTATTCCCTTTGTCTCGCGATATTTTACTTGTCCGAGATTCGATCATTGGTATCAACCATACCTTGTTCAATCTCGTTACCGACAAGTACTCTTTTCTCGTTCCCGTGATATAACATCCTTGTGATCATATCACGTGCTTGCAAGCGGTTTCGATGTGATATCACCGAGAGGGCCCAGAGTATATCTCTCCGTCATTTGGATGGACAAATCCCACTCTTGATCCATGATCCTCAACTAATACTTTCCGAATACTCAATGACACCTTTATAGTCACCCTGTTACGGTGTGACGTTTGATGCCATCAAAGCACTCTTCCGGTATCAGTGATTGACATGATCTCATGGTATAAGGAATAAGTTACTTCGTGTGTTTGATATAACAATGTAAACTAAATGACTTGATCGCATTGCTATATTCTCTTTGGGTATATGTTCATCACATCATTCTTCTAATGACATGACCCCGTTATTAATAACATCCGATGTTCATGATCAGGAAACCTTGATCATCTATTAATCAACGAGCTAGTTAAAAAAGAGAGGCTTTACTAGGAACCATTGTTTGTTTATTAAGCACACATGTATCAACGTTTCCGGTTAATACAATTCTAGCATGAGAAATAAACATTCATCATAAACAAGGAATAAGATAATAACCATTTTATTATTGCCTCTCGGGCATATTCCCTTCAGCAAGTATATACCTTTAGTGCAAAAGTTAACTCGCATGAAATCCAGTCGGAATGCGTCGGAGGTTACAATGGGAGAATTGATGGATGCGTGCAACAAACACGCTGCAACAGATACTACAGAGGAGGAAGTTGATGACAAGAAGGCAAAAGCAAACACAAGTAATAGCGGAAGAACCAGCAATGGATCAGCACCGGGTAATAACGGAAATAGCTAGAACAAGCGCCCGTTCGAAGGAGGCTCCGAGTTTGTCGCCAACACAGAGGCCGGGTCTTCGAGACCCAGAGAAGAAGGAAATTTCAACGGAGGTAATCATAACGGAGGAAACTATCAAGGACCACCAAGGCCGGGTAACAACTGGGATATCTTCAGAATGGCGTGCCCGAAACACAGCAGGAACGGAAGGCCAGCTAACCATTCCTTGGAGCAGTGCGCCGACCTACAGAGATGGAAAAATGAGGAAGTGAACAGAGCCATGCGAGGTGCAGGACGGGGAGGAGGACCGGGTCCAGGAGGAAACCCGGGCAACGGTCCACCCCCAGCCGGTAACCCGGCAGCTGGAAATCAAGGTAATAACCAAGGGGGAGCAGGAGGTTTCCAGGCTAACCCCAAACAGTTGGGTCAATATCACGTGCATACCACAGGAGGATCTAACAAGGACAAAAAGATACCGAAGCAAGCGGTCAATTCAGTTTCTTCGGCTGTCCCGAGATACCTGAGATGGTCAGAACAGGATGTAACATGGAGCAGAAGGGACCACCCGGAAAGAGTAGAACACCCGGGAGTCTTGGCATTAGTAGTCGCACCGCAGGTAAATGGGTATGAACTGAAAAAGATTTTGATGGATGGTGGAAGTAGCATCAATATACTGTATTGGGAAACCTTCTTACGCATGGGTCTCAAGGAGTCTCAGCTACAGAAAAGCTCAACAATTTTTCATGGGATAGTGCCGGGTCATTCAGCGTGCCCCGAGGGAAAAATCGCATTGGAGGTAGCTTTTGGGGAATCAAAGGATAACTATCGAGTTGAGTGGCTCACTTTTGAGGTGGTCAAATTACGCAGTCCTTATCACGCGTTATTCGGAAGGCCGGCTTATGCCAAATTCATGGCTAGGCCGTGTTACGTATATCTACAGCTAAAAATCCCGGGTCCCAAGAAGACCATTACCATACATGGAAATCGAGACATAGCAGCTGAATGCGATGAAGGAGACGCAGCAATGGCCGAGCAAGCCTGTAGAAAAGAGGAACTCAAGCATTACCGGTCTCAAGCAGACCCGGAGGATAGAACCACGTCAAAAAGGCCGAGTACTGAAGACGAAAGAGCAAAGTCCAAGGCAGCACAAGATGCTAAGATGGTGGCTTTTATCAAGGATGATTCCCCCAAACAACCTGCCATAGGAGAAGAAATCGCACGGCCTCTCACAACCAGCCGCGCTATGAAGACACCTCACCCGGGTTGGCTAGTAAATCCGGTACTCATCATGAAAAAGTCCAGCAAATGGAGAATGTGTATCGGTCACGTCAGCCCGGGACCGGTTCCCAAGAAGAACTAAACAATGTAACGGGCAGCAGGTTTCAGACGCGCTCTTTTCCTACCCAGGGTACCTAAGGGGACTGGAAGGTTTTTAATGAGGCGGCCTGCTAATCCAAAACTTTCTCGTATCAATAAAGAGATGATTATCAAGTCCTATTTTGTTACGGCTTTTACTTCGATTACAAGTAAGTAAGTATCCATTGCCATCAATACATCAGTATCATTAAGTATGTTGAATATGTATAGGTCTTGGGGGATGGTTGCTCAAGTAGCGCAGCCACAAACCCAAAGACCCGGCCTTGATGCCTATGAGTTATAAGGGCCGATTATTCGCAAACGAGTACGGCTGCAATCTTATAACCGGACAAAGGAGCCAAATTTTCTTGACTTTTCTTACTTAAGCTCGATGTGACTCGCACTAAAGTGGCATGATTTGCTCGCTTACGATTACAATCAGTCATGAAGCCCACTGGGACTTGTCTGACCCTGTTTTCGTATAGATGTAACAACATGGTATCCACGCGAAAGCCGGCTTACAGTACAAGATAGTCAAAAGGGTCATCTAAACCACAAGTTATGCAGAGTACAAGGCTAATAGCTGGAAACTCAACGTTTGTCAAGCATAACTTCATTATCTATATGAAACAATTCCGGGTTTCGGCTTAGCAACAACAAGTTTGTTCTCTTCGAAAAAACCACACACCACAGACTCGGAAATTCGGGTCTTGGGGACTGTGGGTTCCGAAACAGAAACAAGTTGTTTTGTCGCCAAGCTCGAAAGACCCCAATGTGCGAGTCGTGGGGACTTGGGGTCTTAAAGAAAAGTCCACCTGTCAAAACTCACGATACTCGGAAATAAAGAAGGAAATAAAAAGAGAGTCGGGTATCGAGAATAAGTTCAAGAATAGGCAAGTATCAAGATTATCAAAAGGCCAGAAAAGGCACAAGTATATCACGGAATAAAAGTACGTTACAAATTACGGTATCAGTATCAAAGGTGCACAGGCGCACCGTCAAAAGTATACTAGTTCTAAATACAAAGTATCAGGTATTATGATGGCATCGCCCTATTCGGCCTCCTGAGTACGGTCTTCCGGGTCTTGGTCCTGGGCTTGCTCCTTAGCTTTCCCGGCAGCGTTACCCGGACTTCCCGCATCAGGACGGACAGGTGGAGGAACAGCTGGTGTAGAGGTGGATGGTCCTGATCCTAACTCGGCCTCTCTCTTAGCAGTTTTTCCTTTCTTCCTGGCCAAATCAGCCGACCATTTTTCCAAAATATCAAAGGGAGGGGGTGCCTCCTCCAGTATGGTTTTGCCTTCAGCATCATATGAGCTCATGATCGTGCCCAGATCCATCTTATCGGCCAAAGCGGTTGCCGAGTGGCGTACCGCGGATTGTATGGCCTTAAAGTCCTTGGGTACGAACTTGGAGCCATCAGCTTTATATTCGGGGAACCCGGAAATTACCTTTGCCGGGTCAAGCTTCGGAAAATAAGCTTTAGCCAGCGTCAAGGCCCGGGTCATACCAATCCGGCAGGCTGAGCATTTCCATATCTCGATCCAGCCAGGTACTGTGGAGCAGGCTTGAATAAGGTTTTCCTCACCCGGGTATACCTCAGTAGGCCACTTCACGGCATCCAATATAAACTTTGTACCGGCAAAAAAGGTCCGGAGCACAGTCTTCAATGTTTTAGCCTTGGCAACAGCATCTTCTTCTGGGGCCGCAAGGTTGGCACCTGCAGTTGAAACAAAGGAAGGACGTATTAGTAATCTCGAGTATCATATAATAAAGTAAAGGCATGAGGACAGTCGGCAGCAAAAACTTACTAAGCAAGATCTGATACGTATCGGTGACCTGGTCCGATAGTTTCTTCAGTGCGGTCTGAGCAGTATCACACTTCTTCTTGTATTTAGAAACATCCTCCTTCAAGGTTTTCATGTCATCCTCAAGGGTTTCTCTCCGCTTTACCTCGGCAAGAAGAAGTTGTTCGGTCTTAAGTAAAATTTCATCAGACCGGGTTATCTGCGCCTGTAAGTAACAAGGAACACAAGTATCAATTGGATATCATGGTAAGCTCAGTATTGCGTAAAGTACCAAACACAACTTTAGCAAGTCATGCTCGGAACTTGGGGACTAGGCATACACTACGAGATAGCAAGTATTATTACCTGATGCTCTGCGGCCATGCGCTCCAAGATACTGCTCTCTGAAGTCTTCATAGTGAGGAGAGTGTTCATCAGTTGATCAAAAGTGTCATTACCCGTATCAGAGGACCCGGGGCCTTGGAAATTCCGAGAAGGAGTTTTCTTCTTAGTGGGAGGCGGCACCCGGGTCATTCGAATGTCGGAATCCGATGCTCCCTCTCCTGCACCCAAGGTTGCAGCTCTTCTCTTCTTGCTTGTGTGGGAGGCGATCGGATACCCGGCTTCTTGTATGCCCGGGTTTAGTGGTGGCGATTGTTCTTCGCCGCTAGATGCGGCTGTTGTCTTATCAGCCGGGTTCCCTTTACCCGGGTCATCGGCCGCCATATCCTCTTGGTCGCTGATAATGACAGTGGCCCTACGGATAGTATGAGTGAGCAGTCAGTGGGCAATCAGGAAAGGGTGATGAAAAGGAACTTTACCCAGGATTCACCGCAAAGTCTGAAGGGAATTCGCTGCTGGATATGGGCGAAACTGAAAAATATCAAACAAGATTTCGTAAGGGAATGGTTCAGGAAGATTGTTTCCTCCGAGAAAGGATAAGGTAAATACCAGTGCGCCGAGCCGGAGACAATGGAATATCCGGGTTAAGAGCATCATCACCCGGGTAATTCCGAGTTGCTCTGCGCTTGGTCATGGGTGACTCCTTTAAAAACGGCCAGTGGAATAATATCAAGATAGCTCATGTATATCATCAAAGGAATATGAATTGAATACGAGGAGGTGATATGAAACCTTGAAGACGACCCCTCGGGGTTTTCTCTTAGATCCGACTTTAATTGCCGGCTCCACTTCATCTTCATCACTGGCGGATTCCACGTTGCCGTGAGTTTCTTCTTCTTCATCATTCTCCTCTTGTTCTGGATATCATCGAAGTTATAATTAGAAAATGAAGGAGTTACGACGAACTTAAAGGAACTGAGTAAAACCCGGAAAGCACCTTCGTCCGAATTAAAGGTCTCTTCTTGTTCCTCTGGACTCTCGGAGCTAGGAGAAGTGTTGATCTTCCAAAAATCATCATCAGCCTGAGATAAAAGTATCAGTACAAGGGTTATCAACTGTATCAAGTGGAAAGAGCGAAGGTAAAGACGTCAAAATCGGATCTTCACCTTGGGGGCTGGGTTCTCGAGTGTGAAGGGCTCTAATCCGGCTATGTTCCGGATTACCTCAAGTTTCTCTGTCAGAAAACCCTTGATGTTTTATGGGTATCACCAGCCGCAAAGCTGTTGTCAGAGTACCGGAGCGGGTCCGTGGTTTGCCCCGAATATTCGCACATTAACTTTGTGCGGATGGAATTGGGCTGAATTCGGAAATCGACCCAAGTTTTCACCAGGTTGAGCCCGATGAGACCTTGGGCCGCGAGAGTAGTGATTTTGGCTAGCAAAGGTTGAATTGCCTCCCTATCCGAGTCAGGGGCAAAGGCATTAAAATTTTCAGAGATATCAAGAAGGCCCTCTGAATAACCCGGCAGTTTCTTTTGGCCGGGTGGGGAAGTGTCTCGGCAGTAAAAATATGAGAGCTGCCAGTGCTTGACGTGGGAGTTAAGGGTAAGAGGTGGCATCAGAGAATTCTTGCGGCGCTGGATAGAAACCCCGCCGCAAGCAAGAAGTGCCCCGTCACCGCTTTCGCGGCACGGTTTGCACTGAAAAAGCTCGACGAAAAGAGCCAAACTTGGCGGAGTGCACAAGTATGACTCGGAAAGAACGATAAAGTGGGAGATGTTTAACACAAAATTCGGACCTATGTCAAATATGCGAAGGCCATAGTGGCTCAGAATGTCGCGGAAGAAGGGGTGACCCGGAGGACGAAAGCCCCGAGTCACGTGCTCTACAAAGCATATTACCTCATCCTTTGCTGGCGTAGGCCGGGTCTCTTTACCCGGCACCCTCCACTGGATATCCTCTTGAGGAGGAAGAACTCCTAGCTCGACCAGTTCTTCTAACTTGGCCTTGGTGACCGTAATCGCGCCCAGTTAGCGGATATGGAGTTGGTGGTCTTGACCTTGGTCGGTGTTTTTCCCTGCTTCTTGGGAGCCATGTGGTTGACCTGCAAAGCACGAGGTAGAAGGATAAAAAGAATAAGACTCGGAAGCTGTTAGTCGGTCGAGTACTGATAAGCGATATCAAGACAACATGGAAGCTGAGTATTATCCGGGTATCATTTTGCGGAATGAGGTACGAACTATCCGGGTATCATGTATTGTTATAAAAGCTATGGAGGTTCATGTATTGATAAACATCTGGGGATGATAGATGGTTGCCCGTACGTCTATCACGAGCAAAAGAACCGGAAAAGGAGGATTTTTCCGGCTGGTAGAAACAAGGGCGGAAAATTTGGACGGCCCGAGCCCGGATTGGAAATTCCATTTCCCGATTTGTGGCGAAATTAATGATTGCAGGTAGTAGGAGAGTGAATTGAAGTCTGTATCTTATCTATTGGGCGAGCTAGGAAGAATACTAGCAATCTAATTCGGCGTGGCCGAGAAATCATTGGCGTGTCAATTTAGATCTAATCTGAGGTGAAATCAAGAAATTGCAAGGGCAGATTAATGGATGCAAGAGACTTACTGGAGGAGATTGAAGTGAAGCTTTGCGGAGGCAAATGGCGCAAGCCTGGTGTCCCTTCGCGATTCCTGGCGGGCAGGTCGGAGGCCTGGCGGCGGATCTTGGCGGTGGGGCGGAGCGCGCCGTGGCGGAGCGCAGCCGGCGACAGATGGGCTCCGGTGATACGCGCGAGGTTTCCGTAATGGCGCTCTGCGGGCTTGCGCACGGAGGAAGGAAGGAAGAGAAATGGGGGAAAGTGAGCCGTTGGGGTTAGGGTTATCCCTAAGGGCCTATTTATAATAGCTTAGGTGGAAAAGCTCAGTCCAACGGGCGGGACCCGGAAATTGCGGGGTAGCAGCTACATGTTCGAAGTTTGGGAGATATGCTTCACATGCCAAGCGAGATATCCGGACGGAAAAGAGAAGGGGATCCTCTCCGTGGCATCGGGATCAGTTATCAAGTAAAGTATAGAGTTTGGGCACTTTTATCAAGGCTTAGACCGGGAAAGTAGAGCAAAGCGCCTGGAGAAAGGCCGGGTTGCTATATGGCCACCATGGAGTTAGGCCTGGCTATATATCAAAGCACCCTAACCCGGCCTCCATACATTTGTGCGTTTGATATTTTTGCAGGGAATAGCCAGTGCTTCAAGGAAGGATCCGTGAAGCCCAAGCTATTCTGGGGACTACTGATGGAGGGATAATAACCCGGTAGGCAAACTCCAAGGTGTAACCCGGCCCAAGGGACACGGCGCAGGATCCGGCTAAAGGATAATGAAACTTCTGGAAGGCCCAAAGTTTGTAAGCCTCGTAACCCGGATTGTGGGTTGCGGTAAGGAAAGCTAGGGTTTGTAAGCAGTGTCCGGGTAGGATTCAGTGTGCGCCTTGGAGGGCAAATCAGGAGGGTGCGGTGCTTTATAAACCGACCCCTACGCCTAGTTTGGAGAGATCTAAGAACCCTAGCAATATCGCTTGATATCGAGCATCCAGTGTAACCCGAGAGTTGAGTTATTATATTAAGATCGGAGACTCGGCGGCTTTGATTGCCGGCTACCAGATCGATTACCATCATGTTTTCCTCTGAGCTAAACCCTCTCCCAAACGCCTCTGTCGTCTTGCCCCAAGATCAGTTACCCCCGGTAACGTCTGCCGTGATTATCCCACGACAGGCCTCTTAGGCCTATTTGGATCTTGTCTGTACTCAGACACTTTGGATGCTTCCGCTGTGATGTAATGATGACTTGTTGGGACATGTGTCCTCTGCATGACTGTATTTGCTATCTCTGCTCTAGTGAGAGCTTTTGCCACTTATTTCTATTTCTTTGTGTCTTAGATATTTGTTGTGGTATCACTTGTTCAAATGCCGTTGACGTACCATGTGTGTATGTTATGAAGTACGTCAATGGAAGTATTCGGATTCCTATTGGATGGTTTCACAGACGATGAATAGTAGAGGATGGTTGTCACACGTTTACGTGTTGGCCTACTCATATTGAGATGCGGGTGCAGGTAGGCCCCGTAAGCCAATTATCTACTATTTAGCGGGCTGTGTGTATCCTCTAGAAGTCCGGGTGCGACAAATGGTATCAGAGCCTGTCTGCCTGTAGGATCCCTTTTACTGGTCTGTAACATCCAAGTATGAAAACCCCTAGTTGTTTTACTTCCTTGTTTTATTTAAGCAATGCATCATGTCATCATCCTCATTTTTATTTCTGTTTGCATTGTTTTCTTAATGAAAGTCAAACTTAATCAACCTTTGTTTTCACACTTGTCTGTTACAATCTTTCAAATAAAGAATTGCAAAATCAAAAACATCAATTGCTTCCAATTATTTCATATTGGATCAATTATTAAATTGTTGCTTAATTCAATCAATCACTTTAATCAATTAATTTCAAATCATTTCCAAATTCAAACCATTTCTCAAAATCATTAATCTTTTGAATCCATGAAGTTCACCACTAGTTGGAATTCTTTAAATCACTTTAAAACCCTAGGGGAAACCCTATTGAAATTACTTTGTTTTCTAATATTAATTAATATTGGGAATTTCAAATCAATTTGGTTCAATTTTTAAACAGCAAGCAAACATTTAAAATTTTGAAAACAAAAGCTACCAAATGTTTGCTTTTCACCTAAGGAAGTTATCCTAATTTTTCCAAATTTTTCTATAAACAAAAACCTATGTTTTTATTCCAAAAGCAAAGCTACAAAAAAAAAACAGAAAGGAAAAAAATAAAAAAGGAACAAAACCTACAGCGCGCGCGGCAGCTAACCCTACCCAGCCCACTAACCTAACGCGCGCGCCAGCCCAACCCAACTAAACCGCGCGTAACGCTTGGAGATTCGCGCTGCTCTTCTAATCGTCTTCGTCGCGCGGTACGGCAGCGCATCGGAGGCGCCACCGCACCCCCGCAGCGACTCCGGCGGCCAGCGACGCCCTGCCGCGCCTATAAGAGCCCTAGGGTACCCCCGTACCAACCCTAGCGCCCTAGGTTTCCTTTCCCCTCTCCGCCGCCGCCGATCGTTTCTTCCCCGACGAGATTTCCTCGCTGCTCCACCTCACCGGCGGCAGCTACTCTGAAGATTCCGATGGCGCCGCCACCTCTCTCACCTACTTAGCCACCCACCACCTGCCATCGCTTCACCGCTCCTTCCTCTCCCCCTTGGACACCAGAAACAACACCGGTGAGCCTCAGATCGACGCCGCGATCTCTTCCCTCTCCGGCCACCGTGCCACCTTAACTGAATCCGACGTGCTCGTCGACGTTGCAGGGTCTCTCTGCACCGTTCGTTTCCTGGAATCGCTTCGCCACGTCGTCCTCTACTCGTTGGACACCTGCGGGAGCCCGGAGCACTGCTGCTTCCTCGCCGTCGTCTTCGACATCGCCGCGGCCGCCGTCGTCAGCTAACGTCATCACCGAGCCGCTGCTTCGATTACTCCGGTGGTGAGCCCCGTCCTCCTCCAATCTTTCCCTCCTGTGCATCGCCACGCATCAGTGCATCTGCCCAGTCCAGCATCCACTCGTGCACGTCCACGATCACCGCAACGCCGGCGAGCCCCTCTGTTCTGACGGACGAGCAAGCTTTTGTTCGTCAGATTCAGTTAACGCTGTCGATGAAAGATAACCTGTATGCGTCCCCGTATCTGTCAAACGACTGAACGCAGCGCAGCTGGTTGCGCTTCTCTGAACTTTGCGGCAGGGCGCGGGTTCGAGCCGCAGCGCCCCCAAATTTTTGCTCCTTTTCGCTTCCAGCGCAGCAGGCCCACCTGTCATGGACTCTCCCTGCCACGCAAGCATGCGCGCAGTGCCACAGTGGCCTGTGGCCCACTGGTTAGTGGCTAGGGGTAGAGAGCCAGTGGGTAACAAATGTTTCTGCGAAATTCCAGGAAATTACAAATTCATTTTAATTAGCAGAATTAAAACAAAACTTTAAAATTTAATAACTTCTATTCTGTAATTCCTTTAAATGCAAGTTTTATATGAATTTTGATCCAAATTTCCTAATCTTTCCAAATATCCAATTTGTGTACTGTTTTGGAAATTACAAATGCATTTTAAAATTCAAATTTAAATAATTCAAATGCTAAATTATAAATTCCATAACTAATTATTTATAAATCCAATAAATGCAAATAAAATATGTTTTCCATGCCATTTTAAATAACCTAATCAAATATAATTTTTGTTTTCTGTTTTGAATAATTAAAATTGCCTAAACAATTTAAATCTTGTTTAATTCAATTAAAAATTGTTTAATATTGTTTAATTCATAATTAAATAATCCAAATTCCAATTTCAAAATGTGAAACATGTAATCCAACTAAAATTTGATAACCTTTTCAAATATCAACTTTGTTGTTTGGTTTGAGCAATTTAACTTGATGAAAACAACCACTACTTGTTTAACCCCATTAAGTACCAAAAATTGCCAAACTTAATAAATGTTTTCTAAACTTGTTAACCATCATTCCAATTGCATTTAATATTGTTATTTTCTTGTCCTTCATCATGCATGCTTCATGCTAACTCACCAACACATAATGCTTAGTGGTAGAACAATTAATGCAACTCTAAGACATGGGTTTTCCATATGCAATCTTTGCCTATGGAATCCAATTAAACTTGTGTATCATATCAATTAGTTTATTCTGATGCATCTATTAACTTGTCGTGCATCATATTTGATTGTGCACTATGCCATGATGATGATTGTTTATATTTCTGCCTTGTTTGTTTGCTTCTTCTCGGATAGACGACGACGTTGATACCGACGACCTTTACGACACCCCTTCTGAGGATCTTGCTCAGTACCCGGCTACTGGGTTTGCAGGCAAGTTATCACTCACATGAACCATCGTGTTCCTTTCAACATTGGTTACCGATACTTTCCGTTGATTCTTTTCTGCTAGCCATAGTGGTAGTTGTTTCTGTTACGAACCTATCACATGATACCCTAAACCCTGATATTGCCATCACCTCCAGTCCTAAAACCCCGTTGCTTGGGCCCGTGTCTTACTAGCATGCTTAGGGTTGTTTTGCTCGAGTCTGTTATCCGTTACCTTCTGTTATTATATTCTGTTATATTCTAGGCTCGATGTTAAACAACACCTGTTAATTTTAGGTAATAATAATTTGCTGATAAGGCACCGGCAGGAGGCCCGGCGTGGTTTTGAGGCCTGCTAGTGTCGACCCTAATAGGAAAAGGGTCTTGTCTACTGATCCATGATGAGCGCACTACCCGCATGTGGGAAGCGTGTATGGGCGCCCCCCTCAATTTGACTCGATCCGCATCTCGTCCAAATCACCACACTTAGTTCGGGCTTTCCATTTGATGCACGCATATGCAGGTACGAACCCGAGGCCAGGGTGGAACTTTTGTAGTCGGCATTTAGGGCGGCGTGGTCTTCCAGTGCTATGAGGGTCCTCCTTTTCTTCGGGGGGCTCGATTAGCCGCGCACGCACAGCACGTGGTGCTTTGGGCTTGATGCGAGGAAAGGTTGAATTGTGTTGAGTGCCCCGCTCGGTGGGAAAGGCCTTCCCATCTGGAGGGTTATTCTTACGTGTACGGCCAAATTGGTGCACCCCTACAGGGTTAAATCTTCTCGAGAAGCCGTGTTTTCCGCGGTTATGGTTGACTTGGTGAAAGTACTGGCTAACAAGTACTCAGAACAACTTACACCTAACTAATGATAACTTGACTAGTAATAGGCTTATTGACACAACAATTTGATCCATCATTAATCCAACTGTGTGAGTTATCCTCGGATTGCTTCTTTGGATAAGGGGCGAGATCCAGGATGGGTTTGTTTGGTGGTTAGCTATAGTTGGTTACGTTACGCTATCTTATCTCTTTCTGATACACCGGAAGTTGTAGTATGTTCTGTAGATGGTTATTGCAGCCAGTTGCAGCATCTTTCATACTCTTTCCTTCCGTTGATCCCAAGGCATCTGTACTTGGTGTTGACGGGCTACACTTTGGTGAACTGTGAGTCTTGCTTGCCAGTACGTTGTTGTACTGACCCCTTTGGGGCTGTGGTTTACGCAGACTACGACTACGGCTACGATGACCACCAGGATGGCTACTTCGTGGAGTTTGACGAGACTGCAGACGAGTAGTTAGCTGGACCAGGGCTGGATCCAGGACCTACGTGGATGGGCTTCGTCTTCTTTATTTTCTCCGGCTTCTTAAGCCTGTTGGATTTGTCTGTACCCAGACACCTTTGATTGCTTCCGCTGATGTAATGAATGCTATGTTGGGACATGTGTCCTCTGGATGATTGTATTTGCTATTTCTGCCTTAGTGAAGGCCATTTGCAACCTTATTTCAATCTTTTGTGTCTTAGAGGCATGTTGTGTTATCCTTTTGTTCAAAAACCGTTGACGTACCATGTGTGTATGGTATGAAGTACGTCAATGGTAGTATCCTGATTTCTACGGGATAGTTTACATCGACGGTGAACAGTAACGGTTGGTTGTCGCACATAAGTGCTGGCCTACCCGTAAGGGGACGCGGGAGCCGTTAAGCCCCGTAATCCAACCAAAGTACTGTTCAGTTCGTACGGTGAGTATCCTCTAGAAGTCTGGGTGCGACAAATGGTATCAGAGCCTGTCTGCCTGTAGGATCCCTTTTTACTGGTCGCAGTTGAGTCTAGAAACTATTTTGTAGCTATATAGGAAAAATGAAACGTGAGAGTAGGAATTCTGCCATTTTTCTTCTTTCCCCACCCACCCACCCTTTTCTGGTAAGGAAGTGCAACGTTGTTTTCTGTTCTCACCTAAACTTTCAAGTTAGGATTTCACGTGTTTTGGGTTCTCCTTAGTACCTCAGGACTTTTGGTCTCGTTTTCCCGATGTTGCTTCGATATCCTGTTCTTCTCAAGAACCTTTTCGTCCGTTGAAACCTTGCTGTTGTTTTCCACTTCATTTCATCTACCGGAGTCTAATCAAAACCTCCCAAATCATCTGCAGATGGATCTCAGGTTCTACCCGCAGGTGGTTCGGATGACTCGCTGTGAGAGCACCGCCGGTTATCCGGAGATGCTGAGAGACATGGTGACTTATCTGGGGTTCCATTGGGCACCAGAGTACCAGGTCTACGAGCAGCAGCGAGAGTTTGACCAGACCTGCTACCGGGCTATCGTCTACATTCTGTCGGATGATGGCAGGAGAGTTGTCCACCGCTACGAGGCAGTAGGTTCCACAGTGGATATGGCTGTGCAGCAGGCCGCTTACGTGAGTCTCACCGTCCTCCGTGCTGACTACTGGGGGTTTGACGATTCTATCTATCGTCACATCCCCCATGGTTACATCACGTCGGCGGGAGTTCACTTCACTCTCCACAACAACCTGGATACCTACGAGTCTGATAGCTCCAGGCTGCACACCACTGCCCAGTTCGTGAGGCACAGTGACGCAGTTGCTTCCACACTTTCTCAGGAGTTAGCCTCAGTCAGGGAGCAGCTCCACCTTGCTCTCACTCGTCTGGCGACGTACACCACAGACTTTGTTGGAGATGAGCGCTTTGCACGTTGCGTTCAGACAGCTGGGTTACCGCTGCCAGATGCTGGAGGTTACGAGCCGATCAGAGGCCCACTTCTCGACCTCGGAGCTGGTTACACAGGGATTCCCCGCTATGGAGCACAGGGAGACGACGCTTTCTACTTCACCACACCGAGAGTTGCTCTCAGAGCAGTTCCTATCTACAGGGATCGTCGTGATACCTACTTCCGTGGGATTCCTCCTCACCGTATCTCTCGTCGTACTACTCACCGCCGTCCTGCGTGATGAGCATGGGAGTACCGATGTATCCGTTCCTAGCTATGTTTAGTTATCCTGTGGCATTCGAACCATGTATTGGTCTGTTGGATATTCTGATGTATTTGAACATGTGATGATGTACCTGTTGGTTATCTATTCATGCGTCGGAATAATCTCTCTTTCAGTTACCAAGTCTATCCTTTGCTGTTATTGTGCTAAAATGCATTTCTGTTCAGGATGCCTCCAACCAGGAACACCATGCCTGAACCACCTCCGCTCACGGAGCTGTTGACTCAGATGACTCAGGTCGTGGCTCAGATGGCCCAGATCCAGGCTAACCAGAACAACAACCAGAATGCTCCGCGAGTCAGCATCAAGGAGTTTCTGAGCTTGGGGCCGAGAGCTTTCGTGGCAACACGTGAGCCTCTGGATGCTGATGACTGGATCAGGGAGATGAACAGGGCTCTCGAGATTGCTCATGTTGCTGAGGAAGATAAGGTCAAGTATGCCACCTACCTACTGAAGGGTCAGGCAGCTACCTGGTGGGAGAACTACCAGACCATGAGAGCTGGCTATCCTATCACCTGGGGTTGTTTCAAGGATGCCTTCCTGAAGCACCACATCCCGGATGGTCTCATGGAAAGGATGCGTGAGGAATTCTTCTCTCTCAAACAGGGCAAGCTGGACGTCCTCGGCTACCAGAACGAATTCAATCGTCTCGCTCGATACGCCGGTGACGAAGTGTTCACTGAAGCCAAGAAGATGGCAAGGTTCCGCCGAGGTTTTAACCCGGAACTGAAGTACGCTCTCACCAACGTCAAGTGCAAGGACTTCGTGGAGCTCGTAAACACCGGGCTCAATGAGGAGAATGGGCGCAAGGCGTTCGAAGAGTCGCGCAAGCACTCGCGTGAGGGTGGTTCCTCCTCCAACATGACCACCCCTCCGCAGAAGCGCCGCATCTGGGTGCCAAACAGTGCTGTCACTAGGGCTCCAAATGCCCAAGCTTCTCCAGGCTTTGGTCCCCGCCCACCCAACCCATCTCAGATGCAGGGCCAGAGGTTTCCAATGGGGCAGCCAAGGCCAGGACCTCCTCGTGTCGTCACTTGATTCAAGTGCAAGGAGACTGGGCACTACGCTGATAAGTGCACTCAGAAGCAGCTACCTCCACCACCTCCTCGCCCCAACACCAACCAGGCTATGGTTCGTGCTCCCCCGGCTAAAGCCTTCAACTCCAACAACAGGCCTGTCGGGAGGACCGCGAGGGTGAATCATATCAAGGCCGACAAAGCTGAGGAAGCTGCTGACGTCGTTCTCGGTACATTCCCCGTAAACTCTAACCCAGCTAAAGTGTTGTTTGATACCGGAGCATCGCATTCGTTCGTGTCAAAGATCTTTGCGACAGCAGTTAAGCTACCTTTTGTTGGTTTGGGTTCCCCGCTAGTAGTAAACTCCCCTGGAGCAACTATGCAAACTTCCAAGATCAGTCATGAGAATCAGATCTTGATTGGAGGTCACATGTTCCTTGCTTCCCTCATTCTGCTTGGCAATTCTGACATTGATGTCATCCTTGGCATGGATTGGTTGAAGGCCAATAAAGCTACGATTGATTGTGCTAAGAAGTCAATAACTCTGTTCCACCCTTCCGGCCAGATAGTCTATTCTCCAAGTGAATCAAGTTCTGTCCAGCTGTACACCCTGGATGCTAAACCACTACCTCTGCTTGAAAATGTTCCGGTGGTTTGTGAATTCCCTGACGTCTTTCCAGAAGAGTTGCCAGGGATGCCTCCGGACAGAGCAGTTGAGTTCGTGATCGAGCTTGAACCAGGTACTGCACCAATCTCTAAGCATCCATACAAGATAGCTCCTCCTGAACTGAAATTGTTGAAGGAGCAAACCGATATGTACATGGAGAAAGGTTACATTCAGCCTAGTTCCTCCGCTTGGGGTTGCCCAACTCTGTTTGTTGCCAAGAAGGATCAAACAAAAAGACTCGTGGTTGACTATCGTCCTCTCAACGAGAAAACCATCAAGAACAAATATCCAATTCCTCGTATCGATGATCTTTTTGATCAACTTGCTGGAGCCTCAATATTCTCAAAGTTGGACTTGAGGATGGGTTACCATCAAATAAAGATCAGAAAGGAAGATATTCCAAAAACAGCTTTCACCACTCGTTACGGTCTATATGAATACACCATCATGTCATTTGGTCTCACCAATGCACCGGCAACCTTCTCAAGACTCATGAATTCTGTCTTCCATGAATACCTCGACAAGTTCGTTGTGGTATATCTCGATGATATTCTGGTCTACTCAAAATCCGAGGAAGAGCATGGAGAACACCTTCGTCTCACTCTCATGAAACTTCGCGAGCATCGTTTGTATGCCAAGTTCTCCAAATGTGAGTTCTGGATTCCAGAAGTTGCATATCTTGGTCATATCATCTCCGCCAAAGGCATAGCCATTGATCCTGAAAAGGTTAAGGCAATTGTTGATTGGAAACCCCCTAAGACGGTGAAGCAAGTCAGAAGTTTTCTTGGCTTGGCTAGCTATTGCCATCGTTTCGTCCAAAACTTCTCCAAGATTGAAAAACCTCTCACTGATCTCACAAAGAAGGACAAAAAGTTCATTTGGACTCCACAGTGTGATGAGAGTTTCAATCTCCTGAAGACTAAACTCACTTCCACCCCAGTTCTGGTTGGCCCAGATACTACCAAGCCTTTCCAGATATTCTGTGATGCATCTCTCCAAGGCTTAGGAGCAGTTCTTATGCAAGAACGTCAAGTTGTGGCTTATGCTTCACGTCAGTTGAACCCACATGAGCAAAACTATCCCACACATGATCTTGAACTTGCAGCAGTTGTGTTTGCCCTCAAGAAATGGAGACAATACTTGTTGGGTAACAAAACTGAAATCTTTTCCGATCATAAGAGTCTGAAATACATCTTCACTCAGCCAGATCTGAACCTCAGGCAAAGGAGATGGATTGAGAAGATTAAAGACTTTGATCTCACCATTTCTTACACTCCAGGCAAGGCTAATGTTATGGGCGACGCTCTCAGTCGCAAGTCATATTGCAATAATCTCATGATCATGGAAAGCCAACCTCCACTTCATGAAGAATTCCAGAAGCTGAACCTTGGTCTTGTTCCTCAAGGCTACCTTGCTAGCTTGACAGCCAGTCCAACTCTCGAGGACAAGATTCGTTCTGAACAACTTCGTGATACTGAAATCAAGAAGATGGTTGAGCACATCAAGGAAGGCAAGGATAAATTCAAGTCCTTCTCAGTTGATGATAAAGGAACTGTGTTCTTTGAAGGACGCATTGCAGTTCCTCAAGTTCAAAGTCTAAAAGATATCATTCTCAAGGAGGCTCATGAAACTCCTCTCTCCATTCACCCTGGAAGTACAAAGATGTACCAGGATCTCAAGACTCTGTATTGGTGGCCTGGCATTAAACGTGAAATTGCTCAATACGTTTCTGAATGCGACGTTTGTCAACGTGTTAAGGCAGTCCATCAGAAAACAGCAGGTCTACTCCAACCTCTGAAAATTCCTGAGTGGAAGTGGGACATGATTGAAATGGACTTCGTTACTGGGTTTCCAATGTCCAAAAAGGGCAACGATGCAATCTTCGTTGTTATTGATCGTCTCACTAAAGTAGCTCATTTCTTCGCTGTCAAGGAAACTATCTCAGCTAGCCAGCTAGCAGAGCTCTATACAGCAAAGATTGTTCCCCTTCATGGTGTTCCATTGGAAATAAGCTCAGACCGTGGAAGTATCTTCACTTCTCATTTCTGGAAAAGTTTTCAAGAAGCATTGGGCACTAAACTTCTGTTCAGCACAGCTTATCACCCTCAGTCTCAGGGGCAAGTCGAAAGAGTCAATCAGATTCTCGAGGATATGCTCAGAGCATGTGGTATCTCCTTTGGCATGAAATGGGAGGATTGCCTTCCATATGCTGAATTCTCCTACAACAACAGCTACCAGGCAAGCCTAGGCATGGCACCATTTGAGGCACTGTATGGTCGCAGATGCAGGAGTCCAATCAATTGGTCTGGAGCTGGTGAACGTTCACTCCTAGGCCCTGACATTGTTAAGGAAGCCGAGGAGAAAGTTCGTATCATTCGTGACAATCTCAGGATTGCTCAGTCTCGTCAGAAGAGCTATTATGATAGCAAGCACAGGGATATGATCTATGCACCTGGTGATAAGGCATATCTCCGTGTAACTCCCCTCAGAGGCACTCATCGTTTCAGTGTGAAAGGAAAGCTGGCACCAAGATACATTGGTCCTTTCAACATTCTCTCAAGGCGTGCAGAAAATGCTTATCGTCTTGAACTTCCAGAAAAGCTATCCAAAGTGCACGATGTGTTCCACGTGTCACAACTCAAGAAGTGTTTCAAAGATCCAGATCGTGCAGTTGATCATGATTCTATCGAACTGCAAGATGATCTATCTTATGAGGAGCACCCTGTTCGTATTCTCGATGAGACCGAGCGTAAGACTCGCAACAAGAGCACCAAGTTCTTGAAAGTGCAATGGTCGCATCATTCCGATAAAGAGGCAACATGGGAGACCGAAGAGGATCTTCGCAATAAGTATCCGGACCTTTTCACTTCTCCGTAGGAATCTCGGGGCGCGATTCCTTCAAGGGGGGGCGTTTTGTAACATCCAAGTATGAAAACCCCTAGTTGTTTTACTTCCTTGTTTTATTTAAGCAATGCATCATGTCATCATCCTCATTTTTTTTTCTGTTTGCATTGTTTTCTTAATGAAAGTCAAACTTAATCAACCTTTGTTTTCACACTTGTCTGTTACAATCTTTCAAATAAAGAATTGCAAAATCAAAAACATCAATTGCTTCCAATTATTTCATATTGGATCAATTATTAAATTGTTGCTTAATTCAATCAATCACTTTAATCAATTAATTTCAAATCATTTCCAAATTCAAACCATTTCTCAAAATCATTAATCTTTTGAATCCATGAAGTTCACCACTAGTTGGAATTCTTTAAATCACTTTAAAACCCTAGGGGAAACCCTATTGAAATTACTTTGTTTTCTAATATTAATTAATATTGGGAATTTCAAATCAATTTGGTTCAATTTTTAAACAGCAAGCAAACATTTAAAATTTTGAAAACAAAAGCTACCAAATGTTTGCTTTTCACCTAAGGAAGTTATCCTAATTTTTCCAAATTTTTCTATAAACAAAAACCTATGTTTTTATTCCAAAAGCAAAGCTACAAAAAAAAAACAGAAAGGAAAAAAATAAAAAAGGAACAAAACCTACAGCGCGCGCGGCAGCTAACCCTACCCAGCCCACTAACCTAACGCGCGCGCCAGCCCAACCCAACTAAACCGCGCGTAACGCTTGGAGATTCGCGCTGCTCTTCTAATCGTCTTCGTCGCGCGGTACGGCAGCGCATCGGAGGCGCCACCGCACCCCCGCAGCGACTCCGGCGGCCAGCGACGCCCTGCCGCGCCTATAAGAGCCCTAGGGTACCCCCGTACCAACCCTAGCGCCCTAGGTTTCCTTTCCCCTCTCCGCCGCCGCCGATCGTTTCTTCCCCGACGAGATTTCCTCGCTGCTCCACCTCACCGGCGGCAGCTACTCTGAAGATTCCGATGGCGCCGCCACCTCTCTCACCTACTTAGCCACCCACCACCTGCCATCGCTTCACCGCTCCTTCCTCTCCCCCTTGGACACCAGAAACAACACCGGTGAGCCTCAGATCGACGCCGCGATCTCTTCCCTCTCCGGCCACCGTGCCACCTTAACTGAATCCGATGTGCTCGTCGACGTTGCAGGGTCTCTCTGCACCGTTCGTTTTCTGGAATCGCTTCGCCACGTCGTCCTCTACTCGTTGGACACCTGCGGGAGCCCGGAGCACTGCTGCTTCCTCGCCGTCGTCTTCGACATCGCCGCGGACGCTGTCGTCAGCTAACGTCATCACCGAGCCGCTGCTTTGATTACTCCGGTGGTGAGCCCCGTCCTCCTCGAATCTTTCCCTCCTGTGCATCGCCACGCATCAGTGCATCTGCCCAGTCCAGCATCCACTCGTGCACGTCCACGATCACCGCAACGCCGGCGAGCCCCTCTGTTCTGACGGACGAGCAAGCTTTTGTTCGTCAGATTCAGTTAACGTTGTCGATGAAAGATAACCTGTATGCGTCCCCGTATCTGTCAAACGACTGAACGCAGCGCAGCTGGTTGCGCTTCTCTGAACTTTGCGGCATGGCGCGGGTTCGAGCCGCAGCGCCCCCAAATTTTTGCTCCTTTTCGCTTCCAGCGCAGCAGGCCCACCTGTCATGGACTCTCCCTGCCACGCAAGCATGCGCGCAGTGCCACAGTGGCATGTGGCTCACTGGTTAGTGGCTAGGGGTAGAGAGCCAGTGGGTAACAAATGTTTCTGCGAAATTCCAGGAAATTACAAATTCATTTTAATTAGCAGAATTAAAACAAAACTTTAAAATTTAATAACTTCTATTCTGTAATTCCTTTAAATGCAAGTTTTATATGAATTCTGATCCAAATTTCCTAATCTTTCCAAATATCCAATTTGTGTACTGTTTTGGAAATTACAAATGCATTTTAAAATTCAAATTTAAATAATTCAAATGCTAAATTATAAATTCCATAACTAATTATTTATAAATCCAATAAATGCAAATAAAATATGTTTTCCATGCCATTTTAAATAACCTAATCAAATATAATTTTTGTTTTCTGTTTTGAATAATTAAAATTGCCTAAACAATTTAAATCTTGTTTAATTCAATTAAAAATTGTTTAATATTGTTTAATTCATAATTAAATAATCCAAATTCCAATTTCAAAATGTGAAACATGTAATCCAACTAAAATTTGATAACCTTTTCAAATATCAACTTTGTTGTTTGGTTTGATCAATTTAACTTGATTAAAACAACCACTACTTGTTTAACCCCATTAAGTACCAAAAATTGCCAAACTTAATAAATGTTTTCTAAACTTGTTAACCATCATTCCAATTGCATTTAATATTGTTATTTTCTTGTCCTTCATCATGCATGCTTCATGCTAACTCACCAACACATAATGCTTAGTGGTAGAACAATTAATGCAACTCTAAGACATGGGTTTTCCATATGCAATCTTTGCCTATGGAATCCAATTAAACTTGTGTATCATATCAATTAGTTTATTCTGATGCATCTATTAACTTGTCATGCATCATATTTGATTGTGCACTATGCCATGATGATGATTGTTTATATTTCTGCCTTGTTTGTTTGCTTCTTCTCGGATAGACAACGACGTTGATACCGACGACCTTTACGACACCCCTTCTGAGGATCTAGCTCAGTACCCGGCTACTGGGTTTGCAGGCAAGTTATCACTCACATGAACCATCGTGTTCCTTTCAACATTGGTTACCGATACTTTCCGTTGATTCTTTTCTGCTAGCCATAGTGGTAGTTGTTTCTGTTACGAACCTATCACATGATACCCTAAACCCTGATATTGCCATCACCTCTAGTCCTAAAACCCCGTTGCTTGGGCCCGTGTCTTACTAGCATGCTTAGGGTTGTTTTGCCCGAGTCTGTTATCCGTTACCTTCTGTTATTATATTCTGTTATATTCTGGGCTCGATGTTAAACAACACCTGTTAATTTGAGGTAATAATAATTTGCTGATAAGGCACCGGCAGGAGGCCCGGCGTGGTTTTGAGGCCTGCTAGTGTCGACCCTAATAGGAAAAGGGTCTTGTCTACTGATCCATGATGAGCGCACTACCCGCATGTGGGAAGCGTGTATGGGCGCCCCCCTCAATTTGACTCGATCCGCATCTCGTCCAAATCACCACACTTAGTTCGGGCTTTCCATTTGATGCACGCATATGCAGGTACGAACCCGAGGCCAGGGTGGAACTTTTGTAGTCGGCATTTAGGGCGGCGTGATCTTCCAGTGCTATGAGGGTCCTCCTTTTCTTCGGGGGGCTCGATTAGCCGCGCACGCACAGCACGTGGTGCTTTGGGCTTGATGCGAGGAAAGGTTGAATTGTGTTGAGTGCCCCGCTCGGTGGGAAAGGCCTTCCCATCTGGCGGGTTATTCTTACGTGTACGGCCAAATTGGTGCACCCCTGCAGGGTTAAATCTTCTCGAGAAGCCGTGTTTTCCGCGGTTATGGTTGACTTGGTGAAAGTACTGGCTAACAAGTACTCAGAACAACTTACACCTAACTAATGATAACTTGACTAGTAATAGGCTTATTGACACAACAATTTGATCCATCATTAATCCAACTGTGTGAGTTATCCTCGGATTGCTTCTTTGGATAAGGGGCGAGATCCAGGATGGGTTTGTTTGGTGGTTAGCTATAGTTGGTTACGTTACGCTATCTTATCTCTTTCTGATACACCGGAAGTTGTAGTATGTTCTGTAGATGGTTATTGCAGCCAGTTGCAGCATCTTTCATACTCTTTCCTTCCGTTGATCCCAAGGCATCTGTACTTGGTGTTGACGGGCTACACTTTGGTGAACTGTGAGTCTTGCTTGCCAGTACGTTGTTGTACTGACCCCTTTGGGGCTGTGGTTTACGCAGACTACGACTACGGCTACGATGACCACCAGGATGGCTACTTCGTGGAGTTTGACGAGACTGCAGACGAGTAGTTAGCTGGACCAGGGCTGGATCCAGGACCTACGTGGATGGGCTTCGTCTTCTTTATTTTCTCCGGCTTCTTAAGCCTGTTGGATTTGTCTGTACCCAGACACCTTTGATTGCTTCCGCTGATGTAATGAATGCTATGTTGGGACATGTGTCCTCTGGATGATTGTATTTGCTATTTCTGCCTTAGTGAAGGCCATTTGCAACCTTATTTCAATCTTTTGTGTCTTAGAGGCATGTTGTGTTATCCTTTTGTTCAAAAACCATTGACGTACCATGTGTGTATGGTATGAAGTACGTCAATGGTAGTATCCTGATTTCTACGGGATAGTTTACATCGACGGTGAACAGTAACGGTTGGTTGTCGCACATAAGTGCTGGCCTACCCGTAAGGGGACGCGGGAGCCGTTAAGCCCCGTAATCCAACCAAAGTACTGTTCAGTTCGTACGGTGAGTATCCTCTAGAAGTCTGGGTGCGACATGGTCGCAGTTGAGTCTAGAAACTCCAAGCCAAGTTTATGTATCTTATGATGTCTGACGGAGCAGCAAAATTATGGTTCAACAACCTGCCCGAAAAATCCATCAATTCGTGGAGTGAGTTAAAATCGGCTTTCATCAAACATTTTCATCGAACATGCAGGAAACTATATACAGTCGACGACTTGGACAGGTGTATCCAAAGAAAAGGAGAATCGGCACGCAGTTGGGTACGCAGGGTTATGGAGATACTTCATTCGTCCACAGATATTCAACCGAAAGATGCAATACAAGCTATGGCAAAGACATGCAGATACACGCCCTTGGTGCAAAAGTTGGTGCGCATGAAATCTAGTAGGCATGTGTTGGAAATCACTATGGGGGAATTAATGGACGCGTGCAACAAGCATGCCTCCACTGATACCACGGAAGAGGACATAGAGGAAAAGAAAGGGAAGGCTAACATGAGCAGTAATGGAAAACCCGGCAACAGCGCCACGTCGGGTAATAATGGAGGTGGTAACGGAAATAATCAGCATAAACGTCCGTACGAGGGAAACTCCGAGTTAGTCGCCAATACCGAGGCCGGGTTCCCAAGGCCTAGGGTAGATGGAGACTTCAACGGAGGAAACTTCAACGGAGGAGGCAATTATCAAGGACCACCACGGCCGGCTAACCACATAGAAGCCTTCAGGATGCCTTGCCCACGTCATAGTAGGAATGGCAAGCCGGCTAATCATCCGTTGGAGCAATGTGTGGACTTACAGAGGTGGAAAAACGAGGAGATACAGAAAGTCCTGCGAGGCGCAGGTCGGGGAGGGGGACCGGATCTGGGTGGAAACCCGGGCAACAGACCACCCCCCGCTGGCAACACAGGAGGCGGTAATCCGGGTAATAACCAGGGTGGTGCGGGTGGCTTTCAGGCTAATCCAAAGAAATTAGGGCAATACCATGTCCATACCACTGGGAACTTCAAAAGGGAGATAAAGGTGCTCAAGAGAGCGGTAAACTCGGTTTCCTCGTGTGTCCCAAGATACCTGAGATGGTCAGATCAAGAGGTAACATGGAGCAGGAGAGATCACCCGGAAGCAATAGAAAATCCGGGCGTGCTAGCTTTGGTGGTAGCGCCACAGGTCAATGGCTACGAACTGAATAAAGTTTTGATGGATGGTGGGAGTAGCACCATTATCCTATACTGGGAAACCTTTTTACGTATGGGGCTCAAGGAGTCTCAGTTGCAGAAAAGTTCCACAGTCTTCCATGGAATTGTGCCAGGACATTCGGCCTGCCCTGAGGGAAAGATTACACTAGAGGTTGCTTTTGGAGAATCTAAGGATAACTACAGATTAGAGTGGCTCACATTCGAGGTGGTGAAATTTCGTAGTCCTTATCATGCGCTGTTCAGAAGGCCGGCTTACGCCAAATTCATGTCTAGGCCGTGTTATGTGTACCTACAGCTAAAAATACCGGGTCCTAAACAAACTATCACTATACATGGGAACAGGGCTGTGGCAGCCGAGTGTGATGAGGGAGATGCGGCACTTGCAGAACAAGCTTGTGCGAAGGAAGAACTCAGGTATTACCGGTCTCAGGTAGACCCGGAAGATCGAACAACTTTGAAGAAACCAAACACGGACGACGAGAGAGCCAAGTTTAAAGCTGCCCAAGACACGAAGATGGTGGCTTTTATTGAGGGTGACTCTTCCAAACAGTTTGCCATAGGTTCTAACCTGGGTAATGAGGAGGAAGAGGCACTCATAAAGTTTATTCGCGAGAATCAGGACGTGTTCGCCTGGACGCCGAGTGACATGCTGGGTATCCCGACTGAGCTCGCTGAACACAGCTTGCATGTTGATCCCAAGTCTCGGCCAGTGAAGCAGAGCCTAAGAAAAATGAACGAGGAAAGGAGAAAGGCTATAGGGGCAGAGATAGCTCGGCTCCTAGCAGCCGGCTTTATCATGGAGGTCTTTCACCCGGACTGGCTGGCAAAGCCGGTTTTAGTGCTGAAAAAGAACAATGAGTGGAGAATGTGCATAGATTATACGAGTCTCAATAAGCATTGCCCAAAGGATCCATTTGCCCTTCCAAGGATAGATCAGATCATAGATGCAGTCGCAGGAAGTGACCTATTATGCTTCCTGGACGCTTATTCCGGGTATCACCAGATAAAACTAAAAAAGGAAGATTGGGAGAAAACATCATTCATAACCCCTTTTGGGGCCTTTTGCTATAAAACTATGACCTTTGTATTGAAAAATGCAGCTGCAACATACCAACGGTGTATTCAGAAGTGCTTCGAGGATCAGATCGGACGCAACGTCCATGCTTATGTTGATGATGTGGTGATCAAAACAAGGAAGGTAGAAACATTCATTGATGACCTGAAAGAAACATTCAAGAACCTGAGGAGATACCAGATGAAGCTCAACCCAACCAAGTGCGTGTTTGGGGTTCCTGAGGGGAAGTTACTTGGTTTCATCGTTTCTGAGCGGGGGATCGAGGCTAACCCGGAAAAGATCAAAGCCATCCAGAGCTTGAAAAAGCCGGAAGAGCTGAAACATGTCCAGAAGCTTACGGGATGCGTGGCCACGTTAAGCCGGTTTATATCCCGGCTCGGAGAAAAAGCGATACCCCTATATTGACTCTTGAAGAAAACAGACAAGTTCGTATGGGACCAAGAGGCGTACGAGGCATTTGAGGCTCTAAAAAATCAGTTATCTGAGGCACCGGTCCTAGCCGCGCCGGATCCCAAGGAGCCTATGTTATTGTATGTTGCGGCTGGGCCCCGGGCAGTTAGCGCAGTGGTTGTGGTTGAGTTCAAGGAGGATGGGAAGGATCACCCGGTGCAAAGGCCGGTTTACTATGTGAGCGAGGTCTTATGGGAAGCGAAGCAGCGATACCCACACTGGCAAAAGCTAGTCTTTGGGGTATTCATGGCCAGCCGGAAATTGAAGCCATACTTTCAGCAACACCCTATCACGGTGGTAAGCTCAATTCCAATGGCAGACATCATAAGAAATTTAGACGCAACAGGCAGGGTGGCCAAGTGGGCCATTGAGATGGGAGACTACCACATCAACTATGAGCCCCGGTCCATGATCAAGTCTCAAGCTTTAGTCGATTTTGTCAACGATTGGACTCACACAAGCATGCCCATGATGTTGCCAACTTCAGAGTCTTGGGTGATGCATTTTGATGGCTCCAAGCAGTACGAGGGGTCAGGAGCTGGGGTGGTACTTACATCACCAAAAGGAGACAAATTGAGTTATGTGTTACAAATTCACTTCGACTGCTCTAACAACGTGGCCAAGTACGAGGCCCTGTTACATGAACTACGAGTAGCAAAGGAAATGAACATCAAGAGGATAAGCTGCTACGGAGACTCGGATCTCGTGGTACAGCAGGTCTCAGGAACATGGGATAGAAAGGATGCAACCATGGCAGCATATCGCAGAGAGGTGGACAAGGTAGCCGGGTCTTTTTCTGGGTATCAGGTGGAGCACATTGATAGGCGAAAGAACGAGGCAGCAGATGCGCTTGCCAGACTCGGTTAGCGCCGAGAGCCGGTTCCGCCTAATGTCTTTCTGGACGAGTTATGGCGGCCCTCTGTCAGAACCGAATCTGAAGAAGAAGTGGCTCACCAAGACCCGGATTTGGAGTTAGTGGCCGCAGTACGTGCTATCCCGGAATGGACAGAGCCGTTCCTAGCGTTTCTACTACGGGGCGAGTTACCACAACAGGAGGTTTTAGACCGACAAATCTTGAGATGAGCAAAGGGTTACTCTATCATTAACGGAGAACTTTATAAGAGAAGCGTTGCAGGTGTCTTTCTACGCTGCGTAGCCCCAGAAGAAGGCCGTCAAATATTGAAGGTGATTGCAGACATCATGCCTCCACGAGATCCCTTGTGGCTAAGGCGTATCGGCACGGTTTCTTTTGGCTCACGTCCATAGCAGATGCAGAGCGCCTAGTAGCAAGATGCGATGGGTGTCAAAGGTATGCTCGGCAAACTCATGTGCCGCCTATGGAGTTGAGGACGATTCCCTTGATTTGGCCGTTTGCTGTTTGGGGTATGGATATGGTAGGTCCTTTCCACATGTCTCCATGCAAAAAGACCCATCTGCTAGTGGCTATTGATAAGTTCACAAAATGGGTTGAGGTCATGCCTATTACAAATTGTGAGGCGGCCACAGCTGTGAGATTCTTGAAGAAGATCATACATCGATTTGGATACCCCCACAACATAATCACAGACAATGGAACCAACATGTCCTTAGGAGAGATGGAGAAATTTTGTGGAAACAATGGTATCCGGCTTGATGTGGCCTCTGTGGCCCACCCACAAGCCAATGGGTAGGTGGAAAGAGCAAACCAGGAGTTACTTCGAGGATTGAAACCACGACTATTAGTCCCGTGTCTTCGAGCTGCTGGAGCATGGGTGGAGGAGTTACCTTCTGTGGTTTGGGGAATTAACACTACACCTAACAGATCTACTCAGATGACCCCGTTTTTTATGGTTTATGGTGCAGAGGCAGTCCTTCTGAGTGATATTATCCATGATTCGCCCCGTGTGGCAGCTTACATTGAGGCGGAGAACGAGAAGACCCGGCAAGATGCCGTGGACATGTTAGAAGAGCATAGGGAGCAAGCTTTGGAGCGATCAGCTATATATCAGCAGGACTTGAGGCGGTATCACAGTCGCCGAGTCAAAACCCGGGTTTTCCAGGAAGGAGACCTGGTGTTGCGCTTAGTACAATCCAAGGAAGGAAAGCACAAGCTACCCCCCCCCATGGGAGGGCCCGTTCATCATAAGCCGGAATTTGCACAACAGATCATACTACTTGATAGATGCAAGGGAAGAGTCGGATACTGTCAATGACACTACCCATACCACTTCATCTATGCAAGAGCGAGAAAGACCATGGAACGTGGCTCAGCTACGTCCCTACTATACTTAGCATAGACTCGGTTTGCAAGTTGTATTGCACGATGTAACATGCAGCAGGTTTCAGACGCACTCTTTTCCTATCCAGGGTACCTAAGGGGACTGGAGGGTTTTTAATGAGGCGGCCTGCTGACCTAACCTTTTCATATCAATAAAGAGATGGTTAAATCATTATAGTTCTTGTGTTTCCTGTATTTTTGTTTCTTTGCATATTTTTCTATGTTTGATCATGATTTATATCAGGTAAGTATATTACGTTTAGTTAATTATAATTACCCAATTGTGAGAAATATAGTCTCAAGTTTACACACCTTTTTGTTTTTATTTTAAGTTATTTGTAAAGCCTATTATTGCATAGCATATACCTAGGTCTTGGGGACTGATTGCTTGAATAGCACAGTTACAAACTCAGACCCGGCCACGATGCCATTAAGGTGTGAGGACTGATTACTTGTAATAAGTACAATTGCAATCTCATAACCTGGACAATAGAGCCAAACTTTTCTTGGCCTTTCTTGTTTAAGCCTGATGTGACTCGCAACAAAGTGGCATGTTTGCTAGCCTATAAATTCAATCAGTCATGATGCCCATGGGGACTTGCCTGACCCTGTTTTCATAGAGTTATAGCAACATTGAGTATCCACGCGAAATCCGTCTTACAACAAAGAGGGTCAAAAGGGTCATCCAAACCATAAGTTATGCAGAGTAAAGGCAATAGCCCGAAACTCACAATGTATTAAGCATAAACTTCAAAGAATATAAAGGATAGTGGTACGGTTGAGGACTTGGAGAAAATAAAAGGTTTTCTTAGATCCATCAACTCCCAGATCCCAAACCCGGGTCTCAGGGACTTGGGGACTTGAGAAAGCGAAAAAAATTATAAGCCAAGGATCCCAAGACCCAAAACCCGGGCCTTGGGGTCTTGGGGACTTAAGAAGCAAAGTTTTCCAAGCCAGAAAACCCTCAACCCAAAGTCCGGGTCTTGGGGACTTGGAAGAAAATCTTCACGATCCCACAATCCGGACTCGGTACCCATCACAAAGAAATGCATACCAAAAGAAAAAATATGCAAACATAAGGTCGAAAAGTGCATACCAAATGGATGACCAGAAGGGCCATCAAAGCCATAGAAGTTTAAACGTATTACAGACCAAAGGAGTAGTATCAAAAGTGCACAGGCGCATTATCAAATAAACAAGTGTAACATGCATATTACAAATGCCTATTGGACAAATGAGCGTTTGTTGGTAAAGACGAGAACATTACCCGGCGTCCATAGCCGAGTCATCAAGGGTGGTCTTGGCAGTCGGGTCTTCGGTGTTCTCCTCTGTAGCTTTCTCTGCCTCCGTGTCCGGGTCAACCGCAGAATGAGCGCGAGCTGGAGGAGGGACAACTAGAGTCGATGACGCTGGTGCAGAACCGGCCCTGGCTTTCTTCTTGGCAACCTCTTCCTTGTACCAAGTCAATATATCAAAGGGAGCAGGGAAATCAGAGGGTACCGGCTTATCTTCAGCGTTGTACGGAGGGGTAAGCTTGTTTACATCGAGCTTCTCGGCGATCAAGCTGGCGAGTGACGAATTTGAGTATTGATGACTTTGAGGTCCTTTGCTGTGAACCTCGAACCATCAGTATTAAACTCAGGAAATCCATTCACAAGCGTTGCCGGATCAATCTTCGGATAGTAGGCTTTGGCTAACGCAAGACCGCGTATCACTCCAACTCGGCACGCCGAGCGTTTCCAGATATCAATCCAGGCAGGGATTGTCGAGTATGCTTCAAGCATCTGGGTCACGCCGCCATAAGTGCCGGTCCACTTCACAGCCTTGAGGGTCCACTTCGTCCCCGCCGAGAATTAGTTAAACTAACCTGATGCTCCCCACTTCAGTTGCTTTTAGAGAGTGGTACTCCTTTAATATCTTTTCAAAATCAAGGCCGCTTAGAGCCGGCCTGGAAGAGCTGGGGTTCTAATTACCCGGTGGTGGGGTCGCCTCCAGTTTGAGCGGGTCGACTCTGGTCGCTTGGGTATTGGGAGCAGGAGCTGCCCTTTGCGTCCCAAGATACTCGATGTCGGGATCAGCCGACTGATGCGTGGGCGAGGAGACTCGGTCCTGGGAATGGCCGTGTCATCCGGCTCTTGCTCTTCAACGAATGGGGGCTTAATGGCGCTCTCCGGGTCTTCCATCGCCGGGTTATCAACAGGATTTTCCTCCTGGTCACTATGTGTGACCTTGGCTCTGAGAAAAGAAAAACAAAAAGTTAGTAAGCGATAGAGGGAAAGTGTGGAAAATATAGAGATATTGGCGAATAAGGCATGCGAATTACCCGGTATTCACGACAAAGTCGCTTGGAAGATCATTACTAGACCCGGAAGACACCGATAAAGAATCGGAAAGTGAGACTCGGAGCTGTCCGGCTAACGGATGATTTGGAGATGGATATTTTCGAGGAATGTGGGCAGAATAAGTTGAAGGAGTACCGGCACGGCGAGCAGGCGACATAGGGATCCCGGGGTTGAGGGGATCGTCACCCGGAGAAGTCCGGGTTGCCCGTTGCTTGGCTGGAGTTGTGTCCTTCAGAGATGATATAGTGGTTAGATACCTGTTAAGCCTGCACATACCAACATAGGAGTACGGCTCTGAGGTCATGGAGGAGTACGGCACGAAAGTAACTCCCATGGGTTTCCTCTTCTGGACAACCTCAACCTCCGGCTCTGCCTCGCTCTCCTCCGATTGAGAGCCGTCCTTATCAGCTAGTGCTGGTGATGGTGGTGCATTGTCGGAAGGAGGAGAATTTTGGTCTAATAGATTAACAAAGTATCTATTAAGTAGTGACTCGGAATTACCTTCCTCTCTATCACTCGGTTCTTCTTCTTCTTCCAAGTTTTCAGAAGGTGGCGGGGTAACAATCTTCCAGAACTCGTCGTTTTCCTGGGTAAAAAGCAGCCAAGTTAAATGTTAATAAGAGTGCATTTCAAGTAATAGTCGGAATAGAAGGTGTTAGCCGGTTCTTACTGGAGGAGCCGGGTTTGCACGAGTGAAAGGGCCGAGTCCGGAAACGCTCTTGATAACGTCTACTTTCTCGGCCAAGAAGTTCTTCATAGTCCTGTTGATATCCGCGGCCGGGTATGACTTCTCCGAGTATTGGAGAGAGTCGGTTAAGTGACCCAAATATTCGCAGATAAGTTTGGGCCGGATGCTGTTTGGCTGAATCCTACAGCTAACCCAGGTTTTAACTAAGTTTAGCCCACAAAGACCATGGTCCGCAAGGACTGCAAGCTTGTGGAGGAGGGGCTGGATAGATTGTCTATCGGCTTCCGGCGCAAAGGAGCTAAGATTATCGGAGAGGGAGAGAGTCTCAACAGAGAAACCCGGCAAAGGCTTCTGGCCGGATATGGATGTGTCTTGGCAGTAAAAGAAGGTCTTCTGCCAGTGCTTCACGTGACTGTGAAGACTGAGAGTCGGCATCAGAAATTTTTTACGTCTCTGAATGGACACCCCCCACAGACGAGGAGGGGTCCGTCCGTGCTCTCCCTGAAGGGCTTGCATTGGAAGAGCTCTAGAAACAGGGTGAGGTTGGGGGCTGTGCACAGATAGGCCTCACAAAGAACGATAAAGTGGCAGATGTTCAAGATCGAGTTAGGGCCAATGTCAAGAATTCGGAGTTTGAAATGGTGGAGGATTTCGCGGAAAAAAGGGTGACCCGGGGGGCGGAAACCCCGGATCACGTGCTCAAGGAAAATCACGACTTCACCTGGGCCGGGTGAAGGCAGGGTCTCTTCCCCTGGCGCTCTCCAGGAGATTTCCGACTCTGCGGGCAGGACCCGAGACTCGGCTAATTCCTCCAGCTTAGCCTTGGTGACAGTCGACCTAGCCCAGTTGGCTGAGATCAACTGACCCGACTTTTGTTTCAAAGCCGGGTTTTTCCCTTGGACTTAGCGCTAGCCTTGGGTGCCATGGAAATGGATCTAGGTAAAATTGAATGTGAATGAGTGCAAATCCAAAACTCAGGGAAATTCATCTAGTAGTAGAGCAAGGGGAAACGAAATAGAAAGCTAGATATACGATAGACGTCAATCTAAGATTCGAATAAGAAAATCCTAGATCTAGATCTAACGAAGCTTACCGGAGGCGGCGGAGCCGGGCTTGGCGTGCGTGGCGGCGGCGGCTCGGCGACGGCGTGCGCGCAATCAAGCGTTTGAGCCTCAAGCTGTGCTTCGAGCTCCAATGGCGCGACGGGTCCTTGACGCGGAATCTGGCGAGCGCGGACAAAGGTGCGAGGTGGCGGCGCAGGACGGTGACGCGGGCGGTGGTTGGCGGCGAGCTCGGCGGCGCGCGCGTGGGTCCGGTGACGCAGGGCTTGGCCTTGAGCTTTTGGGCGCAGGGAACGAGCGGGAGGAAGAAGATGAAGTTGAAATGGGGGCGTTTAGGAATTTCAGGGTCCTCCCCAGGGGCCTATTTATATGCGCGGGGAAACCCTAGGGTCCCAAACGGTAAGTTGAGCAATTTTCGGAAAGATTTGATCCGGTCCGTAAATTTGGGGATAAGGATCTTGGGAGTTATCGCAAAATGTACGGATTAATCAAGATTGCTGAGAGAGTCGGACTTGAGAAATTGTTGCTCGGACTAGCAGGTGGAGAAAGGGAAGCCGGGTTATAATATGTCCCCCTGAAGTGTTAACTCGGGGAACGACACCCGGCTCGAATGAAAATTGGGTTATTATATGGACCGCCAAAGAGCAGGCCTAGCTACCGTTAAAGCAATCTAACCCGTCATACTTTGGATATAAATGTGTATTGTTTTGTAGGGAATAACATGCGCTTCGTGGTTGGTTCCAAGACGCCCAAGCTATTCTGGGGACTACTGTTCGTGGGATGATAACCCGGTAGGCCTATGTCTAGGCGAGACCCGGCCAGGAGAGATTGCGCGAGACCCAGCCCAAGAGGAAGGAAGTTCTAGAAGACCTGAAAGGGGGCGCAGGCCTTGTAACTCATGCCTTGGGGGGTCACGGTAGGGGATTTGGGGTTATGCGCAGATCCCGAGTGGGATTCTGGAAAGTACCTTGTATGAAAAGTTAGGAAGCCGGGTGTTATATAAACCTGCTTCTAGGGCAAAGAGACCAGGTTTTTGAGTTTTGAGAGAAAGAGAAGGATTTGAGCTTGTAACCCTAGATTGGAGTTTCGGCGACATTATAGCCGGGAACCCTAGATTACTAGTTGACATGGTTTTCTCTGAGCTAAACCCTCTCCCAAACACCAGAGTCGATTTCCCCCAATCTAAGTTACCCCCGGTAACGTCTGCCGTGACTATCCCGCGACAGTTTCATTTCCCGGAATTTCCGGCGAGTGACACGCGTTGATCATCCAACGGTCAAAAGAGCCGTTAGCACGTATCGCGACGGAATTCCAGCTATAAATAGCCGTCTCCATCCCCTCCGGCAAACCTTCCACTTCCCAGTTCTCATCACCTCACGCACTCAGCGCCCAAGCACTGTGAGCAGAGCAAGACCTAAACGCGCGCTCGCACAGCGCCGTTCGCAACCTCGCCGGAGTGCACAGATCCTTCATCGCGCCGCCCAAGAATGGCATCCCCGAACGCTTCCCCGTCTCGCTCCACCGTGACAGAGATAGACGACATCATCAACACCCTGGATCCCACGGTGGATTCGCCTCTCCGCGCCTCAGGCGACGAGCCAGAGAAAACTACCGGCGGCCAAGCTTGCGAGGATCCACCTCTCGCCGCCACAAATCTGGCCGCGCCCTCCTCCGCGCCGTCTCCGCCGTTCGCGCCGGAGACGGCGGAGGAAAAAATACTTCTCGTCGGAGAAGAGCTCGCGGCCGCGTCTGCCGCTGCGTACGCCGCCGCCGGGGCGGAAGACGAAGGGGAAAATGCCGGCAACTGGAGCCAGAGCAGCATTCCTCCCTCACTTCTTCCAACAATGGAGAAGGAGTGGCTTTTGGTGAAGGGCAAATGGCGGATCCCGGAAGACGAGTCCGAGCCGTTGCTCAAAGACGGGGAACGCGTTCTCCTTACCTCCCATATTGCCAGAGGTATGGGTTTTCCGCCGTCCGCCTTTTTTCTTCAGATTTTGGACCACTACCACATTCAACCCCATAACCTGCCTCCCAACTCCATCCTCTACTTAGCCGGATTTCAAGCTCTTTTCGAAGGGTATCTAGTTTTAGCTCCTAGGTTAGACTTCTGGCAGTATTGCTTTGGGGTTAAGCGGAACCCTTCCGAGGGTGCACTCCCGACTTGCGGGACCATATCCTTCACCCTGCGTAGATTTAGGGAGGATTGGTTCCCCAAGATCAAAACCTCGAAATCCGTCAAATTTTGGATGGGTTCCTTCTTCTACCATCCCGACGTTCCCTTTCCCGGAAAAACCACCGGGGTTCCACCTTTCGCCAATACCGCTGCCACTCCCCAAGAAAACTGGGGAACAGAAGCAGTGCAATCTTTGCCGCCAGATCTCCTCAAGATCAAGCGACGCATCGCAAAACTCGTCGCCTCCGATCCACCTCTAACCGGCATGGACACAGTCCTATGCTGGTTAAAGAGGCGAATTCAGCCTTTGGGTGATCACGGCCCTCGCCTTCTGTGTAATTACACGGGAGATGCTGACGCTATGCGGACGATGAGCAAGTCTTTGTTGGCAAAAGACTTGCGAAAGCGCGTAAACCAATTGGTTGCCTCGCGCGACCAATATGAAGAAAGCCGGCCGATGTATACTGCATCTAACCCGGCCCCCAAGGTACGCTTTTCGCCCCTTGAGTTTGTATTCTTTCTATTTTCTCGCATTTTGTTTTAACCCGGCCTTTGCCTCTTTGACAGATCTTTGAACTTCCCGAGTCGGATCTTGCTACTGACGCCGAGCTGGACGTGTTGCGCGCCAACTTCGCTGGCGGGCACAAGCGCAAGAAGGTTTCCACCTCGCAGGAAATTATCGATCTTGACGGTGTTCCCGTCACTACTTCCAGGTTTGTTGCTCTGGGTTTTCTCGATTTATCGGAGTAGTTTCCTTTGTCTCGGAGTTTTAACTTTCCGGCATTTCTCTCTTTTAGCCTGCCCCCCTCAACTCTGAAGCCTAAGAAGCTAAAAAGGTTTAAATCTGTGGTTAGCAGAGGTCCACACCCTTCTCCTGTTACTGCCCCGAATACCCCAGTAGTAATTACAGAAGAGCATGCTGCTGCCCCCAACGCCGAAACCCATCAGACCAGCCAGCCTATTGTGCCGGAAACGGACACGAGGGAAAGGGCGGTCCCTGAAGTGGGAGGTTCTTCTCGAGCAACTGAGGAGGAAACCATTCCCACCTTCGATAGAGATTTTACGAATATCAACGAGGGCCTTAGCGCTGCCGGGACTCTGTTTGCAGATTTTGCAAAAGAGTTCACCGGAACTTGGTCAGGTTTACAGCGGATGAGCGAGGTAATATCTCTAGCCCCCAAGCAATAAGTCAAATGCATGCTTTTAACTTAATGCTTTCATCCTTATTATGCTTGCTACTAACTTAAGCATTTTTGTTTCATTTCCGTGTTTCAGCAAACCACTGAAAGTATAAACCTGGAAGTTTTTGGCAAACTTACCGTAAAGAATAAGGAGGTTAGAAGCCTTCTTTCTATTCTTGACGTTAAGGAAGCGGAGCTGGCATCATCTCAGCATCAGCTGGAGGAAACGACATGTATTTTATTTCTCCGTGGTTTCATTTTTATGCCTTTTTTTCTAAGTATTTTTCCGAGTTTTTCTAACTTGGTAATTTTTCTTGCTTTTCAGCTGCTTTGGCGAAAGCCAAGCAAATTGCTGAAGATGCCGGCAATGCCGAGAACCTTCGCCGGGAGAATCTGGACCTTCATAAGGACCTTATGAGGGTTCAGAAAGAACTGGAGGCCAGCCAGCTGGCTTTTGGCATTGCTCAATCCAATGCCTCCAACCAAGCTAAGAAGGACAAATCAACTATCCGAGACCTGGAGAATGCTTTGACCCTTCGTCTGGAGGAAGGCTCCGAGATGGATAAGATCCTCGGTAAGTTTTCTACTTTTACCGGATTTTCAATGTTTTACAATCTTTCCCTGCTTTCTCCATAACCCTTTGGTTATTTGTCTAAAGACAGGAGATGACCCTGCTTTCTCCATAATCCGAGGCTGCGGGAATGTTGCTCATCAATAAGTTCCTTCCCGCAAGGACTGGGGAGTTCTCGGAAGTTGAAAAACTTCTGGGGGCTATCGTGGAGGTGGCGGAGTCCAAGGAAACCACCTTGTGCTCCGCGGCACGGGGTGGTGCACGCATGGCTCTAGGGCTCATGCGTATGCATTACCCCTCTGCCAAATCTTGGCGCGTGGCATCCGGCATCCCGCAAGGGTATACGGAAGCCCAGCAGACCAATATCTTTGACGAGATCAAAGGTCACGCAACCAAGATCGCTTCCATGGTCAACGTCTCGATCTTCTACCCGGAGGAGGAAATTCCGAAAACTCCAGAAGAATCCTCCAGCAAAGATGACTCGGATGCTTGAAGGAGAACTCCGGGTCCTGGGTAGATAGAAAATAGGAGCATTACCGAACTTATGTTGAAAACATCATTGTAAGGCTTCTATTCTTTTAAATGAACAAGTACTCCGCCATTTGCAGTTAATGTTATATAACTATTTTGCAAGTTTTTTCGGGTTATTATTCCTTTATCTTCTAAATTCTCTGGTTTTGTATGCTTTAACTGTCCTTAGTGCTTGAAATGGCTCGATAGTGTTTTAATCTTCATGCCGAGTGACTGGGTATGACCAATCAGTCTAAAACTCGGAAACATGGATCATGCTAAAGGCATTTTTGCTTACTAGCTCCAGTGACCCAGCACAAAAACAATCAGATAATATTTAGAGAATAGTTAAGGAATTTTTTGTATGAAACTCAGGCACGCAGGCACAATCTGGGTTTCCTTAAGCCTTTTCTAGGCTTAAAATCATTCAGTTTTTTAACACCGAGCACGCAGGCACAATTCAGGTTAACATTGAGTATTTTGAAAGATCATTGGGAAATAGATAAGGCAGAAGATATGCTTTATACTATAATAAACATGTAAAAACATAGAAGTATGGATTCCGACAACTTTATTTCATGATCTCAAAGATGTTTACATAGAAATTGAACTAAGTATAGAAGGGACGTAACTGCTGGATACTCCAGGGCCTCTTTGTCTCTCCTAGTTCATCATCTATCTTTCTCTTTCTTTTGCGATTCGGCTTCTCGGGATCATCTTCCGTATCTCGAATGTCTACAAGATAGTATGATCCATTTTTCATACCTTTGCTGATGACGAATGGTCCTTCCCAGACTGTGGCCAATTTGTGCTTTCTTTGCTGTACCAATCTTAGCACTAGGTCACATTCTTTAAAAGAATGATGCCTGATTTTCCGACTATGATAACGTCGTAAACCTTGCTGATAAATGGCGGATCTTTGAAGCACAAGCTCTCGTTCCTCTTCTAAGAGATCGACGGCATCATGTCGTGCGCTTTCGGCATCTGAGTCATCGAAGTCCTGCACTCTCGGGCTGTCATGGATCATGTCCGTTGGGAGAATTGCTTCCGCACCATAAACTAGCAAAAACGGGGTTTGCCCTGTTGACCTATTTGGCGTCGTTCGAATGCTCCAAAGCACGGAAGGTAACTCCTCCACCCATGCTCCAGCTGCTCTATGAAGAGGAGATTCGAGTCTTGGGCGTATTCCTTGCAGGATTGAGCTATTCATTCTTTCAACCTGTCCATTGGATTGCGGGTGTGCCACAGATGCGAGGTCTAGGCGAATTCCCGTTTGTCGGCAATATTTTGCCAACTCTCCAGTAGAGAAATTTGTCCCGTTCTCAGTTATTATGCTGTGTGGAACGCCATATCTCATGACTACGTCAATAATGAAATTTCTGGCAGTTACACCGTCAAGTTTTTTGATAGGTTTAGCCTCCACCCACTTGGTATATTTATCCACTGCAACGAGTAGATGTGTAAGTCCGCCTCTTGCAGTTTTGAATGGTCCCATCATATCTAGCCCCAGACCGCGAACGACCATGTAATAGGGATAGTTTTGAGTGCTTGGGCTGAAATATTTGTCTGCTTGGCGTAATACTGACATCCAGCACATGTGTTTACTATGTGCTCAGCATCTGTCTTGGCTGTCAGCCAGAAAAACACTGCGCGGAATGCTTTTTTGACTATGCTTTTTTGAGCATGATGTCCTCAATCTCCGGCATGGATTTGTTGCAGGATTTCTCGTCCTTCTTCTAGCGAAATACGTCGCAGAAAAATTCCGGTAGTACTGCGTTTATACAGGCAACCGTTGATTACCGTGTATCCTTTGCATCGACGCTGTATCTGTCTTTGCAAGACTTCGTCTGCTCCATCTGGGTACTTTTGATCAACTAAGAAGTTTAAATATGGAATTGTCCATTCCGTGTTAACGAGCATGACTTCAATTAACTCGGAAACCAGAAGATAGTCGACATCTCCACCTTTTATCGATGGTTGGTATAAGTGCTGGACAAACACACCTGATGGTAGGATTTTCACCCTTTCTGATCCCATGCGGGCTAATGCATCCGCGTTATAGCTTTCTTCCCTTTTGATGTGAAGCACTTCAAATCCTAGGAAGCAAATTGCAAACTCGTCCACCGTTCTCCGATATTCGGCCATGATGGGACTTTTGGCGTCCCAAGTTTGGTTGAGCTGGTGATGTACCAAATCTGAGTCGCCATAGCATAAGATGCGTTTAACACCTATTTCTTTTGCGATATGCAAGCCATGAAGCAGAGCTTCGTATTTTGCCACATTATTATTGGCATTGAAGTGTATTTGTAATACATACTCCATTATGTCTCCTTTAGGGGATTTTAGGACTACACCAGCTCCTGCGCCTTCTTTCATCTTAGATCCGTCAAAGTGCATGATCCAGTATTCCGACTCCGGCATTGGTGTGTTTTCCATTGCTTCTGTCCAATCGGCGACAAAATCTGCCAACACCTGGGATTTTATTGCTGTCCGGGGTTGGTACTTAATGTCGAATGCTGCTAGCTCGATGCCCCATTTGGCTACTCGGCCTGTTGCCTCCGCATTGTTTATTATATCCCCTAGCGGTGCTTTACATACCACTGTTATGGAATGTCCTTAGAAGTAATGACGAAGTTTCCGAGATGCGAAAAACACGCCATATGCCAGTTTTTTATAGTGTGGGTACCTTTGTTTAGACTCGGAGAAAACTTCACTTACATAGTATACCGGATGCTGATCTGGTATGCTTTGTCCGTCTTTCCGCCTTTCCACGACTATTACTGCGCTAATAACCCGGTTTGTAGCCGTGAGGTACAGTAACATGGGTTCTTCGTCCTTTGGGGACGCCAAAATTGGAGCTTTCATCAAAGTTTCTTTCAACTGGGTTAATGCTGCATCTGCTTCTTCTGTCCACTCGAACTTGTCAGATTTCTTCAACAATTTGTATAGTGGCAGAGCTTTGTCCCCTGGCCGGCTAATGAACCTGCTAACGGCTGCTGCAGAACCCGTTAATCTTTGTACATCTTTTACGCACGTGGGCTTGGAGATGTTTAAGATTGCTTTGATTTTTTCCGGGTTTACTTCTATTCCTCTATGAGAAACGATGAAACCCAGAAGTTTTCCTGAGGGAACCCCGAATACGCACTTTAATGGATTCAACTTCATCTTATAAGTGCGCGAATTTTTGAAGGTTTCTCGCAAATCTTCAAGGAGTGTGTCCTTTTCCTTGGAAACGACAGCAATGTCGTCCACGTAAACATGGACGTTTTTGCCAATCTGACTATGCAAACATCATTGCATGCAACGCTGGTAGGTTGCACATGCGTTCTTCAGTGGCATGGTTATGTAATAGTACATCCCATATGGGGTTATTAAGGAAGTTTTGATTTGATCTTCTTCCTTTATGCGTATTTGATGATACCCGGAATATGCATCCAAAAAGCATAAAAGCTCAGAGCGAGCAGTGGCGTCTATTATTTGATCGATTCGCGGTAACGCAAATCTATCTTTTGGACACAATTTGTTCAAGCCAGTATAATCTATACACATCCTAAGGGCGGTGCTGTCTTTCTTCGGGACTAATACTGGGTTTGCAGACCATTCAGTATGTATAACTTCCCGGATAAAATCTGCTGCCAAAAGCCGGATAATCTCCTTGCCGATAGCCTTCCGTCTTCTTCCATCAAATCGACGGAGACCTTGTTTGACGGGTTTGGATCCTGGAATCACCTTAAGTTGATGCTCAGCAAGTTCCCTGGGTACGCCCGAGGTGTGCTGAGCGATATCCGGCTAGGGGTAACCCGGTAGGCCCACTTCAGGATATAATCCGGCCCGAGGTGTGCTGAGCGATATCCGGCTAGGGGTAAAGAGATTACCGGAAGGCCCAAAGGCTTGTAAGATTCGTAACCCGGATTGTGGGCTGCGGTAAGGGAAGTTAGGGTTTGTATGTGGAGTTCGAGTAGGACTCAAGATGTGCCTTGAAGGGCAAGTTAGGGGTGTACGGGTGCTTTATAAACCGGCCCCTAGGTTTAGTTTGCCAGAGATTCAAGTCATAGTTGTAACACCTGTTATCGAGTATCCAGCATAATTCATATTGAGATCCGGCGAGTTATTTTCCGGTTCTTAGATTGCTTTCCGTTATGTCTTCCTTTGAGCTAAACCCTCTCCCGAATACCTGTGTCGACTTGCCCCAAGATCAGTTACCCCAGGTAACATCTGCCGTGATTATCCCACGACAGTTGGCGCCCACCGTGGGGCCTGCGTCCAAAGGTGTTTACATCACGGGAGAAGCTCGGAAGAACATGAAGAACTTTGTCGTCGGCGAGATCTACTCCAATGACGAAGGAGAAAAGATAGTGGACAATTCCGGGTGGGAGTTGGAGCCGGATCACCTCGAATCCGGATCCACGGTGTCGATTGGCCAAATCAGCATCTTCATCGGTATGGTACGTACGCTCAATTTAGAAGGACAATATCATGTGCATGTTACAGGGACTTCCAACAGGGACAAAAAGGCGTTAAAACAGACAGTGGATTCAGTTTCCTCGGCCACTCCGGGATACTTGAGATGGGCAGAGCAAGAGGTAACGTGGAGCAGAAGGGATCATCCGGAAGGAATAGAGCGCCCCGGAACCCTGGCATTAGTAGTCTCGCCACAGGTCAATGGTTATGAATTGAGAAAGGTATTGATGGACGGAGGGAGCAGCATCAACATCCTATATTGGGAAACCTTCTTGCGCATGAACCTCAAAGAATCTCAGCTACAGAAAAGTTCGACGGTTTTTCATGGAATCGTGCCGGGTCATTCGGCGCGCCCCGAAGGAAAAATTACATTGGAAGTAGCCTTCGGAGAGTCAGTAGATAACTATCGGGTAGAATGGCTCACATTTGAGGTGGTCAGGTTGCACAGTCCTTACCACGCATTGTTCGGAAGGCCGGCTTATGCTAAGTTCATGGCTAGGCCGTGCTATGTATATTTGCAGTTAAAGATTCCAGGCCCCAAGCAGACCATCACTATCCATGGAAACCGGGATATAGCAGCAGAGTGCGATGAGGGAGATTCGGTAATGGCTGAGCAAGCCTGCAGAAAGGAAGAACTTAAATATTACCGGTCTCAGGTGGATCCGGATGATGGCACAGCATTGAGAAGACCAGATTCTGAGGACGAAAGAGTAAAATTTAAGGCGGCTCAAGACACCAAGAAAGTAGATTTTGTGGAAGGAGACCCCACCAAGCAGTTCACTATAGGGTCCAATTTGGAAAGCGCGCAAGAAAAGGCTCTAGTGGAGTTCATACGCTCAAATGCGGACGTGTTTGCCTGGACACCCAGCGACATGCCGGGTATCCCCACCGAGTTGGCAGAGCACAGTTTGCATGTGGATCCCAGGGCCAGGCCTGTGAAGCAAGGTTTGAGAAAAATGAACGAGGAAAGGAGAAGAGCTATAGGTGAGGAAATCGCGCGACTATTAACCGCAGGCTTTATCATGGAAGTATTTCACCCCGACTGGTTAGCAAATCCGGTTCTTGTGATGAAAAAGACAAATGAATGGAGGATGTGCATCGATTTCACGAGCCTCAACAAACATTGCCCAAAGGATCCGTTCGCGCTGCCAAGAATAGACCAAATCATAGACGCGGTAGCCGGAAGCGACTTGCTATGTTTCTTGGACGCATATTCGGGGTACCACCAGATTAAACTCAAGAGGGAGGATTGGGAGAAAACGTCATTCATAACCCCTTTTGGGGCCTTCTGTTACAAAACCATGACGTTTGGATTGAAAAACGCGGGTGCAACTTACCAGCGGTGTATTCAGAAGTGCTTCGAGGATCAAATTGGGCGCAACGTGCACGCGTATGTGGATGATGTGGTTATTAAGACCCGGAAGGCAGAGACATTTATTGATGATTTAAAGGAAACGTTTAAAAACTTGAGAAGGTATCAGATGAAGCTTAACCCAACGAAGTGTGTATTCGGAGTTCCGGCCGGGAAGTTACTCGGCTTTATAGTCTCCGAGAGAGGAATCGAGGCAAACCCGGATAAAATCAAGGCCATCCAGAGTTTGAAGAAACCGGAAAATTTGAAGCACGTTCAAAAGCTCACGGGCTGCGTAGCAGCCTTGAGCCGGTTCATATCCAGGCTTGGAGAAAAGGCAATACCCTTGTACCGGCTTTTGCGGAAATCAGATAAGTTCGTATGGGATCAGGAGGCAGATGAGGCGTTTGAAGCACTAAAGAAGCAGTTATCTGAAGCGCCAGTACTAGCGGCGCCGGGTCCTAAAGAGCCTATGTTATTATACGTGGCAGCCGGTCCCCGAGCCGTCAGCGCAGTAGTTGTCGTGGAACGCAAAGAAGATGGGAAAGGTTACCCGGTCCAGAGGCCGGTTTATTATGTCAGCGAGGTGTTATCGGAAGCGAAGCAGCGTTACCCACATTGGCAAAAATTGGTGTTTGGGGTCTTTATGGCCAGCCGGAAGTTGAAGCCATATTTCCAAGAACATCCCATAACAGTGGTTAGTTCAATACCAATGTCGGATATCATCAGAAACTCGGATGCAACGGGAAGAATAGCCAAATGGGCAATAGAGATGGGAGATTATCATATCAGCTACGAGCCCAGATCGGCAATCAAGTCACATGCTTTGGTTGATTTCGTTAACGACTGGACGCACACTGGAATGGTTACCGCAGTTCCAAGTTCCGAGTCATGGACCATGCACTTCGATGGATCAAAGCAGTACGAGGGGTCAGGAGCCGGAGTGGTGCTGACATCACCAAAGGGGGATAAACTAAGTTACGTGCTGCAGATTCACTTCGATTGTTCAAACAACGTGGCCGAGTATGAGGCTCTGTTGCATGGCTTAAAGGTAGCCAAGGAGATGAACATTAAAAGGATACGATGCTTTGGAGATTCGGATCTCGTGGTGCAGCAGGTATCAGGAACCTGGGATAGGAAGGACGCCACTATGGCAGCGTACCGCAGGGAGGTTGATAGGGTTGCCGGGTGTTTCTCCGGGTATGAAGTGGAGCACATAGACAGAAGAAAAAACGAGGCAGCAGACGCACTCGCCAGACTCGGCTCGCGCAGGGAGCCGGTTCCACCTAATGTTTTCCTGGACGAGCTATGGCGACCATCAGTTAAATCTGAGTCTGAAGAAGAACTAGCAAATCGAGACCCGGATGTGGAGCTCGTGGCTACAATACGTGACGTTCCCGAGTGGACAGAGCCATATCTGGCCTACTTATCACGGGGCGAACTACCAGAACAGGAGGTACTAGCAAGACAAATCCTGAGGCGGGCAAAAGGATATGCTATTATCAATGGGGAGTTGTACAAGAGAAGTGCGGCAGGAGTCTTTTTGCGCTGTGTGACACCAGAAGAAGGCCGACAGATCCTTAAGGAGATCCATGAAGGTGATTGTGGGCATCATGCGTCCACAAGGTCCCTTGTGGCCAAGGCCTATCGGCATGGGTTCTTCTGGCTCACAGCTCTAGCAGACGCGGAACGGATAGTGGCAAGGTGCAACGGATGTCAAAGGTACGCTCGCCAAACTCATGTGCCGGCTATGGAGTTACGGACCATCCCATTAACTTGGCCATTCGCTGTTTGGGGTATGGACATGGTTGGCCCCTTCCATATGTCACCATGCAAGAAGACGCACCTTTTAGTGGCTGTTGATAAGTTTACCAAATGGGTGGAGGTTATGCCAGTCACCAATTGCGAAGCGGCCACAGCGGTCAAGTTCCTGAAAAGAATTATATACCGGTTTGGATACCCCCACAGCATAATTACCGATAATGGAACCAACATGTCCCTTGGAGAGATGGAAAAATTTTGTGGCAGCAATGGAATCAGGCTTGATGTAGCGTCAGTGGCACATCCGCAAGCCAACGGGCAAGTGGAGAGGGCAAACCAAGAGCTACTTCGTGGATTGAAACCACGACTGAGGGTTCCTTGTATCAGGGCCGCTGGGGCATCGGTTGAAGAACTTCCTTCCGTGGTCTGGGGTATCAATACTACACCCAACCGATCCACCCAGATGACACCTTTCTTCATGGTCTACGGCGCGGAAGCAGTATTACCAAGCGACATCATTCATGATTCACCAAGAGTGACAGCCTATGTCGAAGTGGAGAACGAGAAGACTCGGCAAGACGCCGTGGATATGTTAGAAGAGCAAAGGGAGCAAGCCTTGGAAAGATCAGCCATATATCAGCAGGACTTGCGAAGATATCATAGCCGGCGGGTGAAAAGCCGGGTCTTCCAAGAGGGAGACTTGGTCCTGCGCTTGGTTCAGACAAACGAGGGAAAGCACAAACTATCGCCACCATGGGAAGGACCTTTCATCGTAAGCCGGAGTCTGCATAATGGGTCATATTACTTGATAGATGCAAGAGAAGAATCGGCCACAATCAACGACACTGCTCACACTACTGCACCTATGCAAGAGAGAGATAGACCATGGAACGTGGCTCAGCTACGTCCGTACTATACTTAGCAGAAAACGATGTAAAAGGCAGCAGGTTTCAGACGCACTCTTTTCCTATCCGGGGCACCCTTGGGGACTGGATGGGTTTTTAATGAGGCGGCTTGCTGGCCTAATTTTCTCATATCAAATAAAAAGGAGATTATCAGGAAAAGAGGCAATTGTCATTTATACGGTGTGCATATTCAGGTCTTGAGGGCTGGTTGCTCCTATAAGCACAGCTGCAAACTCAAAAAAGACCCGGCCTTGATGCCAATGAGTTATAGGGGCCGTCACTCGAAAAAACGAGTGCGGCTACAATCTTATAACCGGACAAAGAAGTCCAAATTTCTCGGCTATTCTTACTTAAGCTCGATGTGACTCGCAACAAAGTGGCATGATTCGTTCGCTTACGATTAATGTCGGTCATGAGACCCAAACGGGACTCGCTTGACCCCGTTTTCGTATTGATGTAACAACATGGTATCCACGCGAAAGCCGGCTTATAGTACAAGGTAGTTGAAAGGGTCATCTAAACCACAAGTTATGCAGAGTATAAGGCTAGCAGCCGGAAACTCAACGATTATCAAGCATAACTTCAAACATCATAAAAAGCTGTCCTGAAGTCTTGGGCATTTAGCGACAGGCGATTCGTTTCCTTGAAAAGAAACAATCACGTGTCCCAGACGCGGAAACCCGGACTGGGGGACTTGGGAGCTCTGAAGAAGAAACAGCGTAATCCAGCCGATAAAATTCCAACGAGCCATGCATCCGGGTCTCGGGGGCTTAGGGATCCGGGTGAAAGCCCGTTCCCCAGATGTCAACGAAACCCGGAGGTCGGGTCTCGCCAAGGAAAGCATAAAAAAAAGGGGGTAAAAGTACAAGGTATCAAGAATAAAGTAAGTGGGTATCAAGAAAAAGCGGGTGCAAAGACACATTAATCAAAAGCCCAAAGGGGCGCAAAGTGCATCGGGAGTATAAGCAAAAATATTACAAAAACCCTAAAGTATCAAAAGAGCACAGGCGCTCCGCTTAAAACAAATAATAAAGCTGTTTTAACGACGCTTTGCCGACTGACGCATATGGAATGACATGCGATATTCATTACTTCAAGCTGCAGGATCCATCTTGGCCTTGCCCTTGTTGCCACTGGTGGTGGCGGCGCCACTCGGATCAGTAGCAGTCCCGGGTTGCGAAGTTGCAGGAGCAGAGTCGGCATCGGCCTTCTTGGCAGCTTCGTCTCTTATCTTGATTGCCTCCTCCCTCCAACGGGCAAGCATATCGAACGGCTGGGGGCGGTTCGCCTTGACAATCTTGTCATTAGCATCATAAGCAGGGAGAATCACATCAATCTCTAAGCTATCAGCGATAACGCTAGCCGGATGACGGACTTCTTTCTGAATAGCCTTGAAGTCCTTTGGCAAAAACTTGGACCCATCCAAGTTGAACTCTGGAAATCCGCTCATAAGTTTGGCCAGCTCTAGCTTGGGAGCGTAGGCTTTAGCCAATGCGAGCCCCCGGGTTACCCCAAATCGGCAGGAGGACCGTTTCCAGTGCCAAATCCACTCGGGGATCGTGGAGCAGAATTCCAGTAATCTCTTCATATTATCTGGCCTGACACCCGGCAGTCGCAACTCATCAAGTATCCAGCTAACTCCGCCGCAAAGTTGGCGAAGAGTATTTTTGATGGTTTTTAGCTTAGCAGCGTCATCTTCTTCGGGGGCAGCATCACTTGGGCCTGCTAAAGGGGCAAAAGGAGCAAAGATAATAAGTAAGCAAGTACAGTGGTTCATATCAAAGAAATCCGGGTCATAGAAAAGGTGAAATTCAAAAATCTTACCGGTCGCGGTACGATAAACGTCAGCAATTTGCACGGAAAGTGTTGTCAGTTTGTCCTTAGCCTTGTGAGCCCTTTTCCTGTACCTTTTCGTCATTTTTTGGCACCTGCGAGCTTCAGTCTCCGCAGCTTCACGAAGGGCCGTTTCTTTTTCAATACGCTTGGTGGACTTGGCCAGTTTCTTCTCCAACTGTGAAACATAGTCCTGTAAGGAAGCATGAAGAGGGATTAGCCAGAAACATTATACAAAGTTCCAAGCAAGTTACTTAGTAATTTACTCGGAACTTGGGGACTATGTGTGGAAACAATTGGTACTACTCGGGATTACCTCGTGCTTGGTTATTAAGGCGTCCAGTATGTTTTCTTCATCACCCTTCAAGGTATGGAGGGCATCTAGCATTTGCGCAAAGGTCATGTCTTCAGGGCGAAGTCGAGAAGGGCCGGAAGATTGGTCTTCCTGTTGAAGGGTTGCTCCGGGTCTGGGGGTCGAAACCCGGACCGTTTGAGTGTCCGGGTTAGGAGAACCCGACTTGGTCTCCAAAATGATATCTTCGTCCACCTCCTCAGAGGGCTGGGGTGATGCAGTTTTTGGTGGAGGTGGGTCCTTAAAAGGGTCTTCTTTATTTCCGTCCTCGGCCTCGTCCTCAACCTCAATGTCCATGTTATTACTCGGCTTCTCCTCTCCTGCCTTTCTGCTTCAGGAATATCCGGGTCACTCAGCGTAACTGTGGCGCTGAAAGGAAAAAAGGAGACATTGATTAGTGGAATGTATGGAAAAAAGAAAGATAACAAGTGCGAGAGAATGTAAGCAAAGGTAGTTTACCCGATGTTCACAGCATAGTCCGGGGGAAGCTCGCAGCTGGAGGCGGATGACGTTGGTAAAAGCACTGGCTGCGGTACGCGAAATTGCCCGGCAAGTGGATGACTAGGAGATGGATGACGTTGAGGAGATTGGGAAGGTTGAGCTGGAGGGGTGCTGGCTCGACGAGCGGGTGAGGTGGAGATACCCGGGTTAAGGGGATCATCCCCCGGAGAACTCGGGTCACCCTACGTTTAGCCGGGAAAGGGTCCTTCAAGAAGGGTGAATGTGATAATCGCACATTAAGTTCACGCATAGTGGCAAAGGAGTAAGGCGCACAAGACATGGAAGAGAAGGGAACCTTTTCAACTACCCCTCTAGCTTTCCTTTTGTTTCCAACTGGGGGTTCTTGGTCAGACTCGGTGGCTTCCGGGTCATTTTCTTCTTCCTCCTCTTCGTCCTCTGACCCTGAAAGCCGAGTAAGTATCAGATAAGAAAGGACGAGTGGTAAGAAAGGTGGCACAGATGAAAGGCAGATATAAAGGTTATGAAAGAGTACCCTCGTCGTCATCAATGGACTCGTTTTCCCCTTCGGGGTCTTGGGAGGAGGAGAGTTCTCGACCTTCCAGAAGGGATCGTCAGCCTGTGAACAAGTAAATGCAAGTAGTGGTTAGAGGCTATAGCGGATAAAAGTGCTGAAACAAGAAAAAGGGGGTCAGGTCTTACCGCTGGAGCAGGATTCTCCCGAGTAAACGGGGGTAACCCGGTAGCGTTCTTTATAACATCTAGCCTCTCCATCAGGAAACCCTTGATGGTCTTGTTGGTGTTGCCAGCAGGGAAGTTCTTGGTGGAGTAGCGGAGGGAGTCCGTGATGTGACCCGAGTACTCGTGTAGCAACTTCGAACGAATGGAGTTGGGCTGAACCCGGAAATCTACCCAAGTCTTTATTAGATTAAGCCCAAGAAGGCCATGGGCTGAGAGGGCTGCTAGTTTGGCCAAAAAGGGCTGAATGGCTTCCCTATCAGGCTCGGGTGCAAAAGCGCTAAAAGACTCGGAGGGTTCAAGGAGGCTCTCCGAGTAACCCGGCAATTTCCTCTCACCATCCGGAGAAGTGTCATGGCAATAGAAGAAAGATAGTTGCCAGTTGTTGACGTGGGAGTTCAAGTTAAGAGTTGGCATTAGTGAGTGCTTGCGGCGCTGGATAGATACCCCGCCACAGGTAAGAAGAGCTCCGTCATCGCTCTCACGACACAGCTCGCATTGGAATAACTCAATAAAAAGATCCAGGCTTGGTGGAATGCATAAGTAAGATTCGGACAAGACTATGAAATGGGTAATATTCAGCATAGAGTTAGGCCCTATGTCGAACACCCGGAGGCCGTAGTGGCTTAAGATTTCCCGGAAGAAAGGATGACCCGGAGGACGAAATCCCCGGGTCACGTGCTCGGTAAAACAGATTACCTCATTCCCGGCAGGAGTAGGACTGGTCTCATCGTCAGGAGCCCTCCAATGTATCTCCTTTTGAGAGGGAAGAATTCCTAATTCGGCCATTCCTTCCAGCTTGGCCTTCGTCGTTGAAGACCGACCCCAGTTGGCAGAAGTGGTTTGAGGGGTCTTGGTCGGAGCCGGGTGCCTTCCCTGTCTTTTCGGAGCCATGGAGTTGACCTGCAAGGGACAAGAGATGTATGGAGTAAGATTCGGAGTATCAGATTATCCGAGTCTGGGAATATCGAGACAATGCGAAGGCTAAAATAATACCCGGATAATGCGCTACGATGTTAAGTGTGGAGGATTTTCCGGGTTACAGATGAGGTTGAGTAAATTGTTAATTACTTACGTATGGAGGTGGGTTGGGCGAACATGGATGGTTGCCCATACTTTTATTGCGAAGAAAATAGCTGGAAAAAGAGGGTTTTCCGGATGTTAATGAGACAAGCGGAAAAAACAAGGTGGAACGGATCTAGGTTGAAAAGCTTGCGAGCGATCTTATATAAAGTTTGATGGTTGAAAAAGGTGCGGGGATGAACTGCGACTACGCATCAGGTGCTTAAAGGAGCTGAGGACTACCGAAGCGGCTTGATTTGACGATACCGGAAAGGTAATTTACGGGTTGATCCAGATCCGATCCAAGTCAAATTGAAAAAATTGCGAGGTTCAATTGGATGATTGAGAGAGGCTTACCGAAGAGATTGATGCCCGAAATGAGGGTGATGTGAGGTGCGGCTTGAGTATTGTTCCATAGCCCTCAATGAGAGAAACGAAGATGCAACGACAATGCGTGATGGCGGCGAGGGATAGCTCGAGGTCGAGCGCGGCCGGCAGTGATCTTATCTGTTGTAGTGTTCGCGGGCTCCGACGGCGGAAACTGCGAGGGAGCGAGGAGAAAGGGTATGACGAGGTGAGGTGAAAGGCCTAGGGTTACCTTCGGTTGATATTTATAAGGGAGGTGGTGAGCTCACCCCCGCGACTGGAAAATCGGAAGCTACGGGACAGTAATTATCCGTGCGGATTTGGTGGTGTATGCGCCCGGAATGGAATAAAATGTTCCGTTGGCGGAGGAAGTGTAACCTACCCCGAGATATCAGGGACCGGTATCGTGAGTGGAACCTTGGCATTTTAGGGTTCAAATTTGGAAAGGCATGTTAGACATTCGAGGGGAAATCGAGTTATCGTATGGCCGTCATGGAGCTGTGCCTAGCCATCTATCGAAGCAATTTAACTCGGTCCCCATGAACTTGGGTGTTTCGTATCTTTTTCAGGGAATAGCGAGTGCTTCAAGGATGAATCCGTGAAACCCGCGCTATCCTGGGGACTACTGATGGGGGGATAGTAACCCGGTAGGCCCACTTCAGGATATAATCCGGCCCGAGGTGTGCTGAGCGATATCCGGCTAGGGGTAAAGAGATTACCGGAAGGCCCAAAGGCTTGTAAGATTCGTAACCCGGATTGTGGGCTGCGGTAAGGGAAGTTAGGGTTTGTATGTGGAGTTCGAGTAGGACTCAAGATGTGCCTTGAAGGGCAAGTTAGGGGTGTACGGGTGCTTTATAAACCGGCCCCTAGGTTTAGTTTGCCAGAGATTCAAGTCATAGTTGTAACACCTGTTATCGAGTATCCAGCATAATTCATATTGAGATCCGGCGAGTTATTTTCCGGTTCTTAGATTGCTTTCCGTTATGTCTTCCTTTGAGCTAAACCCTCTCCCGAATACCTGTGTCGACTTGCCCCAAGATCAGTTACCCCAGGTAACATCTGCCGTGATTATCCCACGACACCAGTATAATCTATACACATCCTAAGGGCGGTGCTGTCTTTCTTCGGGACTAATACTGGGTTTGCAGACCATTCAGTATGTATAACTTCCCGGATAAAATCTGCTGCCAAAAGCCGGATAATCTCCTTGCCGATAGCCTTCCGTCTTCTTCCATCAAATCGACGGAGACCTTGTTTGACGGGTTTGGATCCTGGAATCACCTTAAGTTGATGCTCAGCAAGTTCCCTGGGTACGCCTGGCATGTCCGCTGGACACCATGCAAAAATGTCCCAGTTCTCACGGAGGAACCTGATGAGCTCGCTTTCCTATTTGTCGGTCATCCCAGTTCCTATTACGACAAACTTTGTCGGGTCTTTAGGATCTAGGATTACCTGTCTTGTGTTCTCGGAAGCTTTGAAGCTATCTGCCGGCTTCCGGCTTTCTTTTCCTGCCGGCATTTCTATCGGCGATACTTCTTTGGCCAGCTCCTTCAGTTCTTCCTTTGTTATCACTTTTTCTGCGCAAAGGGCGTTTTCTTTCTCCAGCTCGTTTTCCAATTTGAAGTCTCCACTTATCGTGATTACTCCTCCTTTTGGCCCTGGCATCTTCAGCTTGTTATAAATATAAAATGACCTTGCCATAAATTTGGCGAAATCTGGACGTCCGAGTATTGCATGATACACGCTTTCGAACGGCACAACCTCGAAGGATACTTTTTCCTGACGGAAGTGATCTTTCTCTTCGAAGGTTACATCTAGGGAAATTTCTCCTAGGGATTGTGCTTGTCTGCCAGGGACGATGCCGTGAAAACGTATGTTGCTGTGATTGAGCTGGGTCTCGGAGATTCGCAGATGCTTCAGTGTATCCAGGTACATTATGTTAATGCTGGATCCTCCATCCGTCAGCACTCTTTTTAGCCTAGTGTTTTGAACAATAGGACTTACAATTAGAGCTTGCGTCCCGGGTGCTCGGGTATTTCCGGGATGATCAGACTGATCCCAGGTAATTGGTGTATTTGAGTACTTCAAGAATTTTGGAGTTGCAGGGACAACCGCGTTTATTTCTCGAAGTGTTCTCTTCGCCACCTTTGTTGAGGGAGTTGCCAGGAAAGTTAGGTTGCATTCTTCGTGAACTCTCGGAAACTTAGGCTCGCCTTTTCGCTGTTGTTCCTGGATTTTTTCGTCAGTGTCCGATTCAGTGTCTTCTTTTTCAGCTTCTGGCTTTTGCTTGGAGAATTTCCTCTTGGAGTTCTTCCCTTTGCTTCCGGATCCTGCCCTGCCTTTCATATGCTTGTTCAGCCGGCATTGTGCGTTAGTGTGGGTGGGTTTCCCAAATTGCGAGTGGTGGACACAGTTTTCCGACTTTATTTTCCCCACTCTTCCTTGGTGTAGTTTATCGGTTCTGTACTTCGTCCTTTCCACCTGTTCCCATTTTCTTTGGGTTTTTGTGTTGCATCAGGAGTTCCCTTTTTCTCGGGGCGAGGGGTCTTTTTGGCCTGGATCAAAGTGTCGATATTGCCGCCTCTCGCTCTGATGTCGTCTTCGGCCGCTGCGTGCTCATTGGCGGTCGTAAGCATAGATCCGAGATCTTTGTGCTTTTTTGGAACCAATCATGAACAGTACGAGTCCGGGTTTTAAACCATTGACGAAAGCATGCATTGCTTGAACGTCAGTTACTCCAGAGCAACTATTCTTCATTGTCGTCCATCTTGAGATGAAATCCACGTATGGTTCATCTTCAAACTGGGTGCAACGGTTTAGCTGGTTGATGCTGTTTGGGCGCTTATAGGTTCCTCGGAAATGCTGAGTAAACACTCTAGCCATATCATCCCAGCTGTCGACAGTTCTTGATGGTAACCCATTGATCCAATCTATGGCTCCATCCAGTAACAATAGGGGGAGGAATTTTACTGCCTCCAGGTCTGTCCCGTTGTTAATCTGGACGGCTGTGTAATAGTCTGAGAGCCAGGTATCCGGGTTTGTGCTACCAGTGTATTTTTGGTACGTTGGGCAAACTTTGGCAAAGCCAGAATGCAGAGTTATTCTTCGGATCCTATCAATGAAACACTTAGGTCCACAGTATAAATCATCTCTTTCCGCTCTGTCAATATGTGCGGAGTATCTGCCGGCTGAATGGACAGAAGGGGACCTACTCCTTTCTTTTCCATTGTGGCGCGAACGCGCTTTTCCGGGATTGTCTCTATTTCTTCCGTGATCGTGCCCTTTGGGACAAGGTAGAGTTTTACTCCTATTTCTTTCCCTATTCCTGGGGGGCGTCCGGGATCTCTCACGCCTGTGAGGTATATCCTGTCTTCCAGCATTTTCAGCGGGGCGTCTCGGAGGCGGCATTGCTTTTCCGTCCTTCCGGTTTTTCTCTTCCCGATTACGGGGATTAATTCCATTTCGGGAGATGGGATCCGGTTCTGGACGCTTCATCCCTATTGTCGGGTTTTTTTTGTCCTTTCTCGGATCTGATTTCTTCTCTTTCGAATTGTTTGAATCTCCAGGTTATTCCGGTCCAGGTGCTCCAGCGGCGCATGTAACTGTTTTGCATAGGGCGGATTCGTCGTGCAACTTCCCTGATCGCTCTTGCCCCGTTGTTGTTGTTGCAATGCTTTTCCTAAGAAAGCATACACCCCTTGAAGTTTTTCAGCATTGGAGTACATATCGTTGTTGAGGATGGCGAACGCTGCTTCCGCGTTTTCTGCCGCGGTTTTGTATATTGGCTCGCCTCTGGCATCTTTGCCGTTTACCTGCTTTTGCCAAGATGGGTTGTGGAACCTTTCTTTTGGCGGTAGTACTTCCGGTTTTGCGATTCCGGGTAACCGCGTAGGTTTAATGCAAGATCTATTGTTTCTCTCGTATTCCTCGATTTCTTCCTGCATGAGCTTGATGTCAGCCTGGTTTTTTGCAGGTGTTCTCGAGTTCGAAATAGATGTTGCTGCTGCCTTTGGAGAGCTTGCCTCCGGGCTTCCAACACTTCAGGGGGCTCGTGTGGTCCCACTGGTGTTTGGAGTAATTCCTGTTCGTCCTGTTCTGTCATTGGCGAAACAGGGATTTCCTTTGTTTTCTTCTCCGCAGGTTTCACTCCGCTTGCATTTCCTACTTCCGGGCTTTCATTGGCTGGATAAGCCGATTTCTTCTTCCGGAGCTTATACTGGAGTTTTTAGCAGCTTTGTGTTTCTTCTTGGAAGAGGGAGGTTTGTTACAGGGTTCTTCCTCTGTCAATTCTTTGACATCGGGGGTATTTTGGAGAGGTTTCTCCTTCTTCTCTCTCTTCCTCTGGCGGAGGCGTTCTAGGGCTTTCATTACTGTCGGCATCCGTGTTTTCAGCCGGTTTTGCCATCAGTACTTCGTGGAATCCCTCTTGGAAGGATTTGACCTTTCTCTCGAAAGCGTCTTCATCTTCGTCTTCGGTATCGAAGTGATCCGATCCGGGTTCCGACTCTAATCTCGCCTCGATGGCGGCTAGCATAGAGTCAGCTTCCGAGTTCGTCGTCATGTTGACGGATGTCGGATCTTCCACCTATGTTGTGGGATTGTTATTTTCTGCCTCTTGCATGGGATTGCTTTCATCCGTGTTTTCGGCGATCTCAGATTGCACCATGCCGATAAAGTGCGATTCAACGGTATATCGACGATCTGAGCAAAATCCGGCGTCATAGTCGTCTTCGACTAGGTATAGGGCGGGTGGGATAAATTTGCTTCCACCATAGAATCCCATTGCTTCTGCAGTTAATCCGATAAAGATGTTTGCAGATCCAATCGGTAGAACGCAGGCACTTACCAGATGATTCCGCGCTGGCATGTACGATCCTTGTCGAGGAAGCGCCCGACGTCGTTGTCGAATTCAAAGCTTCCGACAGTCATGGTACTTCCGATTCCGCCGAGTAGCCCAGATCGAAACATAACGCCTGACGTCGCTGGCCCCACGGTGGGCGCCAACTGTCGAGATATCGTAGTAGATTTCATAGACGGGGGTGCCATGAGACTACCGATAGAGAAGTGGGGGGACGTGATCGTATGATGAACAACCACACAGGGTTTTACCCAGGTTCGGTACGACGCAGTAATGCGGCGTTCCTACTCCTGCAATCTCACTATTCAGGACTAAAGCCTGGAGTATACAAAATACAATGTGAGGTTAGGTTAGCTACTCGTCAAGGATCCACCTCTCGGCGAGTTAGCCTTTAGCTTCTAATCTATCTTTCTTATCTCCCGTCTGGCTTTATATAATAGCCGGGTTAGGGCTTACAGAGAAGGAAACCTAGAAGACTACGGTATGTGCTATCTTGGAAAGTAAGGAAACCGCCTTCTACTCCAAGCCGGATCACGTGGGCCGTGATCCGGGTTCTTCTAGAATCCGGCTTCTGTGCATCAGCTTACTGGGCCGCCGAATGGACCGTAGCCCATTACCATTCAGGCCACCTTGGTAATCCGGCACTTTAGACTACCATCTGATATACCCCTAATTGGTATATATCCAACATCCACTAAGCAAATTAACATCTCAAAACAACATCAGTGATTCAAGTGAAGCAGTTTAGTGATCTACAAGACCATGCGATTTTTCCACTATACCAACTATCACATAAGCATTTCTATTCCCAACCAAGCACATATATGAGACAACAAAAACTCCATCTAATAATATAGCAATGAAAACTAGAGAGTACTAACAACTCCGAATAAGAGATGAATGCAAAATAGGAGCTAAATAAATGCAGCAGCCAGACAAAGATTAAGAATAAAAAGTATTCCCATGAAAAAGCAGAGCGTGTCACTCCCCAATAAAATAATGCTGGGGTCCTACCAAGATTATTGCAAAAATAAAAACAAACTTAAAGCAAAAATAAAAGATGCTCCAAGTAAATCACATTAGATGTGACCGAATAAAAATATATTTTCACTAGAAGTGACCTGATAATTTGTCGATGAAGAAGGGGATGCCTTGGGCATCCCCAAGCTTAGACGCTTGAGTCTTCTTGGAATTTTCTGGGATGTACCTCCAGGGAATCCCCAAACTTAGTCTCTTCACTCTTCTTTATCACGTCATATCATCCTCTTCTCTTGACCCTTGAAAACTTCCTTCACACCAAACTTCTCACAATCTTCATTAGCAACGTTAGTGCAATCGAAATAATAAATTCAACACAAGACTAACACTCATAAACACATTAGATATTGTCACAACTTCTTTTAAAACTCTTATTCTCAAAATAACACCAAAAGAAAGAGATTAAGATGCAAATGCAATTATTGGCAGAAATCTGTCAAAACAGGACAGCAGGTAAAGATGATTTTTTTAGAAAATATTTTGTTGATCAAATCAAAAAGTGTTCAACTAAGAAAAGTTGCGTATATAGCCCAGGATTATGCACGAAAAATTATGTGTACCCGAGTCGTCCTTGCATTTGTTATTGCTGCAGGAATCACACTATGGTGGATTAATGGGACACTTTGGGAGAGAGAAGACATTGCTCATGTTGGCTGATCACTTCTACTGGACACAAATGAGAAGAGATGTAGAGAGTTTTGTGAGACGTTGCATCACTTGCAACAAGGCTAAGTCTAAACTAAAATCTCATGGTTTATATACTCCTCTTCATGCACCTACTACACCTTGGGAAGTCGGATTTTGTGTTAGGATTTCCTAGGACTAAAAGAGGACATGATTCTATATTTGTGGTAGTGGATATATTCTCTAAAACTTCACATTTATTGCATGCCACAAGAGCGACAATGCGTCACACATTGCTAGTACGTTTTTCAGGGACATGGTGAGATTGCATGGAGTACCCAAGACTATTGTTTCTGATCGTGATGTGAAGTTCATGAGCTATTTCTGGAAGACACTATAGGGAAGCTGGGGACAAAGCTGCTGTTTTCAACTACTTGTCATCCCCAAACTGATGGACACACGGAGGTGGTGAATCGCACATTATCCACATTGTTGCGAGCCATGATCAAGAAGAATCTGTGGGAGTGGGAGGAGTGTTTGCCACATGTTGAGTTTGCATACAACAGGGCTGTACATTCTACTACTCAGTTATGCCCGTTTGAGGTGGTGTATGGTTTCAAGCCAATAACACCACTTGATTTGCTGCCACTTCCTATACAAGAGAGCGTCAATATGGAGGCTTCAAAACGTTCTGATTTTGTGAGGAAGATCCATGAGAAGACCAAGGAAGCAATGGTGAAAACAAGAAGACATGTAGCTGAGAGAGTTAACAAGAAGAGGAAGGAAGTGCTATTTCAGCCAGGAGATTTGGTGTGGCTGCATTTTCGCAAGGATAGGTTTCCCACATTGCGCAAGTCTAAGTTTATGCCATGAGGTGCTGGCTCATATAAAGTTCTTTAGAAGATTAATGATAATGCCTACAAGATTGATCTTCCTACCGATAAGTTTGGTGTGAGTAATTCTTTCAATGTTGCCGATTTATCACCATACCATGGAGAGGACCTTGACGCGTTGAGGTCGACGCCTTTTCAAGGGGAGAGGATGATGAGGACATCCCTTGTGCTTCTACACTTTCTCCCATTGAAGATGTTGCTGTTCAAGAGAAACATGATGAATTTAGGATTGGACCTATGACTAGATCAAGAACCAAACTACTAGAACAACAGGTGAACTCACTCCTATTAAATTATGATGTTTGTTGTTCTGAGAATTTTATACTACCTAAATTCCTGCATTTTTGTATGATTCAGGTTGTGGATAACATAAGCATTATTGGAGGAGAGGAGCACGGAGCCATGGAGCAATGCATAGGAGAACATAAGGAGAGAGATGATCTTGGCAACACAAGAGAAGAGGAGAAACAAGGAGCTGAATATCATAGAGATGGGAGCACCAAGGACATGTCCTAGGGTGTCCCAACCCACATTTATGTGTAATGCGCATTAGGCTTATGGGGGCACCAAGGACATGTCCTAGGGTGTCCCAATGCGTGTAGAATAAGAGCCTGCATGCCCCTTGGCCGAATCCCACTTGTTTGGGTCGGCTTGTATCAGTTGGGTCGAGTCCAAACCCCTTTAGTTGAGTCCTAGTCGGATTGGAGGCTGGTGCTAGTGCAAGAGGCCTTGTGGACGCACCCCCTCCTCTCATATAACCCTCCAACCTGCGAGGGGAGAGGTTAGACTACCTTTAAGATAAACCCTATAACTCCATTGCTGAATTCCTTGAAGCATTCATCTGGAATTGATACTATTGCAAGATTTCTGTGTTATCTGCTGATCCACTAGGAATTAGTTGATAAAAGACCACTTGTAGTCGGTGGCTGCTCGTGCAAGTGTGTGGATTTGCGAATATCCAAGAGATTGGTTGCTGCTGCAATTGGCCTAAAGAATTAGCCGGAGAGTTTGTGGAGAGACACAAGTTATCAGCTCCACCAGCGCACGCAAGCACACCATGGTCGGTAGTACTGGGCGGATCCGGTAGTACCGAGTGCCAAGTGCGCAGAGTCCAGTGCGCATCCTGGAAAACTTGGTAGTACCAGACGGATCCGGTAGTACCGAGTGCCAAGTGCGTAGAGTCCAGTGCGCATCCTGGAAAAACTCGGTAGTACCGGACGCCTTCCGGTAGTACCAGCCCAGACAGAAAAACTACCATGGAGATTGATTTCTTCAATGAGCACAAAGGGGATTTGCACACTTATAATAAATACCATGAAATGTAATATAAGCTCATTAACCCGAAAACACTTAGCACACATTAGTGCTCTAATTGTGTTGTCAACAAACATTAAAACAATAGGCGGAAATGTTCTTTCACTTGTCGGCGGTGGAGGCTACACTGTGTAAGCAGCTAAAGCTGAAGTGTCTGGGTTTGGCTTCCTTGGAGGACACGATTGGTCGTACTAGATCGTGCCTCCTTTGGCTCAAGGAGGGGGACGCAAACACGCGCTTCTTCCATATCCACGCGACAACTCGTAGGAAGCGCACCTGCATCCGGAGCCTTCGAGTGGAGGGCTCTACCTCTACTGCACAAGAGGATTTGGAGCGCATTGCGTTCGACTTCTTCACGGACAAGTTAGGGGTTCCCGTGGATAGGCCAGGGACTATTGACTTGGAGGGGTTGGGGCTTTCTCATCTCGATCTGTCTGAGTTGGAGGCTCCTTGGACGGTGGACGAGATTTGGGATGTGATCAAATGCATGCCAATGGATAAGGTGCCTGGGCTGGATGGGTTCTCCATGAACTTCTACCACAAATGTTTGCCCATTGTCAAACATGAAGTGGTGGAAGCTATCAATTGCCTCTACCGCACGGATAACCGGGGTTTAAGAGCCTCAACCAGGCCCTTATGGTGCTTCTCCCTAAGAAGGAGGATGAGATGGAGCTGGGAGACTACCGGCCCATCAGTCTCGTCCACAACTTTGGGAAAATTTTCTCCAAATTGTTGGCGGTCCGGTTGGGCAATTGTATGGCTGATTTGTTGGATCGCAACCATAGTGCATTCATCCGTAAATGATCGGTCCTGGACAACTTCTTGCTTGTCCAAGGGCGATTCGTGTGATTCAATGTAGGAGGGTGCCCGCCATTTTGCTAAAGTTAGATCTTGCTAGGTCCTTCAACTCGATATCCTGGCCCTTCATCTTGGAGGTGCTTAGGGCAAGAAGCTTTGGAGAGAGATTGTGTGCGTGGATTGTTGCGATCCTAGCTTCTACCAGCTCCAAAATCTTGGTGAACGGTCACGCTGCTGATCGGTTGTGACACATACACTACTAGAGAAAAGCCTATAGGAGGAAATGAGGGCTCGAGGCTCATATTGGCAAAATACGCCTCCTATATATTATGCGAGGCGCACTGCCAAGATGTGCCTCCTATAATGCATATATAGGAGGCGCATGTCCTAAATATGCGCCTCTTATACTTCATATGGGGACCACAGCCTCCCGGCCCTAGGTTATGCGAGGCGCATGTGGCCTTATGCGCTTCCTATAATGTATATATAGGAGGGGCACTTTTACATAACGCGCCTCGTATAGTTTGTGTGGGCCCGGGTGGCGTCGGTGGCAGCGAAGGCGAGGCGCATCTGGCACCATGCGCCTCCTATAATATGCAGCACAATTTTTGCTGCTTTTTGGCACATGGGAGCCACTACCACCCCTCACTTCTTCCTCCTCACCAAACCTAGATCTGCTCGTCCCCAACCTCCTTTCCACCTTATTTCCCCCATTAATTCACCATAGGAGCTTGCTCAACCTCTCTTGGTTCACCCCCATATGTAAGTGAAGTCTCTTACTCCTCTAGATCTACAACATGTCCCTTTATTTCTCGTCCGTCTCTCTTGCGCAAACCGTTGTTGGAGGAAGCATGAAGGAGTTGCTTGCATGTATGTGCGTTATCGGCGGCACCGACTATGTGATTGTGTTGTGGTGCTTCTTTTTATGTAGGTCCGGCTCTCTTACGCAAGCCGTTGTTGGAGGAAGCATGAAGGTGTTACTTGCATGTATGCGCGTTGTCGGCGGCACCGACTATGTGATTGTGTTTGTAGTGCTTCTTTTTGTGCAGGGATTTCATTTTGAGATGCCAATGTTTTGCCGGGAAGTCGATTCATTTCTTTCCCGGTGAATTTCTGGCACTCGTGGATGTCCTCTTTTTTACGGGAGGTCATGCCGAATTTTTCAGGCGAGATCCACGGCCACATATGCTCTAATTATGTTCTTTTTTGGTCTTTTGTACCGCGCAGGCGACCATGGTCCGACAACTGGTGAATAAAGCCCTCGTGGATAGGTGGATGACATGCGCAAGGGCCGACATGGCACGCGCAAACAAGACGGAGATATGATGTCCGTGTCGCGACTGCAAGTTGATGTTCCTGATAAGGCACGATTCTGGATTGCTGGAGTCGCACCTGCTCCGACGTGATTTCATGGATGGCTACACTCGTTGGATATGTGATGGCGAAGATGGTGATGAGGAGGATGTCAATAACGGTGAAGATATGGACGCCAACGGCAGGGCAGGTGATGACGATCATGAAGATGATCATCAGGGTGGCACCAGGCATGGGCACGAGGATGATCAGGGTGGTGTCGGGCATGGACACGAGGATTATCAAGGTGGCGCCGACCATGATTCGAGCTGGCTGCGAGACCCTCATTACCAAGATCTGCTTCTCAAGGAGACGAGTAACGCCAGAGCCGCCGCCAGAGAGAAAGCTAAGCTTGCGCAAATGGAGAAAGACGCGGTCACTCCATTGTATGACGGATGCAACGACGGGGATACCCGTCTGAATGTAATGCTCAGGGCTCTGGAGATGAAGACGAAACACAAAATGACCGACGAATCCTTCAACGACATCATGGGATTCTGGCATGATATTCTTCCAAAGAAGGGGAACACGTGTCCGACTGGTATCGCCGAGGCCAAGAAACTCGTGTGCCCTCTCAATCTACCGCACATGAAATACCACGTCTGCATAAATGATTACATCATCTACCGGGGCGAGGACGCGGAGAAGACCGCGTGCCCGGTGTGCAAGGCCTCTCGATACAAGATGGGGAGCAAGAAAGCTCCTAGAAAGGTGGTGTGGTACTTTCCTCTAAATCCTCGTCTGCAGCGCTATTTCGCGGACCCTAAGGAAGCAGAGCTCATGCGTTGGCACGCGCAGAGAAAGAGGCCGGAGGACGATGATCCGGAGAAGGAGGAAATGCTGAGGCACCCTTCGGATGCTTGCCAGTGGAAGGCGTTGGACCTCCAATATTACCATAATTTCGGGAAAGAGTCAAGGAACCTAAGGATGGGCGTGAGCACCGACGGGCTCAATCCGTTCGGAAGCCAGAGCAGCACGCACATCACATGGCCCGTGTTTGTATGGATTTACAACCTCCCCTGGCTCTGCATGAAGAAGAAGTAAGTAACCATGAGTATGCTGGTTCAAGGGCCAAAACAACCCGGCACAAACATCAATCTGTATCTCACGCTGTTGAAAGAGGAGCTGGCCACATTGTGGGAAGAAGGAGCCCGTACGTGGGATGCCTCGAGATAGGACTACTTCGACATGAGAGCGGCGGTGATCACGACGGTGCAGGACTATGCCAGTTACGGATACTTATCGGGCCAGGCGACCCAAGGATTCTATGGGTGCGTTAGGTTCAAGGATAATACAACGTACCACTAGCTAAATAAAGATCCTGGGTCCGGGAAAACCGTGTACCTCGGGACTCGGAGGTGGCTTCCCCCGAATCACCAATGGAGAAAGCTAGCACATCTGTTCGATGGGATGGTCGAGCATCGAGAAAAACCAGACCAGAGGAGCGGCGCGGAAATCTGCGACCTGTTGAATAACTGGGAGTGCCTTGCGCCGGGAAAGACCTAGAAGAAGCCAGAGCCGCTGATGATGGTATGGAAGGCGAGGTTTGTTTTCTGGGACTTGCCATACTGGTATATCCTCCGCGTGCCTCATAGCCTCGATATCATGCATATAAAGAAGAACATTGGCGAGAGTCTGCTTTCCACCCTCCTTAACACCGACAGGACCAAAGATGGACCGAAGGCAAGGAACGACCTGAAGCATATGGTCATTAGGAGTGAGCTTCAACCACCATCTAACGATGACGAGGAGGAGGAGGAGGATGATCAGGAGTAAGAGGATACGGAAACACAGAATAGCCATCATCGTCGCAAGGGAAAAAAGGTCAAGAAGGGCGTGGTCAAGCTCAAGGCCGCGTGCTTCACCCTGAGTAAGCAGGAGGCCATACAGTTTATGAAGTGCCTCCTCGGAGTCAAATTTCCGAACGGCTACGCGGGAAGATAAGCAGGTGGCTAGACGAGGCGAAGCAGCGCTTCAGCGGGATGAAGTCTCACGACGTCGCCGTGCTGTTGACGCAGGTACTCCCGGTCGCGCTACGAGGTATAATGGACCATCACGTCCGTGAAACGCTTTGGGGGCTCTAAAATTTTCTCGACGTCATCTCTCGGAAGTCCATAGGAATTAAGGAGCTCACGAGGCTACAGGAGGAGATCGTGGTGATACTATGCGAGCTCGAGATGTATTCCCCCCCCCCCCGCTTTCTTTGACGTCATGCTTCATCTGCTTCTCCATGTCGTGGAGGATATCGTCCAGCTCGGTCCTCCGTTCCTGCAAAGCATGATGCCCTTCGAAAGGCTCAACATACACATCAAGGGATACATTAAGAATAGGTCCCGTCCAGATGGAAGCATTGCAAACGACTTCCTGGCCGAGGAGTGCGTCTCTTTCTGCTCGAACTTTCTACAAAGCGAGGACACTCTCGGTCTGCCATCCAACAAGCACCTCGGGAGGCTCGCTAGATGGGGTCATAGTGAGGGCCGACGCGTGAAGAATGTCGACTTCGAGAACGAAGCAAGGACTATGAAAGAGCAAACCTGGTCGCCCTGCAACACCTGCAGGTGGTCGATCGATACATAGATGAGCACAAAGCGTTTATCAAGAAGAGTTACGCGGACCAGGGCCGCCCGGCCCCGAGGGAGGAAGATGTCGTCAAGGAGCAGAACTCCAGTTTCACGCGGTGGTTTAGGGAGAAGGTTCTTGCTAATCCACCGCAGGGCGAGTACTCGGAGGAAGATAAACTCATATTAGCCTTGTCACAGCTCACAGGGCGCCTCGCGCAGCGTGATGACCTATCAGACATACAATATCAACGGATATACGTTCTACACCGAGGAAAAGGACAATAACTGCGATTACCAGAACTCAGGGGTAACGGGGATATTCTACACCGGCGATGTCCCAGAAAGATACTACGGAAGGATCGAGGAGATCTGGGAGCTCAACTACGTTACGAAGAAGGTGCCGATTTTCCGTGTCAGGTGGGCTAAGAGCGTCCTGAAAGAAGGCCGGTATTTCACCACCATGGTTATACCGAAAAAGACCACCAGCGCGAACGCACCCGCGAGCAACGAGCCTTGGGTTCTGGCTAGCAAAGTCGACCAATGTTGGTTCATCACAGACCCGTCAAAGCCTAGCCGGGTTGTCGTCAGGAGAGGCAAGAGGAACATCATCGGAATGGACGGAGTCGCCAACGAGCAAGACTTTGACCAGAACGGCGACCCGAAGATGTAAGACGAATATGGCGACCAAGCACCGTATGTCACAACCCTACCGAAGAAAGGAGTACTCCCGTTCAAGAGAAGTAGTAAAGACGTCCCGGAACTAACCTATGCACCCGCGACGAAGAGGGGCAAGAAGAAGATGGCGGCTAAGAAACGCTAGCTACCGCGCTTCGACCATTGTCAAGAACCGTGTGACATGTGTGCCCTACTATTATGTATCAAAAAATTCATAATTATCACTTTGTGCAATGTTATAATATTGCATTACGAATATTATGTATTGACGAGACACATTCATAATTGTCAATTTTATGTTTTGAAGCTATTTGGATATTTAAAATACTTTCACTTTATTTTATAGTTCATATTATGTTTCTGTAATGTTTTTACATTAAAAATAGGCTTAAATAAAAAAGGCAAAAAAATATGGCCAATTGAATTAAGAATATTATGTACTGACGAGACACATTCATAATTGTCAATTTTATGTTTTGAAGCTATTTGGATATTTAAAATACTTTCACTTTATTTTATAGTTCATATTATGTTTCGGTAATGTTTTTACATTAAAAATAGGCTCAAATAAAAAAAGCAAAAAAATGTGGCCACACCAGGATTCAAACCTAGGTGGACAAAGGTGCAGCTGCCAAACCAACTGAGGTAAAGAGTTTTCGTGATACAGAACACACGCACGCTCTTTTGAGTAGACGCGGGAGTTATACGAGGCCCACTCTAATATGCGCCTCGCATAACTTATAGGAGGTGCAGTTTGTAAAATGCGCCTCGTGTATTCTGAACCAAATTAGACACACGCGCGCGTACCCTTCCCCAATTCCCCATTCCCCAATTCTCTCCCACGCATCACAGACGACGGCGGCGGCAGAGGCACGGCGACGGTCCGTCGTGTATCTCGGCGACACAAGCAACTGGTAGGAACCTGACGGGAGTCCCTCGCCTCCGCGGCGCAAGCAACTGTTAGGAACCTGCAAACTGCAACGCCTCCCTGCCTCGACCTAGTCGCATCCAATAACCTAACAGAAATCCCTCGCCTCCGCGACGTCCGCCGCCGCCCTCGAACGCCGCCGATTTCCGCTGCATCCCCCTCCGGCTACAGCAAGCCTTTTAGCCCGGTTAGTCCCTCTCCTCCTCTTCCCCTTTCCTTCCCTCCCCTAGGTTTTCTTGGTCGTAGTCCGGGTTGAATCTTGGACACCCAGCCTCTTATTCGTGCTGATGTGGCGAAGGTGTTGCTGCTCTTATTCGTGCTCCAGATCTCCAGCCTGCTCGCTTCAGCTGTTGGTGGGGAACCTATTGGGATTGAGCAATGAGCTTTCTCTGAAGCTTGCTGATTATTGTAGGATTTGTGATTACCTCTACACCTGATCTTGATCCACAGATTACCTGTCACTTAACCTTGAGCATACATGATAATTAGGCTTTGTGATTCAGTCATATTTATAAAGAATGCAATTATATCAGTGGTAATTAACCTTGAGCATACATGATAATTAGGCACAGGCGCACATCAATCCAAATTGCTTGTTTGAGAAGATGGCCAATTGTTGGCCGCTACTACACCCGTAGTGTTGGTATTAGTGAATTCGGGAACTTGCCCTGTTTTTGTTATGTTCGTTGAGCAGCCTTTGTGCTCAATCTATCTTTCAGTTGTGTTGGTGAAACAATGTTCCGCTACCTTCGATTAAATGCTCACTCTTATATACTCCTGAAATTCCCTGTCATATTGTTAGTTGATCGTTTGATTCCTTAGTTGCTTGTCTGATTTCCGTTTGGGAGAATGTCCTGCTTAACTTTGATTGAATTTTCACATGAGACTGATAACAACCACATTTTAAAGAATTTTTGTTGGCCTTGTCATGAGACTGATAACGCATCATCGACTTCATGCCGCCATCATACCAGGGAGACGTTTTGTACGATTCAGTAACATATAAATATCTTGGAGGAATCATAATTATTTCTTATAAACATGCCTACAGATTAATACAACACGTGTAGAGAGTAGAGACTGGGGGAACTGAGAAGTAGTTAATCATACGGTCTATGATGATGAAAGTGAGATAAGTAATCACCTGGCTCAAAATTGATAGTCTCATACTCGATGCCAGCCGGGACGAGTGAGTCATTGTACCTATACGACCCTTTGCCATTCATCAAAACGCTGTCAGGCATCTAGGAACATGCGAGTAGGGTAGTGTTGTAACATCCCAAATTTTACATTTGGAATGTTTTGCATTTAGAGCATATGCATAGCATGGCATCATTTCAAAAGATGCATTTGAGTGTTGCATTTTAAACCCCAAAACAAAATCATGATTTAAAAAGACCAAAATCCTCCTATAAGGCGTTTATAAGCCAAACGATATTTGAATATTTTATTTTGCCTAAAATTACTAAATAATAGTCAAATATGATAGAGTTTTAAATTTCAAAATTTTAGAAATTTGTTTGACTCGATTCTGAGTTATATTTCAATAGTTATTAAAGTTTTAAGAAAAAGAAGAAAAAAAAGAAAAAAAAAACTCAGCCCAGCTCCTCCCGCATGGGCCGGCGCACCAACTAGCGTGACCAAGCACGAGTTGCCTGTTACCACATCACGTACCAAATCCCGTTTTTCTTGACACCTCTCTATTCAAACTCGCATATCTTTTCATTGGAGAGTCCAAATTCGAATCCGCTTGTTTCTACTTGTTCTCTACTCCAAGGAGCAACTTTTTACCAACCTCCTCACCTATAAATACCCCAGCCCCGGCCGTGAGGTCGCACCAAACTCGAACCTCCAATTTCAGATCTGTTTCGTAGTATTTTACTCGCCACGGTCCGTGAGTTGCTCGGTTGACGTTCAAGTCTTCACGAGAGTTTTAGATATCGTCGATACCGATCCATCCCAAGAAACCTCACCTCTTTTCATCGACCACAGCCGGAGAATTTCGTGATCTACTCTCTCAGATCTGTAGCGGTAAAAGTTGAATTACTCTTCAACCGTTTGTCCGTTTTTTCTCAAATTTCTACTGCAGTTGCATCTCATCATTATCTACAACTTTCATTCTTTGAGTTTTTCGATTTGAGTTACAGATCTATTTATATAATTCCGATCTAGTTTTTCCCACCGGAGTAACTCGAAATTTCAAATCTATACTTTGTTCTTATTCATCTAAAAAGTTTTCGTTGAGTATTTTCTTTTTCTTTTTGGATCTTATTAGCACGTTAGGTTTAGATCTAACATTTTATAAACTTTATTTCGACAAGATCTTGTAGATTGTTAATTAACCCGGTTTAATTTGGTTAAGCTGCTTTTTGTGTCTTATTGCATTACAAACTTTTTCATGCATCATATATTGTTTAGGTAACTAGAGAACTAGTAAATTAGTTGTCTTGCATTATTAAATCATCATGCATCCATATGTTGTATTCTTGTTTTGTCTGGTTTGGTTATTTATTGTGGTATGCTGGCAATGTGTAGATTGCGAGAGTTGCGGTTGCTATTCGTGTGAGGACCGTGGTTGCTACGGTTGCGACTGAGTCGAGTGCGTGAACGACTCCAATTTCTGTCAAGGCGAGTGACACACATGATCCTACTATTTTAATATATGCATTAGAGTTTTATTGTAACTATGCATTAGGAGGAGTTGTGTGTATCGCTATGCTAGATCGCTCCACTAACACCCAAGTAGGAGTGATCATATGTTTCCCTAGAGATTAGCAATCCAGATAATAGGCAAACACCGTACTTGTATATTGCTTAGCCATGCTCTAGTTATTCGTGGTTGGGATTATTATCATGTTAAATAAGTACTCCTTATTTTAATTGCTTATGAAAACAACATGATAATTAATTAACCACTGGGCGGATTGCTAGCATGTCACCAGAGTACAAAGTTTGGTGGGGACCGCCGCCCAGTATCTTGAGATTATGTTTATTTTCTTTATGTAGTTTTTCTGGCGTGCAGCCGTGTTTCATATTAGTATGGGCTAGACATAAATTGTAGGTTGTGGTGACTCGAACCCAACGTGTCCAGAGATGTAGATTAGTTGTAGGATGGTCCGGCTCATGGAGGGTTTGGGGATCTACTTCTTATGAGTTATGGCTTAATCTTCTTTCCTTCCGTGGTACTAATGGTGTATCATGATGTTTGGGGTCGATTGGGCAACACGGGTAAAGGGCACAAACCTCGCGAGGGTTAAAACTAAGATCTTAGCCGTGTTCCATTGGTTAGGGACAATTCAACAACTAGATGGGAAACATGACATATCTCGTTCATCTTGTTTTATTGATTACTACCAATTTGACTATGGGTTATTGGAGAAATGCCTGATGGTCGGAGCACTTTGCTATCAACCAAAGTGTCCAATTATATAGGAGCACTTTGCTATCAACCAAAGTGTCCAATTAGGTGCAAAATTACTTTATATTAAAAGATTGGACAAATGCATTTATGCAAAATAGCCTACAAACTCCACCAGCCAAATATGCATGTAGTCTAGCACTTGCCATTTATATACCACCATAGTGTCACTTGCCACCATTGATCAGAATGATCTGACCTCCTTTTGGGGCTGCATATTCCAACGTGCAGGTTGTTCGTATCCGGAGTGATCGACGTAGGTCTCGTGACTCCACTCAACATGTTTGTTCGCCTGTGGCATAAACTGAAGACTGGAGCCCTTATATTCGCTTTGTTGAATAAGTAATATGCTAGCTTCCGCTATGCAAGTTGTAATAAAGTAGTTTACTCTGGATATTCGATAGTAATACAATGTATTGATTCCTTTTGATTACTATCTGTGTTGTGTGTGCTGGTGAACGGTCCAGGGGCCAGTACTACACGTAACAGTATAGTCTGTGTTGGGCCGTACTACTACAAGTGTAAGGGACAATGGTATTACTGAAAATTGGTATTGTACATGCTTTGGTAAAGACTACCCTGAAACTGCGTTGATTCATTCGGTTCGAGTGGTATATCTCTTAGCTTCTCTCCATTGATGCGCGCCTACTTGCATTGGATCATGTGCTTCACAAAATAGATGTCCCAGATTCGTGTGGAAGCCATTATGGAATGCTGAATAGATGCTTCTTCCAATTAATTGGGGTGTGCTGTTCTTCATTATGCCTATCCTAGAAAATCTTTGGTTGATACTGTAGTATAAAAGAAGGCTCTGTGAACATGCATGCATGTAGTGTACCATAAAAGGCACTCCCCCTGTGATATAAATGAAGGCTCTATGGACATACCTGTGAGTTGTGAGTGCACCTGTGTTAGTTAATTGATTCGAAACAGGAATCAGTGTGATGCTTTGTATACCAAGTAGTACTTATAATTGAGATATGATGTTTGTCGTTATATTTGATATGAATGAAGACTCTATGAGCATACATGTAGTGTCCAGGAATACACTCTCTTATGACCTTACTGAAAGCGGTATAGATTTAGTATCACTAGACTTGCTCTAAAACTGCACAGTTCATTATAATTCGAAGTGGCTCTTGCAATCAATTATGTACCTGCAACTGGGATATGATGTTTGTCCTTATGCCTGTCCTGTAAAAGCTTTGCTTGGAATGAATGGAGAATCTATAAGAATGCATATAGTGTAGTGTAAGGTACTATCTTATGATTTTACTGAAATCGGTACAGATTTGGTATCACTAGACTGCCCTAGAAATGCTCTTGTTACTTCATTAAATGGGCACTGTAAGATCTAGATCGATTGTCAAGCACGGGAGAAGAGTACTATGCTGGCTGGGGAGAAGGGGGATCTAAACACGGTGGCATAAAAATCGGAACTGAATTTGTTGTCTGTGCACTATGCTTGTTTTTTTACTTAAATATGTAATAGTTTTTTTTACTTAAATACTTAACAGATGGTTTTTCATTCATACTAAATACTTTCCTGATGGTTTTTCTTAGGTGTTCCTAGAAGAACAGGGAAACAATATATTCTGAAGATACGGCTATGAGGAGCAGGTTGAAATATGTGATGTTGAAATATGTGATGTCATGAGGAACAGGGAAACTCTAGGCAAATTTATTTGTTATGGCATTTTTGTGCAGGTTTTTCTTTTTGAGATGCCAATGTTTCGCCGGGAAGTTGATTCATTTACTTCCCGGCGAATTTCTGGCACTCCTAGACATAGGAAAATTATCAAAGGTCATGCCCAAATTTTCTGTAAATTATATACTTAGTAGTTTCATAATGTGCCAAAACTCGGAGCGGAAAATCGGATGTATCTAAGTATGAGAAACAGTGCATCGATATAAGTGAATCAATTGATGTTTCGAAGAGCCTGTCTTTTATTAGTATTATTTTCCAAGTTAGTCATATGTTGTATCCTAAATATGCAGTACCAATGAGTTTAAGTTATCCTGTGAAATGCCTAATTCGTATCAAGTTGCCTGGCAGCAGCAACACGCCAAAATTGGGCCTTCATTCCAGCACCCTCGACATTGATCCAACTATCCGAGTCAAGAAAGGTATGAGAGGAAAATAGGGGTAGAGGTGAAACACATACGCAACCCAATCAGAAAACGGTGGTAGGATACCAGGATCCAGCAGAGCAGATTGGTCGCAGAAGCACCTTCCGCGGCAACAAGCAGCCATAAAACTAGAACCAAAACTAATTTTAAAAAAAAAACTAGAACCAAAACACTTGCCGGTGCACCACGATGAAACAAAGACCCTGGGATCGATTGGTGGATCCACGACGATGACCGGTTCGTGGTTCAGAGTTCAAACTAGTAGCTATTTCTCACAGGAAAACACCATGAGTTGGTTCGCGCGTGCGTTTGCTCTGATTTTTTCTGTGAATTTTATACTTAGTAGTTTCATTTCTTTGTGTATTTTTAGAAATGTCGGGGGCGCCGGGACCTTCAAGCAATAAGCTGGCCTATTGGGAGCTCGAGGCGGAGATGGAAGCCCGCGAGGACCCGAAATTCGGGACAAAGAGATGGAGGAGGCTGAGGAAACCTCGTCGGACGATGAGGAGATAATGGCGCAGAGCGAGGAGTGTAAGAGCTCCTCATCCCAGGGGTCGGAGCCTATCGCCAAGTGGGACACCACTTTCAACAGGGCGCTGAACCGGACCAAGAATGTCGATCCCCTAAATGCCCCGTCGTCGGCTGGTCGTGTGCCCGGCTTCGGAGGCATATCGTGGTCCGAGTACTATGGCGGCAACCCGAAGGGCAAGAAGGCCGAAAGCGCCGAGGTGAAACAGCTAAGGGAAAAGGTTGAAGCCTTTCCTAGTGTAGTAGAAGATGTCGTGACCAGGGCTGTGATGGCTGCCGAGACGAACTTCAAAGAACAAGTCAAGACAGAAATGCAGTCGCAATTGAACGACAAACTCATCACCATCCTTCCCATCTACATGGAGAGGTACAATAGGTGGGAGAGAAGTGGTAAGAAGGGGCCACCACCTGTTCCCGACCTCGCGATCGGCATCACCTAATCGGACAACATGCCACGGACGGAGGCGCTGGTGACTCCTCTAGCGGGGCCGGTGTTGGTGGACACTCCTCCAGCTCCGGAGGTCGCTGCGGCGAAGGCGCCGACCCGCACCACCGCTCCTCCATCAGGCAGCCACTCCGCCACTTGCGCGCTCAAGCGTGTCGGCGGCGGTCCCTCGCCATTGGTCGCGTTCGACGCCCTCAAGTTAATTACTAAGTCATTAAATCGAGAGTTGGGAGGCTCAACCACACCAATGACTTGATCTCCGTTTTACTGACGCCCGGCCTGCATGTCTTTCGCAGGAAGACACTCCTTGCACTCTAATGCACCTGGTGGGCAGCCAGCTAAAGGATGTTGCCATGGGCTCCATCATTAGACCGGATACCCGCACATGGCACACTGCCACAATGCCACCCGACACGATGAGGGTCCAAATCAATATGGTGATATCCGGATACGAGCAATTGGAACCTCCCTCTCAACCTTTGGGATGGGAAGATGACGCTCCGGCGGCGGTCCTCGGTACCGCCTTTGGCTGCTTGTTCCTATGGCCGAAGATCCAGATCCTTTTGGGGACAGACGTGGACCCCCAGCCCAACATTATCACCACGGAGACATCACAGCCAGCACATGAAGAAGATTTCAACATGGCACAGGATCCAGATGATTATGATGATGATGTTGACCCCAGATTTGGCGACCAGTTCATTTGCACGAGGGTTTCAAGTGAAAGAGGGATTTCTGATATGTTTGAGCCGGCAGAGCCAGAGACCCAACCTGCGAAACCCGCTTGCTAGCTGCGGCTCTTCCCAACTAACCAGTACAGGCCTCCACCCGCAAGCCTCCGAGACTAGCAGTTCCTTTGGCCACCCTCCATAGGGTGGTCGGTGAGACGCATCACGACTCTGGAAAGCCAAAGAAGGGTCGCAAAAGGCCAGCAAAGAAGGGCAAGGATGCTCCGAATCCCGTTTGTCGGGCTCAGGATGGTGCTGCGTTCCAAGCCAACAGGCCTAAGGTGCACGTGGCAGGTGTAGGGATGATGTGTTCATCGATGCTCGACGTCGCGGGCTCTAATATGCGTAGTCTTCATCATATGTGTTTGTATACCGAAGAGCGCTGCATTAAAGAGAACGAACCGTCGTACCTGGTTATGATGGCTAAGGTGCCGGACAGGAAAGAGCTGTGCTTTGTCCATGTACCCCTAGGGGATATCTTCTTCCTGCGGCATACCGACATCTTCGACTTGTTGAACGGGTTCCGGCTGCACGATACCCTGGTCCGGCTGTTCTCCCTCAATACTTCCATGACGATTACTAGAGACAACCTTCCGCTCCTGCAGGTAGTGGATCCCTACTTCTTTTGTGACTCCTTCCTGGGAACTGAGGAGGGAATCAGAATGGCGACCGACTATCTGACGACCTTCATGCAAAGATACTCGGACAGGGTTGCGATTCTCGTTCCCTACCATCCCACTATGCCGGGTGCTTTGCAAGGCTGCATGCTCATATGCTTGAACATAAGACACTTGAGAGCCTTGTACCTCGACTCCAACAGTGCGATCCAGAAGGACTACACAAGGATCAAGACTGTGTTTGATGGTGCTCTCGCCGCCTACGTCTCTCAGGGAGGCACGCCACCGGAAACGCCTCATGTAAGGTTCGGCACGCACGTCTTCAAGCACCTGATGAAGTTCCCCTGCGCCAAGCAGCCGACAAACAGCAAGAAGGATGCCTTCTACGCCCATTACCACATGAAGCAGTACATCCATGAGATGGAGCTGCTAACTCTGCCAAATGACGCCATCAAGTGGGGTGAAAGGCTTGCAACCACGTCAGATCCCGCTCTCAGGCAGGCCTTCTTCGAGAACCAGGAGGATATCTTTCCAATGCAATTGGATTTACCTCGTTCGGAGTTCATTTGCAAAAGTTATGGGGTTTCTAGTTCCGCCTCTCTGTTTCAGAACTCAACCGGATTATTCTAACCGGATTATTCCGGGCAACCGGATATTCCGGTTAGGATAGTTTTGGTCCATATTCGGGACAGAGATGAGCCGGATTATTTGGAACCAGATTATTCATCTCAAACCCGGTTGTGGAGTTTTTGCTCGAAAACGGCTAAGGACCGGTGTCAAAACTTTCAGAAGTGAACCGGATTATTTGTACCGGATTATTCACTTCGGACCGGATTATTTGGTCCAGTTTTGAACCGGATATTTCGAAATATCCTGCTCAGACTGCACACAAAACGGCTAGTTTTTGTGGAGACCTATTTAAGGGGGCTTTCTTCCCCATTGGTCCCCAAGCCTCCAAGCACGAAATATCCTCTCTCCCCCACCATTGTTGACCTTGGAAATCTTTCCCCTCTCCCAATCCCTCCTATGATTCTTGCATATCTTTGAGGGAGAAGTGAGAGGAGATCTAGATCTACATTTCCACCAATCCATCTTCCTTCTTAGTGAGGGAAACTTAGTAGATCTTGATCTTGGAGTTCTTGGTGTTTCTCCTCCTTTGTTCTTCCTCTCTTATTCCCCCATAAGCATTTGTTGCTTTGTTGGAATTTGAGAGTGAAGGACTTGATCACTTGTGCTCTTTCCATTTGCATCGGTTGCATTGGTTTGCTCTCTCCACGAGGATTCGTGGAAGTTGAAAGTTTGTGAGCTTGTTACTCTTGGGTCTCGGACCCTAGACGACTTGTGGCGTTCTTGGGAGCCTCCAATTGAGTTGTGGATGCATGCCCCAAGGTTGTGGTGACACCGAGAGCCTCCAATTGAGTTGTGGATGCGTGCCTCGGGTTTGAAGGTTGCCAATAGTGGAAGATGAACTAGGCCTTTGTGGCGGGGTTCATCGGAGAATAGGGTGAGGCCTTTGTGGCGTTGAGTAGGCCTTCGTGGCGAGCTCACACCCCTCCAACGAGACGTGCTCCCCTTTGTGGGAGGAACTCGGGAATACATCTTCGTCTCCGTGTGCCTCGGTTATTTCTATACCCGAGCTTTTTACTTATGCTATTTACATTGTGATAGCCTTAGAGCTTGAAGTTATATATCTTGCTATCACCTTGTTACCTGTCTTGCTTAGCATAAGTTGTTGGTGCATCTAGTTTTCCATAGAATATTTAGGTTGTATGCTTGTTAATTTAAACACCTAGTTTATTTCCGCATTTAGCAAGCTTTAACCGGAAAAGTTATAATCGCCGACAAGACGACGACGTCTCAAAAACAGGCGAAGAAGTCTTGATGCTTGCATTAGCTAGGTAGCTAGCTGTTAGTTCTGAACTCGTGTTGTAAACTCTTTATCACTATGTTGTAAACTTGATTGTGAGCGACACTAGTAATTTATTTGTGTTATGAACTATCCTAAGTGCTCTGATGCTTTTCATTCGTTGTTGCCGATCTATTTCTTGTGGTTTGCTTTTTTTGGTCTTTCTTCGAGATGCCGATGATTAGAACATGTTGTGGCGTTATGTGTGATGACAATGTCGTTGTTTGATCTCGTGTGCCAAGTAGACTAGTAATTTAGGCATATATTCTATTTTCCGCACAAGATCAAACAACAACATTGTCATTTTCCGTGCCCAACCTAAGTATGAGGCACGAATCCAAGTCATTCTTGGTTTGCATTCTTTCGGTCTTTCTTCGTAGTGCCGGTGATCATCTTGTTGCACCCATATATATGCATGACTCTGTATTGTTAACTGCTAGCTATTTTAGCTATTTATTTCCACTGACATATAACTAATATCATCTTTGTTTGTGTGTGTAGGAGATGGCAAAGAAGTGCTATGTCGTGTACATAGGTCGGGTTCCAGGTGTGTACGAGGAGTGGGAAGACTGCGCGAAGCAAGTGAACACCTTCTCGGGCAACCTCTACCAAGGCTATACGAGTAGAGAGGTGGCGGAAGATAGGTGGAGGAAGTGGAGGAAAAGTGGAGGAAGTGGAAGGGGTGGCGGAAGAGAAGTGGAGGCACGGAAGGAACAAGTGGAGGAACTTCATCGTGATCATCATCGCCTTGTTGCTATCCATCGTAGTCTATGTGCTCTACTCTCACCTAAACTAGCTAGAACTCGATCCGTTGTCGGAGTTGTAACGTGATTGTGAACTTGTACTCGATCGAGGCACAAACACTTGTGTTGTGTGATGTACTTCGTATAAATGAACTTGCATATATGTATGTCGCGATTGATTCAAGTTGATAGTATTCATGGTGATTCCAGTTTATGGAAATTCTGGACTGTTGTACTGTATTTCTGCATCTATATACATGTATATGTGTATTCTGGATTGTGCAGTAATTCTGCAAATTTTAAAAATCGAAAATGTTATAGGAGGCGCATATTGGAAACTATAGGAGGCGCATATGGGGAAATATAGGAGGCACATTTCTCTGCATATGCGAGGCGCATCTAGTATGCGCCTCCTATACCTGCATATAGGAGGCGCATTTTGAAATGCGCGTCGCATAACCATATACGCGAGGCTTGGCGCTGGAGGCGCATTCTATATGCGCCTCGAATCCCCAAAATATGCGCCTCCTATAATGTTTCCTGTAGTAGTGAGATGTGGCCTGCGGCGGCGGGGGGGGGGGCTTTCTCCCCTAGTGTTCGTCATTATTATGGATGTGCTAGCTGCTCTCTTTGTGTGTGCTGAGCACAGTGGACTTTTCAGCTCCCTGGAGCCTGCCCCTATTAGGCACCGTCTCTCCTTGTTTGCGGATGATGTGGCGCTGCTGATTAAGCCGGTAGAGGAGGAGATTCGTCTCGCCCTGGGTCTCTTTGACCTCTTTGGCGATGCCTCGGGGATGCGGGTGAATTTCTCCAAGAGCTCGGCGACTGATGACCCACAAGTATAGGGGGTGTATCGTAGTACTTTTGATAAATAAGAGTGTTAAACCCAACGAGGAGTAGAAGGTGTTGACAAGTGATACGTCCAAAATGTATCTCCTTTTCCGAGCACTTTTGCTATTGTTTGCCTCTAAACCTGTGAGTTTTGGATACAACTAATACGGTTTTCAGCAGAATTACCTTGGTGTCTCGTTTTGTGCAGAAAAATCAACTTTCAGGAAATTGCTTGGAAAGATCCTGAAGTCCTTATTTTACCCAAAGATCCCCGGAGCCAGAAGAAGAGCCGGAGGGGGCAAGGAGGATCCCACACCATGCCTGACCGCGCCCTCCCCCTAGGTCGCGCCTACAGGTGGTGTGGTGGCCCCAGGCACCCCCTCGGGATCCCCTTTCGACTACTTATGCCCCGTAAACCTAAAACCAAGGGGGTTCGTCATATTCTAGAGAAACACATCAGAGCGCTGATACGTCATAAACGTATCCCTAATTCCTGATGTTCCATGTTGTTTTCATGCTATTTCCCACATGTTGGCTATACACTTTATGTCATTTTTATCGATTTTCCGGACTAACCTTTTGACAAGATGTCACAGAGCCAGTTCCCTGTTTTCTGCTGTTTTTAGTTTCAGAAAAGTTTTTCTGGAAATATTCTCGGAATTGGAAAATTCGAAGCCCGGAAGTCTTAGAAATCTTGGAGGTTCCACAGAGTCCCGAAGAGACCCGGAGGGGCGCCTCAGGGGGCCCACACCATAGGACGGCGCCCACCCCTTGGCCGCGCTGTGGGGTGGTGTGGGGCCCCAGGCCTCCATCGCTTCTACCCTTTTGCCTATTTATTACCCCCGAGGCAAAAACCCTAGATATATATCACTTTTACCCGAGAAACACCCGAGGCCGCCATCACCGCCATCCCGAGATCGGGAGGGTTCTGGAGCTCTCCCCGGCACCCTGCCGGAGGGGGAAATCATCACCGGAGGGGTCTACACCACCATGCCCTCCTCTAAAGTGATGCGTGAGTAGTTCATCCCTGGACTACGGGTCCATAGAAGTAGCTAGATGGTTGTTCTCTCCACTTTGTACCTCATGTTTAGATCTTGTGAGATGCCTAACATGTCAAGATAATCTTTATGTAATGCTACATGTTGTGTTTGCTGGGATCTGATGAATGTTGAATGCTATGTCTGTTGATTATGAATCCATCATGTTATCTGCATGTGTATGTTATTTATGATCTTGCATGCTCTCTGTTGTAAGTAGATTCTATGTCCAAGTAGATGCTAGTGACCCCAAGAGGGAGTATTTATGCTCGATAGTGGGCTCATGCCTCCTTTGCATCTGTGCTCGAGTGACAGAAATGTGACAGATGGAGGATGTGTTGTTGCCATTAGGGAGAAAACAACAATGCTTTGTCTAAGGATGATGTTATTGTTTACATTACACACTTTGCTTACTGCGATTGTCTGTTGCTTGTAACCCAACGTTTGTTCGGATGATATTCGGAGGGTGGATTATTAGTCATAGATGTAGTTGGATAACGGACTATGTATCTTGTTGTAATGCCCCCGGTCCTTTTTCTGTCTTGCATACGCACTACAGTGCAACCTTCATTTCTGTCAATTTTCCAGCTGTAATTTGTTCACCACACATGTTATTTATCTTTCACGGAGAGACACCACTAGTGAACTGTGAACCCGGTCCTTTTTCCTCATACTTATAAACACCTACTGCTTTCATACTACTCTTATACTGTTCCTACTGTTTTCCTACTATTTTCCACACCATACATTTAACCTCTTTGTGTTCAGCAAAACCGGTGAGATTGACAACCTCACTACTTCGTTGGGGCAAAGTGATTTGATTCTGTTGTGCAGGTTCCACGTTGCTTCTGAACTGGTAGTGCGCCCTGCCATCTCAGCTGCTTCACCTTCTGAAGTTACACCTTCCTCCTACTGGTCGATTAAACATTGGTTTCTTTTCCGAGGGAAGACTTGCTACTGCACTCTTCATACCTTCCTCTTGGGGTATCCCAACGAACGTGTGTTCACACGTATCAAGTGCCGCTGCCACCTCGAAACTCAATTCGGAGATCAGAAGTTCTTGTTCTAGCGCCCTACCGGGATAGGGATTCGGAGGAGACCATCGCCATCGTCACCACCACCACTTCTCCATCAACCATCCACGGTTGTCCCATCCATGTGTGTCCCTTCTCTAGGCTGAGAGGGATGGAAGGGATTGGATGAGATCGATCATATAATAATGCCAGATTTTTAGGGCATAGTGCCTAGTATCCGTCGTTAGTGCTTTTTACCGTTGTTGCAATTGTTATGCTTAATGCTTGTCACCAGGGCCCGAGTGCCATGATCTCATATCTGAACATGTTATTGTTTCATGAGTATAATTATGTTTCTTGATCATATCTGCAAGTTGTTTACACACATTATTGTCCAGAACCCGAGGCTCCAAAGTGACAGAAATCGGGACAACCGGAGGGGATGGCTGTGATGTGAGGATCATGTGTGTTCATGGAGTGTTAATGCTTTGGTACGGTGCTTTATTAAAAGGAGCACCTTAATTACAGCAGTTTTCCTTGAGGCCCCGCTGAAAACGGGCGGTTAGGACAAAAGATGTTGTGCAAGTTTCTCATTATGAGCACATATGACTATATTGGAACACATGCCTATGGTTTTCCTAGAACTTGGATGCTTTATAATTATCTATCTACAATTCCCATGTTTTGATTATTATATGAACTATATTATCCATGCAACACCCGTTCATCCATCCCTATTCCTACAATATTTTAATCCTGCTGTTTCCCGCAATTGCTACTGCTGCTACTATTTTACTGCTGCTGTTATTTTACTACTATTGCTGCTATAAAACTATTACCACTGATAAATTGTTGCGAGCAAGTCTACTTTCAGGTGCAGCTGATTTGACAACTCATTCGTTAAGGCTTATAAATATTCTTTGGATCCCTTGTGTCGAATCAATAAATTTGGGTTTTACTTCCCTCGAAGACTGTTGTGATCCCCTATACTTGTGGGTCATCAAAACTATTTTCTGGTGCCGTTGCCGGGGAGCATAGCTTTATTTATTTGCTCACGTGAACATGATATTGTTCACTGCAAGCCTTTCATCATGGGTAAAACTCATGATGGAAAAGTTCCTATATTACTGTCCACTACAAGGAGAGGTACAACTCTGAACACCTCTGTTGCTCTTGATTCACCATCTGTAATGAGTAAGCTTCTTATACCACCACATACTACACACACTGCTAGTTCTGTTGAGTGTGAAAATGCTTCTGATACTTTTGATGATTCTTCTACTGTGCTTGATGATACTGGTTCACTAGGTCCTTTCCTAGATGCTACAATTGCTAGATCTAAACAAATTGAAAACACTGAAAATCCTATTGAAAATGTTGGTACACCTGTTAATTCACCCGAGTCTAGATAAATCCCTAGTGATGATCTTGGGGAAACCTACATTGAACTTAATGATGACTTTATTGAAGAAGTTCAAGCTACTACTAGTGCAAGTGCTCTTAAGAGTCTTCTTTCAAGACATGCCGTTAAATATAAATCTTCTCTTGATGCTAAGTTTGCTACATCTCCCATACACATTAAAGATAAGGATTATGATTTATCTCTAGATTTATCTTATATATCTATTGTTGAAAAGAACCGTTTTGTGATACTGAAAGTAAAAGTGTTGTGGAACATATGAATGAGCTTTCATCTTTGAGTAGTTTATTTTCTGATGATATTAAGATGCGCACTTACTTTATTACCAAGATTTTCCCTTTCTCATTGAAAGATGAAGCTAAAACTTGGTTTAACAGTTTGTTACCTAGATCTATTGATAGTCCTATGGGTTTGGTTAATGCTTTCTTTCAAAACTATTTTCCTGCTAGTGCTCAACATGCTGCTTTGCAAAGTATCTTTAACTTTAAGCAAATTGAAGGAGAGAAAATACCTGAATATTGGTCAAGGTTTTGCTCTTTAATAAGAGCTAGCCCTCGCGATCCATTGCCTAAAAATGAACTCCTACATATATTTTATAATGGACTAACTGTTGAATCTAGGACATACCTGGATAGTTGCGTTGGTTGTTGATACGTCATAAACGTATCTATAATTTCTGATGTTCCATGTTGTTTTCATGCCATATGCTACATGTTTTCCTTACACTTTATGTCATTTTTATCGATTTTCTGGACTAACCTATTGACAAGATGCCACAGAGCCAGTTCCATGTCTTCTGTTGTTTTCAGTTTTAGAAAAGTTGTTCTGGAAATATTCTCGGAATTGGAAAGTTCAAAGCCCGGAAGTCCTATTTTCCCTAGAAGCATCCAGAAGACCGAAGAGGAGTCGAAGAGGGGCAGCAGGGGGGCCACACCATAGGGCGGCGCGGCCCCCTGGCCGCGCCAGCTATGGGTGTGGGGCTCCCTGGCCTCCACCGCCTTTGCCCTTTCGCCTATTTAAGCCCCCCGGATGGAAAACCCTAGGCACCTGATCAAAATCCCCGAAAAAGTTCCGCAACGGCCGTCACCGTCAACCCCAGATCAGGGGGGTCTGAAGCTGTTTCGGCACCCCAGCGGAGAGGAGATCATCACCGTAGGCTTCTACATCACCATGCCTTCCTCCGGAGTGATGCGTGAGTAGTTCATCCTTGGACTAAGGGTTCGTAGCTGTAGCTAGATTGTTGTCTTCTCCTCATATGCCTCCATGTTTAGATCTCGTGAGCTGACTATCATGATCAAGATTGATCTTATGTAATTATCTGTGCTGTGTTTGCTGGGATCCGATAAATATTGACCTTATGCCAAGTTGATTATAGTCTTTATTTGCATATGCTATTTGTGATCTTGCATGCTTTGCGTTGCTAGTGGTTATTGTGGCCAAGTAGTTGCTAGTGACTCCAAGATGGAGTGTTTATGCTCGATAGTGCGTTCATGCCTCCTTGTTGCCTTGCTCAAATGACAGAAATGTGAAGGGGGAGGATGTGTTGTTTCCATTAGGGAGAAAACAACGGCAAGAGTGCCCACGTGCATAATCGTTGCTTACATTACACACTTTGTTTAATGCAATCATCTATTGCTTGCAACTTAATACCTAGGGGGGTTCGGATTATAACCTGAGGGTGGATTATTAGTCATAGATGCAGATGGATGTCGGTGTATGTATCTTGTTGTAATGCCCGCACTTAATATCATAGTAATCTTCATGTCATATTGTGCACTACGGTGCAACCTCTATTTGTCAATTGCCCAGCTGTAATTTGTTCACCCAGCATGCTATCTTTTATGGAGAGACACCACTAGTGAAACTATGAACCCGGTCCATTTTTTCCACACTGTTAAACAAACCACAACAATTTCCTGCTTTCTTTACTTACTGCAAGCATACACTGTTTTTCCACACTATACGTCTAATCTTTGTTTTCAGCAAGACCGGTGGGATTGACAACCTCAGCGTACCATTGGGGCAAAGTATTTTGGTTGTGTTGTGTGCAGGTTCCACGTTGTTGCTGACACCGGTGATGCGCCAGCACCACCGTCAGTGGCATCAACCTTCCGAAGGTCCTCCTTCTCCTACTGGATTGATAACCTTGGTTCTTAACTAAGGGAAAAACTCCTACCGCTGTGCTCATCACACCCTCCTCTTGGGGTATCCCAATGAGTGCAAGATCTGCACCATCAAAGACTTTTTTTGGCGCCGTTGCCGGGGAGAAGGAAGTCTTCTGGCAAGGGGAGTCTCTCACTCTCAACCTCTTTATTTTGTTAATTGTATTGTTTTTATTTTTGTCTTGTTTTGCTTCTCTTTATCAAAAACACAAAAATTTTAGTTTACTTTATGGCATAAAAGGGCAACTCAAGTATTTTCAAGTGAAGCATTCACTTGCTATTTTTGCTTTATCATGCTTGCTATCAATGTTTGTTCTCTTTGAAACTAGATCTTTTAGGCAAGGTGGGTTCATGGATGAACAACAAAAACATTATAAGGAACACCGCTTGTCACAAAAAGGGATACACTTATGGGATAAAATTAATAAATTGCATGACTATGCTAAAAACTTGTGCTCCACTTATAATGTTACTTATTGCTTTGATAAATCGTGCTGCTGTAGGAGGTATAAACACCTCCCTTTTCAATGTGAGTATAATGATGATGTGACCATATCTTCTTACGTTAAGGGAAATTATGAATTATATGATGTGGAACAAATTGAAGAATTTATTGCTTGGAAGGGTGCTTTCGAAATTGCTTATTTACTTGAAAGTATTTATGATGCACCTTATAAATACGAGATTTTTATGCTATACTTGAATATTGCTTTGATAATTACAAGTATTGTAATTACTACATAATGGAATATCTTAATAAATTCTCTCAACCTAAGGAAGAGAGAAATGTCTTGCAGGAACCTATGGAAGAAGAAACTGTTGAATCTAGAAGCTCATTGGATGAAAAAAAGAGGAGGAGAGTGATGATCAAGAGGAGGAAGAATGGAGCTACCCATGTCTACCTCCCAATGATAGTAACTCTTTAACTCATACATTATTTGATGAAATTGATACTTTCTATACTCGTGACCTTGATACTATTATGAATGAATCTTGTGAGAATGATGTTGCTACTGTTATTTATGATAATCCATGCTACTTGGATAAATCTTATAATAATGCTCTTGATGATGGTCCTATGTTACTTAATGTTATGAATTATAATGCTACTAAAAATAGGATTGCTATATTGTGTCCTATACCTTTTATGAGTGATCAATCATCTTTCTTTGCTATTGCTAAAAGTGGGAAAAAAGAAGAGCTGATTTTGAATATTGATCCCACTGTTTTTGAGCTTGATATGAATTGTGTGCTTTTAGGCCATGACAAACATGCTTTATGTGATAATTATGTTGTTGAGTTTGTTCATGATGCTACTAAAAATTATTATGAGAGAGGAAAATATGGTTGTAGCAATTATCATGTTACTAAAACACCTCTCTTTTTGTTGAAAGTTTTGAAGTTGCTCTTGTTCTACCTTCACATGATTTCTAGTTTGAGCTTATTTAATTTGTTTATTTACAAGATTCCTATGCATAGGAAGTGGGTTAGACTTAAATTTGTTTTATACTTGCTTCTTGATGCTCTCTTTTGCTTAATTCATATTTCTTATGTGAGCATCTTTGCCCCTTTTTATGCCTAGCTGAAAGGCGTTAAAGAAAAGCGCTACCGGGAGACAACCCGTTTTATTTCGCTGTTTTCGTTCAGTTTTCCTTTGTTTTCTTTGGTGTTCTTTGCACCTGGGTGTTGTATATTTCCTTAGCAACCCCGCTGTATCTTTTATTTTGAGTTTTTGTTGAGCCAAGTATAGGCTCTAGTGGAATGTTGACATTATATTTCGTATTTCTGCGCAGGAAACAGATTTCTGCTGTCCACTGTTAATTCTGTTAAAAATCACAGAAAATTCAAAATGACCTGAGTTTTTTTCTTAATCCTGATTTATATACGAAACTTTTATTAGAAGACCACTTTTTGATTTGAGCAACAGAAGATTTTTGAAAAATTCGATCTTTACCTGTTGTTCTGTTTTGACAGATTTCTTCCATTTATCGCATTTGCATGTTAATCTCTTTCTTTTGGTGTTCTTTTGAGAAAAAGAGTTTTGAAAGAATTTGTTACAGTAGCTAATGTGTTTTTGAGTGTTAGACTTGTGTTGAAAATGAACCATGTGAATTTATTATTTTAATTGCACTAACGTTGCTAATGAAGATTGTGAGAATTTTGATGTAAAGGAAGTTTTCAAGGTTCAAGAGAAGAGGATGATATGATGTGATCAAGAAGAGTGAAAAGCCTAAGCTTGGGGATGCCCCGGTAGTACATCCAAGCAAATTCCAAGAAGACTCAAGCGTCTAAGCTTGGGGATGCCCAAAGCATCCCCTTCTTCATCAACAAATTATCAGGTCACTTCTGGTGAAACTATATTTTTATTCGGTCGCATCTTATGTGCTTTACTTGGAGCGTCTTTTATTTTTGTTTTCAGTTTGCTTTATCTTTTGATTTAAGTTTGTTTTTACTTTCATAATAATCTTGTTTGGACCCCAGCATTCTTTTATTGGAGAGTGACACGCTCCGCTTTTTCATGAGAATACGTTGTATTCTTAGTCTCTGTTTGGCTGTTGCATTTATTCATCTCCCGTTTTGCATGCATCTCTTATTAGAGCTGTTAGTTTTAGTATTATTATTTGAGTACTATCATGTTTGTTTTCTGTATCATAAAGAGTATTTTTGTTAAAGCATGTTTTGTATGGTGCTTGTTGGGAGAAAGAAAACTGTTGCTTGAAGTAGAATTTATAACAGTACTAGTATAAGCTTGTATAGACTGTGTCTAGGACTTTTTCATGTCATGATAAATGTTATTTTTGTTTTAAATCCTTGTGGTTATTGTGTAGCATTATTAGCCTCAAATAGCTGAGAGTGTTTAATATGTATTGAATGATTCATGAGTTGTTCTTGTCATAGTAAAGCATCAATATATGGTATTCTCTTTTGAATGTTTTATTTGGTTGACTTGGCGCATGCTCACACCATGTTTATAACTACAAACCAGTCACGGATAGCCTCCTTGACTACTTAGTTTTTGAACTTGTGATACTGCTTATGTTTTAATTAATGATGCTTATGTCGCTATGCATGATTATGGCTCTTATGCTCTCTTGATTTGTCGCTCCCAGTCTTTTGCTAGCCTCCACCTGTACTGAGTATGAGCTCTACTCGTGCATCCAAACTCCTTTAAAACAAAGTTTTCCCATTGTGTACACCATACCTACCTACATGTGGTATTTAACTGCCATTCCAAAGTAAATTACTCACGTGTTACCTTTAAAACCTTCAAAATTACTCCTGCTTTATGTTCCTGTTTTTGCACATGAGGACGTAATAGAGAATCTTTATCTCACTTTTTGATTGGATTTCACGACCTGGACTATTGGATTCATCCGCTTATCCAAATGATAGAAGAGCTGGCAGCGGGGTGCCCAGCCCCAAATTAATACAAACAAATTCTCTTCACTATTTTTGCCCCTGATTTATCACTCAAAGCATAATTGTGTAAACAAAAGAGAAAGAGGGATGACCTTCTACACTAGTCGCGTCCTTCACCATGGGAGCCTCTCTTGTGAATCCAGTTGACTTGTGACGTACTGTATTTTCTGTTTACCATTCGTTGACATTAGCATACATCTCCCAAAATATAGACATTCCTCCACAAATGTCAAACTTTTAATACCTTTGTTTAAGAAAATAAAAGCCCTAGCACATGAGTGATCCCTGCTTCCCTCCGCGAAGGGCCTTTCTTTTACTTTTATGTTGAGTATCCATCTTCTAACTTTATGCATAGTTGAGAGAGCATTTTTGCCATTCGGAGTTCTATGTGCATTTGTCCCATAAGCATCAATAATTACTTCATGATGTGATATCATTTGTTCTTAAATTATTTTTTTCTAGTCTTCCTCTTGAACTTTGAAGGTGTCCTGGCATTTATGTTTTTCCCCACTCTTAAGGACTATCGAAATATCACTTTGCCATGCTTTCTCTATACCTTAAACAAACGTTTACCTTTATTTGCATTATTATTTATGATCCTTTATTTGAGTTACTCTTCGTGATGCAAAGTAATTGCTATGCTTTATTATTAAAGTTTTATTTATCATGCCTATGTTTAAAGTTTTATGATCTCAGCGTGCGTATGCTTTTACATTAGATTGGTCAAGTTTATGTTAGTAGCATTTCACCTCAGAAATTATTGTTTTATCGTTTAGCTACTCGAGGACGAGTAGGAACTAAGCTTGGGGATGCTTGATACGTCATAAACGTATCCCTAATTTCTGATGCTCCATGATGATATTATGCCAATTGCTACATGTTTTCTCCCTTCTTTATGTCATTTTCATCGATTTTCCGGACTAACCTATTGACAAGATGCCACAGAGCCAGTTCCCTGTTTTCTGCTATTTTTAGTTTCAAAAAAGTTGTTCTCGAAATATTCTCGGAATTGGAAAGTTCAAATCCTGGAAGTCCTATTTTCCCCGGAAGCATCCAGAAGACCGAAGAGGAGTCGAAGAAGGGCAGTAGGGGGCCACACCATAGGGTGGCGCGGCCCCTGGCCGCGCCAGCTATGGGTGTGGGCCCCCTAGCCTCCACCGCCTTTGCCCTTTCACCTATTTAAGCCCCCCGAATGGAAAACCCTAGGCACCTGGTCAAAATCCCCGAAAATGTTCCGCAGCTGCCGTCACCGTCAACCCCAGATCAGGGGGGGTTCTGAAGCTATTTCCGGCACCCTGCCGGCGAGGAGATCATCACCGGAGGCTTTTACATCACCATGCCTGCCTCCGGAGTGATGCGTGAGTACTTCATCCTTGGACTAAGGGTTTGTAGCTGTAGATAGATGGTTGTCTTCTCCTCATATGCCTCCATGTTTAGATCTCGTGAGCTGCCTATCATGATCGATATTGATCTTATGTAATTCTATGTGCTGTGTTTGCTGGGATCCGATGAATATTGACCTTATTCCAAGTTGATTATAGTCTTTATTTGCATATGATATTTGTGATATTGCATGCTTTCCGTTGCGAGTGGTTACTCTGGCCAAGTAGTTTCTAGTGACTCCAAGGGGGAGTATTTATGCTCGATAGTGGGTTCATGCCTCCTTGTTGCCTTGCTCGAGTGACAGAAACGTGAAAGGGGAGGATGTGTTGTTGCCATTAGGGAGAAAACAACGGTGAGAGTGCCCGCGTGCATAATCATTGCTTACATTACACACTTTGTTTAATGCAATCATCTGTTGCTTGCAACTTAATACCTAAGGGGGGTCGGATGATAACCTGAGGGTGGATTATTAGTCATAGATGCAGCTGGATGTCGGTCTATATATCTTGCTGTAATACCCGCACTTAATACCATAGTAATCTTCATGTCATATTGTGCACTGCGGTGCAACCTCTGTTTGTCAATTGCCCAGCTGTAATTTGTTCACCCAGCATGCTATCTTTTATGGAGAGACACCACTAGTGAAACTATGCACCCGGTCCATTTTTTCCACACTGTTAAACAAACCACAACAATTTCCTGCTTTCTTTACTTACTGGAAGCATACACTGTTTTTCCACACTATACGTCCAATCTTTGTTTTCAGCAAGACCAGTGAGATTGACAACCTCACTGTACTGTTGGGGCAAAGTATTTTGGTTGTGTTGTGTGCAGGTTCCACATTGTTGCTGACACCGGTGAAGCGCCACCACCACCGTCAGTGGCATCAACCTTCCGAAGGTCCTCCTTCTCCTACTAGATTGATAACCTTGGTTCTTAACTAAGGGGAAAACTCCTACCGTTGTGCTCATCACAACCTCCTCTTGGGGTATCCCAACGAGTGCAAGATCTGCACCATCAGCCACTCGCTGCAATATTGTTTATGTCACTTTATTTAATCGCACTTTATTTATCTGCTATATCAAAAACCTCCAAAAACCCGTTTGCTAGTGTTTACAGTGAATCCTCTATCCAACCTTCTTGTCAACACCTTTTGCTCCTCGTTGGGTTCGACACTCCTATTTATCGAAAGTACTACAGTACACCCCCTATACTTGTGGGTCATCAGTGAACAAATTACAACTGGGAATTTGACAGAAAAACAACATGCATGAAATAAAGATTACTATGAGATTCATGCGAGCATTACAACAAGATACATAGATCGTCATCCAATTGCATCTATGACTAATAATCCACCCTTCGAATATCATCCGAATAAACGTTGGGTATGAAGTTGCAAGCAACATATAATCGCAGTAAGCAAAGTGTGTAACGTAAACAATGTAAACGAAGTAAACATCGTTGTTTTCTCCCTAATGGAAACAACACATCCTCCATCTGTCACGTTTCTGTCACTCGAGCACAGATGCAAAGGAGGCATGAATCCACTATCGAGCATAAACCGCTTGGAAGCACTAGCATCTACTAACAACGGAGAGCATGCAAGATCATAAATAACATACACATGAAGATAACATGATAGATTGATAATCAACAAACATAACATTCAGTAATCATCGGATCCCAGCAAACACAACATGTAGCATTACAAATAGATGATCTCGATCATGTGAAGCAGCTCACGAGATCTAAACATGAGGCATAAGGTGGAGAGTACAACCATATGGCTACTGCTATGGACCTGTAGTCCAAGGATGAACTACTCACGCATCACTCCGTAGGCGGGAATGGTGGTGTAGTCCCCTTCGGTGATGAATTTCCCTCTCGGCAGGGTGCCGGGGAGAGCTCTAGAACCCTCCTGATCTCGGGTTGACGATGACGGAGGCCTCAGGTGTTTCTCGGGATGAAGTGGTATATTTTTAGGGTTGACGTATCGGGGGGAATAAATAGGCGAAAGTGCGATGGCGGTGGATGCCCGAGGGGCCCACACCACCCCCAGGTGCGGCCACGGGGCGCCGCCCTATGATGTGGCCTCCCTCCGGCCTCTTCAGGACTCCGTGGAACCTTCAGGAATTCTAAGACTTCCGGGATTCGAATTTTTCAATTCCGAGAATATTTCCAGAACAACATTTCTCAAACTAAAAACGGCAGAAAACATGGAACTGGCTGTATGGCATCTTGTCAATAGGTTAGTCCGGAAAATCGATAAAAACGACATAATGTGTAAGGAAAACATGTAGCATATGTCATGAAAACAACATGGAACATCATAAATTATGGATACGTTTATGACGTATCAACATCCCCAAGCTTAGTTGCTATTCGTCCTCGAGTAGGTAAACAATAAAATCACATAATTTCTGAGGTGACATGCTACCAACATAAACTTGATCATCTAAAATGTAAAAGCATAAGCATAGCTGAGTGTCGGATATATGCCGATTAGGGGTATGTCCGGCATTTTCCTAGAAAGCCGGATTACTCGGGTGGCCTATTGGTGATGGACCACAGTCCATTGGGCGGCCCAGTAAGCTGATGCGCAGAAGCTGGATTCTAGAAGAACCCGGACCACGGCCCAATGTGGTGCGGCTTGGAGTAGAACATGGATTCCCTACTTTCCAAGTTAGATACTTTCCGTAGTCTTCTAGGTTTCCTTTCTGTAAGCTCTAACCCGACTATCTATATAAAGCCAGACGGGAGAGAAGAAAGGACATACAATTAGCTAAAAGCCAACTGGCTGAGCAGCTGATCCTCGCCGAGTTGGCGAAACCTTACTCACATTGTACTTTGTATACTTCAGGCTTCAGCCCTGATTTAGTGAGATTGCATGTCGTCGTGGTATCACGGCAAATGCCATGGGATGGCTAAAGGTTGGGGCCGATGGACGCTGGAGGTGCTCGGGGAGGGATCACACGGCGAGTAGCCGCGTGTGGGATGTCTCAAGCACTGCAAACAACAAGATCTTACCCAGGTTCAGGGCCCTCGTGTGGAGGTAACACCCCTACTCCTGCCTTTCTCTCTTTATGTGTGTTACTGAGTAGCCACAATACAAATCAGGCCTTCAGCCGAGTAGCCACTCTAGCTCTCCAGTTCTCTCTATGTGAAGTGAAGTAACCCAGAGTGTCGACCCTCGCACAGGAGGGGGCATGACACCTTATATACTGGTGCCCAGCCGAATAGAATAAGACTAAAAGGTACAACTGATGTGACAGGAGCACTGCAGAACAGAGCACGCTTCCGGCTTCTCGCTGACGCGGGCGCCGTAAGTCGTCGCGCCGTTCGGAGATGGGACCTGTCCACCCTTGTCAGTGAGATAGGGTAGGCCCCTAGCCCTGTCCTGCCCCCTCCGTCAGTGACAGGACTTGACAGGCGCCTACCACACTGTAGCCACGCCGTAGCGCGGATAATCACGCGCTCCGTAAGTTGAACCGCACGCCGGTACGGACGCAGGATACGCGGGATCCCTTGTCAGAACGGCTCCATTGACTTCTGGCGCGAGTAGGAACTCACTCCCTCTACTCGGACCAACTTCTTTACTCGGATGAACATAACTTGCTTGATTTCTCCTTTTGGCCATTGGTGGGTACGGCCGAATAGAAACCTACCGGGTAGCGAGTACCGGGTAGCCATCTACCCGGTCAAACAGCACCTTTGACCTTGCCTTTAGCACTTGCCTTACCCCTACTCGGGGGTAACCCCCCGACATTAGTCCCCGAAGCTGGTAGAGTCCTGCGAACTTGTTCACTGGGCCCTGCCAGCTTAAAACAAACCTTCTCTTCATAACTGAAAGGGGTCGAGTAGCACCTCCACCCGGCCCTTCAATTCTTGCTTGCATCTCTGCTTCTCCGAATAGCAATATCTTTCCTCTGTGATGCCGAGTAAAATTACTTAGCGAAATCCTTAACACAATCCCGCCGAAACGGTGCGAATCCACCTCTGCGTGTCGCTACGGGGCACGTATCACACCCCTGTGCCCTCGACGCCTCGGTGCCTGGAGTACAGCAGTCCACGCGCCAATAACTGCACCCCCGGCCAACTAGCCTGTTAAGTCACTTCAACCGCAATCAAGTGCCCACGATCTCGACGTGGGATTAATTGTGCCCGTTACGCGCGCGATATGCGTTGTGTGCGTTTCTAACGGTTGAGCAACCCACGCCACACGATCTCTGTGCACGATCAATCCGCGAATAATCCGTTGGTAACGGAAACTCGAGGGGGAGAGATAAATTCCCCCTCGACGCTCTCTTCTCCTCTTTCCAGCCCTTTCCAATCTCGCGCCCCCTCGCCTCTCCGCCGCCGTCGAGCACACCGCCACCGCAACCATCTGCTGCACCGCTGCTCCACGCGTCGCAAGAGAGACAGAGAGCAATTCCTCCACTTGTTTTCGCCTCCACCTTCTCACAATTTCTTCCGCCTCCATGGCTCGCGGAGATGATGATGCCGTCGCCCGCGCCGGTTGGGAGGGATCGGAGGTCACGGCGGAGGACTGCCAGTGGCTCGTCAACACCCGTCGCGTCCCTCCCGGCGTGAGGTGCATGCAGCCAGGTAACGAAATCATCCCCACGCCCGAGAAGAATGAATTCATCGTCTTCCTCGCTCATTTCAAACGCGGCTTCGGCCTTCCAATCTCTGAATTTTTCTCCGAGTTCCTCAAGAACTTTGGCCTCCAGCCACATCATCTTCCCCCAATGCCATGGTTATGCTCTCTATCCACGCCGTGGTGTGCGAAGCTTTCCTTGGCATCTACCCAACCATCCATAGTTGGGCTAGATATTTCTTCTTCCGCAAACAGAGTATCCCCAATCCAGGGCACACCGAGAGCGCCCGCGCGATGACGCAGACGGGATGCGCCATGATGGTGCAGCGCACGACTGGCCATCACCCGCGCGTCAAGGGACTGGAAACTGTGCGCAAGTGGCAGCGCAGTTTCCTCTACGTGAAGAACGTCGCCACGGAAGAGAGGAAGCCGATCCAGGACCGGATAGGGCTTCCGAAGTGGAAGAACGCAAGGCCAACCCAACAGAACTGGGACTACAACCCCAAAAGCAACATCGAGGATATTGTCCAGATTGAGCAGCGCCTGGCCGAGTTGCAGGATGAGGGATTCTGCCGAGATGACCCCATCGCGTGCTGGATTTCACGCCGAGTGCTCCCGCTCCAGCGTCGCTCCCACAAGATGTGCTACATGGGAGGAAGCCGCGACTGCACGAGGACAACCACCTTCGAGCTCACCAAAGTCGAGGTGGCCATCTGGGCAAGATCCATCATGCAAACCTCGCTCTCCGACACCTGGCTGTATGGCTTTTAGCCATATAGCCTCCTCAAGCCAATCTCTCAGGTTAGCCTTCTATGCTTTGTTTCTGCACTTTGATACCGAGTAGGTGGCTTCTCAGCTTTGTATGCTTAGTCTTTGCATGCTGCACCGAGTAGAACATCACAAATATCATGTTGGCTTTATATGCTTTGTGTTTGCACGCCATGTCGAGTAGAAATCCTTAGCTGAATATGCTTTGTGTTTGCACGTTATTCCGAATAGAACCCCTTAGCCTTATATGCTTTGTGTCTGCATGCTATGCCGAGTAGAACCCCTTAGCTTTATATGCTTTTTGTTTGCATGCTATGCCGAGTAGAACCCCTTAGCTTTATATGCTTTGTGTTTGCATGCTATGCCGAGTAGAACTCCTTAGCTTTATATGCTTTGTGTTTGCATGCTATGCCGAGTAGAACTCCTTAGCTGAGAACTCAACTTACTTGTGCCATCTGTTTGCCTCTACAGCACATTGATCGCCAGGGAGAAGAAGACATTGAAGTCTTCGAGGGCAACTGGTCGGATGACCGAGAAGAAGATGATGAGACCGCTTTCGATACCCAGGACACCCTCTGCATCCCTCACGCCCATCAGCCTGGTAAGCACCAAGTTGACGCGTCTATCCGAGACTGGTCCGAGGATGTCGAAGGTGACCAAGTTCACCTCTCTCATCGCGAGTGGCGCACTCTGATTTCCTTTTCTGTTTCTCAATTCCTTTTCTCTTATACTCTGCAGAGGATCCTGAGCTGAACGATGATGACGAGGAGCCCATTGATGTCAAGCCTCTATCTGTGGCTGCTCCCACAACTCGGAAGAGGGTGGGCAGTGGTGCCCAAGAACCTGCTACCAAGAAAGCCAAGAAGACGGAGAAGAAGAAAACCACCACCGCCAAAAGACAACCTCCCACCGCCAAAGGGTAAGTCACTCCATCCGAGTACCACTCTGTTGCTGTTTCTCATTATGCCTTTCTCCTTCTCCCTTTCTGAACCATTTCCCTCTTCCAGCGCCCCTCTGGACGCTGATGCTGCAGCAACTCCCACTCGCTCCAAGAGGAAAGCCGTTGTGGACCTCGAGAAGCTCGTCGATCTCTCCGATGAGGAGGATGAGCCAGCTCAGCAGGATAGGACGCGTGCGTCATCTCCCGTTAAGTTGGAAGAGGACACCGACGCCGAGAACACGGGTGCTGGTGATGACGCTGATGAAACCACCGAGCAGCAGCAAGACGCTGCTCACGACGAGATGCCACCGTCTCCCCCAGCCGCAACGACTGGGGAGGACACTGAAGAAAACCTCCAGCAGCAACAAGACAGTGCCGCGCTGGAGCGGCAAGACGACACCACCGAGCAGCAGGATACACAAGGTGCAGCTCAACAGGATCCCGCGGTCGGGCCGCGGGTAGAAGAAGCCACGAACATCCAACCTGATCCCGCTGCCGAGCAGCGGGTAGAGAAGACAGTGGTGGAGCCCGCCGGCCAGAGCAAAGCGCAGCCAGACGCTGCGCCGGGTAGCCGGCCCCCTGTGCCGCCTACCCAGCAGGCGACTCCACCGAAAGCGCCAACTCCTCCATCAAAACAGACTGCACCATCACCTCCGCCCACTGCTTCTCGCAAGGCGCCACCACCCACTTCTCGGCCAGATACAGCTCCCAGCGCCAAGAAGAATATCAAGTTTGAAGCTGCGCCTACCAGGAAGAATCCACCGTGCCAAGCTGCATAGGCCGGGGACTAGATGCCACCACCCAAGCCATCGCTTGTGCCAGCCGGGAAGCCAACAAAGAGCACACAACTCACCATCGGCGGGCCCACCTCTAGCAGGAAATCGCCTGCTGCTGGATCTGCTGGCCCTGGCGAAGGGCCGAGTGCTGGAGGTGCAGCCCGCGTACAATCCAGCTGGCCGCAATACTTGCTTGAGGTGTCCAAGCAACACGACATCTCTCTGGCCAAAGGCGAGAAGAACTTTCTGCCTTGAAGGGAGGCCAGGCCAAAGCGGTCGAAGTCAACTCCAAGGGCAAGGACCCACGACCAGTTCCTGAGCTCCACTCGCGCGAAGCCGAGGAGGACGAGATTGAGTCAGGGGGCCTGACCGTGGTCCTGGACCGGTAGCCTTTGTGGACAAGGTCTGGGAAAGCGATGCCCACGGCGTCCCAAAGTGGAACGGCCTGACGCTGGGTCCAGTCGACCACTACCGCGTTGACTGGAACAAGGCCGATATCGGCTCTGTTCCAATGACCATCGCTTCCCCCACCTGCACTCTGGCCGGGAAGCTGTTCTGCCTCCGCAAAGCCGCCGGGGACGTCGAGCAATCCTATCCTGTAAGTGTTTTTTCTTTTCTTGCCTTTTCCGAGTTGCCATTTCTCTTTTCTCTTCTCTTCTCTTCTTTTATTTTTTGCCTCTTTGCCTCTTTACTTCTTTATCTTTTTACCTCTTAGTCATTCCCCCAGTCCCCGAGATTCGGGCCGAGTAGGCGAAAGCTCGACCGAGTTGCCGTCTACTCGGGGCAAATCTTCCAACAATACTTAGAATTTTTTCTCTTCTCTTCCACAGAATAGCCTCCTCAAGAGGACAAAGGTGTTCCGCCGGCTGCTCTGGAACCATCGCATTGCTAAGGATAAACTCGAGGCTCTTGAAGCCGAGAAGAAAATGAGTGATGCGATGGAGCAAGCGGCTTTGGACAAGACCCTCCAGATCTCTGAAGTGGAAGGTAAGCTCATAGCATTTCAGTTTGTGCGTTTTGTGTTTACGCCCGTTTGTTTGCTTTTTGCTTTAACTTGGTTACTCTGCAGGAAAGCTCAAAGACTTGATGGAGAAGCATCACGACTGCGAGGTCTTCGCTGCCTCAGCCCAGAGCAAGATTGCCACTCTTGAAGGTGAGTTTCCTTCCCTCTCTTTTCTGCAATTTCCTCTTTTTACTCTGTTACTCTGTTGACACTGCTGTTCTTCTCGCAGAAGAATACAAGAAATTCCGGGAGCAGCACCTTAACTGCCTCATGCCCACCGAAGTGCGGCAACAGCTGGAATCTCGAGATGCCGAGATCCAGAAGGAGCGCGATGCTGAAAGAGCTGAGTTTGAAGAAATGCAGGTGAAGGTGAAATCTGCTCTTCAGGATGCTCTCGACCAGGCTGCCGAGAAGGACAAGATCAAGACAGCTGCCAAGGCCAAAGAGAAGGCGCTTGAGATGGAGATCTCGTTGTTGAAGAAGTACAACGAGCAACTCATCCTCCAAATTTCTGACGCCCGCATCATTGAAGACAGGCATATTGATGACGAGGAGGACTAGAAGATAAATCTGGATGCGTTGCTGGTTGATCTCCAACGTAAGTTTCCTCTTCTCTGCACCTGGCTGTTTCTCTTCTCTGCCTCCCTTTCCAACTCTTATTGGTTTCTCTTTCAGATATCTTCCCTGATCTCCGTGCCGCTAGCACGCCTGCTCTGGAGAAGGCCAAGCAACTCCGTGCTGCCTCCGGGATGCCCATCAATACCAAATCCTCTGTCAATGATAATCTCCTGAGTATCAAGACTAAACTCCGCCAACTCAAGGGCTTGGGCACCCCCATGGTGTCCACTGCATACAAGCTTCACGATCTGTTCTGGCCGGATCAATCTGCGCCAGACAGCTTCAGCACGCTCGCCGAGAAGCTGGACGACGTGAAGGCCGAGTTGAAGAAGTGGCGCGCCTCTGCAGCTCGGGCAGGAGCTGACGAGTTGCTCCATTTCATCACAAGCTGGTACGAAAACCTCAATCTTGACAGGATCCTTAAGTTGCGCGAAGACTCCAAATGGACCAAGAATCCCGACTGCGTCGCTCGCCAGAAGGCAGTGGCCTACGAGATAGCTTCCTATGCTGACACCGCCAACTACATCGACGGCCTCCCCGAGCTCGACACCGAGCCTGAGGACGAGGGCGAGGACGATGAAGAGGACACCAAGTCGGAAGACTTGAGCGCGTTTGAGCAGGACGCAGCGAAGGGAGCCGCCGAGAAGGGGAAGGCTAAGGTTGATGCAGAAGCCGAGAAGCCGCAACCCAACGCCCAGGAGGTCACCATCACCACCGAGATGGTGATCCAGCAAGCGGCTCCCGAGCTGGGTGCAACTGGTGCCTACGCAATGCCTAGCTTCCAGTCTGCTGCATCCACTTCAGCCACGGACCCCATCTCTGTTGCTACTGCAACCTCAGAGCCAGCCGCCAACGCCAACTCTGAAGCTGATGCTGACAGCGCCAAGGCCGATGTTAATGCCGAGAAAGCTGAAGCTGATAACACTGCTGCGGACAACGCCGATGCTACCTCCAAGTGAATCCTGAAAAACTTATTCTCTAGAACTTTTATCAGATCCCCGGGATGCCGGGTGCAAATGTATCCATACTATTTAGTGTTTGTTGCTACTCAGTTTTAACTTAGTTGAAGTTTTTAGCAACTCTGGCTCAATGCCGGGTTGCGTTCATATGCAAGTTGCCGAGTTGCATTTTTTATCCACTCTTCCTTTTTATCTCAGCTCTTACCTGCAACTTGTTGCTTTTTTGGTAGTCGAGTCACAAGAGTTCAAAGTTGGACTTTCAAATACTTAGCCACTTAGAAAAATCATAGTAACGCTGCCCACCACTTAGCCTAAAAGAAAAAACAGTAAAAAAATACTCTATTCGATTGCCACACGCTTCCTTCCCTTCGCAATTTTTCATGTGTTCATTGACCTTTGGCTTGTTCTCTAGCTTGCCATGAAGCCGGGTTGCGGACAGCAGCAGAGTCGCAGAGTGTCCGGTGGGTTTAAACACACTACTTTGTATGCTTTTGAAATTCTAAGTGGTTCAACCGAATAGACAAAGTAAAACAGAGTAAACACAAGGAACAATTTGGACGAGGGCAGTCCCCGAGTTCAATTTACATTGCTGAATAGGAGTTTAACTCGGATAAGAAGATACATACACAGTTTTCTCATGAGTGAAAACGTCGGAGTAGAGCTACATTCCAAGGGCGCTTGGATTCCTCTCCAGCCCTATCCGGCCTGTTCTTCTGGGGTGGCTGTGCGTCAACTAGATAGTAGGCATCATTGTGCAAAGCCTTGCTCACAATGAAAGGCCCTTCCCACGGAGGGGAAAGCTTGTGCATCCCGGCCGTGCGCTGCACGAGCCTAAGGACCATGTCTCCTTCTCGGAAAACCCTTGGGTTCACTTTCCGGCTATGATAACGCCTCAAGTTTTGCTGGTAAACAGCTGAACGTGACAGAGTTAGCTCTCTTGCTTCTTCTAGCAGGTCAACGTCATTTTCTCGAGCTTCTCTAGCCTCTGCCTCAGTGTAGAGGGTTACTCGGGGCGAGTCATGCTCTAGGTCAGTGGGCAACACGGCCTCAGCTCCATATACCAGGAAGAATGGTGTGTAGACGGTTGACCGGTTAGGGGTAGTCCTTAGACTCCACAACACCGCTGGCAACTCGTCTAGCCAACACCCTGGTGTTTTCAGCAGTGGGTCAATCAGCCTTGGCTTTATGCCGGATAGCACCATGCCATTTGCTCTTTCAACTTGCCCATTGGAGGCGGGATGCACAACAGATGCAACATCTAGCCGAATGCGCTTATCTCTGCAGAACCTCGCAAAAGCACCCTCAGCAAAGTTTGTGCCATTATCCGTGATAATGCTGTGCGGGTAGCCATACCTCAGGATCACATCCTTCAGAAAACTCACAGCAGTTACTCCATCGCACTTCCGAATAGGCTTCACCTCAATCCACTTGGTGAACTTGTCAACCATGACCAAGATGTGAGTCATGTTGCCTCTAGCCGGCTTGAAAGGACCCACCATATCCAAACACCAAACTGCAAATTGCCAAGTAATGGGAATGGTCTTCAACTCGGAAGCTGGCATATAAATCTTACTTGCAAATCTTTGGCAACCGTTGCACTTTCTCACAATATCTTCAGCTTGCTTCAAGGCAGTGAGCCAAAAGAAGCCATGCCGAAAAGCCTTGTTGATCAGAGCCCGAGAAGAGGCGTGATGCCTGCATTCTCCTTGGTGTATCTCCACCAGAATTTCTTCTCCTTCCTCTGGCTCTACACAGTGCTGCAGCACACCAGTAGGACTTCTTCTATGCAGCACATCTCTGAAGATAGTATAGCCCTTGGATCTTCTCTGAATTTGCCTCGCGGTAACTTCATCACTTGGCAAGGTGCCATCCTTTAGAAAGGATAATATGGGCGGAGCCCAACTCGGTGTCTCCCGGATGGGAAACACTGGTTCGTCCAGTTCCATTGGATCAGCCACCACTTCTTCTTCTTCTGAGTTGGAGACGAGTCCCCGAGTCCCCGAGCACTCGGCAAGGACCCCCTCAATGAATGCGACAGTACCCGAGTTAGGAGGGACAGTCCCCGAGTTGGGAGGGGCAGTCCCCGAGTTAGGAGGGGCAGTCCCCGAGTTGTAGGTGCCAGTCCCCGGGATGGAGACGGCAGTCCCCGGGTTCTCTTTTGCAGCCTCCCAATCAATCTCCATGGGAATAGCTTCCTCGCCGGGCAGAGAAGGAACGAATATGGATTCCGATTTGGGGGATGGCCTGATAGATGGCTTTCTCAAATGCTCCAAGGCAATCCCAGCCGGGATGTACTGCCGAGAAGACCACAACTTGGACAGCTCATCAGCTGCCTCATTCTCTGCTCGGTGTATGTGTTTGAACTCGCACCCTTCAAAGAAACCAGTCATGGTTTGCACTAGAAACCGATATGATGCCATGTTGGCATCCAGAGCATCCCAGGTGCCTGATACTTTCCTCACCACCAGATCCGAGTCACCATAGCATATGATGCGCTGCACGCCAACCTCCTTGGCTACCTTCAAGCCGTGTACCACCGCCTCGTACTCTGCTACATTGTTGGATGCCTTGAAATGAATCTGCAGCACATACTTGAGTTGATCTCGTTTGGGTGACGTGAGCACCACGTGAGCACCACGCCAGCACCAAGGCCTTCCTTCACTTTGGAGCCATCAAAATGCATCTTCCAGTAGTTGGCTACTGGAGAAGGAGGCTCGTACTGCACCTCAGCCCAATCCACCAGAAAATCTGCTAGGATATGTGACTTGATGGCTTCTCGTCTTGCGTACAAAGGAGCGTACGCGGCTAGCTCAATCGCCCACTTGGCTACTCTGCCACTTGCCTCCTTGTTGCCCATGATGTCCGAGATGGGAGCAGAACTCACCACAGTGATGGGGTGCTCTTGGAAATAGTGCTTCAGATTCTTGGCGCCCAGGTACACGCCGTAAGTCATCTTCTGGTAATGCGGGTAGTTCTACTTGGAGCTGGACAACACCTCACTGAGATAGTATACTGGCCGCTGCACAGTCTTGCCTTCTTCTTCTCTCTCTACCACAATCACCACACTGACTACTCGGTTAGTCGCAGCAATGTACAACAGCATTGGCTCTTTGGGTAGCGGACTAGCCAAGATGGGAGCGCTACCCGGCATGGCTTTCAACTCCTTGAATGCTACATCAGCTTGCGGTGTCCAGACAAACTTGTCACTCTTCTTCATCAACTGATACAGAGGCAGGGCCTTCTCGCCCATTCTGCCCAGGAAGCGGCTCAGAGAAGCCAAGCAACCAGTGAACTTTTGCACATCCTTCAGTGATCTCGGCAAAGACATGCTCTCTATAGCTTTTATCTTTGAAGGATTGGCCTCAATGCCCCGACTGGATACCAAGAAGCCGAGTAGCTTGCCAGCCGGGACGCCAAAGGTGCATTTAGTTGGATTCAGCTTCATTTTGTACTTGCGCAAGTTGGCAAATGTTTCCTCAATGTCACTAAGCAGAGTATGTGTTTTATTCGTTTTGATAACAATGTCATCTACGTACACCTGCACATTTTTGCCAATTTGATCATGCAAGCATTTCTGCATGCATCTCTGATAGGTAGCCCCAGCATTCCGCAACCCAAAGCAGATGACACGATAGCAATAAGCCCCGTACGGGGTAATAAAGGCAGTCTTTATTTGATCAGCAGGGTTGAGAGCTATCTGATGAAAACCAGAGTAGGCATCTATGAAAGACAAAAGCTCACAACCGGCAGTGGAATCGATCACCTGATCTATGCGGGGTAGCGGAAAGGGATCCTTGGGGCAGGCCTTGTTCAGGTCGGTGTAGTCCACGCACATACACCATGCGGTATCGGCCTTGGGGTCCTCCTTCTTCTTTTCAACCATAACCGGGTTGGCTAGCCAGTCCGGATGCAATACCTCCATAATAAAGTTGCTTATCAGCAACTTGGTGATCTGATCACTGATAGCTTTCCTCCTCTCATCACCAAAGCGGCGCATAGCCTGCTTAACTAGCTTGGCATCATGCCGCACATGTAGCGAGTGCTCAACCAACTCCCTCGGGACACCCGGAAAATCCTCATTGGACCAGGCAAAGACGTTCCGATTCTCACGGAGGAAGTGGATGAGCTCGCTTTCCTATTTTTCTCCCAACCCGACGCCAATGATGGCAACACGGTCTAGGAACTCAGGATCAACATGGACCTTATTTGTCTCCTGGGACGCCTGGAACGCAGTCCCGTACTGGGAACTCGGCATGCCAGGCGCACCACCTTGCGCTGCTTGCGCCATAGCCACCACCTCATACATCTTCTTCTTCTCGGCAGCAATGACCATGGATTCCGCCAGCTGGGAACCAGCAGAGGCACACTCCAAAGACCTCTTGTAATCACCCGAGATGGTGATGACTCCATTGGGTCCAGGGATCTTCATCTTCAAGTATGCAGCATGGGTAGAAGCCATGAACTTGCTGAGAGCAGGCCTACCGAGTAGGGCATGGTAGGGGCTCTGATGATCAACTACCTCCAACGACAGGCTCTCAGTGCGGCAGTTCTCCCTGGTACCGAATAGGACGTCTATCCAGACGCGGCCGATTGGAGAGCAAGACACTCCCGGGACAATGCCATGGAACGTGGTCCAGCTAGGTAGCAACATGTTCTCGGCCATTCCGAGCTTCTCTAGTGTGTCTCTGTACACAATGTTGATGCTGCTGCCGTTGTCGATGAGGACCTTGCTGAACCGGACGTTCTTCTGAGTACCCAAGAAGGTGGGATCCACCACCAAACCATAGCTACCCGGGTTGGACATCACCCTAGGATGATCAGCTCTGGACCACGTGATCTCTTGGTTGCACCAGTGCAGGTAATGAGGCACATCAGGGATCACAACATTGACCTCCATCGCACGCTTGTGCAGAGACTGCTTGTCGGCGGGCTCGGAGGTGAAGATCATGTAGCTCTCATGGTGTTCCTGGTACTGGTTGCAGTCTCCACCACCATTGTCGCCGTTGTTGTTGTTACCCTGGTTGTTGTTGTTGTTGTTGTTGTTGCCTCTGTTGTTTTTGTTGTTGCCTCTGTTGTTGCGGGTGTAGACGTTGCGGTTGCGGTCGTTGTTGTTGTAGTTGTAGTTGCGGTTGGCTCCTAAAGCCACCTGGTTCACATTCTCTCTTCTCGGGAACACTGCAGGCCTGGGAGCAGCTGCCCGAATAGGCTGCACATTGGCATTCGCAGCTGGCAGAGGAGGAGGAGGGGGCAGACCCTCATTCTTGATCTGTTCCCACCAGCTGCACTGCCGAGTAGTGTGGTTGGCTGGCCTAGCCGGGTGCCGAGTATGGAAACTGTATGGCCCATCCCTCATGCTCCCAAAGACAAAGTTCGGAGCAGGATCCGGGTTGCCGCTACCCTGCTGGGGAGCATTGTATGGCTTCTTGATGCCTTGGCCCTGATTCTGGTTTTGCCCGTACTGGGCTCCAGCAGTTTTTTGCCTTTGGCTACTCCGAGCAGCCATAGTCACAGCATTGACCTCCTCGGGATCATACCGAGTATCACTCTGGTCACCTCTGCGCTTGTTGCGGAAATCATTGCGCTTGTTGCTGTTGTAGTTCCTTCTCGGCTCAGGAGAGTCCATCAGAGGCTGAGTTGGGTCGCTGAGTGCATACATATCTCCGATCTTGATGGTCTCCGCAAGAGTACTCGGCATCTCGCGCTGCAGCTTCTGCCACAACATGCTGCCATGCTTGCACCCTGAGCAAACCAGGTAATGGCCTGGGCCTCATTCACACCTTCACAGGTGTTCCTCAGAGTACTCGACCGAGTAAGATACTCGCGGTCGGTCTCCTCTTCCCGCTGCTTGCAAGCGGACAACTGCTGTGGCCTATTCGGCCTCTCGTAGGTGCTGGTGAAGTTGCTGATGAAGGCTTCCGAGAAGTCCAGCCAGCAGTTGATATTGTCTTTGGGCAGGTTGTTGAGCCAAGTCCGAGCTGGACCCTCTAGCATCTGCGGAACATACCGCACAGCCCATCTCCGGTTGCCGCCTGTGATGTGCACGACCGTGACGTAGTCACTCAACCAATCTTCTGGCTTGGTGATGCCATTGTAGCACTTGGTCCCCCTGGCCAGCTGAAAGTGGTTCACGGATGGCTCATTCATGATACGAGGGCCAAAGCATTCTGGGCCAGGCGACCCCTTGTTCTCGAGTTGCGCGGACAGATTAATCCGGTCGAGCTTGTAACTTGCATCACTGGGCTCCAACATGCGGTCACCCAGACGGTCAGCAACATTTCTTGGGTCAGCATAGCCGGCTAGCCCCATCGCCGAGTAGCCATCATCATATCTGTTCTCCTGCACAACAGCGGGCTGCACCACCGGGTTGGCTGCTGGCGCAGCCGCACGCGGCTGTGCTGCAGCAGGCTGATGCGTCCTCTGGCGAGTAGGCTGAGCAGCAGGACGCCGAGAAGGTCCCTCGTTGCCTCCATCTTGCCTCTTAATGTGAGCTTTATGGGCTTGATAGCCTGCTCCTACAGAGTTGTGTTTCTGACCGGACTCTCGCGGCACAGCGTGCTGTTTTGCGGCGAGAGCCGGGTCGTACACCTGCATCTGTCTACTCTTCCCAGAGTGCACACTCTGGTCCCTCTCGCGGTTGGGAAGCGGTGATGACGCCTGTTCATGAGATCCCGCTGCACGCGAGTGCACAATCTGAGAAGCACCAGCACCCGGATTGGCTTTCCGGAACTCCTCATTCTGCCTAGCAGCTTCTAGCACTAGCTCATTGAGCCTCTCCTGCTGCCTAGCGCGCGCGTCGCCGGCAAGGTTTGGCAACTCAGCAGCTACAGCCTCTAGAGCTCTAAGTGTTTTGGCGGGGGTACTGTATCTGGGCCTAGTAGCAGTGTTTACAGTGGCAGACTGGCTAGGAGCCTCATCAACTACTGCCATCTCGGCGCCTAAGTTACGACGAGTAGCGCCTAGCTTGATAGGCTTCCTAACAGCAGGAGTAAAGCCATGGGCCTTGTTGTACTCATTTTGGTCTAGGCTAAGCTCAAGCCTAACCTTCTCCAGCTCCAGGTGCTCAGCGAGCAGCGCTTGACGCTGCTGGTCGAGCTACGCCCTCATGGTCATGAGCTCAAGCTCGGTGGGAGGCGGCATGCCCATCCGCACGGCGAATGCCGGTATCGTCGGTGTTGTGGAAGGAGGCATGTTCGAGTCCTTCTCGTATGGCTTGTGGACCCTCTGGCCAGCACTTGGGCCAGCAGGTTCCTCGATGACTCTCGCGGTAGCGGCCGCACCCTAGCCGGGCCGGTCACCATCACCTCCACGCTGTCCGCAGAACAACCCGTTGGCCTTCCGCGGGCAGCGAGCACAGCAGGGGGATCTTCCGCGACGATCACCTCCTCTGGGAACTCGCGGATGACGGTGGTGGCGACGTAGACGAGGTGCGAGCCGAAGGAGAGCACCGAGCCGCCTGCCGGCATGGGTCTACCGCCGAAATCTCCGGCGTTGTCGGTGACAAAGTCGAAGGAGCCGAATCTGTGGACAAGGCCACAGACCACGCGCTCCCCAGTAGCAGAAATGAGTCCCGTCCGAATATGGACTCCAGCCAGCGCTGCTGGTAGCCCCACGGTGGGCACCAAATGTCGTCGTGGTATCACGGCAGATGCCATGGGATGGCTAAAGGTTGGGGCCGATGGACGCTGGAGGTGCTCGGGGAGGAATCACACGGCGAGTAGCCGCGTGAGGGATGTCTCAAGCACTGCAAACAACAAGATCTTACCCAGGTTCAGGGCCCTCGTGTGGAGGTAACACCCCTACTCCTGCCTTTCTCTCTTTATGTGTGTTACCGAGTAGCCACAGTACAAATCAGGCCTTCAGCCGAGTAGCCACTCTAGCTCTCCAGTTCTCTCTATGTGAAGTGAAGTAACCCAGAGTGTCGACCCTCGCACATGAGGGGGCAGGGCACCTTATATACTGGTGCCCAGCCGAATAGAATAAGACTAAATGGTACAACTGATATGACAGGAGCACTGCAGAACAGAGCACGCTTCCGGCTTCTCGCTGACGCGGGCGCCGTAAGTCGTCGCGCCGTTCGGAGATGGGACCTGTCCACCCTTGTCAGTGACAGGACTTGACAGGCGCCTACCGCACTGTAGCCACGCCATAGCGCGGATAATCACGCGCTCCGTAAGTTGAACCGCACGCCGGTACGGACGCAGGATACGCGGGATCCCTTGTCAGAACGGCTCCATTGACTTCTGGCCCGAGTAGGAACTCACTCCCTCTACTCGGACCAACTTCTTTACTCGGATGAACATAACTTGCTTGATTTCTCCTTTTGGCCATTGGTGGGTACGGCCGGATAGAAACCTACCGGGTAGCGAGTACCGGGTAGCCATCTACCCGGTCAAACAACACCTTTGACCTTGCCTTTAGCACTTGCCTTACCCCTACTCAGGGGTAACCCCCCGACATTGCAGGAGTAGGAACACCGCTCAATTGCGTCATACCGAACCTAGGTAAAACTTGGTGTTCTCGATTTTCGTACTACCACGTCCCCCACGTCTCTACCCGTAGGCTTAAGGGTGGGAACTGGTAGCAGATAATCCGAATTATTCGACATTCGTATTCGAGAAATTCAAAATGGAAGTGGTAAATATCCGAATCCGAACAACATAGAAATGGAAATGGTAAATATCCATATTCGTTTTTACAAATACAAAACAAATGTGGTATTAAATTTTGAATAAAATATGGATATAGAAATGGATATATCCGTATCCGAATAAAATTATGTTAGCCAGTTTTGATAGTCCTTGTATGATATGATAATTAACCAACCTAAAAGAGTAAGAAAGTAGGCAAATGTGTTTTTCGTGATTGGATTTTAATCCATCGTGTATGATATAGCCATACTTATCATTGTACCGTTCAATAGTTGAGTCAATATAAGACCTAAGTATATCATTTCGTTATATTCGTATCCGTTCCGAATAGAGGAAACATCCGATCCGCATTCGTATTCGAATAACATTCGCTCCGCATTCGTATCCGACAATATCCGTATTCGTATTCACATTCGTTTTGAAAATATGAAAGAGGATGTGAGAAGGGCACTATCCGATCCGTTTCCACCCCTACGTAGTGTCACAACCCCGGACCCAGAGATATACATACTGTTATGTGCTCCTAGCCATGGACTCACAAGGGCTTCAGGGTTACCAGCCCCGGCCGCAACAAACAACGGCAGGCAGACTGGATTCATCGGCACGTAGTCCGGATCCCCAGTCTACTACTCCTTGTACCGATGCTAGTCATAACCAACTATGCATATCAAAGCGTCCACGAATCGAATGAAATTGAAGGAAACGGGACCAAAGCTATACAGAGATGCTATGTGTCCAGAAAGTGCAACAACAATCGAGGGTTACTGGGGTTACCTTGCCCCAGGCCGATCACATCGACAGGCGGGCTCGGACATGGATCATCGGCTCCACAATCCCTCGACTGCGACAACTATGCAGGCATAGCCAAAACTGTATAACAATGAGCTCGAAACCAACAACCGATCAAAGCAGTACTCTAAACATGAAACTTTATTAAACAGGTGTTACTAGAGTATAGCTTACAAGCAGAGGTCACACGACCCAACATTACATCAGACAACGGAAGGCAAATTATGTTGCTAATCAACAAGAACCAAAAAGGCCTAAGAGGCCGCAACATAAGGCGACGTCCCAGCCCATAGATTCCAGGCTGCTACCTGGGAACCCCAAACTACTCGTCGATGTCCATGTTGAACCACCACTGAAGTGAGATATTCACCTGAACCAAATTAAGCAAACCTGAGTACGGGAGGTACTCAACAAGACTTAATTAACCTATTATATATCTGCTATATCGAAAAGGGTTTCATGAAGGCTGATTTGCGTAAAGCAATCTTTGTTTTGCAAGTTGAGGAAGGAATAGCACGTCTCAAAGAATATTTTGAAAACAGATGAGAAAGCTACTCAACTACTGAGATCATCATCTTCTTGTATTCCACCAAGTCCTTATCGTTCCCACACTATCTCATGCTACAAGGATCACCCCTCTCGGCATCTCCGAGGAGGCACCCTTTAATCATGGTTGGCATGTTTTAGTCATTCCGTTGAAGTTATCTATGATCACAGAATCCGTTGCCAAGTCGTTCGTAACCGTGGACACGGCTTCTCGAGGAGATTTATCCCTGCAGGGGGTACACTTTACCCACACGTACCATCCGACTCTTAATGCCACATGTACGCTCGTCCATGGAGCGCGGCAGAGGGTGGCTGGCCACGACCTTTACCTTGCTCGACCCTATCCATGAGTCAACCCAAACAGGGCCACCCCGTCAACAGGGAGTTGGCCACCTCCTGACGGCACCTGTTCTGTGAGTCGGGAACAAGATCCGTGTACGTCCATCACTTGTCCCGGTCACGCCCTAAGCTTTCTCCAAATCGTTTTCTGACTCACACGCAGATGGAAAGATCAAACTACGTGACTCATGGACGTGGCCAAACAAGTTAGTTGGTCGAGCGCGGTCTGTTAGGCCCCGCGTGTGGTTGCACGCTCAGTCTTGGCTTCGAAGGCGAGAACTCGCTCCTAGGGGCATGAACAGGACAAAACGCCACAACCCATTGTGGCCTCACATCCATGCCGTTATTTAGTCAAGTTATCAAAGATAAATTAAATCACAACAACCTGACATAATAGATTCACGCATTTGACCAGATTCATCAACCGGATGGATCAGATCACAACTAGGCATGGCTAAGCAAGACTCACAGGGTTTAGCGGAGCGTGCACAAGCAAACCTATAGCTGCTAGGAGCAGTGGATCAGGATATCTAGGTTATGCAGTATATAGGTGAACTATATCAAAGACCATAAATACTTTGAACCGCATGCAATATACGAGATTCCAAAACACTTCGAAAACCATATATGAGCAGATAAGAGGTTATGCTTGCCTTGGTTATAAGAAAACCAGATAAAGATCTTCTGGAATAAGTGCTTGACTTGTCGGTTAGGATCAAGTATTCACCATTGGATTGCTGGCCTTCTCTTCGGAGTCACGTTCTACCGGAGGGGGAAACAACACCGAAAGAGAAATAACAATCAACACATGGCATCGATGCAATGCGCAATATGTATGCATGAGCAGGTTAATGCACTGAAATAAATCCCTAAGCATGATCGTTGGTTTGCTAGGGTTCATATGTCAGAAATGCAGTTTTAGTGAAAAAGTCCCGAAATAGACCCCGGAGGGGGTTTCGGACGATTATGGAAGTGAGTGCAATTTAAAGTGCTCAAATGGGTTTGAAAACATCATAACTAGATTGTACTTGTCATTTTGAGCAATTTGATATATAACTTTTAATTTTCTAATTTTAGTGAATAAAAACTTATTTTTCTATTTTAAATGAATTAAACAGCATTAAATAATGTTCAAACATAAAGGTTGTCAAACATGTATGAAAAGTACATATTTGGATAGATTTTATTTTTCTGAGCACAACCATATTTTTACTTTATTTTTCTGATCTATAAAACATTAATTATTGAATTTACAAAATTACTCATATTCTGTAATTATTAATCATTTCCTGGAATTTAATTAAACAGAGAGTTATGACGTCAGCAGGACGTCACTGTGACATCACCCAGGGAGAGGATCTTCTCAGATGAACTTCAATCGGGTGATTCGTTAAAAATTGACCGAAGCCGTTTGGTGCAATGCGGACAGGACTCGATGGCGAGTCGAATGGTGGCAGCGCCGCTTTGTTATGGTCGCCGGAGCGCAGCCGGCGACGAGGTACCGCGGCGGCGCATGGTGGCGCTCGGTGCGGGAACAAAATGGAGGGGGAGGGGGCTAACAGAGGGCATCAGGGAGCTCACCACGGCGAGGGGTAGCTAGTGGAGTGATCGGGGTACCCGGAAGGGCTGGCGTGGTGGCGAATCGGCGACGGAGGAACTCGCCGGCCGCGGGGAAGACGAGGATGGCACGGCCGACTCCGGCCACTTCCGCTCGATTGGCTCCGTGGGAAGGACAAGGAGGCGACGACGGCGAGGATGGGCTGCTCTGTTGGGCGCGGGAAGGTTCAATTCGGCGGCGCCATCGAGGACCATCGGAGCTAGGGTTCGCTCCCTCGCGGGCAGAAATACAGAGAGAGGAGGGAGCATTCGAGGTGGGAGGGAAGTGAGAGAGATTGAGGCGTCTCCTGGACCTTATCCGCGCAAAGAGAGGCAGGGAGGAGGAGGTGGCATCGGTGCTGGTGCGGCCTCCACGCAGGTGCTCCGATTGGCAAAGGTTGAAGAAGACGGATTTGCACAACACCCCCTAGAGTTTTCGGAATTACCAGAAGGTCCTTTTCCTTTTAAAAACAGAACAAAAACCATTTATTTGAGGGCCTTTTTGCAAAGGAAAAATTTGGCAAAAATACTTTTTGAAAAGCTCATGAAATTTCCAACAAAACCATAACTTGGGTTGGTGCATTTGAATTATTTTTCAATACAAAATTTTGGAACCCAAATTAAGTGCTTTTTGTGGAATTTTCTGAAACCATTTAAATTCAAATTTTAAATTGTTTCAACATGGTTTTAAAGTGTTTTTTCATGCATGTATGAGATGAACACAACACCACACACTTGTTAGCAAAGAATGGGATGTTACAAATCTACCCCCCTTACAAGAATCTCGTCCCGAGATTCCCGAAGGAGAAGAAAGAAGGAACACCGGTTTTGAACGATCTTCTCGAACCTTACGGTTCTCTTCTCGAAGAGGTTGATCCGTAGCATCTTGAAGTATTGAACGGATACACCTTAGGTAAGAGGGAAACTCTTGGGAAATGATCTTCACGAAGATCGAGTATCTCATGGATAACTCATGACAGGATGTTCATAAAGAACTTTTGAGTTAACACACATGAAACACATCAAGGTAACAGAGTGAGTAGAACAAGGTTTCAAGTTTATGGAAGATGGTTCTTGAAAGGATTTAGAATATGATCTTTGCACAAGACTTTAAATCCTTTTGGGAAAGAAAGGTCGAACAACTTGTGACATCGAGGTTTCTTCAAACAGAAAACAAAGTTGGAAAGTTTTGTGTTGGATACCACAAAGTAATATCCGTAGGCGAGGGAAACACGAGAGAACACTGTAATTCGTGCGTCCAAGAGGATTTTGATACAGGATCGTGTTCACTCTTCAGAGTGGACACGAAGGATAACAGAACTTCATTCCGTCAAAGTTTGTCGAAAACTTTGTCAAAGATCGGAACATTACTTCATGACGGAAGATGAGTAACCACAGAATGTTGGAACACCGTAGTGGAGGAGGAACTCTTGGTCACACCATAAGACTGACTAACCAACGAGGATAAAAACACAAGAAGGAGTAGGGAATCTCTTTCCTATGGTGGATTTGGACGTAGCAATACGTTTACCACATGGTTAAGACTCCAGGGCTGAAGTGACTGACGAATTCACACAATGTGTGAGATGAACAAAACTTCAAGTACCAACAACTTGAGAAGGTAACTGATGAATGGCAGTTACAGAACACCACGAGATGTTCTCATGATGAACTTGTTTCCACTGGAACAAAGGTTTTGGAGGTTCAACGGAGAGATATTGGAAAGATCAACTTCCAGGTTCTCCTGATGTTCTAGATACCAATATCAGGCTCATGACAAGCCTTCTATAGGTCATCAAGTGAAAGTAGAACTCCGGTTTGGAAGAACTGGAAGGAAAAAATTGTTAGGATAAGCCAGGCAAGAATTCTCACGGAGGGTGGTTGTTCTTACAGATTCAAAGAGATATGACATTAGGCCTTCCGGCTAATTGTGTCAACCACCACATCAACCATGCCGGATTCTGAAAGGACCTAATTCACTACTCTTGAGGAAACACTAACCATCATTGTTGCTTGAGAGTCAACTCTGGTTTGTGGATTTATAACTCGGACTCGGTATGTTTGAGCGAAGGGATTGCACCGGTTACAATTGAGATACATTTACTAGATTCTCAAGGTATGGACTACGATGTCAAGCTCAAGAAGATGAGCAGGATTGCAGAACTCATGTATTAGCAACTTGAGAAAGACGGTTGCACCTACATGAATTACTTGCGACAAAACACATCGGAGTCCCTGTGGGAAAGATGATTACCGAGATAACGAAGTTCTTAAACTTCTTCCCTTTCACGGATAATCAGTCAGTGGCTTAGCGTGGGTGCAAACTTCTTTAAGTGAATGGAGGTAAAAACCCAACCATCTCAAGAGTAGTCCACACATGCATGACTGACTTGGGATTATTCCTGAGGGAACAAGAGAACTCTTCTCGAATCCATGGCGACAACTTTCACCATAAGCACATGAACCGTAGTAAGTTACTTCGAACATCCAGAACACAATCTTTGTAATGAAACAAAGATAGTTCTCGAAAGTTTCCAACATTAGTGCCCAGTGTTCAACATTAACCTCTTGCAACTTGGGTAAATAGGAATGTCATCGATGGGCTCGACAATACCCTTATCATAACACTCCAAGAAGAGAGTTCATATGATACATGAACGAGGCAAGGTATTGGTCAGACCAAAGGACATGAAGGTGTACGCAGCAAAACACCATGAGTGAAACACCATCAAGATAGTCCTTGGATCTTTTCTCGATTTGACGATAGCCCAAATCAAATCAAGGTTGGAATGATAGCATGTCCACTGGAGAGATATTATCAAGCTTCAACACAAAGGTAACTAGAAATCCCTTAACGAAGGATCCAGTTAGGCGGAGCTCTTGTCTTTCAACTCTCCAAGTTGTTGTTTAAGCTCAACCAACTAGTCCAGGGTATTCCGCACAGTTTCTTGGAGAGAAAGGAGTATTTAAAAATACCCCTTGTTTAGACATCACGGTCAGGTGACAAACATGGTGATACTTCTAGAAAGGCAACCAGAATATCACAACCTACCGGTATGTCTTGGAGTTCAAAAGGAGGCATGCTTTTCAAAGCAACCGATATGGTCTGGAGAGCTTTGGCATGAACTTAACTCTTTGACCAGGAATTGTGCACCGGAATGAACAGATTTGGTAACACAGTCTACTTCAAATAGAGGCCGGGTGACCAGTAGTACTAAGAAGGATACGGATGTTTCTTAGATTTTTCGAAGCAATACAAATTGCTAGGAATAACTGATACACTTGTCGACGAGCAGACCCATCATTTTCAAGCATTCCAGCTTGGAGGAGGAGGGAAATGAATATGTGTGGGAGCATCACTTCATCATTAAGGCCATGAAACTCAACACGACCTTTTGATATAAAGGAGTGTGATACCCTGAGGTAGAACAGAATATAAGCTAATGAAACTTCTTTATTCTGTGGATTACAAAACTTTGACCTGGTTCCAGAGATGAACGAGGTACTAGAGTTTGTTTCTCCTCACATTCCAAGGTGGAATGTTTTAACGGAAAACAAGAGCAAATGAATTGGAGGACTCCAACACACATATGCAATTGGATGTCCAAAACAACGGATGGAGACTTGAGAGAAACTGAAGATGGAAACATGCTCGGGAGGATTCCTAAGATCACGTTGGTTGCACATAGTAATACTCATGTGTAGAACCCATGCCAAAAGATTGGTATGGCTGAACCAAGAACAAAGACAGGGGAATTCAAGATGACCACTCTTGTTGTGATCCATTTTGGTTCCAAAAGAAAACCTATGGCTATTGGAGCTGAGATTACCTAGCCATCCTGAGGTAGAACAGATTCCTCAGGATCCAAAGGAAACAAAACTTGGGTTAAAGGTCAGCATCCTGTGCTGGTAGCATACACATCACAACACATTCCGGGACCTTCGGTTCAAGTCCAAGGTTAGAAACTAATAGAAAGGAGTAACTACTATCTTAGTGCCTTAAAGGACACTATGAGTAGCAATTACGAGGTAGTTTTCAAAAGAAAAACATAGCTCCGGAATAATTTTGAGCAGAGGATAACAGACACATTCGAAATGGAAAGGAAATCTCGAGGTTCAGGATTTAGAACTTGGAAACATGTAGGAATGTGGAATCCACACAACTCTGAGAGATTATGGATGGAAAGGAAACCTCCCAGTTTAAGAGATAACGGAACATGGAACACACACGGCTCTAGAAACTGAACACTAGGTCAACTTGGGTAGAAAACGTCTTGCCAGAGAAGGCACCTAGGTTTTGAATGACTCGAAGAGATAGCAAAACCTTTTCAAATCAAGACAGGTAAGGAGACCCAGAGTTAGAGCGATACCAGATAAGGAGTAAAAAGAATCCTAAGAAGGTTTTTCACAATCCATTTGGAGTTTCAAAGTAGTTTTCACAAACACTAGACTCAACATCGACCAAGCAGTAAGGTTTTCCTACAGGCAGTCCTGCTCTGATACCAAGACTTGTCACGACCCCGGACCCAGAGATATACATACTGTTATGTGCTCCTAGCCATGGACTCACAAGGGCTTCAGGGTTACCAGCCCCGGCCGCAACAAACAACGGCAGGCAGACTGGATTCATCGGCACGTAGTCCGGATCCCCAGTCTACTACTCCTTGTACCGATGCTAGTCATAACCAACTATGCATATAAAAGCGTCCACGAATCGAATGAAACTGAAGGAAACGGGACCAAAGCTATACAGAGATGCTATGTGTCCATAAAGTGCAACAACAATCGAGGGTTACTGGGGTTACCTCGCCCCAGGCCGATCACATCGATAGGCGGGCTCGGACATGGATCATCGGCTCCACAACCCCTCGACTGCGACAACTATGCAGGCATAGCCAAAACTGTATAACAATGAGCTCGAAACCTACAACCGATCAAAGCAGTACTCTAAACATGAAACTTTATTAAACAGGTGTTACTAGAGTATAGCTTACAAGCAGAGGTCACACGACCCAACATTACATCAGACAACGGAAGGCAAATTATGTTGCTAATCAACAAGAACCAAAAAGGCCTAAGAGGCCGCAACATAAGGCGACGTCCCAGCCCATAGATTCCAGGCTGCTACCTGGGAACCCCAAACTACTCGTCGATGTCCACGTTGAACCACCACTGAAGTGAGATCTTCACCTGAACCAAATTAAGCAAACCTGAGTACGGGAGGTACTCAACAAGACTTAATTAACCTATTATATATCTGCTATATCGAAAAGGGTTTCATGAAGGCTGATTTGCGTAAAGCAATCTTTGTTTTGCAAGTTGAGGAAGGAATAGCACGTCTCAAAGAATATTTTGAAAACAGATGAGAAAGCTACTCAACTACTGAGATCATCATCTTCTTGTATTCCACCAAGTCCTTCTCGTTCCCACACTATCTCATGATACAAGGATCACCCCTCTCGGCATCTCCGAGGAGGCACCCTTCAATCATGGTTGGCATGTTTTAGTCATTCCGTTGAAGTTATCTATGATCACAGAATCCGTTGCCAAGTCGTCCGTAACCGTGGACACGGCTTCTCGAGGAGATTTATCCCTGCAGGGGGTACACTTTACCCACACGTACCATCCGACTCTTAACGCCACATGTACGCTCGTCCATGGAGCGCGGCAGAGGGTGGCTGGCCACGACCTTTACCTTGCTCGACCCTATCCATGAGTCAACCCAAACAGGGCCACCCCGTCAACAGGGAGTTGGCCACCTCCTGACGGCACCTTTTTAGTGAGTCGGGAACAAGATCCGTGTATGTCCATCACTTGTCCCGGTCACGCCCTAAGCTTTCTCCAAATCGTTTTCTGACTCACACGCAGATGGAAAGATCAAACTACGTGACTCATGGACGTGGCCAAACAAGTTAGTTGGTCGAGCGCGGTCTGTTAGGCCCCGCGTGTGGTTGCACGCTCAGTCTTGGCTTCGAAGGCGAGAACTCGCTCCTAGGGGCATGAACAGGACAAAACGCCACAACCCATTGTGGCCTCACATCCATGCCGTTATTTAGTCAAGTTATCAAAGATAAATTAAATCACAACAACCTGACATAATAGATTCACGCATTTGACCAGATTCATCAACCGGATGGATCAGATCACAACTAGGCATGGCTAAGCAAGACTCACAGGGTTTAGCGGAGCGCGCACAAGAAAATCTATAGCTGCTAGGAGCAGTGGATCAGGATATCTAGGTTATGCAGTATATAGGTGAACTATATCAAAGACCATAAATACTTTGAACCGCATGCAATATACGAGATTCCAAAACACTTCAAAAACCATATATGAGCAGATAAGAGGTTATGCTTGCCTTGGTTATAAGAAAACTAGATAAAGATCTTCTGGAATAAGTGCTTGACTTGTCAGTTAGGATCAAGTATTCACCATTGGATTACTGGCCTTCTCTTCAGAGTCACGTTCTACCGGAGGGGGAAACAACACCGAAAGAGAAATAACAATCAACACATGGCATCGATGCAATGCGCAATATGTATGCATGAGCAGGTTAATGCACTGAAATAAAGCCCTAAGCATGATCGTTGGTTTGCTAGGGTTCATATGTCAGAAATGCAGTTTTAGTGAAAAAGTCCCGAAATAGACCTCGGAGGGGGTTTCGGACGATTATGGAAGTGAGTGCAATTTAAAGTGCTCAAATGGGTTTGAAAACATCATAACTAGATTCTACTTGTCATTTTGAGCAATTTGATATATAACTTTTAATTTTCTAATTTTAGTGAATAAAAACTTATTTTTCTATTTTAAATGAATTAAACATCATTAAATAATGTTCAAAAATAAAGGTTGTCAAACATGTATGAAAAGTACATATTTGGATAGATTTTATTTTTCTGAGCACAACCATATTTTTACTTTATTTTCTGATCTATAAAACATTAATTATTGAATTTACAAAATTACTCATATTCTGTAATTATTAATCATTTCCTGGAATTTAATTAAACAGAGAGTTATGACGTCAGCAGGACGTCACTGTGACATCACCCAGGGAGAGGATCTTCTCAGATGAACTTCAATCGGGTGATTCGTTAAAAATTGGCCGAAGCCGTTTGGTGCAATGCGGAGAGGACTCGATGGCGAGTCGGATGGTGGCAGCGCCGCTCTGTTATGGTCGCCGGAGCGCAGCCGGCGACGAGGTACCGCGGCGGCGCATGGTGGCGCTCGGTGCGGGAACAAAATGGAGGGGGAGGGGGCTAACAGAGGGCATCAGGGAGCTCACCACGGCGAGGGGTAGCTAGTGGAGTGATCGGGGTAGCCGGAAGGGCTGCCGTGGTGGCGAATCGGCGACGGAGGAACTCGCCGGCCGCGGGGAAGATGAGGATGGCGCGGACGACTCCGGCCACTTCCGCTCGATTGGCTCCGTGGGAAGGACAAGGAGGCGACGACGGCGAGGATGGGCTGCTCTGTTGGGCGCGGGAAGGTTCAATTCGGCGGCGCCATCGAGGACCATCGGAGCTAGGGTTCGCTCCCTCGCGGGCAGAAATACAGAGAGAGGAGGGAGCATTCGAGGTGGGAGGGAAGTGAGAGAGATCGAGGCGTCTCCTGGACCTTATCCGCGCAAAGAGAGGCAGGGAGGAGGAGGTGGCATCGGTGCTGGTGCGGCCTCCACGCAGGTGCTCCGATTGGCAAAGGTTGAAGAAGACAGATTTGCACAACACCCCCTAGAGTTTTCGGAATTACCAGAAGGTCCTTTTCCTTTTAAAAACAGAACAAAAACCATTTATTTGAGGGCCTTTTTGCAAAGGAAAAATTTGGCAAAAATACTTTTTGAAAAGCTCATGAAATTTCCAACAAAACGATAACTTGGGTTGGTGCATTTGAATTATTTTTCAATACAAAATTTAGGAACCCAAATTAAGTGCTTTTTGTGGAATTTTCTGAAACCATTTAAATTCAAATTTTAAATTGTTTCAACATGGTTTTAAAGTGTTGTTTCATGCATGTATGAGATGAACACAACACCACACACTTGTTAGCAAAGAATGGGATGTTACACGTAGGCTCATGGCACCCCCGTTTATGATCCTTACTACGATGTCTCGACAGTTGGCGCCCACCGTGGGGCCAGCGACATCAGGAGTTACGTTTCGATTGGGGATACTCGGCGGAATCGGCAGTACAATAACTGCCGTAAGCTTGGAATTCGAAAACGACGTCGGGCGCTTCCTCGACAACGGATCATACATGCCAACACGAAATCACCTAGTAAGTGCTTGCGTTCTACCGATTGGATCTGCAAATATCTTTATCAGATTAACTACAGAGGCAATGGGATTCTATGGTGGAAGTAAATTTAAACACAAGCATGGTAAATAAAATTCTAACAATAAAGCATAGCAATCAATTTGCATCATGAGAAGTAACACAAATAAAAGATCATGAGTAATAATGCACTCGAAAGATATACGCTTGTTTCAAGCATAGAGATAACATGGCAAAGTGATATTTCGCTTGTCCTTAAGAGTGGGGCAAAACATAAATGCCAGGACACCTTCAAAGTTCATGAGGAAGACTAGAATAAATAATTTGAGAACAAATAATAACACATCATGAATCAATTAATAATGTTTCTGGGACAAATGCACATTAAACTCAGAATGGCAACCATGCTCTCTAAACTGTGCATAAAGTTAGAAGATGGAGACTCAACATAAAAGTAGAAGAAAGGCCCTTTGCAGAGGGAACCATGGATCACTCATGTGCTAGAGATTTTTATTTTGTTAAACAGAGGTATTGAAAACATTTTTAAGAGAGGTGTATGCTTATGTCAGCGAATGGTAAACAGATTTACAGTACGTCACAAGCAAACTAGACTTCATAAGAGCGGATCCCATAGAAGTACACATCTAGGTAGAAGGTCATCCCTCTTTCTCTTTGATTTACACAATTATGCTTTCACTGACAAATAAGGGGCAAAAATAGTGAAGAGAATTTGTTGTATTACTTTGGGGTTGGGCACCCCGCTGCCAGCTCTTCTATCAATTGGATAAGAAGATGAAGCCACTAGTCCAGGGTGTGAAAGTCCAATTAACAAGTTGATAAATATTTTCTATATATGTACTCATGAGCTAAAACAGGAGCACAAAACATGAGTAATTTTGAAGGTTTTAAAGGTAATGCCTGAGAAATTTACTTTGGAGTGGCAGTTAAATACCACATGTAGGTAGGTATGGTGGACAAATTTGGCAACCTTTGGTTGTTAGGAGTTGGATGCACGAGTAGAGGTCATACTCAGTACAGGTGGAGGCTAGCAAAAGACTGGGAGCGACAAATCAAGAGAGCAATAATGGCCATAATCATGCATAGCGACAAAAACATCAATAATCAAAGCATAAGTGGTACTAAAAGTTCAAAACCTAAATGATCATAGAGTCCATAAGTGACTGGTTCGTAGTCATAAACATGGTGTGACCATGCGCCAAGTCAGCCAAATAAAACATTCAAAGGAGAACACCACAAATTTATGCTTCAAAATGAAAAGAACAACTCATGATTCTTTCTAAGGAACATTAAACACTCTCAGCTATTTGAGACAAATCATGCTACAAAAATAACCAATAGGCTTTAGAATTGAAATAACATCTAGCATGGCATGAAAAAGTCTAGCCGCAGTCTATACAAGATTCTATTTGCACCGTTATAACCACGAAAACTGTACTACTGCTTTCCAACACCAAGCATTTCATACTAAACAAAAACTCTCCAAGAGATGCAGCAATGAAACAAGAGAGTACTAACACAACTGTACTAAAATAACAGCTCTAAATAAGAGATGCAAGAAAAACAGAAGCTAAAACAGAAATTTGCAGCAACTAGAAGAAAAACTAAGAATACGAGCATAGCAAGTATTCAAATGAAAAAGCGGAGCGTGTTTCTCTCCAACACAAAGAATGATAGGGTCCAACTATATTATTGGAGCAAGGAAAAAAAGTAAAAAATAGAAAAACAAGCAGACGCTCCAAGTAAACTTCATATTATGTGACCGAATAAAAGTATAGTTTCACTAGAAGTGACCTGATAAATTGTTGATGAAGAAGGATATGCCTTGAGCATCCCCAAGCTTAGATGCTTGAGTCTTCTTAGAATTTTCTGGGATGAACGACAGGGGCATCCCCAAGCTTTTCCTTTCCACTCTTCTTGATCACATTATATCACCCTCTTCTCTTGACCCTTGAAAACTTCCTTCACACCACACTCAAAGAGTAATTTGCATTAGAGGGTTAGTGCAACTAACAAAAATTCATGGGTTCTGTATGGTCACAAGTGATATTGATACTTTTAAAAATTATCTACAACCACTGATGTTTGGTGAAGCAAAGAAATCCACTTGACATCGTAAAAGAGCAAATGCAGAATCTGCCAAAACCAGAACAGTCTGCAAAGACAAAAAAATTCGGGGCACTTATGTTGCTCAGATCGAAAAACTTAAAGAACAAATAAGTTGCAGAATTAGACGAGGAATAAGCACAAAAAATTTCAAATCATTATGATCTATCTGGAGTTTATACGATTTTTTACGGTGGACAATAGAAATATGTTTCCTGCGCAGAAATCTAAAACCAACTCCAACTTTCGTCCGAAACTTTACTTGGTACAACTAAAACATGAAAATAAATAAATCTATCTATTTTGGAGAGACACCACTAGTGAACTCTGGACCCCAGTCCATTTTCCTCATACTGATAATACAACCACTGCCATCACTGTTTTCATACTGGTACTATTGTTCTCCTACTGTTTTCCACACCATATATTTAACCTCTTTGTTATCAGCAAAATCGGTGAGATTGGCAACCTCACTGCTTCGTTCGGGCAAAGTGATTTGAATGTGTTGTGTAGGTTCCGCGTTGCTGCTGAACCGGTAGTGCGCCCTGCCAGCTCAGCTGCATCAACCTTTAGAGATTGCTTGTCCTCCTACTGGTCGATTCAGCCTTGGTTTGTTTTATGAGGGAAAACTTGCCGCTGCACTCTTCACAACCTTTCTCTTGGGGTTTACCAACGTCAGCCATCCACAAGTTTTCTGGCGCCGTTGCCGGGGAGGAAGAGAATTTTTGCAAGGGGAGTCTCTCACTTCGAGTCTCTTTACTTTGTTTTTGTTTTGCTTAGTTTATTTTATTTTGTCTTATTTGCTTCTCTTTATCAAAAACACAAAAAAATTAGTTCCTATTCTAGTTGTTACTTTTGTTACCTCGTTGTTATATTTCATCATGTTGTTCCCTAAGTTTACCCTGAAAGATCTTCCAGTTGGTAGTGGTTCTATACTTGGAAAAGATACCATTAAAGAATTCCTTAATCATGTTAGTAAGCATGATAATTTTGCGAAAAAATCCATAGTAGAACTTGCTCCAAATTATGAAACTGCGGCAACTTCTTTAATTCACATGTCGGAAGCTAGTTTTGTTAACCTTCATCCCATACTGCAGCATATGTTCCTTAATTTGAATAATATTGAAGATGTTGAAAAAATAAATTTTATCTTACAAACCATGCTTAAAGAATTTGGAGATGTTGCTATAGAAGCTAGAAAAGTTTTTGATTATTTCAATATGCTAGGCTCATGTGTAGATATTGTTGGTGCTCTTGAAAGAACTGAATCTAAAATGAAAACGAGGATAAAATATCAATCCCCTTTAAATTGGTAGCACTACATGAAGCCCAAGAAAAGAATTTTGATTGGATTGTTCCTGAGAATTTATTTGATGAGAGTAGTAAGCCTAAAAGTTCTAAGAGAGGAGCCTCTGAAACTCACTTGGATAAAATACAATGCTTTATTAAGGAATTTACTTATCTTGATTTGAATGCCTCTCCTCTTGATAACACTTGATTCCACTATTCCGGGCCTAGCTAAAAGGCGTTAAAGAAAAGCACTTCTTGGGAGATAACCCATGGTTTTATTTTTTGCTTTGTTTTTCTTTGTTTTGTTTGAGTCAAGGTTTTGTATACTTCTGTAGCAACTCCTTTTTATCTTTATTTTCATGTTTTAGTTGTGCCAAGTAAAGTTTCTAATGAAAGTTGGAGTTGGTTTTGGATTTCTACGCACGAAACAGATTTCTGCTGTGCTCCGTAAAAAATCGTATAAAATCAAGAAGGATCCGAATGATCTGAAATTTTTTGTGCTTATTCCCTAGATAATTCTGAAACATTTTAGTTCTTTAAGTTTTTTGATCTGAGCAATGTAAGTTCCCTGAAAAAAATCGTATTTATAGACTGTTCTGGTTTTGTCAGATTCTGCCATTTTTCTTGCATTTGCTCTTTTACGATGTCAAGTGGATCTCTTTGCTTCACGAAAAATCAGTGGCTGTATCTAATGTTTAAAATTATCAATATCACTTTTTACCATGCAGAACCCATGAATTTTTTATTGTTGCACTAACCCTCTAATGCGAATTACTCTTTGAGTGTGGTGTGAAGGAAGTTTTCAAGGGTCAAGAGAAGAGGGTGATATAATGTGATCACGAAGAGTGTAAGGTCAAAGCTTAGGGATTCCCCCGTGGTTCATCCCAGAAAATTCTAAGAAGACTCAAGCATCTAATATTGGGGATGCCCAAGGCATCGCCTTCTTCATCAACAATTTATAAGGTCACTTCTAGTGAAACTATATTTTTATTCGGTCACATCATATGAAGTTTACTTAGAGAGTATGTTTGTTTTTTCTTTTGTTTTCCTTTGTTTTCTTTTGTTTTCCTTGATGCAATAATATAGTTGGACCCTATCATTCTTTGTGTGGGAGAGAGACACGCTCCGGTTTTTCATTTGAATACTTGTTATGCTCGTATTCTTAGTTTTTTTTCTAGCTGCTGCAAAATTCCTGTTTTTCTCGCATCTCTTATTCAGAGTTGTTAGTTTTAGTAGAGTTTTGTTAGTACTCTCTTATTTCATTGCTGCATCTCTTGGAGAGTTTTTGTTTATTATGAAATTCTTTGTGTTGGGAAGCAGTAGTACATTTTTTGTGCTAATAACGGTGCAAATAGAAGCTTGTATAGACCGTGGCTAGACTTTTTCATGTCATGTTAGATGTTATTTTAAGTCTAAAGCCTAGTGGTTATTTTTGTAGCATGATTTGTCTCAAATATCTGAGAGTGTTTAATGTGACTTAGAAATAATCATGAGTTGTTTTTGACATTTTGAAGCATAAATCTGTGGTGTTCTCCATTGAATGTTTTATTTGGTTGACTTGGCGCATGCTCACACCATGTTTTTTACTACAAACCAGTCACTTATAGCCTCTATGATCATTTATATTTTGAACTTGTAGTACCACTTATGCTTTGATTAATGATGTTTTTGTCGCTATGCATGATTATGGCCATTATTTCTCTCTTAATGTGTCGCTCACAGTCTTTTGCTAGCCTCCACCTGTACTGAGTATGAACTCTACTCGTGCATCCAACTCCCAAAAAACAAATTTTTCCAAATGTGTCCACCATACCTACCTACATGTGGTATTTTAGTTCCACTCCAAAGTAAATTTCTCATGTGTTACTTTTAAAACCTTCGAAATTACTCCTGTTTTGTGCTCCTGTTTTAGCTCATGAGGACGTAAATAGAGAATCTTTATCTCACTTTTTGATTGAACTTTCACACTCTGGACTAGTGGATTCATCCGCTTATCCAAATGATAGAAGATCTAGCAGCGGGGTGCCCAGCCCCAAATTAATACAACAAATTCTCTTTACTCTTTTTGCCCCTGATTTATCAGTAAGCTATGTAAACAAAAGAGAAAGAGGTATGACCTTCTACCTAGATGCGTCCTTCTACGGGATCCGCTCTTGTGAGGTCTAGTTGGCTTGTAACGTACTGTATTTTATGTTTGCTATTCGTTGACACAAGCATACACCACTCTAAACAATGTTTTCAATACCTCTGTTTATCAAAATAAAAGCTCTATCACATGTGTATGTTATTTATGATATTGCATGCTCTCCGTTGTTAGTAGATGCTCTGACCAAGTAGATGCTAGTGACTCCAAGAGGGAGTATTCATGCTCGATAGTGGGTTCATGCTTCCTTTGCATCTGTGCTCGAGTGACAGAAACGTGATAGATGGAGGATGTGTTGTTACCATTATGGAGAAAACAACGATGTTTACTTCGTTTACATTGTTTACATTACACACTTTGCTTACTTCGATTATCCGTTGCTTGCAACTTAATACCCAACATTTGTTCGGATGAAATTCGAAGGGTGGATTATTAATCATAGATGAAGTTGGATGACGATCTATGTATTTTTTTTGTAATGCCCGCATGAATATCATAGTAATCTTTATGTCATGCATGTTTCTTTATCTGTCAATTGCCCAACTGTAATTTGTTCACCACGCATGTTAGCTATCTTTTATGGACAGAAACCTCTAGTGAATTGTGGACCCTGGTCCATTTTCTCATACTGATAATACACACACTACTTCCACTTCTTTCACACTACTTCACTGTTTTCACACTGCTACTACTGTTTTCATATTGTTTTCAACACCATACGTTTAACCTCTTTGTGTTCAGTAAAACCAGTGAGGTTGATGTAACATCCCAAATTTACTAACAAAAGGGTTGTGGTGTTGTGTTCATATCATACATGCATGCGACAAAAGTTTAAAACATGTTGAAACAATTTAAATTGTGAATTTCAATGGTTTGAGAAAATCTCACAAATAGTACTTATTTTGGTTTCCAAAATCTTGTATTGGAAAATAATTCAATTTCACCAAAGAAAAACATGGTTTTGCTGGAAATTTCATAAGATTTCCAAAAGTTATTTTTTGCCAAATTTTCTGTACACAAAAAGGCCCGGAAAACATGGTTTTTGTTGCAGTTTTAAAGGACAGAAGGGTTGTTTTACAATTTCCAAAACTTTCCAGGGGTTTTGTGAAAAATGGCCTTTATTTAATGTTGTTTAAATCATTTAAAATAGAAAAATAAGTTTTTATTCACTAAAAATTAGAAAATTAAAAGTTATATACCAAATTGCTCAAAATGACAAATGCAACCTAGTTATGGTGTTTTCAAACCTATTTGAGCAATTTAAATTGTACTTACTTTCAGAATTGCCCGAATTGCCCCTCCGGGGTCTATTTCGGACTAATTTCAGTAAAAATGCTTAACTGTCATACGAACCCTAGCAACCCCATCTTCATGTTTAGGGCTTTATTTTAGTGCATTAACTTTCTCATGCATACATGTTGTGCATTGCATAGATGCCATGTTTGATTGTTGTTTTTCTTTTCAGTGTTGTTCCCCCTCGGTAGAATCCGACTCCGAAGTGAAGGCCATCAACTCCAATGGCAAGTACTTGATCCTAACCGACAAGTCAAGCACTTATCCCAGAAGATCTTTATCTGGTTTTCTTAACCAAGGAAAGCATAACCTCTTATCTGCTCATATACGTTTTCCAACAAGATTTGATTCTCGTACTTTGCATTCGATTCCAAAGTATTTGATGCTGGTAGATATAGTTCACCTATATACTGCATTGCCTTAACATCCTGATCCACTGCTCCTAGCCGCCATAGATTTGCTTGTGCGCATCGCCAGAGCCTCATATCTTCTTCGCTTAGTCATACATGTTTTTTTTACCTCTGCTCCATCCGGTTGATGAATCAGAGCTGCGATAACCTAGTATGATATGATGACGTGGTGAGTTGAGCATTGTGTGGTTAACCTGACTAAGGCGAGGACGGGAGGCCACTTGGGAAGTGGTTCTTTGTCCTGTACTTGCCAACCCTAGGATTAAGGTCTCGCCGCGGAAACCAAGACTGAGCGTGCAACCACACGCGCGAGCCGATGAACCTCGCTCGACTAACTAACTTGTTTTGATCTATCCGTGAGTCACGTAGTTTGGGAGTTCCATCTGCGTGTGAGTAAAAAACCTTTTGGAGGTGTTTAGGGCGTGACCGGGACAAGTGATGGACGTACACGGATCTTGATCCCGCCTCATAGAACAGGTGCCGTCAGGAGGTGGCCAACTCCCTGTTGACGGGGTGGCCCTGTTTGGGTTGACTCATGGATAGGGTCGAGCAAGGTAAAGGTCGGGGCCATCCACCCTCTGCCGTGCTCCATGGAAGAGTGTACATGTGGCGCTAAGAGTCGGAGGGTACGTGTGGGTAAAGTGTACCACCCTGCAGGGATAAATCTTTTGGAAAGCTGTGTCCATGGTTAAGGACGACTTGGTGAATCTCGTGTGGCCATAGATAACTTGAACGTGACGTAAAAGATGTTGACAATGATTGAAGGGTGCCTCCTCGGAGATGCCGAGAGGGGTGATCCTTGTAGCAAGAGAGTTGTTGGGAAATGATGTTGGTGGATGAAATATGATGATATCAGTAGCTGAGTAGCTTTCTCATCTGTTTTCAAAACATTCTATGAGATGTGTTATTCTTCCTCGATTTGAAAAACAAAGATTGCTTTACGCAAATCAGCCTTCATGATACCTTTTCTGAAGATAGCAGATATATAATAGGTTAATTAAGTCTTGTTGAGTACCTCCCATACTCAAGTTTTCTTAATTTGGTTCAGGTGAAGATCTCACATCGGTGGTGTTTCAGCGTTGACATCGACGAGTAGTTTGGGGTTCCTAGGTAGCAGCCTGGAATCTATGGGCCAGGAAGTCACCTTATGTTGCAGCATCTTAGGCCTTTTTGGTTCTTGTTGATTAGCAACATAATTTTCCTTCCGTTGTCTGATGTAATGTTGGGTCGTGTGACCTCTGTTTGTAAGCTATACTGTAGTAACACCTGTTTAATACAGCTTCCATGTTTAGAGTACTGCTTTGATCGGTTGTTGGTTTCGAGCTCATTGTTATACAGTTCTGGCTATACCTGCATAGTTGTCGCAGTCGAGGGGTTGTGGAGCCGATGATCCATTTCCGAGCACGCATGCCGATGTGATTCAGCCTGGGGCTAGGTAACCCTCGATTGTTGTTGCACTTTCTGGACACATAGCAGCTCTGTATAGATTTGGTCCCGTTTCCTTCAGTTTCGTACGATTCGTGGACGCTTTGATATGCATAGTTGGTTATGACTAGCATGGATACAAGGAGTAGTAGACTGGGGATCCGGACTACGTGCCGATGAATCCAGTCTGCCTGCCGTTGTTTGTTGCGGCGGGGGCTGGTAACCCTGAAGCCCTTGTGAGCCCATGGCTAGGAGCACATAAGAGTATGTATATCTATGGGTCCGGGGTCGTGACAAGTCATGGTACCAGAGCAGGACTGCCTATAGGAAAACATTACCGCTTGGTCGATGTTGAGTCTAGTGTTTGTGAAAACTACTTTGAAACTTCAAATGGATTGTGAAAAACCTTCTTAGGATTCTTTTTACTCCTTATCTGGTATCTCTCTAAGTCTGGGTCATCTTACCTGTTTTGGTTTGAAAAGGTTTTGCTATCTCTACTAGTCATTCAAAACCTAGGTGCCTTCTTTGGCAATGACGTCTTTTACCCAAGTTGACCTAGTGTTAAAGTTTCTAGAGTCGTGTGAGTTCCATGTTTCGTTATCTCCTAAACTGGGAGATTTCCTTTCCATCCTAATCTCTCAAAGTTGTGTGGATTCCACATTCCTCCATGTTCCAAAGTTTCAAATCCTGAACCTCGAGATTTCTTTTTCCATCTCGAATGTATCCCTTATCTCTCGGTCCAATTCTTCTGGAGTTATGTTGTCTTTTGAAAGATACTCCATGCTTGCTAATTGTAGTGTCCTTTGTGAACCTCATATAGTAGTTACTCCTTTCGTTGTGTTTTTAAACCTCGGACTTGAACCGAAGGTCCCGGAATGTGCTGGATGGAAGTGTGTTAAATCACGTGGTTTCTTAACCATGTGAGGTGCATGCTACCAGTACAGGATGCTGATCTTTAAACCAAGTCTCGTTCTGTTAACCCTGAGGAACATTTTCTACCTCGGAATGGCTAGGTAATCTCAATTCCAATAGCCATAGGTTTTCTCTAAGAATCAAAAGGATCACGACAAGAGTGTTGTTTATGATTCTCATATATTTGTTCTTGGTTCAGCTATACCAACCTTTTGGCATGTGTTCTACACATGAGCATTACCCCGTGCATCCAACGAGATCTCAGGATTTTCCAAGAGCACGTTCCTATTCTTTGCTTGCTTCCAAACCTCATCTACTGTTTGGAATACAAGTTGCATATTTGTGTTGGATTCTTCCAATGCATTTGCTCTTATTTTCCGTCAGAACGTTCCACCTTGGAATGTTAGGAGAAACAAACTCCAGTACCTCGTTCATCTCTAGTACCAGGTCAAAGTTTTGTAATCCACAGATTAAAGAAGTTTCATTAGCTTATGTTCTCTTCCACCTTCGAGTATCACACTCTTCTATATCAAGAGGTCGTGCCGAGTTTCATGGACTTGTTTATGAAGTGATGCTCCTACACGTCCTCACCCCTTCCTCCAAGCTTGAGTGCTTGAGAATGGTGGTTCTATGCGTTGATGTGTGTACCAGATATTCCTAGCAATTCTTATTGCTTTAGAAAATCAAAGAAAACATCTGTATCCTTCTTAGCACTATCGGTCACCTAGCCTCTATTTGAAGTTGACTGTGTTACCAAATCCGTTCATTCCGGTGCAAATTCTTGGTAAGAGAGTTAGGTTAATGCCGAAGCTCTCATGTTCATATCGGTTGTTCTGAAAATCAAGATTCCTTCCAAACTCCAAGACATACCGGTAGGTTGTGATATTCTTGTTGTCTTTCTAGAAGTATCACCAGGTTTGTCACCTGACCGCGATGTCTAAATAAGGGGTAATTTGAACTACCCCTTTCTCCAAGGAACTCTGCTGGATATCCTGGACCAGTTGGTTGAGCTTAGACAACCACTTGGAGAGTTGAAAGGCAAAAAGCTCTGCCTAACTTGATCCTTCGTTAAGGGATGTCTAGTTTCCTCCTGTTGAAGCAAGATAGTATATTCTCAATGGACATGCTGTCATCCTTTTGATTTGATTTCGGCTATCGTCAAATCAAGATCAGATCCAAGGACTATCATGGTGGTGTTTCCACTCATGGTGTTTTGCCCGAGTACACCTCCAAGTCCTTTATTCCAATCAATAATCTGCTTTGTTCATGTATCATATGAATCCCTCTTCTTAGAGTGTCTTGATAAGCGTGTTGTCGAGCCCAACGATGACATTCCTATTTCCTCCAAGTTGAAAGAGGTTCATGTTGAACAACTGGCATTAATGTTGGAAACTTTTGAGAACCATCTTTGTGTCCTCACGAAGTTGTGTTCTGGATGTTCGAAGTAACTTACCCCGGTTCATGTGCTTATGGTGAAAGTTGTCGCCATGGATTTGAGTAAAGTTTTCCGTTCCCTAGGGAATAATCCCAAGTCAGTCATGCAGGTGTGGACTATTGCTGAGATGGGAGGTTGTTACCTCCATTTCTTGAAGAAGTTGTACATCCACTCCAACCGTTGACTGATCGTTCCTGAAAGAGAAGAAGTCCAGGAACTTCGTTATCTGTGCAATCATGTTTCCCACAAGGACTCTGATCTGTTTCATTGCAAGTAGTCCATGTAAGTGCAGCCGTCTTTTGCAAGTTGCTAATACATAAGTTCTATAATCTCACTCATCCTCTTGAGTGTGACATCGTAGTCCATGTCCTGAGAATCTAGTAAATGTATTCCGTTGATAACCGGTGCAATCTCTTTGCTCAAGCATACCGAGCCTGAGCTATAAATCCACTAACCAGAGATGAATCCCAAGCAGCAACGATGGTTGGTGTTCCTCAAGGGTATTGCATTAGGTCCTTTCAGAATCCGACATGGTTGATGTTGTGGTTGACACAGTTAGCCGGAAGGCCTAACTCTGTAATCCTTTGAATCCATAAGAACAACCACTCTCCGTGAGAATTCTGGTGTGGCTCATTCCAACAAGTTTCCCTCACCGTCCTTCTGAACCAAAGTTTCAGTTTCACTTGATGACCTACAGAAGGCTTGTCGTGAGCCTGTTGTTTGTATCTAGAACATCAAGGAAAACTTGGAAGTTGATATTTCCAATATCTCTCCGCTTAACCTCCAAAACCTTTGTTTTAGTGGACAAGTTCATCGTGAAAAACATCTCGTGGTGTTTTGTAACCGCCATTGATCAGTTTCCTTTTTCAAGTTGTTTGTACTTGAAGTTCTGTTTTTCTCACATATTGTGTGAATTTGTCAGTCACTTCAGCCATGGGATCTTAACCATGTGGTAGATGTATTGCTACGTCCAAACCACAATAGGAAAGAGATTCCCTATTCCTTCTGGTGTTTCAATCCTCATTGGTTACCCATCCTTATGGTGTGATCAAGAATTCCTCCTTTGTTACGGTCTTTCCACATCTTTAAGTTACTCATCTTCTGTTGTGAAGTAACATTCCGATCTTTGATAAAGTTTTCGACAAACTTTAATGGAATGAAAGTTCCTTCATATTTCGTGTCCACTCCGAAGATTGAACATCATCCCGTATCAAAATTCTCGGACGCATGAATTACAGTGTTTTCTCGTGTTCTCCCTCGTCTACGGATATTATGTTTTGATATCCAAGACCATCCTCACGATCTTGGTTTTCTATTTGAAGAAACCTCGGTTACATAAGTTGTTCAACCTTTCTTTTCCAAAGGGATTTACAGTCTTGTGCAAAGCTCATATCCTAAATCCTTTCAAGAACCATCGTCCATAAACTTGAAACCATCTTTTATTCCCTCCGTTATCTTGATGTGTTTCATGCCTGTTAACTCAAAAGTTCTTTATGAACATTCTTGTCCTGAGTTAGCCATGAGATACTCGATCTTCGTGAAGATCAAACGCTAAGAGTTTTCCCTCCTACCTAAGGTGTAGCCGCTGAAGAATCTTCGCAAGTGCTACGGATCAACCTCTTCGAGAAGAGAACCGAAGGTTCGAGAAGATCGTTCAAAACCGGTGTTCCTTCTTCCTTCTCCTTCGGGAATCTCGGGACGAGATTCTTGTAAGGGGGGTAGATTTGTAACATCCCAAATTTACTAACAAAAGGGTTGTGGTCTTGTGTTCATATCATACATGCATGAGACAAAATTTTAAAACATGTTGAAACATTTAAATTGTGAATTTCAATGGTTTGAGAAAATCTCACAAATAGTACTTATTTTGGTTTCCAAAATCTTGTATTGGAAAATAATTCAATTTCACTAGAGAAAATCATGGTTTGTTGTAAATTTCATAAGCTTTCCAAAAGTTAATTTTGCAAAATTTTCTGTTCACAAAAAGGCCCGGAAAACATGGTTTTTGTTGCAGTTTTAAAGGACAGAAGGGGTGTTTTACAATTTCCAAAACTTTCCAGGGGGTTTTGTGAAAATTGGTCTTCTTCAACCTTGGACAGTAGGATGCACATGCGTGTCCTCACCCTCGACGTTGGTTGCCACCTCCTCAGCTCACGTGGAGAAGATTTTGGAGAAGGTCGGGATCCCCTCTCTCTCCCCATACCCCTGTCCCTCACTCCCGTGCCCTGTGCCTCATCCTCCACAGCAAACCCTAGCTCCGCTCCGGCCACCGCCTCGCACCGCCGACTCCGGCCTTCTACCATCGATTCGAGGCCACCACGAGCTCCCCCATCATCTACTCTACCTCCTGCTCGAGTCTCGGTTGCCGGGATGGCCTCCACTGCGTGAATCGGGCCGTCGTTCCCGTCTCCGGCCGCCCCGGATGTTTCCGGCCGATTTCGGTCGCCCCTGCCCCTTCTGATCCCTCCACGAGCTTCACATCGTCGTGGTGAGCATCCATGTCCCCTCCAATCGCTCCCTCCCTCTCTCGTTACTCTCCCCGTCGAGCTCCGCCGCCCGCCGCCGTGCCAATGGTCGTCGCCGGCCATTCTGGCGACCATTTGGTCACCAGTTGGCACCCCTAGGTTCCCCTCCACCTCCTCTGTCCCGTGGTATAGATTGATTTGAACCTAGCGCGCGGAATTCGTCGATTTTGAAGATCATCCGTGAGAATAGAGCACTGTGATGTCACAGTGACATCACAGTGATGTCATATTTCTACTGTTTAATAATTCCAGAAAAATGATTAAATTTAGAAAATCAAGTTCATTTGCACGAGGGTTTCAAGTGAAAGAGGAATTTCTGATATGTTTGAGCCGGCAGAGCCAGAGACCCAACCGGCGAAACCTGCTTGCTAGCTGCGGCTCTTCCCAACTAACCAGGACACGCCTTCACCCGCAACCTTCACCGAGCCTCCGAGACCAGCAGTTCCTTTGGCCGCCCTCCATAGGGTGGTCGGTGAGACGCAACACAACTCTGGAAAGCCAAAGAAGGGTCGCAAAAGGCCAGCAAAGAAGGGCAAGGATGCTCCGAATCATGTTTTCCGGGCTCAGGATGGTGCTGCGTTCCAAGCCAACAGGCCTAAGGTGCACGTGGAAGGTGTAGGGATGATGTGTCCATCGATGCTCGACGCCGCGGGCTCTAATATGCGTAGTCTTCATCATATGTGTTTGTATACCGAAGAGCGCCACATTAAAGAGAACGACCCGTCGTACCTGGTTATGATGGCTAAGGTGCCGGACAGGAAAGAGATGTGCTTCGTCCATGTACCCCCAGGGGATATCTTCTTCCTGCGGCATACCGACATCTTCGACTTGTTGAACGGGTTCCGACTGCACGATACCCTGGTCCGGCTGTTCTCCCTCAATGCTTCCATGGCGATTACCAGAGACAACCTTCCGCTCCTGCAGGTAGTGGATCCCTACTTCTTTCGTGACGCCTTCCTGGGAACTGAGGAGGGAATCGGAATGGCGACCGACTATCTGACGACCTTCATGCAAAGATACTCGGACAGAGTTGCGATTCTCGTTCCCTACCATCCCACTATGCCGGGTGGTTTGCAAGGCTGCATGCTCATATGCTTGAACATGAGGCGCTCGAGAGCCTTGTACCTCGACTCCAACAGTGCGATCCAGAAGGACTACACAAGGATCAAGAATGTGTTTGATGGTGCTCTCGCCTCCTACGTCGCTCAGGGAGGCACGCCACCGGAAACGCCTCACGTAAGGTTCGGCACGCACGTCTTCAAGCACCTTATGAAGTTCCCCTGTGCCAAGCAGCCGACAAACAGCAAGAAGGATGCCTTCTATGCCCTTTACCACATGAAGCAGTACGTCCATGAGATGGAGCTGCTAACTCTGCCAAATGACGTCGTCAAGTAGGGTGAAAGGCTTGCGACCACGTCAGATCCCGCTCTCAGGCAGGCCTTCTTCGAGATCCAGGAGGATATCGCGACTCTCGTGCATAACGGAGTCGTCAGATCTGGGGGCATGTTCTACGCTGGCAATCAACCGCCCAATAGAGTCATAGACGAACGCTTGGCGATGCAGGGTGACGATAGGTCCATGATGATGCTGGCGACCAATAAGAAGGGCTTGCTCCATGTTGGCCCCGACAAGACGACAACGTCTCAAAAACAGGCGAAGAAGTCTTGATGCTTGCATTAGCTAGGTAGCTAGCTGTTAGTTCCGAACTCGTGTTGTAAACTCTTTATCACTATGTTGTAAACTTGATTGTGAGCGACACTAGTAATTTATTTGTGTTATGAACTATCCTAAGTGCTCTGATGCTTTTCATTCGTTGTTGCCGATCTATTTCTTGTGGTTTGCTTTTTTTTTGGTCTTTCTTCGAAATGCCGATGATTAGAACGTGTTGTGGCGTTATGTGTGATGACAATGTCGTTGTTTGATCTCGTGTGCCAAGTAGACTAGTAATTTAGGCATATATTCTATTTTCCGCACAAGATCAAACAGCGACATTGTCATTTTCCGTGCCCAACCTAAGTATGAGGCACGAATCCAAGTCATTATTGGTTTGCATTCTTTCGGTCTTTCTTCATAGTGCCGGCGATCATCTTGTTGCACCCATATATATGCATGACTCTGTATTGTCAACTGCTAGCTATTTTAGCTATTTATTTCCACTGACATATAACTAATATCATCTTTGTTTGTGTGTGTAGGAGATGTCGAAGAAGTGCTATGTCGTGTACATAGGTCGGGTTCCAGGTGTGTACGAGGAGTGGGAAGACTGCGCGAAGCAAGTGAACACCTTCTCGGGCAACCTCTACCAAGGCTATACGAGTAGAGAGGTGGCGGAAGATAAGTGGAGGAAAAGTGGAGGAAGTGGAGGAGGTGGAAGAAGAGAGGTGGCGGAAGAGAAGTGGAGGCACGGAAGGAACAAGTGGAGGAACTTCATCGTGATCATCATTGCCTTGTTGCTATCCATCGTAGTCTACGTGCTCTACTCTCACCTAAACTAGCTAGACCTCGATCCGTTGTCGGAGTTGTAACGTGATTGTGAACTTGTACTCGATCGGAGGCACAAACACTTGTGTTGTGTGATGTACTTCATATAAATGAACTTGCATATATGTATGTCGCGATTGATTCAAGTTGATAGTATTCATGGTGATTCCAGTTTATGGAAAATCTGGATTGTTGTACTGTATTTCTGCATCTATATACATGTATATGTGTATTCTGGATTGTGCAGTAATTCTGCAAATTTTAAAAATCGAAAATGTTATAGGAGGCGCATATTGCGAACTATAGGAGGCGCATATGGGGAAATATAGGAGGCGCATTTCTCTGCATATGCGAGGCGCATCTAGTATGCGCCTCCTATACCTGCATATAGGAGATGCATTTTGAAATGCGCCTCGCATAACCATATACGCGAGGCTTGGCACTGGAGGCGCATTCTATATGCGCCTCGAATCTCCAAATTATGCGCCTCCTACAATGTTTCCTGTAGTAGTGAGATGTGGCCTGCGGCGGGGGGGGGGGGGGCTTTCTCCCCTAGTGTTCGTCATTATTATGGATGTGCTAGCTGCTCTCTTTGTGTGTGCTGATCACAGTGGACTTTTCAGCTCCCTGGAGCCTGCCCCTCTTAGGCATCGTCTCTCCTTGTTTGCGGACGATGTGGCGCTGCTGATTAAGCCGGTAGAGGAGGAGATTCATCTCGCCCTGGGTCTCTTTGACCTCTTTGGCGATGCCTCGGGGATGCGGGTTAATTTCGCCAAGAGCTCGGCGACTGATGAACCACAAGTATAGGGGGTGTATCGTAGTACTTTTGATAAATAAGAGTGTTAAACCCAACGAGGAGTAGAAGGTGTTGACAAGTGATACGTTCAAAATTTATCTCCTTTTCCGAGCACTTTTGCTATTGTTTGCCTCTAAACTTGTGAGTTTTGGATACAACTAATACGGTTTTCAGGAGAATTACCTTGGTGTCTCGTTTTGTGCAGATAAATCAACTTTCAGGAAATTGCCTGGAAAGATCCTGAAGTCCTTATTTTACCCAAAGATCCCCGGAGCCAGAAGAAGAGCCGAAGGGGGCAAGGAGGATCCCACACCATGCCTGGCCGCGCCCTCCCCCTAGGTCGCGCCTACAGGTGGTGTGGTGGCCCCAGGCACCCCCTCGGGATCCCCTTTTGACTACTTATGCCCCGTAAACCTAAAACCAAGGGGGGTTCGTCATATTCTAGAGAAACACATCAGAGTGCTGATACGTCATAAACGTATCCCTAATTCTTGATGTTCCATGTTGTTTTCATGCTATTTCCCACATGTTGGCTATGCACTTTATGTCATTTTTATCGATTTTCCGGACTAGCCTTTTGACAAGATGTCGTAGAGCCAGTTCCCTGTTTTCTGCTGTTTTTAGTTTCAGAAAAGTTTTTCTGGAAATATTATCGGAATTAGAAAATTCGAAGCCCGGAAGTCTTAGAAATCTTGGAGGTTCCACAGAGTCCCGAAGAGACCCGGCGGGGGGCCTCAGGGGGCCCACACCATAGGACGGCGCCCCCCCCTTGGCCGCGCCGTGGGGTGGTGTGGGGCCCCAGGCCTCCATCACTTCTACCCTTTTGCCTATTTATTACCCCCCGGGGCAAAAAACCTAGAGATATATCACTTTTACCCGAGAAACACCCGAGGCCGCCATCACCGTCATCCCGAGATCGGGAGGGTTCTGGAGCTCTCCCCGGCACCCTGCCGGAGGGGGAAATCATCACCGAAGGGGTCTACACCACCATGGCCTCCTCTAAAGTGATGCGTGAGTAGTTCATCCCTGGACTACGGGTCCATAGAAGTAGCTAGATGGTTGTTCTCTCCACTTTGTACCTCATGTTTAGATCTTGTGAGCTGCCTAACATGTCAAGATAATCTTTATGTAATGCTACATGTTGTGTTTTCTGGGATCTGATGAATGTTGAATGCTATGTCTGTTGATTATGAATCCATCATGTTATCTTCATGTGTATGTTATTTATGATCTTGCATGCTCTCTGTTGTAAGTAGATTCTATGGCCAAGTAGATGCTAGTGATCCCAAGAGGGAGTATTTATGCTCCATAGTGGGCTCATGCCTCCTTTGCATATGTGCTCGAGTGACAGAAATGTGACGGATGGAGGATGTGCTGTTTCCATTAGGGAGAAAACAACAATGCTTTGTCTCAGGATGATGTTATTGTTTACATTATACACTTTGCTTACTGCGATTGTCTGTTGCTTGCAACTTAATACCCAACGTTTGTTCGGATGATATTGGGAGGGTGGATTATTAGTCATAGATGTAGTTGGATAACGGTCTATGTATGTTGTTGTAATGCCCGCATGAATCACATAGTAATCTTTATGTCTGGCATACGCACTACGGTGCAACCTTGATTTCTGTCAATTGCCCAGCTGTAATTTGTTCACCACACATGTTATTTATCTTTCACGGAGAGACACCACTAGTGAACTGTGGACCCCGGTCCTTTTTCCTCATACTGATAAACACCTACTGCTTTCATACTGTTCCTACTGTTTTCCACACCATACATTTAACCTCTTTGTGTTCAGCAAAACCGGTGAGATTGACAACCTCACTGCTTCGGTTATTGTGTTGTGCAGGTTCCACGGTGCTTCTGAACCGGTAGTGCGCCCTGCCATCTCAGCTGCTTCACCTTCTGAAGTTACTCCTTCTTCCTACTGGTCGATTAAACCTTGGTTTCTTTCTGAGGGAAAACTTGCTGCTGCACTCTTCATACCTTCCTCTTGTGGTCTCCCAATGAACGTGTATTCACACTTCACATGCATCAAGCACTTTTCTGGCGTTGTTGCCGGGGAGGAAGAGAATTTCTGCAAGGGAATTCTCTTATTTCCAATCTCTTTACTTTGTTTTAGTTTTGCTTATTTTATTTTGTCCTGTTTGCTTCTCTTTATCAAAAAGACAAAAAAATTAGTTCTTATTCTAGCTGTAGTTTTATTTCCTGTTTTTAATCTTGTTAAAATGACTACTCCTGAGAACACTAAGTTGTGTGACTTTACTAGCACCAACAACAATGATTTTATTAGCACACCTATTTCTCCACCTGCTCCTACTGCTGATTTTTATGAGATTAAGCCTGCCCTGTTAAACCTTGTTAGGAGAGAGCAATTTTCTGGTGTTAGTACTGATGATGTTGCTGCCCATCTTAATAATTTTGTTGAACTATGTGAGATGCAAAAATATAAAGACGTAGATGAAGATATTATTAAACTGAAATTGTTTCCTTTCTCTTTGAGAGGAAGTGCAAAAGAATGGTTGCTATCTTTGCCTAGAAATAGTATTGATTCTTGGACTAAGTGTAAAGATGCTTTCATTGGAAAATATTATCCTCCTGCTAAGATTATATCTTTAAGAAGTATCATTATGAATTTTAAGAAACTTGATAATGAGAATGTTGCTAAAGCTTGGGAAAAAAATGAAATCTTTAGTGAAGAATTGTCCCACTCATGGACTTACTACTTGGATGATCATCATTTATGCAGGACTGGATTTTTCTTCAACAAGCCTTCTGGATTCAGCTGCTGGATGAACCTTTATGTCCATGACCTTGGGGTCAGCAACAAAGCTTCTTCATAATATGATGGTAAATTAATCTGAATGGCATACTGAGAGAGCTACAATTGGTAAGAAGGCAAATTCTGTTGAAGAAACCTCCTCTTTGCGTGATGGACTTGATGCTATTATGTCTATGCTTGTGAATAGCCATGCTCCTATTGATCCAAACAATGTTCCCTTAGCTTCTTTGGTTGCTCAAGAAGAGTAGGTTTATGTGAACTTCATTAAAAATAATAATTTAAAAAACAATGCTTATAGAAATAATTTTGGTAGCAGCAATTATAGGCCATATCCTCCTAATAATAGAAATGCTTATGGTAATTCTTATGGTAACTCCTATAGCAGCACCAAAAGTGTACCCTCTGATCTTGAGAACATGCTTAAGAATTTTATTAGTGCACAAACTGCTTTCAATAAATCTGTTGAGGAAAAATTTGGCAAAATTGATGTTCTTGCTTCTAAAGTTGATAGCCTTGCTCTTGATGTTGATTTTCTGAAACTAAAGGTTATGCCTCATGATGTTAAAGGAAGTAAAACTTTAAATTCCATCCAAATTCGAATTGATGATAATGTTAGAATGTTAGCTTAATTGCATGCTAGATGGAAAAAAGAAGATGAAATAGCTAGAAAGAATAATATAGCTAATGTTTGCACCATTACCACCACTAGTAAAACTGAAGCTTCTCATGCTATAAAACCTTCTACTATCAATCATAAAGTAATTGGTGTTGGAAACACTCTCACTTCTTCTAGTAAAATTGCAAAATTGCTTGAAACTGCTAAAAATTCTCCTGATGAAAGTGATGAAATTTTTAGAAACATGGGAGATAATAGTCCCATCACCTTTGCTAAAAATTATCTTAACTTTTATGATTGCAACATAATTGAAGTGATTAAGTTCTTACAAAAGCTTGTTGGTTGTCCTAATGCTAGTGCTATGAATATGGCTTTCACAAAACATATTACAAATGCTCTCATGAAAATTAGAGAGGATGAATTAAGATGTGAAGCCTCTATCCCTAGGAAGCTAGATGATGGTTGGGAACCTATTATTAAAATGAAAGTAAATGATTTTTATTGTAATGCTCTATGTGATCTTGGTGCTAGTATCTCTATTATGCCCAGGAAACTTTATGCTATTCTTGATTTACCACCATTGGAACCTTGTTATTTGGATATCCGTCTTATTGATAATGTTAGAAAGAAACCTTTGGGGAGAGTTGATTATGTTCTTATCATGGTTAATAATAATATTGTCCCCGTTGATTTCATCGTCTTGAATATTGAATGCAATGCTTCTTGTCCAATTGTTTTGGGAAGACCTTTTCTTAGAACTGTTGGTTCTGTTATTGATATGAAAGAGGGGAATATTAAATTTCAGTTCCCACTCAAGAAAGGTGTGGACCATTTTCCTATAAAGAGAATGAAGTTGCCTTTTTATTCTGTTATTCGAACAAGTTACAATTTGGATGCTTCTTCACTCGAAAATACTTGATTCCATTTTTCTAGGCCTAGCTAAAAGGCGTTAAAGAAAAACATTTCTTAGGAGATAGCCCATGTTTTTTTTTCTTTGTTTTTATCTGTTTTATTTGAGTAAAGGGGTTATATACTTCTGTAGTAACTTATTTGTATCTTTATTTTCATGTTTTAGTAGTGCCAAGTAAAGTTTCTTACGAGAGTTGGAGTTGGTTTTCGGATTTCTGCGCAGAAAACAAATTTCTTCTGTCCACCGTAAAAATTATATAAAACCCTGGAAGATCAGAATGACCAGAAATTGTTTGTGCTTATTCCTGGGCTAATTCCGCAACTTTTTTGTTCTCTGGGTTTTTCGATTTGAGCAACTTAAATGCCTCGAAAAAAATCTTCTTTACAGACTGTTCTGGTTTTGACAGATTCTGCCATTTTTCTTGCATTTGCTCTTTTGCGATGTCAAGTGGATTTCTTTGCTTCACGAAAAATCAAAGGCTGTAGCTAATGTTTAAAAGTATCAATAGAACTTGTGCCATACAAAACCCATGGATTTTTGTTGCACTAACCCCTCTAATGCGAGTTACTGTCTCAGTATGGTGTGAAGGAAGTTTTCAAGGTTCAAGAGAAGAGGTGATATATGTGATCAAGAAGATTGCAAGGTCAAAGCTTGGGGATGCCCCTGTGGTTCATCCAAGCATATTTTTAGAAGACTCGAGCATCTAAGCTTGGGGATTCCCAAGGCATCCTCTTCTTCATCAACTATCTATCAGGTCACTCTTCGTGAGGCTATATTTTTATTCGGTCACATCATATGAAGTTTTCTTGGAGCGTCTGTTTGTTTTTATTTTGTTTTCTTTTGTATTACTTTGTTTTCCTTGCTGCAATAATATCATTCTACCTAGCATCCTTTTTTGGGAGAGAGACACGCTCCGCTTTTTCGTTTGAAAACTTGCTATGCTAGTATTCTTAGTGTTTCTTCTAGTTACTGCGTAAATTCCTGTTTAGCTCTTGTTTTCATTTTATCTCTTATTCAGAGCTGTTAGTTTTAGTAGTGTTATGTGAGTACTCTCATGTTTTCTCTCTGTAGCATGTAGGTGCTTGTTGGGAAAAGACTGCTGCTTGAAGTAGAATTTTTAACGGTGCAAGTAGAAGATTGTATAGACTGTGGCTAGAACTTTATCATATCACACTAGATGTTATTTTAGTTTTAAAGACTTGTGATTATTCAGTAGCATGATTAGCCTCAAATATCTGAGAGTGTTTAATGTGCCATTGAAAGAATCATGAGTTGTTCTTGTCATATTGAAGCATAAATTTGCGGTATTCTCCTTTGAATGTTTTATTTGGTTGACTTGGCACATGCTCACACCATGTTTATGACTATGAACCAGTCACTAATAGCCTCTATGATCATTTAGTTTTAGAATTTTTGGTACCACTTATGCTTTGATTAATGATGTTTATGTCGCTATGCATGATTATGACTCTTATGCTATCTTGATTTGTCGCTCCCGGTCTTTTGCTAGCCTCCACCTGTACTGAGTATGGAATTCTACTCGTGCATCCAACTCCCTAAAACCAAAGTTTTTCCATTGTGTCCACCATACCTACCTACATGTGGTATTTAACTGCCACTCCAAGTAAATTGCTCATGTGCTACCTTTAAAACCTTCAAAATTACTCCTGCTTTGTGTTCCTGTTTTTGCTCATGAGGACGTAAATAGACAATCTTTATCTCACTTGTTGATTGGATTTCACACCCTGGACTAGTGGATTCATCCGCTTATCCAATTTATAGAACAGCTGGCAGCGGGGTGCCTAGCCCCAAATTAATACAAACAAATTCTCTTCACTATGTTGCCCCTGATTTATCAATCAAAGCATAATTGTGTAAACAAAAGAGAAAGAGGGATGACCTTCTACCCAGATGCGTCCTTCATATGGGAGCCGCTCTTGTGAAGTCTAGTTGTCTTGTGACGTACTGTATTTTCTGTTTACCATTCGTTGACACTAGCATACACCTCTCTTAAAATGTAGACACTCCTCCATGGTATGTGACTGTTGGCAGGCACCCGAGGATTCGGTTAGCCATGGTTTGTGTCGTGGGATAATCACGGCAGACGTTACCGGGGGTAACTTATCTTGGGGCAAGACGACACTGGTGTTTGAGAGAGGGTTTAGCTCAGAGGAAAACATGATGATATGCGATCTGGTAGCCGGCAAGCAAGTCGCCGAGTCTCCGATCTCGATATATTAATCTCAACTCTCGTGTTACACTGGATACTTGATACCTAGCGATACTGCTCGAACTCTTGGATCCCTCAACCTAACCTAGGGGCCAGCTTATAAAGCATCCGGATCCCTGGCCTGTTCTCCAAGGCGTACCCTGAGTCCTACCCGGACACTTCTTACAAAACCCTAAGCTTCCTTACCGGAACCCACAATCCGGGTTACCAGGCCTACGATCTTGGGCCTTCTAGAAGCTCCTTTATCCTAACCGAATCTTTACGCAGCGTCCTTTGGGCCGAGTTACACCTTGGCGTTGGGCTACCGGGTTATCATCCCTCCATCAGTAGTCCCCAGAATAGCCTGGGCTTCACGGGATCCTCCTTGAAGCGCTTGCTATTCCCTGTAAAAATATCAAACATACAAGTCCATAGAGGCCGGGTTAAGGTGCTTTGATAAATAGCTAGGCCTAACTCCAAGGTGGCCATATAGTAACCCGGCTTTCTCTAGGTCCTTTTTTACTCTTTCCGGGTCAACGCTCTGACAAGAATGCCAAAGATACGGCTTACTTTACTCGATAACTGATCCTGATATTGAGGAGAAGATCTCCTCCTTATCTCTGTCCGGATATCTCGTCCAGCACTTAAAGCATATTCACCAAATCTAGGCAGATAACCGTTATTCCGAAATCTCCGGCTCCCGCCCGTTGGACTAGGTTTATCCGCCCGCACCTTATAAATAGGTGCCCAGGAGATAACCTAACCCTCCAACGGTTCATTCCAGCTCCTCCTCTTTCCTCATCTCTCGTGCTTGCGCAACACCACCACGAGAACCTCAAGCCCCCCGCCGGAGCAAAACCGCCACCGGCTACGTTCATCTTCGAGCCGCTCCGCGCCGCCGCCGAGCTCCGCCGCCTCACCCTCGTCTGGACCGCCGGGAGTTGCAAAGGGACATCTAGACTACGCTATTCGCCGCCGCCGCGTGCTACTCCAATCCCCTTCAGTAAGTTCCTTGTATCCATCAATTCAACCTCGCAATTTCTCGATTTACTCTAGATTGGATCTAGGTCAACCCGCGGGCAATTTTTTTGTCGCGCCGGATTAGGTCGCTTAGATGCTTGCTAATTCCTCCAATAGCTTGATTGACGGTCACACACCACTCTCCTATCATCATTAACCATTAATTTCTCCGTAGAATCGCCCGCAAGTTTTCCAATCTAGATCCATTTCGTCCCAATTTTCCGCGCATGTCATTGACACCCGGAAAATCCTCTTCTTCCGGTTCTTTTGCTTGCAGTAGATACATGGGCAATCATCCATCTTCCTCAAACACCTTTGAATGCGTAAGTATCCCATAGTTTGTATAATGATGCTTGATACCCGGATAACTTGTAACCTTGCCTTCTAGAATGACACCCGGATAATTCTTAACTTCCATGCTTTCTTGATACCACTCGCAAATACTCGGATGGCTCATGGTTTCCGAGTCTTACTTCTTGCACCTTTTTGCCTTGTGTTTTGCAGGTTGATCCCATGGCTCCCAAAAGGCAAGGGAAGCAGCCCGCCAAGGCCAAGACCTCCAACTCCATATCCGCCAACTGGGCGCGATCCACGGTCACGAAGGCTAAGTTAGAAGAGCTGGCCGAGTTAGGGATTCTCCCTTCTCAAAAAGATATCCATTGGAGGGTGCCGGGTGATGAGACCCGGCCCACGCCTGCCGACGACGAGGTAATCTGCTTCGTCGAACACGTGACCCGGGGGTTCCGTCCTCCGGGTCACCCCTTCTTTCGAGATGTCCTGAGCCACTATGGCCTCCGGGTATTTGACATAAGGCCTAACTCTATGTTGAATATTTCCCATTTCATTGTTTTATCCGAGTCATACTTGTGCACTCCGCCAAGTTTGGCTCTCTTTATCGAACTCTTCCAGTGCAAGCCGTGCCGCGAAAGCGGTGACGGAGCACTTCTCACTTGCGGCGGGGTATCCATCCAACGCCGTAAGAACTCACCAATGCCAACCCTTAATCTGAATTCCCACGTTAAGCACTGGCAATTATCCTTCTTTTACTGCCACGACACCTCCCCACCCGGCGAGAAGAAACTGTCGGGTTACTCGGAGGGCCTCCTCGACATTTCCGAGAAATTCAACGCTTTCGCCCCTGACTCGGACAGGGAGGCAATCCAGCCCCTTCTCTCGAAAATATCTGTCTTATCCGCCCAAGGTCTCCTTAGGCTCAATATGGTCAAGACATGGGTGGATTTCCGGATCCAACCCAACTCTATCCGCACTAAGCTGATGTGCGATTACTCGGGGCATACCACGGACGCGCTCCGGTATTCCTCCAAGAACTATCCAGCCGGCGACACCAACAAAACCATCAAGGGCTTCTTGACGGAAAAGTTGGAAGTGATCAAGAACATTGCCGGGTTGCCACCATTCACCTGGGAAAATCCGGCCCCAGCGGTAAGACCCGATACGTGTAACCTTATTCACACGCCTTTGACTTGATACAACTACCGATTCTCACCTTCCTGTTTTTATCTCAGGCTGATGACGCTTTCTGGAATGTTGAAACCTCTCCTACTACCGGAGACCCGGAGGAAGAAGACGAGCCAGCTGACAATGATGAGGGTATTTATCCGAATCTTGTGTCATCTTCACTTGCATAAATTTCCTCTCATTTAACTTTTTCCATCGATACATACTCGGCTTGCAGGGCTGGAGGACGAAGACGAGAAGGATGAGGAGGACCCGGAGGCCACCGAGTCCGATCAAGAAATAACAGTCGGGGCCAAGAGGAAGGCCAGAGGAGTGGTGTCCAAGGTTCCTTATTCCACCATGTCTTCCGAACCCTACTCTTTTGATAACATGCACAGACTTAACCAACAGCTATCCAACTCATCGCACTTGAAGGACTCCCTCCCGACCAAAGCGTAGGGTGACCCGGAGTTCACCGGGCGATGATCCCCTAAACCCGGGTATGTCCACCTCGCCTAACCGCCGGGCCGGTACTCCTCCTCCTCGCCCCTCCAAATCTCCTCAGCGTCACCCCTCCCCCAACCATCCTTTGGCCGGGCAGCTCCGGGTTCCGCTATCAACTACTATGACAATCTCATCGGCTTCCAGCAGTGAACTCCCGCCGGATTACACTGTGAACACCGGGTAAGTCTTTGCTACATGATACCCTTACATGCCTGATAACTTTCAACTACTCTTGATAACTGCTTCTCTCCTTTTTCCTTAGCGCCCAAGTCACACTTAGTGACCCGGAGAACATGGAAACAGATAACCGGGGGACGAAGGGGCCGACTGATGATGTAGACGCCGCGACAGGCGGTGAGGCTGGAGACGGCCAGGACAAGGCCCCTTTGGTGACCCGGCTCACCAGGAAGCCGGGTCTCCAAAGTCATCTGAGGACGTGGATGAGGAGATTGAGATCCAAGAGACGAGGACGGGTTCCCCGAACCCGGAGACCCAGACGGTCCGGGTCTCGACCCCAAAGTCAGGGAAAATTCTTCATCCAGACGATCAAGCTGCCGGCTCTTCTGGCGTCAGGCCCGAAGACATGACATTCTCCCAAATGCTTAGTGCCCTTCACACCTTGAGGACCGATGAAGAGAATATCCTGGAAGCTTTGATAGCAAAACATGAGGTAAATCCGAATAACATTGCTTGTATCCTTATCTAGTCCCCAAGTTCCGGGTGAATTTCTTGATAATTTGCTTGGAACTTCATAGTGTGTCCGACTAATTTTTTCCTGTATCTCCACTCAGGCTTTCGTGACCCAGTCTAAGAAGAAATTGTCTAAGGCCACCAAGCTCATTGGAAAGGAGGTGGCTCTGCGTGAGGCGGCCGAGGCTGAGGCCAGGAGGAGTGGAAAGATCACGAGAAAGTATAGGAGGAGGGCTCATGCAGCCGAAGATAATCTAATGAACCTTTCTGTCCAGATTGCTGATACATATCGCGCTTTGATCGGTATGATTCTTAGCATAATATTCATAATCCGAGTTATCCTTCTGATAAATAGCCGGGTTTCCTTACTCGTGTTCTCATTTCTTTCTGCAGGTCCGGATGAAGTAATGCCGGACGAAGATGATATTGCCAGGCTGAAAACCATCAAGAACGTTATCCGGCAGCTATGTGCCGGAACCAAATGGATCCTTCAAGAATTACGGTGGCCGGGTGTTGGGCATGTCGACCTAAAGAGAATGTTGGACGCCTGCTCCACTATTCCGAGTGGATTTGGCATTGGAAGCGCTCGTCCTGCCGGGTTGGAGTAAACCGGGGGCTTGCGCTGGCTAAAGCTTATTTCCCTAAGCTCGAGCCAGCCAAGCTTATGGGCGGGTTTCCGGAATTCAACCGTGATGGGTCCAAGTTTTCCGCGAAGGATTTCAAGGCCATCCAGAAGGAAGTCCGTTACCCGGCCAGCGTGATTGCTGACGGCCTGGATGTCAATTCCATTGTCCCTGCATATGATGCTGATGGTGAAGCGGTTAAGTCGGACCTTCCCAAGCCGTACGATATGCTAGCCCGATGGAAGGAGGAAGCTGCCAAGTTGAGGGAGGAAGCCGCAAAGAAGAAGGATGAAGCCAATTCTGCGCCTGCTACCTCCACACCCGTCGTCTCTCCTCCTGCGCGAGCCGGCACTGCTGCTGATCCGGGTGTTGCTGCTACCAAGGGTAATAGCAAGGGCAAGGAGAAGATGGATGCCGCAGCCCAGAATGCCGAGTGATACCTGCTACATGATGCTGTTTCGTATGCGTCGATCGGCCAATGGGCCGTTTAAACAATCATTTTTTGATGATGCGCCTGTGCACCTTTGATACTAGTACCGAAATTTGTAATGCGCTTTAAGTTCTTGATACACCTTGTGCTTCTTCTGAACGTTTAAATTTCTCAACTTTTGAGCCCACTTGTTCTTGATTTCCGACTTTCTTTATGGTTCCTTTTGTGAGACTCGGTTTCCGAGTTTCATGGGTTTTGACAAGCGGACTTTTCTCTAAGTCCCCAAGTCCCCCAGACTCGGATGTTTGAGTTTTTTGAGTTTTAGCAACTGAGCAACTTTTTCTTTTTCAAAATCCTCAGTCCCCAAGGCCCGAAATTCCGAGTCTGGGATGTGTGGTCTTTCCAAGAGAACAAGTTGTTTGCTGCTAAGCCCCAACCCAGAGCCATTTCACATAGGTATTGAAGTTATGCTTGATAAACGTTGAGTTTCCGGCTGTTAGCCCTGTACTCTGCATAACTTGTGGTTTGGATGACCCTTTTGACTATCTTGTACTATAAGCCGGCTTTCGCGTGGATATCATGTTGTTACGTCTATACGAGAACAGGGTCAGGCAAGTCCCATTGGGCTTCATAGCTGATTGTAATCGTAAGCGAGCAAATCATGCCACTTTGGTGCGAGTCACATCGAGCTTAAGTAAGAAAAGTCAAGAAAATTTGGCTCCTTTGTCCGGTTATAAGATTGCAGCCGTACTCGTTTGCGAGTAATCGGCCCTTATAACTCATAGGCATCAAGGCCGGGTCATTGAGTTTGTAACTGTGCTATTCGAGCAATCAGCCCCCAAGACCTAAATATATGCAACATACCAAGAGTGAAGAACATACGAATAACCACCTCTTTATTTGATATGAGAAAGTTAGGTCAGCAAGCCGCCTCATTAAAAACCCATCCAGTCCCCAAGGGTACCCTAGATAGGAAAAGAGTGCGTCTGAAACCTGCTACCTGTTACATCGTGCAATTCTGCTTGCCAATATGGTCTATACTAAGTATAGTAGGGACGTAGCTGAGCCACGTTCCATGGTCTGTCTCTTTCTTGCATAGATGAAGTGGTATGAGTGGTGTCGTTAACTGTAGCCGACTCTTCCCTTGCGTCTATCAAGTAATATGATCCGTTGTGCAGATTCCGACTTATGATAAATGGTCCTTCCCATGGAGGTGATAACTTGTGCTTTCCTTCGTTTGACTGTACCAGGCGTAGAACCAGGTCTCCTTCCTGAAAGACTCGGGTTTTCACGCGCCGGCTATGATACCTCCGTAAATCTTGCTGGTATATGGCTGATCTTTCCAGTGCTTGTTCCCTTTGCTCTTCTAACATATCTACGGCGTCCTGCCGGGTCTTCTCGTTCTCTACCTCGACGTAAGCCGAGACTCGAGGCGAGTCATGGATGATATCACTCGGCAACACCGCCTCCGCACCATAAACCATGAAAAACGGTGTCATCTGAGTGGATCTGTTAGGTGTTATGTTGATACCCCAAACCACTGCAGGTAATTCTTCAACCCATGCACCAGCAGCTCTGATACACGGAACTCGCAATCATGGCTTTAATCCACGAAGCAATTCTTGATTTGCCCTCTCCACTTGTCCATTAGCCTGTGGATGGGCCACTGAAGCTACGTCAAGCCGGATTTCATTGTTACCACAAAATTTCTCCATCTCACCAAGGGACATATTGGTTCCATTGTCGGTAATTATGCTATGGGGATACCCGAACCGATAGATAATCCTTTTCAGGAACTTGACTGCTGTAATTGCTTCACAGTTGGTGACTGGCATAACCTCAACCCACTTGGTAAACTTGTCAATGGCCACCAAGAGGTGCGTCTTTTTGCAAGGTGACATGTGAAAGGGGCCAACCATGCCCATACCCCAAACAGCAAACTGCCAAGTTAACGGGATAGTCCGTAGTTCCATAGCCGGCACATGGGTTTGGCGAGCGTACCTTTGACATCCGTCACACCTTGCCACCAAGCGCTCCACGTCTGCTAGGGCCGTGAGCCAGAAAAAACCATGTCGATAAGCTTTGGCCACAAGAGATCTTGTGGATGCATGATGCCCACAATCACCTTCATGGATTTCCTTGAGGATTTGTCGGCCTTCTTCTGGTGCTACACAGCGCAAAAAGACTCCTGCTGCGCTTCTATTGTATAACTCTCCATTGATGATAGAATATCCTTTTGCTCGCCTCAGAATTTGTCTTGCTAATACTTCCTGCTGTGGTAACTCGCCCCGTGATAGGTAAGCCAAGAACGACTCTGTCCACTCAGGAACAGCACATACTGTGGCCACGAGCTCCAAATCCGGGTCTTGATTTGCCAGTTCTTCCTCAGACTCGGTTTTAACTGATGGTCGCCATAGTTCGTCCAGGAAAACATTAGGTGGAACCGGCTCTCTGCGCGAGCCGAGTCTGGCGAGTGCATCTGTTGCCTCATTTTTTCTTCTGTCTATGTGCTCCACCTCGTACCCGGAGAAACATCCGGCAACTCTATCAACTTCTCTGCGGTATGCTGCCATAGTTGCATCTTTTCTATCCCATGTTCCTGAGACCTGCTGCACCACAAGGTCCGAATCTCCAAAGCATCGTATCCTCTTAATGTTCATTTCCTTGGCTACCTTTAAGCCGTGCAATAGGGCCTCATACTCGGCCACGTTGTTGGAACAATCAAAGTGAATCTGTAGCACGTAACTCAATTTGTCTCCTTTGGGTGATGTTAGCACTACTCCAGCTCCTGATCCCTCGTATTGCTTGGATCCATCAAAGTGCATGATCCACGACTCGGAGTTTGGAGCCATGGTGGGCATGCCTGTGTGCGTCCAATCGTTAACGAAATCGACCAGAGCCTGAGATTTGATTGCTGACCTGGGCTCGTAGTTGATGTGATAATCCCCCATCTCTATCGCCCATTTGGCTATTCTTCCTGTTGCATCCGAGTTTCTGATGATATCCGACATCGGTATCGAACTAACCACTGTTATGGGGTGTTCCTGGAAATACGGCTTCAGTTTCCGGCTAGCCATAAAGACCCCGAAAACCAGCTTTTGCCAATGCGGATAGCGCTGCTTTGCCTCTGATAATACCTCGCTGACGTAATAGACCGGTCTCTGAACCGGGTAACCTTTCCCATCCTCTTTACGTTCCACAACCACTACCGCGCTAACGGCTCGGGGGCCAGCTGCTACATATAGCAACATGGGCTCTTTAGGACCCGGGGCCGCTAGGACTGGTGCTTCAGATAACTGCTTCTTTAGTGCCTCGAACGCTTCATCCGCCTCCTGATCCCACACGAATTTATCGGATTTCTTCAAGAGCCGGTACAAGGGTATTGCTTTTTCTCCGAGTCTGGATATAAATCGGCTCAAGGCTGCTACACAGCCCGTGAGCTTTTGGACATGCTTCAAATTTTCCGGTTTTTTCAGACTTTGGATAGCTTTGATTTTATCCGGGTTTGCCTCAATTCCTCTCTCGGAAACGATAAAGCCGAGTAATTTCCCAGCTGGAACTCCGAACACGCACTTTGTCGGATTAAGCTTCATCTGATACCTCCTCAAGTTCTTGAACGTTTCCTTTAGATCATCGATAAATGTCTCCGCCTTCCTGGTCTTGATAACCACATCATCCACATAAGCATGGACGTTGCGTCCGATTTGGTCCTCGAAGCACTTCTGGATACACCGTTGATAAGCTGCGCCAGCGTTCTTGAACCCAAATGTCATGGTTTTGTAACAGAAGGCCCCAAAAGGGGTTATAAATGATGTTTTCTCCCAATCTTCCCTCTTGAGTTTGATCTGATGATACCCGGAATATGCGTCTAGAAAGCATAATAGGTCACTTCCAGCCACTGCGTCTATGATCTGATCTATCCTCGGTAGCGCGAACGGATCCTTTGGGCAATGCTTGTTAAGACTCGTGTAATCAATGCACATCCTCCACTCATTGGTCTTTTTCATTACGAGAACCGGATTTGCTAACCAGTCCGGGTGAAATACTTCCATGATAAAGCCGGCTGTTAGCAAACGAGCAATTTCTTCTCCTATTGCTTTCCTTCTTTCCTCATTCATCTTCCTCAAGCCCTGCTTCACAGGCCTGGACTTGGGATCTACGTGCAAACTGTGCTCTGCCAATTCTGTGGGGATACCCGGCATGTCGCTGGGCGTCCAGGCAAACACATCCGCATTTGAATGGATAAACTCCACAAGTGCCTTCTCCTGCTTGCTGTCCAAGTTAGATCCTATAGCAAACTGCTTAGAGGGATCACCTTCAACAAAAGCTATCATCTTGGTGTCCTGCGCTGCTATGAATTTCGCTCTCTCATCTTCGGCATTCAGCCTTTTCAATGCTGTTCTGTCATCCGGGTCTACTTGAGACCGGTAATACTTGAGTTCTTCTTTTCTGCAAGCCTGCTCAACCATTACTGAATCTCCTTCATCGCACTCAGCCGCTATATCCCGGCTTCCATGTATGGTGATGGTCTGCTTAGGACCCGGGATCTTTAGCTATAGATACACATAACACGTCCTAGCCATGAATTTAGCATAAGCCGGCCTTCCGAACAGCGCGTGATAAGGACTGCGCAACTTGACCACCTCGAAAGTGAGCCACTCAACTCGATAATTGTCCTTTGATTCTCCGAAAGCTACCTCCAATGCGATTTTTCCCTCGGGGCACGCTGAGTGACCCGGCACTATCCCATGAAAAATTGTTGAGCTTTTCTGTAGCTGAGACTCCTTGACACCCATGCGTAAAAAGGTTTCCCAATATAGGATATTGATGCTACTTCCACCGTCCATTAGGACCTTTTTCAACTCATAGCCATTAACTTGCGGCGCAACTACTAATGCTAAGACTCCCGGGTGTTCTATTCTTTCCGGGTGGTCTTTTCTGCTCCATGTTACGTCCTGCTCTGACCACCTCAGGTATCTCGGAACAGCCGAGGAAACCGAGTTTAGCGCTTGCTTCAGTATCTTTTTATCCCTGTTAGAAGTTCCTGTAGTATGCACATGATATTGTCCTCTTGAATCGTAAGTACGTACCATGCCGATGAAGACGCTGATCCGGCCGATTGTCACGATAGATCCAGATTCGAGGTGATCCGACTCTGGCCCCTAGCTGGAATCGTCCACCACCTTCTCTCCTTCGCGGTTGGTGTAGATCTCGCTGATGACAAGATTCTCCATGTTCTTCCGAGCTTCTCCCGTGATGTAAACACCTTTGGACGCAGGCCCCACGGTGGGCGCCAACTGTCGTGGGATAATCATGGCAGACGTTACCGGGGGTAACTTATCTTGGGGCAAGACGACACTGGTGTTTGAGAGAGGGTTTAGCTCAGAGGAAAACATGATGATATGCGATATGGTAGCCGGCAAGCAAGTCGCCGAGTCTCCGATCTCGATATATTAATCTCAACTCTCGTGTTACACTGGATACTTGATACCTAGCGATACTGCTCGAACTCTTGGATCCCTCAACCTAACCTAGGGGCCGGCTTATAAAGCATCCGGATCCCTGGCCTGTTCTCCAAGGCGTACCCTGAGTCCTACCCGGACACTGCTTACAAAACCCTAAGCTTCCTTACCGGAACCCACAATCCGGGTTACCAGGCCTACGATCTTGGGCCTTCTAGAAGCTCCTTTATCCTAACCGGATCTTTACGCAGCGTCCTTTGGGCCGAGTTACACCTTGGCGTTAGGCTACCGGGTTATCATCCCTCCATCAGTTTGTGTAAGATGGATGGGAGGGGTGTCAAACTTTTAATACCTCTGTTTAATAAAATAAAAGCTCTAGCACATGAGTGATCCATGCTTCCCTCTGCGAAGGGTCTTTCTTTTACTTTTATGTTGAGTCTGCACCTTCTAACTTTATGCACAGTTGAGAGAGCATTTCTGCCATTCTGAGTTTTATGTGCATTTGTCCCATAACATTATTAATTGATTCATGATGTGATATTGCTAGTTCTCTAATTATTTGTTCTAGTCTTCCTCATGAACTTTGAAGGTGTACTGGCATTTATGTTTTTCCCACTTTTAAGGACTAGCAAAATATCACTTTGCCATGCTTTCTTTATACTTGAAATTAACGTATATCTTTCTTTGCATTGTTATTCATGATCTTTTATTTGAGTTACTTCTCATGCTGCAAAGTGATTGCTATGCTTTATTATTAAAGTTCTATTTATCATGTTTTTGTTTAAGTTCAATGATCTCAATTTACATATGCTTTTACATTACATTTTGATGATCAAGTTTATGTTAGTAGCATGTCACCTCATAATTTTTTTTTTATCGTTTACCTACTCGAGGACGAGTAGAAACTAAGCTTGGGGATGTTGATACGTCATAAACGTATCCCGAATTTCTGATGTTCCATATTGTTTTCATGTTATTTCCCACATGTTTGCTATACACTTTATATCATTTTTACCGATTTTCCGGACTAACATATTGACAAGATGCCACAGAGCCATTTTCCTGTTTTTAGTTTCAGAAAAGTTTTTCTGGAAATATTCTCGAAATTGGAAAATTCGAAACACGGAAGTCTTAGAAATCCCAGAGGTTCCACGAAGTCCCGAAGAGACCCGGAGGGGGGCCTCAGGGGCCCCACACCATCGGGCGGCGCCCCTGTTTGGCCACGTCGAGGGGTGTTGTGGGGCCCCCAGGCCTCCACCGCCTCCGCCCTTTCGCCTATTTATTCCCCCCGGGGCAATAACCCTAGAGATATATCACTTTTTCCCGAGAAACACCCGAGGACGCCGTCACCTTCATCCCGAGACCGGGAGGGTTCTGGAGCTCTCCCCGGCACCCTGCCGGAGGGGGAACTCATCACCGGAGGGGTCTACACCACCATGCCCTCCTCTGAAGTGATGCGTGAGTAGTTCATCCCTGGACTACGGGTCCATAGCAGTAGCTAGATGGTTGTTCTCTCCACTTTGTACCTCATGTTTAGATCTCGTGAGCTGTCTAACATGATCAAGATCATCTTTATGTAATGCTACATGTTGTGTTTGCTGGGATCTGATGAATGTTGAATGCTATGTCTTATGATTATCAATCTACCATGTTATCTTCATGCTTATGTTATTTATGATCTTGCATGCTCTCCATTATTAGTAGATGCTTTGGCCAAGTAGATGCTAGTAACTCCAAGAGGGAGTATTTATGCTTGATAGTGGGTTCATGCCTCCTTTACATCTATTCTTGAGCGACAAAAACGTGACGGAATGTAACATCCCTAATTTTTGGAAAATGCAAAATTCACAAAAAATTGAAACTTTTTGTTTTCTAATTAAAGCAAGCCTCCAAAAACAAATAAAATCAAAACACAAAGGTCACATTAATTGTTTTACAATATATAATCCAAATATGCCTCTGTTTTCAAAGCCCTAAAAATTGTTTTCACCATCATTATTTATTATGAACTGGAGTTTTGTTATGTGACCACATAATGTCTTATCAAACCCTAATAGTATAAGATTGTTTCACTAGACATATGTTTCCCAAATGGTTGTTTTCAACTTCTATCTAATAATAATTTTTCATCTTCCAACTATTTGGTTACTGGAAATATTTGCAAACCAAAATTTACTATACCACCATTCAACTACAATATAAAGTATGAAATAACAAGATATTTTCCATCAATTTAATTGTGAGAAAAGGACCTAGAGAAAACATGTTTTTCAAATGTGATATGTCTCTAAAAATATACTTGGCCTATTTACATAATTATTTTCTAAATTAGAAAATAACAAAAGTTGCTATTAGGGTTACCCCTATTTTTAAAATGTAAAATTATGGAAAATAAGTTGTAATAACTTTCAATAATAAGTTTTCAACTTATAGTATGTCACTGAAATTTTATTTGACTAATAACTATATTTTATATTTTTCTAATTTAAAATTTTCATTTAATCACTATTAAGGAACTATTCAAAATTGAAAATTCAAAAATAAAAATATGTTGAATTGTTCTAAAAAAATGATATTGTTTGAAAGATATTAATAATCCAAGAATAAATTTATTTGAGGTTGTTTGGAGTTTTAAAACAGAAGTTATTATCATTTTATTTAAACTAGAAAAAGAAATGAAAAATAAAAAGAAAAGATGACGTCAGCTCACGTCATCTTCTTCTTCCTCCTGGAAGGAAATCACGCTGTTTTCGGCCGATTTCAATCCCTGTGATTCCACTGCGTTAAGGCCATAATTCCTTTCCATCTTCGAGCCTATAAATAGCCACAGATCCCCTCTCCATTTCCCCTCATTTTTTCATCACAGATTAAGCCTCCAGGAAGCCGCTATTTCTCATCGGAGACAGAAACCCTAGCCACCGTATTTCTTCATTTCCGGCGACACAAAAGGTCTGCACCGCCCCTCTCAGTCCTCTTTCTTCTTCCCATGCCCGTGCGCACTTTTCCTAACACTCACTTCGATTTTTGGCGCAGCTAAACACCGGCGTCATTTGTTCCCGAGCTTGCCGGAGCCCATGCCATCTCCGGTTCCTCGTCGCCGTCTAGGGAGAGCTCAGCAGAGGGCGCCGTCGTCACCAACGAGCTCCCCGTGTCGCGCAGTATCTCGCCGTAGTCTCCATCGAGCCCGAAGGCCACCGGAACACCGCCGACATGAAGATTCCGGTGCCCCGCACCACCACGGACGCCATCGCCGGTGACACCCACCTCGGTGAGGACCTTTTCACTCCTGGGCCGTTAGATCCCATCGACGGTCCAGATTAGATCTGGCCGAAGAGGTACGCATCCGTTGGATCTGGATCGGACGCCCCAGATCCAATCACATATCCACGTCACGTGCACAGTCGGCACGCCACGCGGCATACCAGTCAGCAACCCAGCCCAATCAGATCCAGCCACGTGGCCCATCTTAAATTTGATTTTTTTCTCCCGCCGGAATGAATTGGCAGTTTTACAGATTAGCCCCCACAACTTCAATTCATCATAACTTTTATCCATAAATCCAAATTGAACAAACTTGGACTTTTTGAAATCCCGTGAATCTGTAGAATCTTTTAGCACTGTTCAAATTCAAAATTGACAAACTTAAATTGGTTCAAATTTAAATATGCTTGTTTGATGAATTTTGGCATAATTCAAATTCTACAAATCCAAAAATTGCAAATATTTTTTTTTGGAAATCTTAGGATGTGTACTTTCATATCATATGTCCCAAAATAATATTTGAACAAATTAAAATTAAATTTAGAATTAATTGGTATATTTGACTATTTTTCACATAGATTTAATTCTATAAATAATTAGATGATGGTTCTGTAACACCTGGGGTGTTACCCTAATAGGAAGTGTTTGTTTTCTTTTTGCTTGCATCACATGAGCATTGCATTCTGTTTTTCAAAACAACTCAAAATTCAAACACAATTAAAACTTTCCCACATGTTCAAACTTCCCAATTTCAAAATTGCAAATTAAACCACTCATTTGTTTTTCAATAGTTGAATTTGTTTTAATCCAATTGCTTGTTGATAATTTTTTTCCCTTTTATTAAAACCCTAATGGCAAATTCCAAAAAATTCAAATCAAATCAATCTTATTTATCATATTTCAATATGGGTTTAAATATTAAAATTTTGCAAACCAATTAAATTCAATAATGTTTGTATAATTGATTGAACTTATTAAATACAATTTGTTTATTTCCCAAAACTCCAACCCAAACCCTATTTGAAAATCACCTAACAATTTAATATCACATTAATAATTCAAGTTGTTGAAGTTAATTTTAAACTACCTTGTTGTTGTTATGTTGCAAATTAATAAAAATTTAATTATCAAATAAGCACCCCAACCTCTATTTGGAATTCAAATAACAAATTAGAAATCAAATTAATATTCTAAATTTTGAAGTTAATGTTAACATTACTTTTAATTGATGTTTTGCAAATTAACAAAATTTATTTATAAAATAAAAAGAAAACCCTAACCCCTTTTCTATCTCTCTCTCCCTTTTATTCTTTACAAAAAAAAATCAAAAGGAGAAAATAACAAAATAGAGGGAGGCAGCCAGCCCATCTGCTTTTCTCAGCCCACCCCTTATTTCTCCCCCAAGCCCATCCCTTCTAGCCCACTACCTTTTCTCTGTTGTCGTCTACCTCCTCTCTGTCGTCAGCATGGTACGATCACACCTCCACCCTCTGATCTCTCCCTCCTCCGCTCGATGCTGCTCCGTACCAAACTCTAGCCCCAATAAAATCACCAAGCGACCCTCTGGCCCTAACCCTAGAGCCCCCTCCTTCCCCATCGCCGCCATCTTCCACCTCCCTCCCTCTCTCTGAACTCCTCCGTTCTGGACCCAACCACCGTGCATCACCACTGCCTTCCCCTAGCTCCGATTGCCACGGCCACCGCGAGGAGCATCTGGGGCGGGGAATGGAACCGCGGCGGTCCCCTGAGGCTCCCCGTCCCCTCGCCGCCTGCTAGGTGCGACTGTGTTGGCCGCGCCGTCGCCGGCAAGATCTCGCCGTGGCTGTACCTCGACAGCAGCAGTGGCAGGTGCGCTCTGTATCGTCTCCTCCTCCCTCGCCTTGTTCTCCTGTACTGGCACGCCACGCACCCGCCCGATGCACGCGCACCGTCTCCACACTGCAAAACCACGCCCACGGCGCGAGTCGAGCGTTCAGCAGCTCGAGAATCGCCGGAGTACGCTGCCTGTTTCCCGTCGTGGTTCAGAGTCTGCTGTCGAACAAATTCAGTTAGCTGAGCCGTTGTCACCTTATCTTCCGTCAGGCTCCCATTGTATCACAACTTCAGAAACACCGCAGTGGTTCAGTTGCTGCGCTAGCACCGCGAGGGCAGCGGGTCGAGACCCCGCGGACGCACTGCCCCGCCCCTTTTTGCGAATTAACTCGCGCGCAGCAGGGCCCACGGGTCATAGACCGCGGTGCCCTGTCACCCTCCAACCGCGCCCACGCAGCGCCAGCGTGGCCTGGGCCCTCTGTCAGTGGCTGTGTACAGCCACTGCAGAGTAACAAAAGGTTTTTAATTTTTTTTCTGTTTTACTTTTCAGCCCTTAAAAATTACAGATTAGCCCTCTATTTTAAATTGATAATAACTTTCAAAATATAACTCTAAATAACAAAAGTAAAATATGTTTATTGTTCTAAATTAAATTGTCTATCCAACTATGCCATTTGTTTTCTGTTTGGCACAATTCAAACTATTTCAAATTTCAAATTTAAACAATTCATCTCAAATTTGGTTAATTCCATAATTAATTCATACCTAATTCAAATAACACAAACAAAATATGTTTTTCAGTCCAAATTCAATGTACCTTCTGTTTATCAACTTGGTTTTGCATTTTGGGCAATTAAAATTAATGTTATTCAATACTTCTTAAAAATGACAAATTAAATGGCATAATTAATAACTTGCAAATGGTTGCTCCAAATTAAATACTCAAAACATGTTTTTCATCCAAAATCAAATGCCACACTTGAATATCAACTTTGTTTTCTGGTTTGCAATAATTAATTTGAATAATTGCTTCACCTCTTATTTAATGCAATTTAAATTGCCAAAAATTCATAACTAATTCATTCTTAATCCAATAAATGCAAATAAAATATGTTTTCCATGCTATTTCAAATAACCTTTTCAAATATAATTTTTTTTTCATGGTTTGAATAATTTAAATTGCCTAAATAATTTAATCCTTGTTTAATTCATTTAAATTTTGCTAAAATCATAACTTGCTCAAAATAAATTATTTTTGAACATGCAAAATATGTTTTCAAACCATCAAAGTATCAACTTTTCAAATGTGAATTTGAATTTGTGTTTTGAAAAAATAAAATTCAAATAATATTCAAACTTGAAATAAATCCAATTAAAACTTGTTTAATCTTGTTTAATTCATAATTAAATCATTGTAATTCCTTTTTCAATAATTGAAACATGTAATCCACCTAAAATTTTGTGTTCTAATCAAATATGAACTTTGTTATCTGTTTTGAACAATTTAACTTGATGAAAACAACCAAATGCTTGTGTGACACCTTAAGTAACCAAAAATTCCCAAAACTTAATAAGTGAGTTTCAAAATGGGTAACCCTTATTTCCAACTGGTTCTATTGTTGTTATTTTGTTGTTTTCCTCATCCATGCATCATGATAATCCACCTTCACCTGTTGATTAGTTGGAAAACAAATAATCTAACCCAAAATTCATGGGCTTTTCATATGCAACTCAAATTGCATATGGGTCCATTTAAATCTGTTTATCTTGTCAACTAGTTTACCTTGATGCATCTTTAAACTTGTCATGCATCCATATCTTGATCATGCTGGATCTTTTGCCGTAGTAGTAATTGTTGCATCCGGTGTTTGTTTGAGGTTCATTGCTTCTTCCCGGATAGGACGTTGAGATGATGTGAGCAACGACAAGTTCTGCTACCTTGCGGGATCTCAGGCAAGTATACTCACTTGCTGCCAAATGGCTGCCTTTCATCACTTGTTACCGATTCTTTCCGTTGTTCTTATTCTAGCCTGTTGATACGATGCTTGTGTCTCGATCCTATTATTTGTTTACATTGCAGCCATGATATAACCTTTCCTTCCACTTCCTATTAACTGTTGTTTGTTTACCCTGTTGGCCCTCGTGTCGTAGTTGCATGCTTAGGGTTGCTTGTGCTCGAGTCTGTTGTCGGTTACTTCTTTTACTATCTTTATTATCGTTCTGGGGGGGCTCGATGTTAATCAATCAATCCTGTTAATGCTAATGGTAATAATAATTTGATGATAAGGCACCGGCAGGAGGCCCTAAGTGGTTTTGAGGCCTGCTAGTGTCGACCCTAATAGGAAAAGGGTCTTGTCTACTGATCCATGATGAGCGCACTACCCGCATGTGGGAAGCGAGTATGGGCGCCCCCCTCAATTTGACTCGATTCGCATCTCGTCCAAATCGCCTCATTTAGTTCGGGTTTTCCATTTGCTGCATGCATGATCTTGCGAGCCCTTGGTACCCGGGTGGAACTTTCGTAGTCGGCATATAGGGGGACACGGTCTTAGAGTGCTATGAGGGTCCATTTTCTTCTGGGCTCGATTAGCCGTGCGCCCAAGGTGCTTTGGGCTTGATGCGAAGAAGAGTTGAGTTGTGTTGAGTACCTCGCTTGGTGGGTTGATCCCCCGTCTGGCGGGTTATTCTTACGTGTACGGCCAAATTGGTGCAACCCTGCAGGGATAATCTTCTCGAGAAGCCGTGTTTTCCGCGGTTATGGATTACTTGGTGAAAGTACTGGCTAACAAGTACTCAGGACAACTTAAACCTAATGATTAACAATCTTACACCCAATGATTAACAACTTGACTAGTAATAGGCTTATTGACACAATAATCTGATCCATCATTAATCCAACTGTGTGAGTTATCCTCGGATTGCTTCTTTGGATAAAGGGGCGAGATCCAGGATGGGTTTGTTTGAAGTTATCTTTCAGTGGGTTACAATACTCGATCTTATCTTCTTTCTGTTAGCCGGAAGTTGTAGTATCTCTCTGTAGTTGGTTAGTGCAGCCCGTTGTTGCTTATTTGCAATAACCCCTTCCTTTTCAGTTGATCCCAAAGTATTTGTATCTTGTGATGACTGGTTACGCCGGTATCTTGTGAGTATGGGTTATCCACTTGCCAGTACTTAACCGTACTGACCCACGAATCTTTTTCGTGGCTGCATATTCAACATTGCAGTCAACAGGTTTGAAGTCTGACGACGTTAGCTTGGGAATCCCTCCGGCTTGGCCTGGGCAGGGATTGGACGCTCTCGGTTATCTTCAGGACTCTTAGTCCAATTTGTATCTTGTCCGTAGCCGGACGATATGTTGTTTCTTCCGCTGTTATTTGGATCTTTGTATTGTATCAGTTGTATCCCTGGCTCGTTTGAGTCATCTGGTAAATCTCTTTTCTGTTGTTGTTGTGGATTATTCGTGAACTATTGTAATGTTATCACAAGTGGCAACCTGGAATCGGTTATTATGTGGATTTTGGCGGGAATGCTGAAATCTGCATAGTGCCCGATCTCGGGGCGTCACAAATGGTATCAGAGCCTTGGTTTCCGATTCCCGAGATTGTTTCGATACGAATGGTTATCGAAGCAACGGGTCCGCAAAGCCTGTAGGATAACCTCGCTAACGGTCGTTGTTTCTAGAGTGTCAAAAACTATTTGCTGCTAAACTATTTTGGAAAAACATCTCAATAGGATTCTTGTTTTCTCCTTATCCCTATTCTGTTTCCCCTCCCATCTTATTTGTTTTGGAGTCTACTCTCGTACTCAATCTTTCAAAGTGTTAGGATCCTACGTGGGTGGACGTTTTCTGAGCCCTTAACCTAATAGGTTCGATCATCGGAAGGTTCCTGGTGGAAGAACATCGTCGTCACTCCGAGCAAGAATCCCTTGTTAGTGGTGTCGAGAAGCCCTTGTTAGTGGTGTCGAGGAGATCAACTGGAAGCACGAAGAATCGATAGTCAAACTTCTTTCCCCTCCCGGGTTAGCAGGTGGATTGCGAGGGCGCAATCCCTTGTTAGTGGTGTCGTCTGTAACACCTGGGGTGTTACCCTAATAGGAAGTGTTTGTTTTCTTTTTGCTTGCATCACATGCATCACATGAGCATTGCATTCTGTTTTTCAAAACAACTCAAAATTCAAACACAATTAAAACTTTACCACATGTTCAAACTTCCCAATTTTAAAATTGCAAACTAAACCACTCATTTGTTTTTCAATAGTTGAATTTGTTTTAATCCAATTGCTTGTTGATAATTTTTTTTCCCTTTTATTAAAACCCTAATGGCAAATTCCAAAAAATTCAAATCAAATCAATCTTATTTATCATATTTCAATATGGGTTTAAATATTAAAATTTTGCAAACCAATTAAATTCAATAATGTTTGTATAATTGATTGAACTTATTAAATACAATTTGTTTATTTCCCAAAACTCCAACCCAAACCCTATTTGAAAATCACCTAACAATTTAATATCACATTAATAATTCAAGTTGTTGAAGTTAATTTTATACTACCTTGTTGTTGTGTTGCAAATTAATAAAAATTTAATTATCAAATAAGCACCCCCAACCTCTATTTGGAATTCAAATAACAAATTAGAAATCAAATTAATATTCTAAATTTTGAAGTTAATGTTAACATTACTTTTAATTGATGTTTTGCAAATTAACAAAATTTATTTATAAAATAAAAAGAAAACCCTAACCCCTTTTCTATCTCTCTCTCCCTTTTATTCTTTACAAAAAAAAATCAAAAGGAGAAAATAACAAAATAGAGGGAGGCAGCCAGCCCATCTGCTTTTCTCAGCCCACCCCTTATTTCTCCCCCAAGCCCATCCCTTCTAGCCCACTACCTTTTCTCTGTTGTCGTCTACCTCCTCTCTGTCGTCAGCATGGTACGATCACACCTCCACCCTCTGATCTCTCCCTCCTCCGCTCGATGCTGCTCCGTACCAAACTCTAGCCCCAATAAAATCACCAAGCGACCCTCTGGCCCTAACCCTAGAGCCCCCTCCTTCCCCATCGCCGCCATCTTCCACCTCCCTCCCTCTCTCTGAACTCCTCCGTTCTGGACCCAACCACCGTGCATCACCATTGCCTTCCCCTAGCTCCGATTGCCACGGCCACCGCGAGGAGCATCTGGGGCGGGGAATGGAACCGCGGCGGTCCCCTGAGGCTCCCCGTCCCCTCGCCGCCTGCTGGGTGCGACTGTGTTGGCCGCGCCGTCGCCGGCAAGATCTCGCCGTGGCTGTACCTCGACAGCAGCAGTGGCAGGTGCGCTCTGTATCGTCTCCTCCTCCCTCGCCTTGTTCTCCTGTACTGGCACGCCACGCACCCGCCCGATGCACGCGCACCGTCTCCACACTGCAAACCCACGCCCACGGTGCGAGTCGAGCGTTCAGCAGCTCGAGAATCGCAGGAGTACGCTGCCTGTTTCCCGTCATGGTTCAGAGTCTGATGTCGAACAAATTCAGTTAGCTGAGACGTTGTCACCTTATCTTCCGTCAGGCTCCCGTTGTATCACAACTTCATAAACACCGCAGTGGTTCAGTTGCTGCGCTAGCACCGCGAGGGCAGCGGGTCGAGACCCCGCGGACGCACTGCTCCGCCCCTTTTTGCGAATTAACTCGCGCGCAGCAGGGCCCACGGGTCATAGACCGCGGTACCCGGTCACCCTCCAACCGCGCCCACGCAGCGCCAGCGTGGCCTGGGCCCTCTGTCAGTGGCTGTGTACAGCCACTGCAGAGTAACAAAAGGTTTTTAATTTTTTTTCTGTTTTACTTTTCAGCCCTTAAAAATTACAGATTAGCCCTCTATTTTAAATTGATAATAACTTTCAAAATATAACTCTAAATAACAAAAGTAAAATATGTTTATTGTTCTAAATTAAATTGTCTATCCAACTATGCCATTCGTTTTCTGTTTGGCACAATTCAAACTGTTTCAAATTTCAAATTTAAACAATTCATCTCAAATTTGGTTAATTCCATAATTAATTCATACCTAATTCAAATAACACAAACAAAATATGTTTTTCAGTCCAAATTCAATGTACCTTCTGTTTATCAACTTGGTTTTGCATTTTGGGCAATTAAAATTAATGTTATTCAATACTTCTTAAAAATGACAAATTAAATGGCATAATTAATAACTTGCAAATGGTTGCTCCAAATTAAATACTCAAAACATGTTTTTCATCCAAAATCAAATGCCACACTTGAATATCAACATTGTTTTCTGGTTTGCAATAATTAATTTGAATAATTGCTTCACCTCTTATTTAATGCAATTTAAATTGCCAAAAATTCATAACTAATTCATTCTTAATCCAATAAATGCAAATAAAATATGTTTTCCATGCTATTTCAAATATAAATTTTGTTTCATGGTTTGAATAATTTAAATTGCCTAAATAATTTAATCCTTGTTTAATTCATTTAAATTTTGCTAAAATCATAACTTGCTCAAAATAAATTATTTTTGAACATGCAAAATATGTTTTCAAACCATCAAAGTATCAACTTTTCAAATGTGAATTTGAATTTGTGTTTTGAACAAATAAAATTCAAATAATATTCAAACTTGAAATAAATCCAATTAAAACTTGTTTAATTCATAATTAAATCATTGTAATTCCTTTTTCAATAATTGAAACATGTAATCCACCTAAAATTTTGTGTTCTAATCAAATATGAACTTTGTTATCTGTTTTGAACAATTTAACTTGATGAAAACAACCAAATTCTTGTGTGACACCTTAAGTAACCAAAAATTCCCAAAACTTAATAAGTGAGTTTCAAAATGGGTAACCCTTATTTCCAACTGGTTCTATTGTTTTTATTTTGTTGTTTTCCTCATCCATGCATCATGATAATCCACCTTCACCTGTTGATTAGTTGGAAAACAAATAATCTAACCCAAAATTCATGGGCTTTTCATATGCAACTCAAATTGCATATGGGTCCATTTAAATCTGTTTATCTTGTCAACTAGTTTACCTTGATGCATCTTTAAACTTGTCATGCATCCATATCTTGATCATGCTGGATCTTTTGCCGTAGTAGTAATTGTTGCATCCGGTGTTTGTTTGAGGTTCATTGCTTCTTCCCGGATAGGACGTTGAGATGATGTGAGCAACGACAAGTTCTGCTACCTTGCGGGATCTCAGGCAAGTATACTCACTTGCTGCCAAATGGCTGCCTTTCATCACTTGTTACCGATTCTTTCCGTTGTTCTTATTCTAGCCTGTTGATACGATGCTTGTGTCTCGATCCTATTATTTGTTTACATTGCAGCCATGATATAACCTTTCCTTCCACTTCCTATTAACTGTTGTTTGTTTACCCTGTTGGCCCTCGTGTCGTAGTTGCATGCTTAGGGTTGCTTGTGCTCGAGTCTGTTGTCGGTTACTTCTTTTACTATCTTTATTATCGTTCTGGGGGGGCTCGATGTTAATCAATCAATCCTGTTAATGCTAATGGTAATAATAATTTGATGATAAGGCACCGGCAGGAGGCCCTAAGTGGTTTTGAGGCCTGCTAGTGTCGACCCTAATAGGAAAAGGGTCTTGTCTACTGATCCATGATGAGCGCACTACCCGCATGTGGGAAGCGAGTATGGGCGCCCCCCTCAATTTGACTCGATTCGCATCTCGTCCAAATCGCCTCATTTAGTTCGGGTTTTCCATTTGCTGCATGCATGATCTTGCGAGCCCTTGGTACCCGGGTGGAACTTTCGTAGTCGGCATATAGGGGGACACGGTCTTAGAGTGCTATGAGGGTCCATTTTCTTCTGGGCTCGATTAGCCGTGCGCCCAAGGTGCTTTGGGCTTGATGCGAAGAAGAGTTGAGTTGTGTTGAGTACCTCGCTTGGTGGGTTGATCCCCCGTCTGGCGGGTTATTCTTACGTGTACGGCCAAATTGGTGCAACCCTGCAGGGATAATCTTCTCGAGAAGCCGTGTTTTCCGCGGTTATGGATTACTTGGTGAAAGTACTGGCTAACAAGTACTCAGGACAACTTAAACCTAATGATTAACAATCTTACACCCAATGATTAACAACTTGACTAGTAATAGGCTTATTGACACAATAATCTGATCCATCATTAATCCAACTGTGTGAGTTATCCTCGGATTGCTTCTTTGGATAAAGGGGCGAGATCCAGGATGGGTTTGTTTGAAGTTATCTTTCAGTGGGTTACAATACTCGATCTTATCTTCTTTCTGTTAGCCGGAAGTTGTAGTATCTCTCTGTAGTTGGTTAGTGCAGCCCGCTGTTGCTTATTTGCAATAACCCCTTCCTTTTCAGTTGATCCCAAAGTATTTGTATCTTGTGATGACTGGTTACGCCGGTATCTTGTGAGTATGGGTTATCCACTTGCCAGTACTTAACCGTACTGACCCACGAATCTTTTTCGTGGCTGCATATTCAACATTGCAGTCAACAGGTTTGAAGTCTGACGACGTTAGCTTGGGAATCCCTCCGGCTTGGCCTGGGCAGGGATTGGACGCTCTCGGTTATCTTCAGGACTCTTAGTCCAATTTGTATCTTGTCCGTAGCCGGACGATATGTTGTTTCTTCCGCTGTTATTTGGATCTTTGTATTGTATCAGTTGTATCCCTGGCTCGTTTGAGTCATCTGGTAAATCTCTTTTCTGTTGTTGTTGTGGATTATTCGTGAACTATTGTAATGTTATCACAAGTGGCAACCTGGAATCGGTTATTATGTGGATTTTGGCGGGAATGCTGAAATCTGCATAGTGCCCGATCTCGGGGCGTCACAGGTTCCTTAACCAAAATTGCTCCATTTGGTAACATTGAACCAGAGACATTAGGGACTAACCATTTTGGACATCCTTGTACCATGACCATGTGTTTTAGACCAAAAAACCAACATAGTGAATCCACCCATATTATCATTCCTTAGAATTTATTTACATTTTATTATATTTGATATGGAGTCTATTTTGGAGCCAAGACCAAGTACTTAGTATATTTCACCCATACAAAAGACCTAGTAGTGAACCATAGTTTTCTATATACTCCTCCACTCCCCCTTTCATGCTTCAAGAAATCATCAAGTTAGCAAAATGGAGATCAAGACTCAAGCACAAGAAGAAAAACTTCATTTTCAACTTGGTGGCAACATGAAGAACTACAAGTAAGATCAATGAAGAAATTTTGAAGAAAATACTTGGACTCCACAACTAGAAGCAACTCAATGAAGTACAAGTGCATGAAGAAATGAAGAAGAGGACATCTTCCTCTCTCTTTCTATCATTTCTATTTCTTTATTTTCAAATAGACTTAGTGGTAGTTGTGCCCATCCTACCTTGGACCAACTAGTGAGAAGTCCATGAAGAATTTATCAAGAGAAGAATCCATCCAAGGAAGAAAACTACAATAGAATGCATAAAGATGATCTTCAAGAAGACAAGCATATGAAGACTTGGAGAAATCCATACAAGTTGAAGAATAACAAGTTGTTTTGTCCAACCATTGACCCAAATGGAAAATCCCAAGACCTCATCTTAGCATTTGTTTTGCTTTGTTGTCTTGATTTGATTTTAGACCTACCCTAACCAAAGTGTAAAGACTAACTTAGATCACCCCATGTGTCTTGATGAAGACAACTAAGTGTTACACATTGTTATGTGATAGTTAGATCACCTTGGTCAACTCTTGGAACTTCCTCGACAAGTATGGTTATAATAAATTAGTTTTCTACAAACTCAACCTAGTCCATCCCAAGTAAACCTTGGAAACTCCTTAGAATGTATTGAACCATTAAAGAATAAATCTTTTGAACTCAAGCCTTGACCTTGTCCTAACCAACTTGGTTAAACCCCTTTTTCCATGATTGTTGCTTTGTATGTTTTCTTCCCTTGTATGTGTGTTTGATAGTATGTTTGTTTATTTTGTTTTTGTGTTTTCAATGGATAGATTGTACTGAGAGCAACGATCTTTTGTGAAGAGAGTGTGAATTCTTCACCAACTTCAACAAGGCAAGTAACACATCATTGAAGTACCCAGTATTGTCTATATGCATTAGTTGATTCTTGAGTAGTATGCATGATAGGAAATTTTACTAAGTTATATTATGCTATACTATTATCCTAGTAGTGTATAGCCATTTCCTTCTACCTTGTTATTTTGATAGACTTAGAACTTAGTAGGTGCTATGCAATATTACAAATTGTTTTACTAGATGTTGAGGAAAAATTCTAAGTTTGACTAATGAATGAACCACCTGGGTGGAAGTGGTAAGACTGGGTTATGTTGAGTGTTTCCTCAGGGCCTTTGTCAAAGGGTTATTCCACTTGAGGTTGTCACTTGAGGATGGCAACCCAGGAACAAAGAGGTTACTATGTCCCTCTAAATTTAGCAGCTTCTAGTGGAACCTTTAGTCATATGGGCTCTATCTTGACCAAATAAGTTGCGAGGGTTCAGCCTAGGATTGACAAGCAGATGTAGCATAATTATAGGTGGAACGGGTCTTGCCAGTGGGTTGAACTCCTTCTTCTGAAAAATCTCGTCTCAATCTTCTCCTTTCCTTAATGCATTCAGAGTGTATAGGATGTTTGGGTTGATTTGAGTCTGAAGGTGAAAGTGCACAAACTCTGCAGAGTCAACAAACTAAGATCTTAGCCGTGTCCCCGGTTATGGACAACTATGAGCAGATGGACAAGGAATGACGGAAGAATCTCATCACCATTTTCTATAAGTAATATTTTGACCAAGTGAACAGTAGTTGTGGTTCTTGGATCTTAGTCCAATGATGCCACCCCTTGAAAAGAAAAGTTTGTTTTACAAAGGTGATAGGAGAAAAACTGGATTTATGCAAACTTAGCCAAAACTCCACTCAGCCAAATAAGCATGTAGTATTAGTCTTGCCATTTATATCCACCATACTGTTACTTGCCAATACATTAAATTGTATTGACCCCCTTTGTGGCTGCATATTCTATCCTGCAGATGATTCTGAAGATGAGTGAGGAATTCGTTTCGAATCTCGAGACTATCGCCAACATGTTTTACCTGCGGCACATGAAGAAGATGGGCTCAATGTTGTACTATGTTTTCCGTTGTATTTCTTTGTTTTCTGCTAGTCTTCTAAGACTATGCAAGTTGTAATACTATTTTGTAAATACTGGATCATGTGATGTAATAGAATTTGATGCATTTGCATGATATTTCATTTTGTGCTGTGGTGCTAGAAATTGATCCAGAGACTAGCACAAAAACACAGGTGTCCTTACATTATTTAAATGTGGGAATGCTACACGGATGGAGGATGTGTTGTTGCCATTAGGGAGAAAACAACAATGTTTTGTCTAAGGATGATGTTATTGTTTACATTACACACTTTGCTTACTATGATTATCTATTGCTTGCAACTTAATACACAATGTTTGTTCAGACGGTATTCGGAGGGTGGATTATTAGTCATAGATGTAGTTGGATAAAGGTCTATGTATCTTGTTGTAATGCCCGCATGAATCACATAGTAATCTTTATGTCTTGCATATGCACTACGGTGCAGCCTTCATTTCTGTCAATTTCCCAGCAGTAATTTGTTCACCACACATGTTATTTATCTTTCACGGAGAGACAGCACTAGTGAACTGTGGACCCCGGTCCTTTTTCCTCATACTGATAAACACCTACTGCTTTCATACTACTCTCATACTGTTCCTACTGTTTTCCTACTACTTTCCACACCATACGTTTAACCTCTTTGTGTTCAGCAAAACCGGTGAGATTGACAACCTCACTACTTCGTTGGGGCAAAGTGATTTGATTGTGTTGTGCAGGTTCCATGTTGCTTCTGAACTGGTAGTGCGCCCTGCCATCTCAGCTGCTTCACCTTCTGAAGTTACTCCTTCCTCCTACTGGTCGATTAAACATTGGTTTCTTTTCCGAGGGAAAACTTGCTACTGCATTCTTCATACCTTCCTCTTGGGGTCTCCCAACGAGTGTTTGTTCACACGTATCAAGTGTCGCTGCCACCTCGAAACTCAATTTGGGGATCAGAAGTTCTTGTTCTGGCGCCCTGCCGGGACAGGGATTCGGAGGAGACCATCCCCATCGTCACCACCACCACTTCTCCATCAACCATCCATGGTTCCCCCATCCATGTGTGTCTCTTCTCTAGGCTGAGAGGGATGGAAGGGATTGGATGAGATCGATCATATAATAATGCCAGATTTTTAGGGCATAGTGCCTAGTATCCATCGTTAGTGCTTTTTACCGTTGTTGCAATTGTTATTATTAATGCTTGTCACCAGGGCCCGCGTGCCATGATCTCATATCTGAACATGTTATTGTTTCATGAGTATAATTATGTTTCTTGATCATATCTGCAAGTTGTTTACACACATTATTGTCCAGAACCCGAGGCTCCAAAGTGACAGAAATTGGGACAAACTGAGGGGATGGCTGTGATGTGAGGATCATGTGTGTTCATGGAGTGTTAATGCTTTGGTACGGTGCTTTATTAAAAGGAGCACCTTAATTACAGTAGTTTACCTTGAGGCCCCGCTGAAAACGGGCGGTTAGGACAAAAGATGTTGTGCAAGTTTATCATTATGAGCACGTATGACTATTTGGAACTTGGATGCTTTATAATTATCTATCTACAATTCCCATGTTTTGATTATTATATGAACTATCTTATCCATGCAACACCCGTTCATCCATCCCTATTCCTACAATATTTTAATCCTGTTGTTTCCCGCAATTGCTACTGCTGGTACTATTTTACTGCTGCTGTTATTTTACTACTATTGCTGCTATAAAACTATTACCACTGATAAATTGTTGCGAGCAAGTCTACTTTCAGGTGCAGCTGATTTGACAACTCATTCGTTAAGGCTTATAAATATTCTTTGGATCCCTTGTGTCGAATCAATAAATTTGGGTTTTACTTCCCTCGAAGACTGTTGTGATCCCCTATACTTGTGGGTCATCAAAACTATTTTCTGGTGCCGTTGCCGGGGAGCATAGCTTTATTTATTTGCTCACGTGAACATGATATTGTTCACTGCAAGCCTTTCATCATGGGTAAATCTCGTGATGGAAAAGTTCCTATATTACTGTCCACTACAAGGAGAGGTACAACTCTGAACACCTCTGTTGCTCTTGATTCACCATCTGTAATGAGTAAGCTTCTTATACCACCACATACTACACACACTGCTAGTTCTGTTGAGTGTGAAAATGCTTCTGATACTTTTGATGATGCTTCTACTGTGCTTGACGATACTGGTTCACTAGGTCCTTTCCTAGATGCTACAATTGCTAGATCTAAACAAATTGAAAACACTGAAATTCCTATTGAAAATGTTGGTACACCTGTTAATTCACCTGAGTCTAGATAAATCCCTAGTGATGATCTTGAGGAAACCTACATTGAACTTAATGATGACTTTATTGAAGAAGTTCAAGCTACTACTAGTGCAAGTGCTCTTAAGAGTCTTCTTGCAAGACATGCCGTTAAATATAAATCTTCTCCTGATGCTAAGTTTGCTACATCTCCCATACACATTAAAGATAAGGATTATGATTTCTCTCTAGATTTATCTTATATATCTATTGTTGAGAAAGAACCGTTTTGTGATACTGGAAGTAAAAGTGCTATGGAACATATGAATGAGCTTTCATCTTTGAGTAGTTTATTTTCTGATGATATTAAGATGCGCACTTACTTTATTACCAAGATTTTCCCTTTCTCACTGAAAGATGAAGCTAAAACTTGGTTTAACAGTTTGTTACCTGGATCTATTGATAGTCCTATGGGTTTGGTTAAAGCTTTCTTTCAAAACTATTTGACTGCTAGTGCTCAACATGATGCTTTGCAAAGTATCTTTAACTTTAAGCAAATTGAAGGAGAGAAACTACCTAAATATTGGTCAAGGTTTTGTTCTTTAATAAGAGCTAGCCCTCGTTATCCATTGCCTAAAAATGAACTCCTACATATATTTTATAATGGACTAACTGTTGAATCTAGGACATACCTGGATACTTGTGTTGGTTGTTGATACGTCATAAACGTATCTATAATTTCTGATGTTCCATGTTGTTTTCATGCCATATGCTACATGTTTTCCTTACACTTTATGTCATTTTTATCGATTTTCCGGACTAACCTATTGACAAGATGCCACAGAGCCAGTTCCATGTTTTCTGTTGTTTTAGGTTTTAGAAAAGTGTTTCTGGAAATATTCTCAGAATTGGAAAGTTCAAAGCTTGGAAGTCCTATTTTCCCTAGAAGCATCCAGAAGACCAAAGAGGAGTCGAAGAGGGGCAGCAGGGGGCCACACCATAGGGTGGCGCGCCCCCCTAGCCGTGCCAGCTATGGGTGTGGGCCCCCTGGCCTCCACCGCCTTTGCCCTTTCGCCTATTTAAGCCCCCCGAATGGAAAACCCTAGGCACCTGATCAAAATCCCCGAAAAAGTTCCGCAACCGCCGTCACCATCAACCCTAGATCAAGGGGGTCTGAAGCTGTTTCCGGCACCCCAGCGGAGAGGAGATCATCACCGTAGGCTTCTACATAACCATGCCTTCCTCCGAAGTGATGCGCGAGTAGTTCATCCTTGGACTAAGGGTTCGTAGCTGTAGCTAGATTGTTGTCTTCTCCTCATATGCCTCCATGTTTAGATCTCGTGAGCTGCCTATCATGATCGAGATTGATCTTATGTAATTATCTGTGCTGTGTTTGCTGGGATCCGATGAATATTGACCTTATGCCAAGTTGATTATAGTCTTTATTTGCATATGCTATTTGTGATCTTGCATGCTTTCCGTTGCTAGTGGTTATTGTGGCCAAGTAGTTGCTAGTGACTCCAAGATGGAGTGTTTATGCTCGATAGTGGGTTCATGCCTCCTTGTTTCCTTGCTCGAATGACAGAAACGTGAAGGGGGAGGATGTGTTGTTGCCATTAGGGAGAAAACAGCGGCGAGAGTGCCCACGTGCATAACCATTGCTTACATTACACACTTTGTTTAATGCAATCATCTATTGCTTGCAACTTAATACCTAAGGGGGTTCGGATTATAACCTGAGCGTGGATTATTAGTCATAGATGCAGATGGATATCGGTCTATGTATCTTGTTGTAATGCCCGCACTTAATACCATAGTAATCTTCATGTCATATCGTGCACTACGGTGCAACCTCTATTTGTCAATTGCCGAGCTGTAATTTGTTCACCCACCATGCTATCTTTTATGAAGAGACACCACTAGTGAAACTATGAACCCGGTCCATTTTTTCCACACTGTTAAACAAACCACAATAATTTCCTGCTTTCTTTACTTACTGCAAGCATACACTGTTTTTCCACACTATACGTCTAATCTTTGTTTTCAGCAAGACCGGTCAGATTGACAACCTCACCGTACCATTGGGGCAAAGTATTTCTGTTGTGTTGTGTGCAGGTTCTACGTTGTTGCTGACATCGGTGAAGCGCCAGCACCACCGTTAGTGGCATCAACCTTCCGAAGGTCCTCCTTCTCCTACTGGATTGATAACCTTGGTTCTTAACTAAGGGAAAAACTCCTACCGCTGTGCTCATCACACCCTCCTCTTGGGGTATCCCAACGAGTGCAAGATCTGAACCATCAAAGACTTTTTCTGGCGCCGTTGCCGGGGAGAAGGAAGTCTTCTGGCAAGGGGAGTCTCTCACTCTCAACCTCTTTATTTTGTTAATTGTCTTGTTTTTATTTTTTCTTGTTTTCTTCTCTTTATCAAAAACACAAAAAAAATACTTTACTTTTTGGCATAAAAGGGCAACTCAAGTATTTTCAAGTGAAGCATTCACTTGCTATTTTTGCTTTATCATGCTTGCTATCAATGTTTGTTCTCTTTGAAACTAGATCTTTTAGGCAAGGTGGGTTCACGGATGAACAACAAAAACATTATAAGGAACACTGCTTGTCACAAAAAGGGATACACTTATGGGAGAAAATTAATAAATTGCATGACTATGCTAACAACTTGTGCTCCACTTATAATGTTACTTATTGCTTTGATAAATCGTGCTGCTGTAGGAGGTATAAACACCTCCCTTTTCAATGTGAGTATAATGATGATGTTACCATATCTTCTTATGTTAAGGGAAATTATGAATTATATGATGTGGAACAAATTGAAGAATTTATTGCTTGGAAGGGTGCTTTCGAAATTTCTTATTTACTTGAAAGTATTGATGATGCACCTTATAGATACGAGATTTTTATGCTATACTTGAATATTGCTTTGATAATTACAAGGATTGTAATTACTACATAATGGAATATCTTAATAAATGCTCTCAACCTAAGGAAGAGACAAATGTCTTGCAGGAACCTATGGAAGAAGAAACTGTTGAATCTAGAAGCTCATTGGATGAAAAAGAGGAGGAGAGTGATGATCAAGAGGAGGAAGAATGGAGCTACCCATGTCTACCTCCCAATGATAGTAACTCTTTAACTCATACATTATTTGATGAAATTGATACTTTCTATACTTGTGACCTTGATACTATTATGAATGAAACTTGTGAGAATGATGTTGCTACTGTTATTTATGATAATCCATGCTACTTGGATATATCTTATGATAATGCTCTTGATGATGGTCCTATGTTACTTAATGTTATGAATTATAATGCTACTGAAAATAGGATTGCTATATTATGTCCTATACCTTTTATGAGTGATCAATCATCTTTCTTTGCTATTGCTAAAAGTGGGAAAAAAGAAGAGCTGATTTTGAATATTGATCCCACTGTTTTTGAGCTTGATATGAATAGTGTGCTTTTAGGCCATGACAAACATGCTTTATGTGATAATTATGTTGTTGAGTTTGTTCATGATGCTACTAAAAGTTATTATGAGAGAGGAAAATATGGTTGTAGCAATTTTCATGTTACTAAAACACCTCTCTTTTTGTTGAAAGTTTTGAAGTTGCTCTTGTTCTACCTTCACATGATTTCTAGTTTGAGCTTCTTTAATTTGTTTATTTACAAGATTTCTATGCATAGGAAGTGGGTTAGACTTAAATTTGTTTTATACTTGCTTCTTGATGCTCTCTTTTGCTTAATTCATATTTCTTATGTGAGCATCTTTGCCCCTTTTTATGCCTAGCTGAAAGGCGTTAAAGAAAAGCGCTACCGGGAGACAGCCCGTTTTATTTCGCTGTTTTCGTTCAGTTTTCCTTTGTTTTCTTTGGTGTTCTTTGCACCTGGGTGTTGTCTATTTCCTTAGCAACCCGCTGTATATTTTATTTTGAGTTATATTTTATTTTGAGTTTTTGTTGAGCCAAGTAAAGGCTCTAGTGGAATGTTGACATTATATTTCGGATTTCTGCGCAGGAAACAGATTTCTGCTGTCCACTGTTAATTCTGTTAAAAATCACAGAAAATTCAAAATGACCTGAGTTTTTTTTCTTAATTCTGATTTATATACGAAACTTTTCTTAGAAGACCACTTTTTGATTTGAGCAACAGAAGATTTTTGACAATTTCGATCTTTACCTGCTGTTCTGTTTTGACAGATTTCTGCCATTTATCGCATTTGCATCTTAATCTCTTTCTTTTGGTGTTATTTTGAGAAAAAGAGTTTTGAAAGAATTTGTTACAGTAGCTAATGTGTTTTTGAGTGTTAGACTTGTGTTGAAACTGAACCATGTGAATTTATTATTTTAATTGCACTAACGTTGCTAATGAAGATTGTGAGAATTTTGATATAAAGGAAGTTTTCAAGGGTCAAGAGAAGAGGATGATATGATGTGATCAAGAAGTGTGAAAAGACTAAGCTTGGGGATTCCCCGGTGGTACATCCAAGCAAATTCCAAGAAGACTCAAGCGTCTAAGCTTGGGGATGCCCAAGGCATCCCCTTCTTCATCAACAAATTACCAGGTCACTTCTAGTGAAACTATATTTTTATTCGGTCGCATCTTATGTTCTTTACTTGGAGCGTCTTTTATTTTTGTTTTCAGTTTGCTTTTGCTTTTGATTTCAGTTTGTTTTTACTTTCATAATAATCTTGTTTGGACCCCAACATTCTTTTATTGGAGAGTGATACGCTCCGCTTTTTCATGAGAATACGTTGTATTCTTAGTCTCTGTTTGGCTGTTGCATTTATTCATCTCCTGTTTTGCATGCATCTCTTATTAGAGCTGTTAGTTTTAGTAGTATTATTTGAGTACTCTCATGTTTTCTTTCTGTATCATAAAGAGTATTTTTGTTAAAGCATGTTTTGTCTGGTGCTTGTTGGGAGAAAGAAAATTGTTGCTTGAAGTAGAATTTATAACAGTACCAGTAGAAGCTTGTATAGACCGTGGCTAGGAATTTTTCATGTCATGATAAATTTTATTTTTGTTTTAAAGCCTTGTGGTTATTGTGTAGCATGATTAGCCTCAAATAGCTGAGAGTATTTAATATGTATTGAATGATTCATGAGTTGTTCTTGTCATAGTAAAGCATCAATATATGGTATTCTCTTTCGAATGTTTTATTTGGTTGACTTGGCGCATGCTCACACCATGTTTATGACTACAAACCAGTCACGAATAGCCTCCTTGACTACTTAGTTTTTGAACTTGTGATACTGCTTAATTAATGATGCTTATGTCGCTATGCATGATTATGGCTCTTATGCTCTCTTGATTTGTCGCTCCCAGTCTTTTGCTAGCCTCCACCTGTACTGAGTATGAGCTCTACTCGTGCATCCAAACTCCTTTAAACCAAAGTTTTCCCATTGTGTACACCATACCTACCTACATGTGGTATTTAACTGCCATTCCAAAGTAAATTACTCACGTGTTACCTTTAAAACCTTCAAAATTACTCCTGCTTTATGTTCCTGTTTTTGCTCATGAGGACGTAAATAGAGAATCTTTATCTCACTTTTTGATTGGGTTTCACGACCTGGACTATTGGCTTCATCGGCTTATCCAAATGATAGAAGAGCTGGCAGCGGGGTGCCCAGCCCCAAATTAATACAAACAAATTCTCTTCACTATTTTTGCCCCTGATTTGTCACTCAAAGCATAATTATGTAAACAAAAGAGAAAGAGGGATGACCTTCTACACTAGTCGCGTCCTTCACCATGGGAGCCGCTCTTGTGAATCCAGTTGACTTGTGACGTACTGTATTTTCTGTTTACCATTCGTTGACATTAGCATACATCTCCCAAAATATAGACATTCCTCCACAAATGTCAAACTTTTAATACCTTTGTTTAAGAAAATAAAATCCCTAGCACATGAGTGATCCATGCTTCCCTCCGCGAAGGGCCTTTCTTTTACTTTTATGTTGAGTCTCCATCTTCTAACTTTATGCTTAGTTGAGAGAGCATTTTTGCCATTCAGAGTTCTATGTGCATTTGTCCCATAAGCATCAATAATTACTTCATGATGTGATATCATTTGTTCTTAAATCATTTGTTCTAGTCTTCCTCTTGAACTTTGAAGGTGTCCTGGCATTTATGTTTTGCCCCACTCTTAAGGACTATCGAAATATCACTTTGCCATGCTTTCTCTATACCTGAAAAAAAAACGTTTACCTTTCTTTGCATTATTATTCATGATCCTTTATTTGAGTTACTCGTCGTGATGCAAACTAATTGCTATGCTTTATTATTAAAGTTTTATTTATCATGCCTGTGTTTAAAGTTTTATGATCTCGGCGTGCATATGCTTTTACATTAGATTTGTCAAGTTTATGTTAGTAGCATTTCACCTCAGAAATTATTGTTTTATCGTTTAGCTACTCGAGGATGAGTAGGAACTAAGCTTGGGGATGCTTGATACGTCATAAACGTATCTCTAATTTCTGATGCTCCATGATGATATTATACCAATTGCTACATGTTTTCTCCCTTATTTGTATCATTTTCATCGATTTTCCGGACTAACCTATTGACAAGATGCCACAGAGCCAGTTCCCTGTTTTCTCCTATTTTTAGTTTCAGAAAAGTTGTTATGGAAATATTCTTGGAATTGGAAAGTTCAAAGCCCGGAAGTCCTATTTTCCCCGGAAGCATCCAGAAGACCGAAGAGGAGTCAAAGAAGGGCAGCAGGGGGCCACACCATAGGGTGGCGCGGCCCCCTGGCCGCACCAACTATGGGTGTGGGCCCCCTGGCCTCCACCGCCTTTGCCCTTTCGCCTATTTAAGCCCCCCGGATGGAAAACCCTAGGCACCTGATCAAAATCCCCGAAAAAGTTCCGCAGCTGCCGTCACCGTCAACCCCAGATCAGGGGGTTCTGAAGCTGTTTCCGGCACCCTGCCGGAGAGGAGATCATCACCGGAGGCTTCTACATCACCATGCCTGCCTCCGGAGTGATGCGTGAGTAGTTCATCCTTGGACTAAGGGTTCGTAGCTGTAGCTAGATGGTTGTCTTCTCCTCATATGCCTCCATGTTTAGATCTCGTGAGCTGCCTATCATGATCGAGATTGATCTTATGTAATTCTATGTGCTGTGTTTGCTAGGATCCGATGAATATTGACCTTATTCCAAGTTGATTATAGTCTTTATTTGCATATGATATTTGTGATCTTGCATGCTTTCCGTTGCTAGTGGTTACTCTGGCCAAGTAGTTGCTAGTGACTCCAAGAGGGAGTATTTATGCTCGATAGTGGGTTCATGCCTCCTTGTTGCCTTGCTCGAGTGACAGAAACGTGAAGGGGAGGATGTGTTGTTGCCATTAGGGAGAAAACAGCGGTGAGAGTGCCCGCGTGCATAATCATTGCTTACATTACACACTTTGTTTAATGCAATTATCTGTTGCTTGCAACTTAATACCTAAGGGGGGTCGGATGATAACCTGAGGGTGGATTATTAGTCATAGATGCAGATGGATGTCGGTCTATGTATCTTGTTGTAATGCCCGCACTAAATACCATAGTAATCTTCATGTCATATTGTGCACTACGGTGCAACCTCTGTTTGTCAATTGCCCAGCTGTAATTTGTTCACCCAGCATGCTATCTTTTATGGAGAGACACCACTAGTGAAACTATGAACCCGGTCCATTTTTCCACACTGTTAAACAAACCACAACAATTTCCTGCTTTCTTTACTTACTGCAAGCATACACTGTTTTTCCACACTATACGTCTAATCTTTGTTTTCAGCAAGACCGGTGAGATTGACAACCTCACTGTACCGTTGGGGCAAAGTATTTTGGTTGTGTTGTGTGCAGGTTCCACGTTGTTGCTGACACCGGTGAAGCGCCACACCACCGTCAGTGGCATCAACCTTCCGAAGGTCCTCCTTCTCCTACTGGATTGATAACCTTGGTTCTTAACTAAGGGGAAAACTCCTACCGTTGTGCTCATCACACCCTCCTCTTGGGGTATCCCAACGAGTGCAAGATCTGCACCATCAGCCACTCGCTGCAATATTGTTTACGTCACTTTATTTACTCGCACTTTATTTATCTGCTATATCAAAAACCTCCAAAAACCCGTTTGCTAGTGTTTACAGTGAATCCTCTATCCAACCTGCTTGTCAACACGTTTTGCTCCTCGTTGGCTTCGACACTCTTATTTATCGAAAGTACTACAATACACCCCCTATACTTGTGGGTCATCGGTGAACAAATTACAACTGGGCAATTGACAGATAAAAAAATGCATGAAATAAAGATTACTATGAGATTCATGCGGGCATTACAACAAGATACATAGATCGTCATCCAATTGCATCTATGACTAATAATCCACCCTTCGAATATCATCCGAACAAATGTTGGGTATTAAGTTGCAAGCAACAGATAATCACAGTAAGCAAAGTGTGTAATGTAAACAATGTAAACTAAGTAAACATCGTTGTTTTCTCCCTAATGGAAACAACACATCCTCCATCTGTCACGTTTCTGTCACTCGAGCACGGATGCAAAGGAGGCATGAATCCACTATCGAGCATAAACCTCTTGGAGGCACTAGCATCTACTAACAACAGAGAGCATGCAAGATCATAAATATTGTGAGGCACGGATGCAAAGGAGGCATGAATCCACTATCGAGCATAAACGTGAAGATAACATGATAGATTGATAATCAACAAACATAACATTAAGTAATCATCGGATCCCAGCAAACACAACATGTAGCATTACAAATAGATGATCTCGATCGTGTGAGGCAGCTCACGAGATCTAAACATGACGCATAAGGTGGAGAGTACAACCATCTGGCTACTGCTATGGACCCGTAGTCCAAGGATGAACTACTCACGCATCACTCCGTAGGCGGGAATGGTGGTGTAGACCCCTTCGGTGATGAATTTCCCTCCCGGCAGGGTGCCGAGGAGAGCTCTAGAACCCTCCTGATCTTGGGTTGATGATGACAAAGGCCTCGGGTGTTTCTCGGGATGAAGTGGTATATTTTTAGGGTTGACGTATCGGGGGGAATAAATAGGCGAAAGTGCGATGGCGGTGGATGCCCGAGGGGCCCACACCACCCTCAGGTGCGGCCAGGGGCGCCGCCCTATGGTGTGGCCCCCTCCGGCCTCTTTAGGACTCCGTGGAACCTTCAGGAATTCTAAGACTTCCGGGATTCGAATTTTTCAATTCCGATAATATTTCCAGAACAACATTTCTCAAACTAAAATCGGCAGAAAACATGGAACTGGCTCTATGGCATCTTGTCAATAGGTTAGTCCGGAAAATCGATAAAAAAGACATAATGTGTAAGGAAAACATGTAGCATATGTCATAAAAACAACATGGAACATCGGAAATTATGGATACGTTTATGACGTATCAACATCCCCAAGCTTAGATCCTACTCGTCCTCGAGTAGGTAAACAATAAAATCACATAATTTCAGAGGTGACATGCTACCAACATAAACTTGATCATTTAAAATGTAAAAGCATAAGCATAGCTGAGTGTCGGATATATTCCGATTAGGGGTATGTCCGGCATTTGCCTAAAAGCCGGATTACCCGGGTGGCCTATTGGTGATGGACCACAGTCCGTTGGGCGGCCCAGTAAGCTGATGTGCAGAAGCTGGATTCTAGAAGAACCCGGACCACGGCCCAATGTGGTGCGGCTTGGAGTAGAACATGGATTCCCTACTTTCCAAGTTAGATACTTTCCGTAGTCTTCTAGGTTTCCTTTCTGTAAGCCCTAACCCGACTATCTCTATAAGCCCGGACGGGAGAGAAGAAAGGACAGACAATTAGCTAAAAGCCATCTAGCTGAGAAGCTGATCCTCGCCGAGTTGGCGAAACCCTACTCACATTGTACTTTGTATACTTCAGGCTTCAGCCCTGATTTAGTGAGATTGCAGGAGTAGGAACGCCGCTCAATTGCGTCGTACCGAACCTGGGTAAAACTTGGTGTTCTCGATTGTCGTACTACCACGTCCCCCACGTCTCTACCCGTAGGCAGGCTCATGGAACCCCCGTCTATGATCCTTACTACGATGTCTCGACAGTTGGCGCCCACCGTGGGGCCAGCGATGTCAGGAGTTACGTTTCGATTGGGGATACTCGGCGGAATCGGCAGTACAATAACTGTCGGAAGCTTGGAATTCGAAAACGACGTCAGGCGCTTCCTCGACAACGGATCATACATGCCAGCACGGAATCAGCTGGTAAGTGCTTGCGTTGTACCGATTGGATCTGCAAACATCTTTATCGGATTAACTGCAGAGGCAATGGGATTCTGTGGTGGAAGTAAATTTAAGCACAAGCATGATAAATAAAATTCTAACAATAAAGCATAGCAATCAATTTTCATCATGAGAAGTAACACAAATAAAAGATCATGAATAATAATGCACTCGAAAGATATACGTTTGTTTCAAGCATAGAGATAACATGGCAAAGTGATATTTCGCTTGTCCTTAAGAGTGGGGCAAAACATAAATGCCAAGACACCTTCAAAGTTCATGAGGAAGACTAGAACAAATAATTTGAGAACAAATAATAACACATCATGAATAAATTAATAATGTTTATGGGACAAATGCACATTAAACTCAGAATGGCAACCATGCTCTCTCAACTGTGCATAAAGTTAGAAGATGGAGACTCAACATAAAAGTAAAAGAAAGGCCCTTTGCAGAGGGAAGCATGGATCACTGATGTGCTAGAGATTTTTAGTTTGTTGAACAGAGGTATTGAAAACATTTTTAAGAGAGGTGTATGCTTATGTCAATGAATGGTAAACAGATTTACAGTATGTCACAAGCAAACTAGACTTCATAAGAGCGGCTCCCATAGAAGTACGCATCTGGGTAGAAGGTCATCCCTCTTTCTCTTTGATTTACACAATTATGCTTTCACTGACAAATCAGGGGCGAAAACAGTGAAGAGAATTTGTTGTATCACTTTGGGGTTGGGCACCCCGCTGCCAGCTCTTCTATCAATTGGATAAGAAGATGAAGCCACTAGTCTAGGGTGTGAAAGTCCAATTAACAAGTGAGATAAAGATTTTCTATTTATGTACTCATGAGCTAAAACAGGAGCACAAAACATGAGTAATTTTGAAGGTTTTAAAGGTAATGCCTGAGAAATTTACTTTGGAGTGGCAGTTAAATACCACATGTAGGTAGGTATGGTGGACACATTTGGCAACCTTTGGTTTTTAGGAGTTGTATGCACAAGTAGAGCTCATACTCAGTACAGGTGGAGGCTAGCAAAAGATTGGGAGCGACAAATCAAGAGAGCAATAATGGCCATAATCATGCATAGCGACAAAAACATCATTAATCAAAGCATAAGTGGTACTACAAGTTTAAAACCTAAATGATCATAGAGGCTATAAGTGACTGGTTCGTAGTCATAAACATGGTGTGACCATGCGCCAAGTCAGCCAAATAAAACATTCAAAGGAGAACACCATAAATTTATGCTTCAAAATGAAAAGAACAACTCATGATTCTTTCTAAGGCACATTAAACACTCTCAGCTATTTGAGACAAATCATGATACAAAAATAACCAATAGGCTTTAGAATTAAAATAACATCTAGCATGACATGAAAAAGTCTAGCCACAGTCTAGACAAGCTTCTATTTGCACCGTTATAAGCACGAAAATTGTACTACTGCTTTCCAACACCAAGCATTTCATACTAAACAAAAACTCTCCAAGAGATGCAGCAATGAAACAAGAGAGTACTAACACAACTCTACTAAAACTAACAACTCTAAATAAGAGATGCAAGAAAAACAGAAGCTAAAACAGAAATTTGCAGCAACTAGAAGAAAAACTAAGAATACGAGCATAGCAAGTATTCAAATGAAAAAGCGGAGTGTGTTTCTATCCAACACAAAGAATGATAGGGTCCAACTATATTATTGCAGCAAGGAAAACAAAGGAAAAAAAAGAAAAACAAACAGACGCTCCAAGTTAACTTCATATGATGTGACCGAATAAAAGTACAGTTTTTCACTAGAAGTGACCTGATAAATTGTTGATGAAGAAGGATATGCCTTGAGCATGCCCAAGCTTAGATGCTTGAGTCTTCTTAGAATTTTCTGGGATGAACGACGGGGGCATCCCCAAGCTTTTCCTTTCCACTCTTCTTGATCACATTATATCACCCTCTTTTCTTGACCCTTGAAAAGTTCCTTCACACCACGCTCAAAGAGTAATTTGCATTAGAGGGTTAGTGCAACAAACAAAAATTCATGGGTTCTGTATGGGCACAAGTGATATTGATACTTTTAAACATTAGCTACAGCCACTGATGTTTCGTGAAGCAAAGAAATCCACTGGACATCGTAAAAGAGCAAATGCAGAATCTGCCAAAACCAGATCAATCTGCAAAGACAAAAAAATTCGGGGCACTTACGTTGCTCACATCGAAAAACTTAAAGAACAAATAAGTTGCGGAATTAGCCGAGGAATAAGCACAACAACTTTCAAATCATTATGATCTATCTGGAGTTTATACGATTTTTTACGATGGACAACAGAAATCTGTTTCCTGCGCAGAAATCCAAAACCAACTCCAACTTTCGTCAGAAACTTTACTTGGTACAACTAAAACATGAAAATAAAAAAATCTATCTATTTTGGAAAAACACCACTAGTGAACTGTGGACCCCGGTCCATTTTCCTCATACTGATAATACAACCACTGCCATCACTGTTTCCATACTGGTACTATTATTCTCCTACTGTTTTCCACACCATATATTTAACCTCGTTGTTATCAGCAAAACCGGTGAGATTGGCAACCTCACTGCTTCGTTCGGGCAAAGTGATTTGATTGTGTTGTGTAGGTTCCGCGTTGTTGCTGAATCGGTAGTGCGCCCTGCCAGCTCAGCTGCATCAACCTTTAGAGATTTCTTGTCCTCCTACCGGTCGATTGAGCCTTGGTTTCTTTTATGAGGGAAAACTTGCTGCTGCACTCTTCACAACCTTTCTCTTGGGGTTTACCAACGTCAGCCATCAACAAGTTTTCTGGCGCCGTTGCCGGGGAGGAAGAGAATTTCTGCAAGGGGAGTCTCTCACTTCGAGTCTCTTTACTTTGTTTTTGTTTTGCTTAGTTTATTTTATTTTTTCTTATTTGCTTCTCTTTATCAAAAACACAAAAAAATTAGTTCCTATTCTAGTTGTTACTTTTGTTACCTCGTTGTTATATTTCATCATGTTGTTCCCTGAGTTTACCCTGGAAGATCTTCCAGTTGCTAGTGGTTCTATACTTGGAAAAGATACCATTAAAGAATTCTTTAATCATGTTAGTAAGCATGATAATTTTGCGAAAAAAATCCATAGTAGCACTTGCTCCAAATTATGAAACTGCTGCAACTTCTTTAATTCACATGTTGGAAGCTAGGTTTGTTAACCTTCATCCCATACTGCAACATATGTTCCTTAATTTGAATAATATTGAAAATATTGAAAAAATAAATTTTATCTTACAAACCATGCTTAAAGAATTTGGAGATGTTGCTATAGAAGCTAGAAAAGTTTTTGATCATTTCAATATGCTAGGCTCATGTGTAGATATTGTTGGTGCTCTTGAAATAACTGAATCTAAAATGAAAAATAGGATAAAATACCAATCCCCTTTAAATTGGTAGCACTACATGAAGCCCAAGAAAAGAATTTTGATTGGATTATTCCTGAGAATTTATTTCATGAGAGTAGTAAGCCTAAAAGTTCTAAGAGAGGAGCCTGTGAAACTCACTTGGATAGAATACAATGAATTATTAAGGAATTTCCTTATATTGATTTGAATGCCTCTCCTCTTCATAACACTTGATTCCACTTTTCTCGGCCTAGCTAAAAGGCGTTAAAGAAAAACACTTCTTGGGAGATAACCCATGGTTTTATTTTTTGCTTTGTTTTTCTTTGTTTTGTTTGAGTCAAGGTTTTGTATACTTTTGTAGCAAATCCTTTTTATCTTTATTTTCATGTTTTAGTTGTGCCAAGTAAAGTTTCTAGCGAAAGTTGGAGTTGGTTTTGGATTTCTGCGCACGAAACAGATTTCTGCTGTGCACTGTAAAAAATCGTATAAAATCAAGAAGGATCAGAATGATCTGAATTTTTTGTGCTTATTCCCCAGCTAATTCTGAAACATTTTAGTTCTTTAAGTTTTTTGATCTAAGCAACGTAAGTTCCCTGAAAAAATTCGTATTTATAGATTGTTCTGGTTTTGGCAGATTCTGCCATTTTTCTTGCATTTGCTCTTTTACGATGTCAAGTGGATTTCTTTGCTTCACGAAAAATCAGTGGCTGTATCTAATGTTTAAAATTATCAATATCACTTTTTCCCGTGTAGAACCCATGATTTTTTTATTGTTGCACTAACCCTCTAATGCGAATTACTCTTTGAGTGTGGTGTGAAGGACGTTTTCAAGGGTCAAGAGAAGAGGGTGATATAATGTGATCACGAAGAGTGTAAGGTCAAAGCTTAGCGATTCCCCCGTGGTTCATCCTAGAAAATTCTAAGAAGACTCAAGCATCTAATCTTGGGGATGCCCAAGGCATCCCCTTCTTCATCAACAATTTATAAGGTCACTTCTAGTGAAACTATATTTTTATTCGGTCACATCATATGAAGTTTACTTGGAGCGTCTATTTGTTTATCTTTTCTTTTCCTTCGTTTTCTTTTGTTTTCCTTGATGCAATAATATAGTTGGACCCTATCATTCTTTGTGTGGGAGAGAGACACGCTCCGCTTTTTCATTTGAATACTTGTTATGCTCGTATTCTTAGTTTTTTTTTTCTAGCTGCTGCAAAATTCCTGTTTTTCTCGCATCTCTTATTCAGAGTTGTTAGTTTTAGTAGAGTTTTGTTAGTACTCTCTTATTTAATTGCTGCATATCTTGGAGAGTTTTTGCTTATTATGAAATTTTTTGTGTTGGAAAGCAGTAGTACAGTTTTGTGCTTATAACGGTGCAAATAGAAGCTTGTATAGACTGTGGCTAGACTTTTTCATGTCATGCTAGATGTTATTTTAAGTCTAAAGCCTAGTGGTTATTTTTGCAGCATGATTTGTCTCAAATAGCTGATAGTGTTTAATGTGCCTTAGAAAGAATCATGAGTTGTTCTTGACATTTTGAAGCATAAATTTGTGGTGTTCTCCATTGAATGTTTTATTTGGTTGACTTGGCGCATGCTCACTCCATGTTTTTGACTACAAACTAGTCACTTATAGCCTCTCTGATCATTTATATTTTGAACTTTTAGTGCCACTCATGCTTTGATTAATGATGTTTTTGTCACTATGCATGATTATTGCCATTATTTCTCTCTTAATGTGTCGCTCCCAGTCTTTTGCTAGCCTCCACCTGTACTGAGTATGAACTCTACTCGTGCATCCAACTCCCCAATTTTTTTTTTCCAAATGTGTCTACCATACCTACCTACATGTGGTATTTAAGTTCCACTCCAAAGTAAATTGCTCATGTGTTACTTTTAAAACCTTCGAAATTACTCTTGTTTTGTGCTCCTGTTTTAGCTCACGAGGACGCAAATAGAGAATCTTTATCTCACTTATTGATTGGACTTTCACACTCTCGACTAGTGGCTTCATCCGCTTATCCAAATGATAGAAGAGCTAGAAGCAGGGTGCCCAACCCCAAATTGATACAACAAATTATCTTTACTATTTCTTCCCCTGATTTATCAGTAAGCATAATTGTGTAAACAAAAAAGAAAGAGGTATGTCCTTCTACCTAGATACGTCCTTCTACGGGAGCCGCTCTTGTGAGGTCTAGTTGGCTTGTAACGTACTGTATTTTCTGTTTGCTATTCGTTGACATAAGCATACACCTCTCTAAAAAAATGTTTTCAATACCTCTATTTATCAAAATAAAAGCTCTAGCACATGAGTGATCCCTGCTTCCCTCTGTGAAGGGCCTTTTTTATTTTTATGTTCAGTCTCCATATTCTAACTTTATGCACAGTTTAGAGAGCATGGTTTCCATTCCGAGTTTAATGTGCATTTGTCCCAGAAACATTATTAATCGATTAGTGATGTGTTATTGTTTGTTCTCAAATTATTTGTTCTAGTCTTCCTGATGAACTTTGAAGGTGTCCTGGCATTTATTTTTTGCCCCACTCTTAAGGACAAGCGAAATATCACTTTGCTATGTTATCTCTATGCCTGAAACAAACACATAGCTTTCAACTTCAAGTGCATTATTATTCATGATCTTTTGTTTGTGTTACTTCTCATGATGCATGGTGATTGCTATGCTTTATTGTTAGAATTATATTTATCATTCTTGTGCTAAAGTTCTACGATCTCAGCTATGCTTATGCTTTTGCAATTTAGATGATCAAGTTTATGTTGGTAGCATGTCACCTCAGAAATTATGTGTTTTTATCTTTTACCTACTCGAGGACGAGTAGGAACTAAGCTTGGGGATGTTGATACGTCATAAATGTATCCTTAATTTTTGATGTTCCATGTTGTTTGCATGCCTTATTCTACATGTTTTACTTACACTTTATGTCGATTCCCGGGACTAACCTATTGACAAGACGCCACAAAGCCAATTCCCTGTTTTCTGCTATTTTTAGTTTCAGAAAAGTCATTCTGGAATTTTTCTCGGAATTGGAAAATTCAAAGCACGAAAGTCCCGGAGAGGGGCCACACCATAGGGCGGCGCGCCCCCTGGCCGCGTCTGGGGGTGGTCTGGGCTCCTCGAGCATCCACCGCCATCGCCCTTTCGCCTATTTATTCCCCCGATACGTCAAGCCTAAAGATATACCACTTCTTCCCGAGAAACACCCGAGGCCGCCGTCATCATCAACCCGAGATCGGGAGGGTTCTGGAGCTCTCCCCGGCACCCTGCCGGGAGGGGAATTCATTACCTGAGGGGTCTACACCACCATGCCCGCCTCTGAAGTGATGCGTGAGTAGTTTATCCCTGGAATACGGGTCCATAGCAGTAGCTAGATGGTTGTACGCTCCACCTTATGCCTCATGTTTAGATCTTGTGAGCTGCCTCACCTGATCGAGATCACCTATTTGTAATGCTACATGTTGTGTTTGCTGGGATCCGATGATTATTGGATGGTATGTCTTTTGATTATCAATCTATCATGTTGTCTTCATGTGTATGTTATTTATGATCTTGCATTCTCTCCGTTGTTAGTAGATGCTCTGGCCAAGTAGATGCTAGTGACTCCAAGAGGGAGTATTTATGCTCGATAGTGGGTTCATGCTTCCTTTGCATCTGTGCTCGAGTGACAGAAACGTGACAGATGGAGGATGTGTTGTTACCATTAGGGAGAAAACAACGATGTTTACTTCGTTTACATTGTTGACATTACACACTTTGCTTACTTCGATTATCCAAGATTTGTTCGGATGATATTTGAAGGGTGGATTATTAATCATAGATGAAGTTGGATGACGATCTATGTATTTTTTTGTAATGCCCGCATGAATATCATAGTAATCTTTATGTCATGCATGTTTCTTTATTTGTCAATTGCCCAAATGTAATTTGTTCACCACGCATGTTAGCTATCTTTTATAGAGAGACACCTCTAGTGAATTGTGGACCCTGGTCCATTTTCTCATACTGATAATACACACACTACTTCCACTGTTTTCACACTGCTGCTACTGTTTTCATACTGTTCTCATATTGTTTTCAACACCATACGTTTAACCTCTTTGTGTTTAGTAAAACCAGTGAGGTTGATGTAACATCCCAAATTTACTAACAAAAGGGTTGTGGTGTTGTGTTCATATCATACATGCATGAGACAAAAGTTTAAAACATGTTGAAACAATTTAAATTGTGAATTTCAATGGTTTGAGAAAATCTCACAAATAGTACTTATTTTGGTTTCCAAAATCTTGTATTGGAAAATAATTCAATTTCACCAAAGAAAAACATGGTTTTGCTGGAAATTTCATAAGATTTCCAAAAGTTATTTTTGCCAAATTTTATGTACACAAAAAGGCCCGGAAAACATGGTTTTTGTTGCAGTTTTAAAGGACAGAAGGGTTGTTTTACAATTTCCAAAACTTTCCAGGGGGTTTTGTGAAAAATGGCCTTTATTTAATGTTGTTTAAATCATTTAAAATAGAAAAATAAGTTTTTATTCACTAAAATTAGAAAATTAAAAGTTATATACCAAATTGCTCAAAATGACAAATGCAACCTAGTTATGGTATTTTCAAACCTATTTGAGCAATTTAAATTGTACTTACTTTCACGATTGCCCGAATTGCCCCTCCGGGGTCTATTTCGGACTAATTTCAGTAAAAATGCTTAACTGTCATACGAACCCTAGCAACCCTATCTTCATGTTTAGGGCTTTATTTTAGTGCATTAACTTGCTCATGCATACATATTGTGCATTGCATCGATTCCATGTTTGATTATTGTTTTTCTTTTCAGTGTTGTTCCCCCTCGGTAGAATCTGACTCCGAAGTGAAGGCCATCAACTCCAATGGCGAATACTTGATCCTAACCGACAAGTCAAGCACTTATCCCAGAAGATCTTTATCTGGTTTTCTTAACCAAGGAAAGCATAACCTCTTATCTGCTCATATACGTTTTCCAACAACATTTGATTCTCGTACTTTGCATTTGATTCCAGAGTATTTGATGCTGGTAGATATAGTTCACCTATATACTGCATTGCCTTAACATCCTGATCCACTGCTCCTAGCCGCCATAGATTTTCTTGTGCGCATCGCCAGAGCCTCATATCTTCTTCGCTTAGTCATACATGTTTGTTTACCTCTGTTCCATCCGGTTGATGAATCAGAGCTGCGATAACCTAGTATGATATGATCACGTGGTGAGATGAGCATTGTGTGGTTAACCTGACTAAGGCGAGGACGGGGGGCCACTTGGGAAGTGGTTCTTTGTCCTGTACTTCCCAACCCTAGGATTAAGGTCTCGCCGCGGAAACCAAGACTGAGCGTGCAACCACACGCGCGAGTCGATGAACCTCGCTCGACTAACTAACTTGTTTTTCTCTATCCGTGAGTCACGTAGTTTGGGAGTTCCATCTGCGTGTGAGTCAAAAACCTTTTGGAGGTATTTAGGGCGTGACCGGGACAAGTGATGGACGTACACGGATCTTGATCCCGCCTCACAGAACAGGTTCCGTCAGGAGGTGGCCAACTCCCTGTTGACGGGGTGGCCCTGTTTGGGTTGACTCATGGATAGGGTCGAGCTAGGTAAAGATCGGAGCCATCCACCCTCTGTCGCGCTCCATGGAAGAGCGTACATGTGGTGCTAAGAGTCGGAGGGTACGTGTGGGTAAAGTGTACCACCCTGCAGGGATAAACCTTTCGGAAAGTCGTGTCCACGGTTAAGGACGACTTGCTGAATGTCGTGTGGCCATAGATAACTTGAACGTGACGTAAAAGATGTTGACAATGATTGAAGGGTGCCTCCTCGGAGATGCCGAGAGGGGTGATCCTTGTAGCAAGAGAGTTGTTGGGAAATGATGTTGGTGGATGAAAGATGATGATATCAGTAGCTGAGTAGCTTTCTCATCTGTTTTGAAAACATTCTATGAGACGTGCTATTCTTCCTCGATTTGAAAAACAAAGATTGCTTTACGCAAATCAGCCTTCATAAAACCCTTTCTGAAGATAGCAGATATATAATAGGTTAATTAAGTCTTGTTGAGTACCTCCCATACTCAGGTTTGCTTAATTTGGTTCAGGTGAAGATCTCACATCGGTGGTGTTTCAGCGTGGACATCGACGAGTAGTTTGGGGTTCCCAGGTAGCAGCCTGGTATCTATGGGCTGGGACGTCGCCTTATGTTGCGGCCTCTTAGGCCTTTTTGGTTCTTGTTGATTAGCAACATAATTTGCCTTCCGTTGTCTGATATAATGTTGGGTCGTGTGACCTCTTTTTGTAAGATATACTCTAGTAACACCTGTTTAATACAGCTTCCATGTTTAGAGTACTGCTTTGATCGGTTGTTGGTTTCGAGCTCATTGTTATACAGTTTTGGCTATGCCTGCATAGTTTTTTCAGTCGAGGGGTTGTGGAGCCGATGATCCATTTCCGAGCACGCCTGCCGATGTGATTCGGTCTGGGGCAAGGTAACCCCAGTAACCCTCGATTGTTGTTGCACTTTCTGGACACATAGCAGCTATGTATAGCTTTGGTCCCGTTTCCTTCAGTTTCGTACGATTCATGGACGCTTTGATATGCATAGTTGGTTATGACTAGCATGGATACAAGGAGTAGTAGACTGGGGATCCGTACTACGTGCCGATGAATCCAGTCTGTCTGCCGTTGTTTCTTGCGGCCGGGGCTGGTAACCCTGAAGCCCTTGTGAGTCCATGGCTAGGAGCACATAACAGTATGTATATCTCTGGGTCCGGGGTGGTGACAATTGACAACCTCACTACTTCGTTGGGGCAAAGTGATTTGATTGTGTTGTGTAGGTTCCACGTTGCTACTAAACCGGTAGTGCACCCTACCATCTCAGCTGCATCAACCTTGAGAGATTGCTTGTCCTCCTACTGGTCGATTCAACCTTTGTTTCTTTTCTGAGTGAAAACTTGCCGCTGCACTCTTCACAACCTTTCTCTTGGGGTTTACCAACGTCAGACATCACCCCGCTGCAAATGGGCCGGTAGGACAAAAGATGTTGTGCAAGTTTCTCAATGCGAGCAGGTATGACTATATTGGAACATATGCCTATGGTTTGGCTAGAACTTGGATGATTTATTATTATTATCTGCAATGCCCATGTTTAGATTATTATATGAACTATTTATCCATGCAACGCCCGTTCATCCATTCCCTATGCCTACGGTACTTTTTTCCTGTTGTTTTCACGATTGCTACTGCTGTTACTATTTTACTCCTGTTGTTATTTTACTACAGCTGTTATAAAACTGTTACCACTGATAAATTGTTGCGAGCAAGACTACTTTTAGGTGCAGCTGAATTGACAATTGAGTTTTTAAGGCTTATAAATATTCTTTGGCTCCCCTTGTGTCGAATCAATAAATTTGGGTTTTACTTCCCTCGAAGACTGTTGCGATCCCCTATACTTGTGGGTTATCAAGACTATTTTCTGGCGCCGTTGCCGGGGAGCATAGCTTTATTTATTTGCTCACTTGAACGTGATATTGTTCTCTGGAAGACTTTCATCATGGGTAAAAATCTTGATGGAAAAGTGCCGATATTACCATCCACTACAAGGAGCGGTACAACTCTGAACACCTATGTTGCTCTTGATTCACCATCTGTTATGAGTAACCTTCTTACACCACCACAAGCTACATACATTGTTACTTCTTCTGAGTCTGAAAATGCTTTTGATACTTTTGATGATGCTTCTACTGTGCTTGATAATACTGGTTCACTAGGTCATTTCCTAGTGTAACATCCCAAGTCTGAAAAATAGCCATTAGAATGTTTGCTATCTGTTATTTTATGTTTTGCATCATGGCATCATGTTGATTGCATTTGTTTTGTTTGTTTTCCATTTGTTTTCCTCTGTTTTCAGTTGTTTTCCAACTGTTTTCCTTTGTTTTCCTTTGTTTTCTATTTGAATTCCAAACCAAAATTCAAACCCTTTGTTTCATCCTTGTGATGTTACAATTTCTAAAATGATATTTCAAAATAAAATAATTATTTATTTCCATGTTGTTTGCTTTTGTTTCTAATTTGTTGCATTTGTTTTCCACTGTTTTCGCAACTCAAATTCAAACCTTACTCAAACCATGTTTTCATACTTGTTCTGTTACAACTTTTGGAATAAAAATAACAAGTGAAAACAACCAAATTGTTCCTTTTTATTCCATGTTGCTAACTCCTAAAATTGTTGGTCTTAACCAAACAATTAACTTCAACAATTCATTCCAAATCATTTCAAATCCAAATCAAATCCTCAAAGCATCAATCAATGTGATTTTATAACAAATCTCCAAAACAATCAAACTCATTTTTTAATCAACTTAAATCATAGGGTTCACCCTATTAAAAGTTTGTTTCCAATAATGTTTTCCTAATACAAAACTCATTCAAATTGGTTTAAATCCCAAACATCAATTATTTTCAAACTTTCTATAAAACAAAAACTTGGCAGTGTTTTCTTTTAACCTAATTAACTTAACCTATTTTTCCTACAATTTTACTAACCTAAAATACCTCCTTTGCCTTCCATTTGGTTTTCAGCAAAAAATAAAAATAAAAATAAAACAGAGAACAAGAAAATAGAAAAAGAGAGGGAGAAGGCTAAGCCCAGCCCTCTAATCTTCATCCAGCCCACCCCCACTCCACTTACCCCCAGCCCAACCCCTTCTTTCCAGGCCCAGTACCCTTTCCCTCCTGTCGCTGTCACCTACCTCTGGCTGAGGTCAACTCTGTACGATCCACGCACCACCACAGGATCTCTCCACCCTCCTCTCCGATTGTCGCCGTACAGGCACCTAACCCTCCATAAAATCTCTCCCTCCTGCTTGCCCCAGCAAACCCTAGTCCCTAACTAACCTCCCATCGCCGCCACCTTCCCCCCTCTCTGCTGGTCCATTGTTCTCTGAACCTGAACCATCGAATCATCACCACCGAGACCACCTTCATCCAATCGCCGCCGGTAGCCTGGGCACCTCGAGGAGGATCCGATCCCGGGAATGGAACCGGCGTTCTTCCCTCTCCAAGATCACCAAAGGCAACCATGTCAGGTAAGCCCTCTAGCTCGCCGATCCCCCCCTGGTCGCCGTCCGTTTATGCTCTGCTCCTTTGTTCTGTTCGTCAGTACCTGCTTGCGCTGGGACAGCAACTTGTTGGTCCTCCCGTTGTGCCTCACCGAGCGGGTGCTAACCTAGTGGTATTGCCTAGACGTGGTCAGGCTGTGGAGCCTGGGATCCATCCCTCCAACGCCACGATCCGTCCTTCCATCCTCTGTTCATGTTGCAACCTGATGCAGAAAGGCTGCATCGTCCAGATTCAGAACAACAGCACGCGCCCACACCTTAAGCCCCCCCAATCTGCCTTCCTATCACAACAGGCGCACTAGCCCACTGGTTCCACACCCTTGGCGCAGCAAGAGGTGGGGGGATCGAATCCCCCCTCCCACAATTAAAAACCAACATTTTATTTTCATTTCTTTTGGTACTGTACTTCCTAGAAATCACCAATAGGCCCCTGGTATCTAATCTAGACCCTGCAATAATTTATTTCTAAGTCCCTAGTTACTTAAAAGTGGCAGATTGCACCCCAGATTTGTAAACTGCATAAAAAATTCATCCCCACTCCAATTTCAACATTTTTAGTATGTTTTCAATACCAAATTAAATTTTCTATCCAAATATAAATTTTTTTTACTGTTTTGAATATTTTAAATTGTTGAAATATTTGAAAACTTGTCAAATTCACTTAAAATTGCAAAATTCATAACTTGTTCATAAAAATTCCAAATTTCACAAACCAAATATGTTTTCCAATCAATTTTTCATGTACTTTCCAAATATAAATTTTGTTTGCTGTTTTGAATAATTTAAATTGCTGAAAACAACTGTTTCTTGTTTATTGCATTTAAAATTGCCAAAATAATAACTTGCTCATTTTAAATCCAATTTCCACAAATGAAATATGTTTTCCATGCAAAATTAAACCCTCTTTCCAAATATAAAATTTGTTTCATGTTTTAAATAATTAAAATTGGTTAAATGATCTAAACCTTGTTTAAATCATTTAATATTGCTAAATTCATAGCTTGATCAAATCAAATTCTTTTGGGACATATAAAATATGTTTTCAAACCATCAAAGCATAACCTTTTCAAATATGAACTTGGTTTAATGTTTTGATCAAATAAAATTCAATTAACATCCACACTTGAATTAATTCCAATTTAATTCTTGTTTAACTTGTTTAATTCCTAAATAATTCATTTGAAATCCTTTTTCAACAAGTGAAACATGTAATCCACCCAAAATCTTGTGTTCTTTCCAAATATAAACTTTGTTATCTATTTTGAACAATTAAAAGTGGTGAAAACAACAAATGCTTGTGTGACACCTTTAATCAACCAAATTCCCAACTTTAACAAATGAATTTCCAAACTTGTTAAGCCTCATTTCCATTTGGTTCTATTGTTGTTATTTTGCTGTTTTCCTCGTCCATGCATCATGCTAATCCACTTTCATATAATGATTAGTTGTAAAACAATTAATTCAACCATAATTCATGGGCTTTCCATATGCAATCCAATTGCATATGGGTCCATTTAATCCTGTTTCTATCTTGTCAACTAGTTTATTTTGATGCACCAATTAACTTGACATGCATCATCTTTGATTGTGCACAATGCCATGATAATGATTGTTTATTTCTGCCTTGTTTGTTTGCTTCTTCTCGGATAAACGACGATGTTGAGACCGACGATCCTTACGACATTCCTTCTAAGGATTTAGCTCAGTACCAGGCTACTGGGTTTGCAGGCAAGTTATCACTCACATGAACCACCGTGTTCCTTTCAACATTGATTACCGATACTTTCCGTTGTTCTTTTCTGCTAGCCTTAGTAGTAGTTGTTTCTGTTACGAACCCATCACATGTATCCTTTAACCCTGATATTGCCTCACCTCCATACCTATCACCATTGCTTGTTGCCCGTGTCTTACTAGCATGCTTAGGTTGCTTTTGCTCGAGTCTGTTATCCGTTACTTTCTGTTACTATATCATTTACGTTGTGGGGGCTCGATGTTTAATCAATCAATCATGCTAATGTTACTATTAATAATAAATTTGATGATAAGGCACCGGCAGGAGGCCCATGAGAGGTTTTTAAGCCTGCTAGTGTCGACCCTAATAGGAAAAGGGTCTTGTCTACTGATCCATGATGAGCGCACTACCCGCATTTGGGAAGCGAGTATGGGCGCCCCCCTCAACTTGACCTGATTCGCATCTCGTCCAAATCACCTCATTTAGTTCGTGTTTTCCATTTGCCGCATGCATGTTTTTGCGAGCCCAGGCCAGGGTGGAACTTTCGTAGTCGGCATATAGGGGGACACGTTCTTAGAGTGCTATGAGGGTCCATTTTCTTCTGGGCTCGATTAGCCGTGCGCCCAAGGTGCTTTGGGCTTGATGCGAAGAATGGTTGGTTGTGTTGAGTACCCCGCTTGGTGGAAGGGCCTTTCCATCTGGCGGGTTATTCATGAGTGTACGGCCAAATTGGTGCAACCCTGCAGGGATAATCTTCTCGAGAAGCCGTGTTTTCCGCGGTTATGGATTACTTGGTGAAAGTACTGGCTAACAAGTACTCAGGACAACTTAAACATAATGATCAAACATGTTACACCAAATGATTAATAACTTGACTAGTAATAGGTTGATGACACAATAACTTGATTCATCTTTAATACAACTGTGTGAGTTATCCTCGGATTGCTTCTTTGGATAAGGGGCGAGGTCCAGGATGGGTTTGCTTGAAGTTATCTTTCAGTTGGTTACAATCCTCGATCTTATCTCCTTTCTGTTAGCCGTAAGTGGTAGAATCTCTGTAGTTGGTTAGCGCAGCCAGTTGCAGCATCTTTTATATCCCTTCTCTTCCGTTGAACCCAAGGCATCTGTGCTTGGTGTTGACGGGCTACACTTTGGTGAACTGTGAGTCTTGCTTGCCAGTACGTTTATGTACTGACCCCTTTGGGGCTGTGGTTTACGCAGACGACGTTTCCGAGGATCTACATGGTGGCTACTACGTGGAGTATGACGAGACTGCTGACGAGTAGATAGCGGACCCGGGCAGGATCCGAGACTTCGTGGATGGGCTCCGTCTTTTCGTTTCCGGCCTCTTAGGCCTATTTGGTTCTTGTCTGTACTCAGACATGTTGAATGCTTCCGCTGTATTGTAATGATGTATTGTTGGGGCATGTGCCCTCTGAATGATGGTATTTGCTATCTCTGCTCTAATGAGAGCCATTTGCAACTTATTTCAATCTTTTGTGTCGTAGAGATCTGTTGTGATATCAGTTGTTAAACGCCGTTGACGTACCATGTGTGTATGGTTTGAAGTACGTCGACGGAAGTGCCTTTGATCTCTAGTGGATAGTTTACATCGACGATGGAATAGCAGGGCTTGTGTTGTCGCGCATAAGCGCAGGCCTACCAGGAAGCTGGGACGTGGGAGCAGTTATGCCCCATAATCCAAGCATCTGCTATCCAGTTCGTACGGTGAGTATCCCCTAGAAATCAGGGTGCGACAAATGGTATCAGAGCCTGTCTGCCTGTAGGATCCCTTTTTACTGGTCGCAGTTGAGTCTAGAAAACTATTTTGTAGCTATATAGGAAAAATGAAACGTGAGAGTAGGAATTCTGCCATTTTTCTTCTTTCCCCACCCACCCTCCCTTTTCTGGTAAGGAAGTGCAACGTTGTTTTCCCTTCTCATCTAAACTTTCAAGTTAGGATTTCACGAATCTGGTTTCTCTAGGATAGGTTATATCTACTAGATCATAGGAATGGAGGTGGTTGTGACATGATTTATCATGTTGCCTACTCATGATTGAGAACGGAGGCGTGTAAGCCCCGGAAGCAGATCCTCTATTCCTTAAGCAGTAGATATTGATCCTTTAGAAGCCCGGATGGGTTTTCCGTAGTACCTCAGGAGTGTTTTGATCTCGTTTTCCCGGTGTTGCTTCGTTATCCTGTTCTTCTCAACATCCTTTTTCGTCCGTTGAAAACTTGTTGTTGTTTTCCACTTCAATTCTTCTACCGGCGTCTAATCAAAGTTTCCCCGTTCATCTGCTAAACTCTATTCCAGATAAAATGTTGTTTGATACCGGAGCATCACATTCCTTTGTGTCAACAATCTTTCCCACAACATACAACCCAATTCTGGTTCCACTAAGCAATCAATACTCTGTTCACTCCCCGGGATCTCAAATGTTGACTTCCAACATAAGTAAGAACAATCCAATTCTAATGGGAGGCCACATATTCCTCATTACTCTCATGTTGATGATTCTGACATTGATGTCATTCTTGGTGTTGGATTGATGTCAATAACTCTGTTCCACCTTTATTACAAAAAGTCTATTCTCCAAATGAATCAAATTCTATCCAACTATACACCCTCAATACAAAAACCTCTCCCTTTACTTGAAAATGTTCCGGTGGTTTGCAAATTCCCTGACGTCTACCCAAGAAGTATCCGGACCTTTTCTTTTCTCAGTAGGAATCTCGGGGCGCGATTCCTTCAAGGGGGGGCGTTTTGTAACATCCCAAGTCTGAAAAATAGCCATTAGAATGTTTGCTATCTGTTATTTTATGTTTTGCATCATGGCATCATGTTGATTGCATTTGTTTTGTTTGTTTTCCATTTGTTTTCCTCTGTTTTCAGTTGTTTTCCAACTGTTTTCCTTTGTTTTCCTTTGTTTTCTATTTGAATTCCAAACCAAAATTCAAACCCTTTGTTTCATCCTTGTGATGTTACAATTTCTAAAATGATATTTCAAAATAAAATAATTATTTATTTCCATGTTGTTTGCTTTTGTTTCTAATTTGTTGCATTTGTTTTCCACTGTTTTCGCAACTCAAATTCAAACCTTACTCAAACCATGTTTTCATACTTGTTCTGTTACAACTTTTGGAATAAAAATAACAAGTGAAAACAACCAAATTGTTCCTTTTTATTCCATGTTGCTAACTCCTAAAATTGTTGGTCTTAACCAAACAATTAACTTCAACAATTCATTCCAAATCATTTCAAATCCAAATCAAATCCTCAAAGCATCAATCAATGTGATTTTATAACAAATCTCCAAAACAATCAAACTCATTTTTTAATCAACTTAAATCATAGGGTTCACCCTATTAAAAGTTTGTTTCCAATAATGTTTTCCTAATACAAAACTCATTCAAATTGGTTTAAATCCCAAACATCAATTATTTTCAAACTTTCTATAAAACAAAAACTTGGCAGTGTTTTCTTTTAACCTAATTAACTTAACCTATTTTTCCTACAATTTTACTAACCTAAAATACCTCCTTTGCCTTCCATTTGGTTTTCAGCAAAAAATAAAAATAAAAATAAAACAGAGAACAAGAAAATAGAAAAAGAGAGGGAGAAGGCTAAGCCCAGCCCTCTAATCTTCATCCAGCCCACCCCCACTCCACTTACCCCCAGCCCAACCCCTTCTTTCCAGGCCCAGTACCCTTTCCCTCCTGTCGCTGTCACCTACCTCTGGCTGAGGTCAACTCTGTACGATCCACGCACCACCACAGGATCTCTCCACCCTCCTCTCCGATTGTCGCCGTACAGGCACCTAACCCTCCATAAAATCTCTCCCTCCTAATTGCCCCAGCAAACCCTAGTCCCTAACTAACCTCCCATCGCCGCCACCTTCCCCCCCTCTCTGCTGGTCCATTGTTCTCTGAACCTGAACCATCGAATCATCACCACCGAGACCACCTTCATCCAATCGCCGCCGGTAGCCTGGGCACCTCGAGGAGGATCCGATCCCAGGAATGGAACCGGCGTTCTTCCCTCTCCAAGATCACCAAAGGCAACCATGTCAGGTAAGCCCTCTAGCTCGCCGATCCCCCCCTGGTCGCCGTCCGTTTATGCTCTGCTCCTTTGTTCTGTTCGTCAGTACCTGCTTGCGCTGGGATAGCAACTTGTTGGTCCTCCCGTTGTGCCTCACCGAGCGGGTGCTAACCTAGTGGTATTGCCTAGACGTGGTCAGGCTGTGGAGCCTGGGATCCATCCCTCCAACGCCACGATCCGTCCTTCCATCCTCTGTTCATGTTGCGACCTGATGCAGAAAGGCTGCATCGTTCAGATTCAGAACAACAGCACGCGCCCACACCTTAAGCCCCCCCAATCTGCCTTCCTATCACAACAGGCGCACTAGCCCACTGGTTCCACACCCTTGGTGCAGCAAGAGGTGGGGGGATCGAATCCCCCCTCCCACAATTAAAAACCAACATTTTATTTTCATTTCTTTTGGTACTGTACTTCCTAGAAATCACCAATAGGCCCCTGGTATCTAATCTAGACCCTGCAATAATTTATTTCTAAGTCCCTAGTTACTTAAAAGTGGCAGATTGCACCCCAGATTTGTAAACTGCATAAAAAATTCATCCCCACTCCAATTTCAACATTTTTAGTATGTTTTCAATACCAAATTAAATTTTCTATCCAAATATAAAATTTGTTTACTGTTTTGAATATTTTAAATTGTTGAAATATTTGAAAACTTGTCAAATTCACTTAAAATTGCAAAATTCATAACTTGTTCATAAAAATTCCAAATTTCACAAACCAAATATGTTTTCCAATCAATTTTTCATGTACTTTCCAAATATAAATTTTGTTTGCTGTTTTGAATAATTTAAATTGCTGAAAACAACTGTTTCTTGTTTATTGCATTTAAAATTGCCAAAATAATAACTTGCTCAATTTAAATCCAATTTCCACAAATGAAATATGTTTTCCATGCAAAATTAAACCCTCTTTCCAAATATAAAATTTGTTTCATGTTTTAAATAATTAAAATTGGTTAAATGATCTAAACCTTGTTTAAATCATTTAATATTGCTAAATTCATAGCTTGATCAAATCAAATTCTTTTGGGACATATAAAATATGTTTTCAAACCATCAAAGCATAACCTTTTCAAATATGAACTTGGTTTAATGTTTTGATCAAATAAAATCCAGTTAACATCCACACTTGAATTAATTCCAATTTAATTCTTGTTTAACTTGTTTAATTCCTAAATAATTCATTTGAAATCCTTTTTCAACAAGTGAAACATGTAATCCACCCAAAATCTTGTGTTCTTTCCAAATATAAACTTTGTTATCTATTTTGAACAATTAAAAGTGGTGAAAACAACAAATGCTTGTGTGACACCTTTAATCAACCAAATTCCCAACTTTAACAAATGAATTTCCAAACTTGTTAAGCCTCATTTCCATTTGGTTCTATTGTTGTTATTTTGCTGTTTTCCTCGTCCATACATCATGCTAATCCACTTTCATATAATGATTAGTTGTAAAACAATTAATTCAACCATAATTCATGGGCTTTCCATATGCAATCCAATTGCATATGGGTCCATTTAATCCTGTTTCTATCTTGTCAACTAGTTTATTTTGATGCACCCATTAACTTGACATGCATCATCTTTGATTGTGCACAATGCCATGATAATGATTGTTTATTTCTGCCTTGTTTGTTTGCTTCTTCTCGGATAAACGACGACGTTGAGACCGACGATTCTTACGACATCCCTTCTAAGGATTTAGCTCAGTACCAGGCTACTGGGTTTGCAGGCAAGTTATCACTCACATGAACCACCGTGTTCCTTTCAACATTGATTACCGATACTTTCTGTTGTTCTTTTCTGCTAGCCTTAGTAGTAGTTGTTTCTGTTACGAACCCATCACATGTATCCTTTAACCCTGATATTGCCTCACCTCCATACCTATCACCATTGCTTGTTGCCCGTGTCTTACTAGCATGCTTAGGTTGCTTTTGCTCGAGTCTGTTATCCGTTACTTTCTGTTACTATATCATTTACGTTGTGGGGGCTCGATGTTTAATCAATCAATCATGCTAATGTTACTATTAATAATAAATTTGATGATAAGGCACCGGCAGGAGGCCCATGAGAGGTTTTTAAGCCTGCTAGTGTCGACCCTAATAGGAAAAGGGTCTTGTCTACTGATCCATGATGAGCGCACTACCCGCATTTGGGAAGCGAGTATGGGCGCCCCCCTCAACTTGACCTGATTCGCATCTCGTCCAAATCACCTCATTTAGTTCGTGTTTTCCATTTGCCGCATGCATGTTTTTGCGAGCCCAGGCCAGGGTGGAACTTTCGTAGTCGGCATATAGGGGGACACGTTCTTAGAGTGCTATGAGGGTCCATTTTCTTCTGGGCTCGATTAGCCGTGCGCCCAAGGTGCTTTGGGCTTGATGCGAAGAATGGTTGGTTGTGTTGAGTACCCCGCTTGGTGGAAGGGCCTTTCCATCTGGCGGGTTATTCATGAGTGTACGGCCAAATTGGTGCAACCCTGCAGGGATAATCTTCTCGAGAAGCCGTGTTTTCCGCGGTTATGGATTACTTGGTGAAAGTACTGGCTAACAAGTACTCAGGACAACTTAAACATAATGATCAAACATGTTACACCAAATGATTAATAACTTGACTAGTAATAGGTTGATGACACAATAACTTGATTCATCTTTAATACAACTGTGTGAGTTATCCTCGGATTGCTTCTTTGGATAAGGGGCGAGGTCCAGGATGGGTTTGCTTGAAGTTATCTTTCAGTTGGTTACAATCCTCGATCTTATCTCCTTTCTGTTAGCCGTAAGTGGTAGAATCTCTGTAGTTGGTTAGCGCAGCCAGTTGCAGCATCTTTTATATCTCTTCTCTTCCGTTGAACCCAAGGCATCTGTGCTTGGTGTTGACGGGCTACACTTTGGTGAACTGTGAGTCTTGCTTGCCAGTACGTTTATGTACTGACCCCTTTGGGGCTGTGGTTTACGCAGACGACGTTTCCGAGGATCTACATGGTGGCTACTACGTGGAGTATGACGAGACTGCTGACGAGTAGATAGCGGACCCGGGCAGGATCCGAGACTTCGTGGATGGGCTCCGTCTTTTCGTTTCCGGCCTCTTAGGCCTATTTGGTTCTTGTCTGTACTCAGACATGTTGAATGCTTCCGCTGTATTGTAATGATGTATTGTTGGGGCATGTGCCCTCTGAATGATGGTATTTGCTATCTCTGCTCTAATGAGAGCCATTTGCAACTTATTTCAATCTTTTGTGTCGTAGAGATCTGTTGTGATATCAGTTGTTAAACGCCGTTGACGTACCATGTGTGTATGGTTTGAAGTACGTCGACGGAAGTGCCTTTGATCTCTAGTGGATAGTTTACATCGACGATGGAATAGCAGGGCTTGTGTTGTCGCGCATAAGCGCAGGCCTACCAGGAAGCTGGGACGTGGGAGCAGTTATGCCCCATAATCCAAGCATCTGCTATCCAGTTCGTACGGTGAGTATCCCCTAGAAATCAGGGTGCGACACCTAGATGCTACAATTGCTAAATCCAAACAAATTGGAAGTGCTGAAATTCCTGTTGAAAATATTGGTACACCTATTAATTCACTTGATATTTCTAGTGATGATCTTGATGAAACCTACATTGAACTTAATGATGACTTTATGGAAGAAGTTCAGGCTACTATTGGTGCAAGTGCTCTTAAGAGACTTCTTGCAAGACATGCTGTTAAATATAAATCGTCTCATGATGCTAAGTTTGCTACATCTACCATGCACATTAGAGATAAGGATTATGATTTCTCTCTAGATCTATCTTATATATTTATTTTTGAGAAGGAATCTTTTTGTGGAACTGAAAGTAAAAGTGCTATGGAACATATGAATGAGCTCTCATCTTTGAGTAGTTTATTTCAGATGATACTAAGCTACGTACTTATTTTGTTACCAAGATCTTCCCTTTCTCATTGAAAGATGAAGCTAAAACTTGGTTTAACAATTTGTCACCTGGATCTATTACTAGTCCTATGGGTTTGGCTAATGCTTTCTTTCAAAAATATTTTCCTTCTAGTGCAACATGCTGCTGTGCAGGATATCTTTAACTTTGAACAATTGAAGGAGAGAAATTGCCTGAATCTAGGTCAAGCTTTTTTCTTTAATAAGAGCTAGCCCTGGCAATCCATTACCTAAAAATGAGCTCCTAGATATATTTTATAATGGACTAACTGTTGAATCTAGGACATACCTGGATAGTTGTGCTGGTTGTATTTTTAGGAAAATAACTCCATAAGAAGCTGAGGAATTATTGGCTGAAATAGCCAAAAATAATGATGATTGGACTATACCTGATCCTCCTACACCAGAGCCAACGCCAATACCAACACCCAAGAAGAGAGGGATGATTGTATTAAATGATGAAGTGATGAGGGAAGCCAAGAAATCTCTAATAGAGAGGAGTATTAAATCTGAAGATGTGAAGAATTTACCTCCTATAGAAGAATTATGTAAGCCAATTCCTCATCCATAAACAGTTGAGGTACACTCTCTCCAATACTTTGATGATAGAGATATTCCCTATTCTAAAACACCTGATCAAGTTAGAAGCCACTTGGAACGATGCCATCTCTTGCATAATTTCATTAGGAGACATAAGATGATAGTTGTCTCTTCTTTGGAGACTCTTCAAATCAGATGTCTCAAATGTCATGAGAGAACTCAGATACTCATGATCCACTCATCATCAAGATGAGTAGCACCAAAGCCACTAAACTTAGTAACAATGGTCTTGAGCCTTCGGTACATGTATTCATAATTCTCACCATCAAGCATATAGAACCCTTCAGACTCATTTCTCAAGGCATCAAATCTATTTATATTCAAACTCTCATTACCAATAAACCGGTTAGTGATAGCACTCCATGTTTCTTTGGCGGTGGAGAATTATTGGATGTGTGGACATGTATTTTTCTCCCACGACTTTTTGGAGCATTGCAAGGCAGTAGCATTGAGTTGACAATCAACCACCTCTCTTCTTGTCAAGTTGAGAGGATCTACTCCTTGTAATGAACTTCAATGATTCTCCGTAGCTCAATCGATGAACTGTTCAAATGAGATTTCATCAAGTATTTCCATTGAGAAAATGAAGAAAATGCATGAATCTTAAGTGGATGACCTCTAAAATTTATATGAGGATGAGGGATTGGCGGGCAGGGTGAGTACCAATGAGGAACCTCATGGAACTCCGCCTTCCCATGTTTATCCTTTTAGGTGGAGGAGGGTCAGTTCTAGATTCTCCACCCCCTTCCTTATCCTCTTTACCATTAGAAGGAGGTTTCTCCGGAGTCGAAGTAGGCCCCGTAACTTTGGCTTTCATGAGTTGTGCTATCATTTCACGCAGCTCATTCATTCGGGTTTCCATGGAGGTAGTCAAGGATGTTTCCATCTTCTTGAGGTCATCCATGGTAGCTGAAGTGCTAGACACGGTGGTATTCTCATCATCAATACCCATACTTATCGTAGGCGGTTAAGCCCAAATTAAGAACATGGCTCTCATACCAATTGAAAAGGATTGTATGGGCACCTAGAGGGGGGGTGAATAGGTGATACTCCATTTTTTAATAATTTTTGCTTTAGGCTTAACGCAAAGATAAATTCTCTAGATATGCAACTAAGGTGAATTTATCTATATGATAAGAACAACACTAAGCAAGATACAAGCAACAAGTAAAATCTAAAGGATAGAAGTAACCGAAGTGAAAGCACGAGGAGACAAGGATGTATACCCTAGTTCCTCGTTTTGAGGGGAGTACGTCTCGTTGGAAGGGTGTGAGCTTCGCCACAACTGGCTTGCTCAACGCCACTAAGACCTCACCCTATTCTCCGATGAACCTCACCACAAAGGCCTAGTTCACCTTCCACTATTGGAATCCTTCAAGACGGAATCCAGAGCCTTTACAATGAGCTTGGGGCACACACCCACAACTGAATTGGGGGCTCACAAAATCACCACAAATATGTTACAAGAAACACAAGTAAGCAACAAGAGGCCTTGGTTCTCCACAAGGAAACCCTAGGCTCAAATCCATGAAGTGAATGAGAGGGGAAAAGTGAATCGCTTTGGTGATATTGTAGATCTCGGCCTTCTCCTTTAATCCTCCAAAGATCAACAAGTTTGTGTTGGAGGGGAGGGAGATCTCTTGACTTTAGTGGCTCAAATATGGTGTTATTCGTGTTCTGGTAGAGCTAACTTGAGGTTGAAGAAGGTGAGGGGTATTTATACCCCCTCACAGTTCTAGCCGTGGAGTGCTTCATCTGAGACAGAGGGCCGGATTATTCGGATTAACTGGGGGCCAGATTATGAGGGGTACTGAATAATCCGGCCAATAATTCGGCCTAAATATGCACCCCGATCAGTGCCTCGCGCACTCTAGTCCTTAGCGATTCTCAAATAACCGGGGGGATAGAAATATCCTGGGCAAATATCCGGGGGAAGTATCCAGCCATATCAGTGCCTCACGCCCTTAAGTCCTTAGCGAAATTGATCAACATCATTATCATTAGCCTCTCTAATTATTTTATGTTTCTTCTTCTTTTATTTTTAGGAGAGCTAACAATATTTTCATCTAGCATTGAGAGTCTTGTTCAAGCCTTTTTGGATGTCCCTCAGGATATAGAGGATCCTTAGTGAAATTACCACCTCTAGTTTTAACACTACAAGCGTATTTTTTTAACTTGATTAAACATTCAGAAAACAAATCATTTTGCACTTTGGTAAGTTCTTTAAGTTGAGTTTGAATCATTTCTAAATGCTTAACAAGCCCTTTAACATCATTAACAGTTCTTCCTAAAAAATCATGCAAGTTTTTAGTACAAGAGAATTTTCATTCAGTTTGTTTTGAACTTGCTCATTAAAGTGAGTTTGTTTAAAATGAAACTATCAAATTTATCTAAGCATTGATCAGGAGGTTTATTATAAGGAATATCACCTTCATCAAATTCATAGAGAGAGTGTACCTCTACCATAGGAGGATGAGTGGTAGGCTCACATAATTCTTGATATCTTGAGATTTAATACCCTTCTATTTAATATATTTCTTAGCTTTTGGCATATCTTCATGATTAAGGAAAATAACTCTTCTCTTCCTTGGTGTGGGTAATGGTGTAGGATCAGGAATATTCTAATCATCATGGTTCTTGGATATATTACACATTAATTCTCTAGCTTCATCTGCAGTTTTTTCCCTGAAAATACAACTAGCACAATTATCTAGGTATGTCCTAGATTCGACACTTAATCCATTATATAATATATCAATAGGCTCATGTTTAGGTAAACCATGGTCAGGTCTACCCTTAAGTGTAGCACAAAACCTCCCGCAAGCTTTGGAAAGTTTCGCATCCTCAACTTGTTTGAAATTAAAAATCTTTTGTACAGTAGCATGTTGCATATGAGCAGGAAAATATTTCTCGCAAAAGACACGAGTCAAGCCTCGAGGGCTCTCAATACATCCATAAGGTAAATTATCATACCAAATTTTAGCATCATCCTTTAACGAGAAATGAAACAATTTAACCACATAATAACCTCTAATCATTTTTTATCGTAAAACACAGCACCAATCTCAAAAGGTTTAGTCAAATGAGCAACAACATCATCATTTTCTTTACCACAAAAGACCACCTTTAATCATAGGAATAAGTGAGAGATCAATAGAGAAATTAAACTCATCATCTTTAATGCCTATAGGAGATTTGGCAAATTCAAGATTAGGAGCAAGCTTATTTTTCAGAATGTTTCTCAAGCGACTTATAATTTTTTTTAGGATCATAAGCAATTTCATGACTCATATAATCTTAAAGAATTCATCATAAAGTTCAATGTATTTATGAGCAAGATAGATACTCTTACAACTCTTAGGATCAGGATATTCAGGTGATTGTTCAGGTGAAGACAACAGTGACCATGGGACCAGTAGCATAAGAGAACTTGCTAGGCCTAAGCCTCAAAAATATAGCAAGCATGTCCGCCGCTGCCGCCAGCTGCTATTGCTAAACCCATTCTCATCACGCCTCCCAAGAGAATGAGAGTAGTGATTCTTTAGCTCCCCGATGATGTTGCCCACAAAGACGTCCTATCAGCTCTTGCATGACGATGTTGAGGCCCTTCTCCATGGAGTCACTAATTGTCTTGATCTTGATGTCTTCAGTCTCGGACTCAGTCTTGCATCCAGGTTGAAGTAGCTTAACTCCCCAGCATCCTTCCTTGCTGAACTTCCTCATTTGGCTTCCTTTAATTGCAGGTGTGGGCAGCACCAATAACTCAAGTATCTCGAGAAGGTAGCCTCCAAAACGTGTGTCTTTGAGGTCCTCTGCTGTGGTGAAGTTGAAGCTCTCCATCTTTATGTTTAGAAAAGGATACAAGAAAAACATAAGTCGTAAATACTTGAAGCAAGGAGGTAATAGATACGAAGTGAGTAAAATACTTAGAAAATATAACTGTTCAAAATATCATCTGATATGCCGATTTATCGCTTATCGGGTGGTAACCGATAAGATAAATGAATATCGGTGGAGTTTATCGTTCGGGCCATTTTATCGGTCTTACAAGCGATGTATCGGTCGATACGCCGATAAATTGGCCAATATATCGATTTTCCATCATAGGAACATGTGATTAATGATATCCATCATAGAATTTTTAGTATTATTGAATACAATATATCTATATATAATAATTTAGAGATTTTAATGCCGATATGATATATTTTTATAACATATTTTAGATGTTTTAATGCTACAATTTAGGATTTACAAGAAAAATGGCCAATAACTAGTCGACCGATAAAATCGATTTATCAGCCGATAAGGCGATATATCTCTTATCATGGGCCGACCTATAAGTTAACGATAAGCGATATCCTGAACATTGGAAAATATTAAGTTTTCTTTTCTATAGTGATCGAAAGAATATTAAGAATGTATTGTAAATTGGATATTCACTATAGTGAGAGATACTGACACCAGCTAGCCAATCAGAGAACATGTCTCATGTACGTGGACATGTAAAGTTTGTTCGGACCGCTTCATCTCACTCTGCCGCTAGAATCCAACATACTCAAAGGAGGTAATAACAAGTCAAAAAGTGTTTTCCAACCTAAGGGCTCGAACCTACATGCAACACTTTGCTCTGATACCATTTTGTAGCATACCACCTTTTAATAAAGGTAGAATACCTCTGTTATGTGCTAGTCCTTGGATCGGTGCTAGCACCACAGTACAAAATTTAAAGTATCATTGCAGAAGTATCAAAATTATTACAATAAGATCCAGAACAGCTAAGTATAGGTTTATTAGAAAAGATCAAGGCTAGCTAAAACTCAGAGTTCAAAATAACAGAAACATAAAGCAATGAGGCTCCATCTTCAAGCATGCGCCACTGGAGACATGTTGGGTGTAGACTTGAGTCCACACATTTCTCATTCCTCATCGGGGAACCTGCATATTGGAATATGCAGCCCCAAAGGAGGTCAGTACATTTTTTTGTACGCAGACCACAAAGGAGGTCAGTACATTTTATTGTACTTGCGCTGGCAATATAGTGGATATAAAATCACAAGTCTAAACTACATGGATATTTGGCTTGGTGGAGTTGGGCTATTTGCAAAAAAGAAAGTTTTCTCCTAACATTTTTTTAAATGGTTTTCTTTTCAAAGATTGGCACCATGGATTGAAACCCATGAGCACCACGACAAATGTTTCCTTAGCCAAAATTTACTTCTTTAAAAACCGTGTTGAGATTCTTCTGTCCATCCTTGTCCAGCTTCTCGAAGTTGTCCATCACCGGAAACACAACTAAGATCTTAGTTTCTAACTCTACAGAGGTTGTGCAATTTCAGCTTTTTCCTCAATAAGCTCAAACATCCTATACACCCGGAGTGCATCAAGAAAATGAGAGAATTGAGATGAGATCTTTCAGAAGTAAGAATCCAACCCACTGGCAAGATCTGTTCCACCTATATTCTGCTACATCTGATTGTCAAGCACAGGCTGAACTCTCACAACTTAGTTGATGAAGATATATCCCATATGTCAAAAGGCTGCACGTGAAGCTACTAAACTTAGAGGACTTGGAAATCTCTTTGTTTCTTGGTGGTCATCCACAAGTGTTCTCCTTCGGTGAAAAACACCATAGACATGACCTAGGGAGTCACTCGACATAAATCAATCCTTCCACTTCCATCCAGGTGTTTCATTGAAGTTTATACTTATATTTTTTTTCATCAACATCAAGTAAAACAAATTTGTAGCATTGCATAGCATCTATCAAACTCTAAGGCTATAAAATAACAAGATGAAAGGGTGGCTACACGCTAGTAGGATCTTGCATAGCATAATACTTAGAAAAAATCACCTATCATGCATACTACTCAAAAACTCTAGCAATGCATAGAAAAATAATAGATGATTTGATGATGTCACTTGCCTTGAAAATAGGATGAACAAACACAACAAGAATAACAGCAACAAGAATAGTCTTGCTCCTACTCACAATATAGATCAACAAAGCAAGCAATACATAAACACAAAATTCACGATAACAATACAAAACTATGTATGCATGATATGCAATGAACGATTTATGCAAAAAAAATCAATCTACAATAATAATAGCAATGTTGTTCTCCGATGTTAATAACATGGTCATGATGCATGGCAAACAAGTTATGAACCAAAATTCAATTTTAGACATTATTAGAGACCGAATATGACCAAATATGGGCTATAAGTGGATTACAATTGCTTCTGTTACGAAATTGTTTCATAATAATTTTCTTTTGCTTCTATTGGATAGATAAGGTAAAAAAAACTATAGAAATTTGAGTCACCTATAAAGGAGTTATAAATTAGAAGTTATCTCCAAAATTAGTTATTAATAAAGATCTACAGATAACATGTGTGTGCACATAACCAAAGTGAAATTTTATTGCCCGACATTATTCTACACATTATGTTGATTTCAAAAAGTGAAAAATCATCAAATTTGGAATTGCGGAACTTGAGATATGAATTTTTTTAAGTTTTAACCAATTTCTGTTTTAATTTAAATTGGGGTCGATCCGGGAAAGAGAGATTGGTGGCCTCTGTTTGGCTGATGCATCTTCGCGTGGATTGCCATCGTGGATCGTTTGATCTGAAGTGGATCGGGTGTCTGTGGTTAAAGTACCGCTTCGCTGAGCTCTTCTAATCTAGGTCGCCGATGCAGATCTGACGGTTGACGTCCTTCCTCCACTAGAGAGCGGCACTGGGTTGCCGAAAGGTCGCCGAAAAGCGTGCGCACGGCGGCCGAGGCGAGAGCATGCAAAGCGCGGCTAACCTATGATTTCTTGAGGCCAACGAAACTCACCGCGAGATGTCGGACGTCGAGTTGGAGTCAATGGTGGAGGTGGTTTGGCTGCGGCGATCTGTTCCTCCCTCGCTTGCTCGTCGGAGTCGATGCGGGCGGCGAGGACTTGCGGTCGTGGACGACGTCGCAGATCTGAGGGCCAAAACAATGCGCAATGATGTCAGGGAGTTGCGCCTGGCGAAAACAAAGAGGATAGGGCAAAGAGGAGGTGTAGATGTCAACGACATTCACCGGAGGCGGAAGCAGCGAGATCGCAATCACCAATCCGAGCGGCCTGGTGGCGATCAAGCTAGGGTTTTGGGTGCGGGAGAAAATCGATCGGGAGTTCGTGTCCTCCTCAGATCATTCTTCTGTGTGCAAGGGGAAAAGGACGTGGTGACGTCACGTGCGGGGCCCGGTTGGCAGCGAGTGAGAGAGAGGGTACGAGGTGGGTTGCGCTGCTGGGCTCTGTTGGGCTCGGTACGTGCGCGCACGCGAGAGAGAAGGACAAAGAGAGGGGAAATGGGTTGGGCCCTGGGGTGGCCGGTTGTACTGTGGTGACGTCACGTGCGGGGCCCGGTTGGCAGCGAGTGAGAAAGAGAGGGTACGAGGTGGGTTGCGCTGCTGGGCTCTGTTGGGCTCGGTACGTGCGCGCACGCGAGAGAGAGAAGGACAAAGAGAGGGGAAATGGGTTGGGCCCTGGGGTGGCCGGTTGTATTGTGTCCCTCTCTTCTCTTTTTTTAACTTATTTATCTTTTCTGGTTTTATTTCCATTTGATTTAAATCAAATCAAGTAAAAACATATTAGAAAAATTTGAAAAATATGTTTTAAAATGCTTAAGAAATATGGAACCGTTTGGCACTAATATTGTCCAATAATAAAATACTTATTTTTGAAAAATGATTTAAATCCAATAAGTGATCAATTGATAATATTACCTATTTTTATGTTTTGCAAAATTAAAGACAAACACTATGCAAAAAAAATCAGGGATGCCATGATGCTTATGTATGCATGCTGGTTTTTGGTTCTTGAAAACTTGGGATGTTACAGAACTCTGTGGCGTTCCCGGATGTGGTGACTGCCGGCCTGGCCTTTATCCACTTGGTGAACTTGGCGACGGTGACGAGAAGGTGAGTGCAGCCGAAAGTCACCCCCACCTCAATGGGCCCACCATATCCAGCCCCGGACCATGAACGGGCAGGTGGAGGATGGTTTGTAGCTCTTGAACCGGTATTTTGCGGGCCTAGTATTGACAACCGTTTTGGCGAGACACTTCGTACTCATTTTCTGCGTAGTGGATGCTACACGATAAGTTGATGTTCGTGGGTAGGACGGTGTGGGGTTAGAAGTCTTGTCATAGGGATTTTAGCGCGATGGTGCGGGGCCATCACAAGTGCCGGAGTGGATATAGTTGAGTAGCTGACGACCGTGTTCGGGAGCAATCCACCTCATTAGGACCCCAAAGGTGCCTCGTCGGTATGCTTCGTCGATAATGACGAAGCTTTTAGCGCGTGTCACATGAGGTGTCAAGGATCTATCTTGTCCGTGGGCAATATCCGTTGTTGAAGTAGTCGAGGTTCCGAACTTTCTTCGAGCTTTGCTTCAGGTTCCCCACCCATTTGTACTATGAGATCCAAAGGGCCCGGATTGGGGGGGGGGGGGGTGGGGTTCTTGATGGTTAGTTGTCCTGCTCCTTTCAAGAAACCATGTTTGACGCCGGCCCCTTCATAAGATTCTGATGCGCTTTAGTCTCCCTTATAGCTTGCACACTTCTTCTCGGTAGGCTTCCGTCTTCGTTTCCTTGCGGTCCATCTCCTCCATGACTTGGCCCAAGGCGAGCGCCGAATTCCCATACCCGATTAGGCGTCATACACCAAGGGACAAAGCCATGCACAATCTCCAGTTTGATGATGATGGCAGAAAGCAAGGAAATGGTATGATAGCATGCTTGCAGACGCCAGAGCTGTTGGCGATGTAAGTGGCAGGCCGCCAATTCTTGTAAATGATGGGGATTAACGGCTGGTGGTGGTGTTTGAGCCTGAATTCTGGGGTCGACGTAGCACTGCTCCCAGCCTCCCACGACGTGTTGATGGCACGATAACAGTCGCTGGTCCTTGGATGGTAGCGGCTGATGTCAGTGGAACTAAAGTAGATTTTTTTTTTCCTAGCCGGGGTATCAGGCATGGCGACCTATAATCTCCGTATCTATTTTCCACCCTCCAAGGTTTATGGATCTGTGTTTATCATCACTTCTCCAAGGTTTATGGGTGGCTGCGTCGGCTCCGACGATTATTCGTTATCTTTTGTAGATTAAGTGCAGACCAAAATGTGGGGAGGATTTTTTTGCAGAGCTTCTGGCCCAAGAATAAGTCCTATTTTTCAGTAGGGGTTTTTGGAAGAAGCTATACAATCAATCAAATCAATACTCAATGTTGAGGTGGAGTCATTGAGTGAGAAATACTTAGAAAAGCATTATATAAAGAATATACCTCTAAGGCAAGGAACCATAATAATTTTTGGCCAAGAGGTGTTTTTATGGTCCGATCAACATATATCATATTAATCCAGACATGAATCAAAAATATCTCCTTATCTATTTTTGTTGGTAGCATAGGGCTTTTCAAGACTTTTAAAAGATCGATCAATGTTCATCATCAACTCTCCAAGGTTTATGGGTGGCTGCGTCGGTTAGTCATCTACTTTTTGCAGATCAAATTGTGGGGATTCTTGATTCTTATTGCAGAGCTCCTGGCCCAAAAACTAACTTTGATAAGTCCCATTATTTCAATTGGGAATGTCTAGAAGATTGAGTGAGAAATACTTAGGCCTGCCCACGGATGTTGGACAGAGTTTGAAAAAATGTTCAAGGTTAGACCGAGAAAACCATTATAAAGAACATACCTCTTACACCAAGGAACCCTAAATATTTTTGGACAAGAGAGGGGGTTTTATGGTTAGATCAGCATATAGAATGCTATTCCAGAAAGGTGGATGTTCCATCTAAGATCAGATTTTCTTATCTAGCCAAACAATCTCTACCAACATAGGGAACTATGATAAGTGTGTGGCCTGTAGTACGGAGGATTTGTGGAAGCATTCTCTTAGTGAGTTTACGATGTCCAAGTGTGTTTGGGCTTTGGCGATGTAAGAAGTGGTTGTTACCCCAACGACTAGATCTTTGAGCTAGTAGAGAAGAAATCATCTCACGAAATGATAGAAATTATAGTAACCCTCTGCTCACCAAGAAGGGACAGAATCACATCACCAAAGTGGATTGGACCTTCGGTTCGAAGGTGTCCAACATGGTTTATGTTGTGGCATGCGTTTATATGGGCGCATCTAGCATGATTTATGATAGAATAAATGACCATGAGGTGATGGAATAAATGTGCCAAGAGAGGAAATATCACTAGTGGATGTTCTTATTATGCATGATGAATCTCGACCATATGCGCAAAACATTGATGAAAGTTGATGGAGGGAAGATCTTTGGATGAGGTATCTTTATTCCATGAAGATAGGGTGACTATAAGTTCATAGTCTACCATGTTTTCGCTAGGTCTTGATATCGTCCGCCAAGTGGCCGACTGGTCCGTCAATGGGCGCTTCTATCACGAAAAATATTATGAGTTGAATAAAATGGGGTACTTTAAAACGAATAGCAAATTGGGAGGTTCTTGTCAGAATTGACCGTAGCTCACAAGAAGGGCCAGAATCACATCACCAAAGTGGATTGGACCTTCGTTTGGATGCGTCCAACATGGTTTATGTTGTGGCATGCGTTTATATGGGCACATCTAGCATGGTTTATGAAGGAAATAAATGACCGTGAGGTGATGGAATAAATGCGCCAAGAGAGGAAATATCACTAGTGGATGTTCTTATTATGCATGATGAATCTCGACCATATGCGCAAAACATTGATGAAAGTTGATGGAGGGAAGATCTTTGGATGAGGTATCTTTATTCCATGAAGATAGGGTGACTATAAGTTCATAGTCTAGCGTGTTTTCGCTAGGTCTTGATATCGTCCACCAAGTGGCCGACTGGTCTGTCAATGGGCGCTTCTATCACGAAAAATATAATGAGTTGAATAAAATGGGGTACTTTAAAACGAATAGCAATTTCGCTGGTTGAAATTCCCTTTGCCGACGGGGTACTTTAAAATGGGGTATCTTTCTCCATCAAGATAGGGCAACTATAAGTTCATAATCTACCAGGTTCTCGCTGGGTCTTGATGTCGGCCACCATGTGCCTTACTGATCCGACAATGGTTGTTTGTATCACGAAAAATAGCATGAGTTGAATAAACTGGGGTACTTTAAGACGAAAAGCAAAGTAGCAGGTTGAAATGCCCTTTGCCGATTTTTTTCTCTAGACACGAGGGACCTTTGTGCAAAACTTGAAGCGGCGGAGAGATATCATACCACGACTTCACACTCCACAAATTAACGTCTCTACACATCAAAACAGCATATATATGCAACTTATTTAGGGCCGTTTTCGATTGTACCACCGTCAACCTTTTTCCTGGGGCAACTATATCGCGGACGAGAACCTAGTCTACATTATAGTGATTATCGTAGAATTTATTTTATATTATAGTTCGTCCTATCTTTACTTTTTCCTCACAAATCAAATACCTAGAAGCAGTGCTCGATGTCCAGCTAGACCACAAATCTACGGTGCAATTTGTTTGGGAGTTGATGCTGATGTTGTCAAGACGTTGCAACAATTGTACTCTACTGCCTTTAATAGAAAAAGTGAGAGAGGAGAGATTGGGGAGAGATGGTGTGGAATATGACAGGTGGATCATGGATGTTGGTGAGTAGCTAATTATCCTATTTGGGACATATCCAGGAGGAAAAAAGTGAGAGAGGAGAGATTGGGGAGAGATGGTGTGGAATATGACAGGTGGATCATGGATGTTGGTGAGTAGCTAATTATCCTATTTGGGACATATCCAGGAGGAAAAAGGTGAGAGGAGAGATTGGGGAGAGATGAGCTGTTGATGCGGAATATGATGGCCTATGAGTGAGAGTACCTAATTATCCTATCTAGGATATTTTTTTTCTCTTATCTTACCTAGAAACAAGTTTGAGAGTTTCGGATATACGAGGAGTGGTAAGTTCAGTGTGCCAACTTTTGATTTCGCTACCCTCTACGAGTTAAGGGGGTGGACTTTACTTAGGGGAAACCCAACACCCGAAGGCATCATCTGCCACCCTACGCAGGAGCACCACCATAGCCATACTGCAGTCGGCACCACCGCGTCTAATGCACAGGACACAGAGCGCCTGTGAGCACGATGCTACATGTCGCCAGGCCAGGGGCGCACAGCAAGGGGAAGGCAAGATGCGAGATCGGGGCTGGAATACTGAGCGACCCGTAGCCAGTGCAAGAAGGGGATGTACTTTACTCAAAGGGAAACCCAACACCCGAAGGCATCATCCGCCACCCTACGCAGGAGCACCACCATAGCCATACTGGCAGTCGGCACCACCGCGTCTAACGCACAGGAACAGAGCGCCTGCGAGCACGACGCTACATGTCGCCAGGGCCAGGGCGCCCAGCAAGGGGAAGGCAGGATACGAGATCGGGGCTAGAGTACTGAGTAACCCTTAGCAAATGCAAGAACACCCAGCCGGACCGTCAAGGATGTCTGAAGCGGCGCTGCTGACACCTAAGCTGGCCGGCAAGGGGATTGCGACATGCAAGGCTGGGAGAGAAGGCGCGCCGAAGGAGGAAGGCAGTGAAAGCTGTTGGGTGGTGGGGGTGGTTTCTATGAGTAGATTTTGTCAAAAAAAAATGATGGTTACCTGCTGCTTTAGTGCTTGGCCTACTGCCAAAATGGTTGGTGCCATCGGTTTTTTCCTACAGGGCACATTATCCTCTTCAGGATGTAGAGAACAAGAATTACCTCATCTTGAACATCGTATGCACAAAAACGTCCCTTGCAAGTTTTGTGTTTTTTGGAGTAACATCCTCAGGCAACATAAATTCCTTGCTTAGTTGACAACTGCCCCTCTGAAGTAAATAATATCTGCAGTGGAGTAAGAATAACTTCTGTAAGCACATCTTTACAATATGAAATACGAAATAGTAGATAGGCACAGAAAGAGATACAGAGCCTCAAAAAAGAACCTCATGATAAAAAAGCAGAGCGCAGAGTTCTATGCTATCATATGTGTAATTACACAGGAAGCAGTGTAAAAGTCAATGAAGAACAGAAAGGTCAAATATGTCTCAAAATGATCGACTAGATAACTAGTGTAGCGTGAAAAAAAACAGTACATAACTTTAGGTATGGTAATACATAATTATAGGCTAACTGTGACTTGAGGAATCAACGCAACAAAAAATAAGTAGGCATGACCTTATAAATATGGTGCTATAGTGACCTGAATACATGTGCATTATCAACAGGAGCCTGTTTATCTTCTTGATTTTTTTTAAATATCATAAAGTTAACAAAGTTCACCTTAATATCATTCTCAGAGAAGTCATCGTGCAAAGCAAAATAAATTGCTGGAAAATAACAGTATGAAGAAAATGCTAGAACAAGGATATTGCAAGTTTCATTGAATTGTCAAGAAAACACATACCTTCTCAAACTTTGTAAATTATCATTGGGCCCTAATGTTATGAGTGTCGATAATGAGCATAGTGTTGCACACAAAGCAATTCCTGAAAAAAAAAAGCTATACTGGTCATCGACCCAAAACAAACCAATATTGCTAATGAAATTGTAGAATATAAAAATACGATAGTTGGGCTTGACATAAGTTAATATGTTGGTTAGGCCGCTAGGGACCACCTGAAAGTGGTTAATTTCCCCATGAGTCAGCCAAGGGCACTACTGTTTTGGATATTGTGCTTCTTAATCTAATTTCTGACAACTAAAATTCATGTTAAATTGTCAAATCCATACAACTACAAAAGATAGACCGGTACCATCGGAGACTTGGTATTAGAATCACCCAAAACGTTACGAAAATTAACTAGAGTAAACTAGATCAACTTAACCAATTATGTTACTCGAAAATCAACAAATGCGACTATTGTATCCAGGTTACACATTAATTGCTTCAAACACCAAAAAATTATGATGGAATTCAGCTGTTTTTGTAAGCCTGTTGCGATTCTGAATATTGCATTTGAATTTGACAAGGTATCAATGCTTAATATATGCTGCTCAGTACTAGAATTCTAGTACACATTAATTTAAAATTCTGTTTACCAGAATATAAAGGAATCCTGTTGTAAATTCCAAATTTCGATAACCGGCATGTTTGGGAAATTAAGTCGGTTAATAAGATGTTTTGTTGTTTCAACCTTCTCCGTAACCTCCAGTACTAGAATGCTAGTACACATTAATTTAAAATTCTGTTTACCAGAATATAAAGGAAGCCTGTCGTAAATTCCAATTTTCGATGCCCGGAATGTTTCGGAAAATCAAGTCAGTTAATAAGATGTTTTGTTGTTTCAACCTTCTCTGCAACCTCTGAAATTGGACAAAAAAAACCAATTAGACATAGCAAAATGTGGACAAAAGATATCTAGCAAGATCTAACCTTCCATACACCAGCACGAGAACAGGAGCTTGAAATACAAGGGTGGTGGGAGCAAATTATAAGTCGAGAATATGATCTCTGACTATGGACAACCACATAAGGTGCAATCAAGAACAAGCACTTCACGAGGACCTCAATAGATGGAATGAATTGTAGTTGTGAATCTCCAGAGCTATCCATGTCGCTGATTGAAAGGAGATGTCTTGCGGAGTTCTAGGAAACACACACCGTATCTGTCAGAAACTTCCTTCCTAAACCATTACGGTATGCAAAGTGCAAAGGATCTCGCACATGAGGCCTTATCGCAGTTTGTTTTAGCTACACATTTTAGTTGATAAGCAAGGAAGCATGCATAATGGGGATACTTAGCAGGTTGTACAGTCTCGTGAAAAGGTCTCCAGTTCCTAGCTTCCAGGCCCCATTATTCTAAGCTATGTGATACCGTGTGGCAACATATTGTTACTGTGGAGGCGATCCTACAGGAACAGTTCCAGATTTCCAGTACACAGCTGGTATTAACGTGTGATCGGTATCACTTTAAGTAGTATCGACAAGACTCCATTTTGCAGTGAGGGTCACTATAAACAATGTAAATGATAGAATATCAATGAAGGAATTAATTCATCACCAAGTTTTGAACTTTCAGCGAGGGTGTTTCCTTTCTCAGGGAAAATCTCCTTATCAGCAGACCTAGAACAATTTTTATTGTGGAAATTATACTTAGGCGTACTTGATTATGCTAAGCTAAGAAAAGATCTAAAAAGGTCATATAAAAAATAAATTCTGCAACCACAAATTGCAAGTACCAAATTTAATCACACATCACCCTAATAAAGGATGAAAATGGAGAGGAAACCCTCACAAACATATACCATCGATGTATAAAATTTTTACTTTAATTCCCTGTCAAGGACAGATAGGGTTTGTGAAGTACTATAATTCATGCTCAATCATTCTATAAAAATGGGGGAACGATTGGTTTTTGGAATAGAAGGGATTATAGGGAAAATCACCTCATTGTGACGTACAGGAAGCTCGTCAAATTCCGCTGCAGCGAATAGTATGTGCACAAAGGCCTACAAAGTAGTCCGAGCTATTAATGTTCTACCTATTCAAATCAACTGGCACTGAAAGCAGAGCGAAATAAAGAACTTCCAACTAAATACATTTTACTTACTTCCAGTGATGTGTTCGGACCAATATTTGACCCTAACATTGAGACGGTAAGGTAACTAAGGTAATATTATGAAGCTATTTTCCCAAGATCAAGGACTGCACAGAATTGTCATCCAATTTTATGCATCCACCGTCTTCGAGATCTTCAAATGTAGTTTCCACTAACCTGTTTAAAAAATGAGATAGAAAGTATGTCATGTGATGTTAAAGCTACTGATAGGTCTAAGCTTGAAGTTTTCATTTATCCCCTCGATAGATAAGAATTCAAGGTATATGTTTCGGTATCTTCTAATCCATAGTGAGATGGGTTAATGACCTGCCAAACAAATATTCCAATAAGTTGCATACAGCTGTATCATAATTTCATAGCAATGTAATTAAACACTTATATCATAGGAACTGAATAAATATGTTCATTTCATATTAGCTTAGCACTTTAAAGGGCAAGGACACAGGTTTTAACCAATATCGCCACATGTGTACGCCAATTGTAACTATTATCCATGTTTGTTATGGTTTGGACCATAGTGAAAGGATACAACCTCAATAGTGAACAAATATTCTTTTTTTTTAGAAAGATGAAAAATAATCTGAAGTCGTGTGAGATGTCTGTCTATCCAAAAAAAATTGATGGTTCGGTATGGTCCAAGTAAGATAGTTAGGAAAGATTATTCTTATAAGCTGCTCATAGTAATACATTACCTTAGTCAGAGAATCAGTCTTTTTTCATATGATGATATGACTTGTAATAATTTTAGATCCCCTTCCTCAAAAGTGTCTTTCTCTTTCAATCCTGAAGTAATAAATGAAAGAACATCTAGTTGGGCAGCTTCAGATGACTGAAGCCCATGACCCCAAGTCTCCAAAGCTGAGAGAGCTGCCAATTTCACTTCCTCGATACCTGTCAACCTATAAATTTACGCCATCAGATGAGGGTATGAAGCACGTAATGGAACACTAAAACTTTATCATCGCCCCTGTGACACGTTACAAGGAAACTAGATACTGAGGGAGCAATCCTGCTTATTTTCTTTGGAGATAATCTTGACAAATACTCCAAATCATTCAACATTCCAACTCTATGGTATGGTAGACCAAAGAAAAATTGAAGCAAATGTTGCAGAACTCTTGGACCAATCCATGTCTAGCTATAGCATGTCACAAGAGGATCCGTTTCATTTTAACGCGTGCAGAAATAGCAAGAAAACAAATTCTGCAATCACTTCCAACAGTACATGCTAGTTATAGAAACATAATTCAAATTCAACTACTTCACCAAGATCCGGAATTATGCAGTAACACGATCTTTGTCAACAAGATAAGAAAGAGTTTCTTTTTGCATGTCAAACATTGCAATTGCAGAAAATTCATGGTCCAATCGAAGCATCCACGAGCCTGAGCGCATCAATCTAGGTGAAAGAGTTTCTGTTACTCTGACCTGGCTCCACTAATCACAGGAAGGAATGAGGCGGCTTGCTTCTTGGTGTGGTGGACGAGGTAGATGTAAATCAGCTTCTTCACCTCCGGCGACCGCAACCTGCGCTTGCAAATTGGTTGGAATTCAGCCAAGATCCAAGCTATGAGATAGAGGAGAGGGAGGGGAGTTTCCGAACCAAAGTTGCAGGAAGAAGTGGACGTCCATGAGGCCCTCGATTGCGTCGAGCTCGTCGGCGTTCGAAGTCGGAGTCGACGGAGATGTCGTAGAGGCCCGCGTCCATCCCCATGCGTCCCGCCATCCACGACGCCTCCCACCCGCAGATCGGTCGTATCTCGTTAATATAGCGCGCTCCAACTCTCTCGTGCCGCGGTGGCGAGGCTGGGAGGGGCAGAGCTCGACGACGGCGGAGATGGAGGAGAGGCGAACAAAGACGGCGGCGTTGCGTGTCCGGTGTCCAACGGTCATAAAAAACCTGGCCCGGCAATTTAGAGGGTCCGGTGGATAGAATAGACCAGCATCTCCGTGGCGCACCGGGACTGAGGCCTAAGCCCCATGTATCACTCGCCTTGGGCCGGCCCACAAATCACGTCCAAGCATCCACGCGACTAGTCGCTTGTTCGCCTGCACTTCATCTACTTGCAAATTTTTTTTTCCGTGTGTATGCCGCATGTATCCTGCGGGAAAATCCTAGCTTTTTTTTGCAAGGGGGAAAATCCTAGCTTTCCAAAGCTAGCGTCCAACAAACATGGATATATTAATACTACGTATATTATTGTTGTAAAAAAATTTATACTAGTATTATTTCTCCTAAAGAAAATCGTACAAAAAAAATAAAATGTTAGGCAGGATATGCGCACACCAAATTGAAGAGGTGAGAGAGAGGTGAGGAACCCGTGAGCGCCACCGTCTCCCACCGCCGCCCGCCACTCCGACGGCGGTGTCCACCTAGCCCACGCCGGAGGCCACTCCGGCCCCGGCGGCCACCCACCTTCTTCCCCTTTCCCCTGTCCCCTCCTCCCCTATCCTCTCCCGCCGTGCTGGCCATGAGCTCGCCCTCCGACTCGCGCCGTTGGGGCGACCTGTCCGATGAAGAAGATGGGGATTCGGCGAGCTCCTACTGCAGAGCGGGTCACCGCCGGTTACCTCGCATGCGCGCTCTCCCTCGGCTGGGCCGGTGTCTTCTTGGGCAGAGCCTCCGTCCATGGTGTTGGCTCCGACGCGGGGCATCGTGGATGCTACGGCGGAAGCACGGCGGGCTGCGCCAAGGAGGCCTCGCTCCCCGCCCCCCGCGCCACGCCCATGGTTGAATGATGTCGACGGTGGTCGGAAGCGCCGGCGCGAGCTCCCTGCGGTCCACATCCTGTCGGACCTCGTCGGTTGCTGCTTCAACTGCACCGAGCCCGGGCATATCTGCAAGGACTGCGCCAAGGACACAGTCTGCCTCCATTGCAAGGACGTGGGTCATCAAGCCAAGATGTGCCCGCAGCGGCAAGCTCCGGTGGTCCCCGACCTACGCACCAGGCTTGGCCCCCGGGCCGTGGAGGGTCCGACGGCGCGGCTGACGCCAATTCGGGAGCGACTCGTGGAGTGCTTGCCTCCGCCACCGCCGCGGGTGGACATCGGCTCCGCGTCGTTGAGGGCGACACCGCAAGATGGGCCCCGTCTGGGTGGTCGTGGTCAGCTGGGTGATGCGCGCCGGGCGGAGGTGGAGGGCTCCTCCCGTGGTTCGACGTCTGGCAAGCGGGATGTGGGTGATGATCGTTGAGACCTGACCCCATGGAGTTTCTCCTGCTGTGCTCGCCGGCTCGGTCGGTTGTGCTGCGTGCGGGGAAGGCGCACTGCAACGGGAGCGTGTTCGTCCCACGTTTCGGCGAGGTGGAGAAGGCATAGCACGTCCTTCGATACATCCTCATGGCTTTCCTCTCGGGCGCGAGGTTCCGGCTCTTGCTGGACGAGGTGGCGACGGCCGTCGTCGACAAGGTTCCTCGGTTGGGCGACAATTTTTTCGCCCATTGGTTCTTTTGGCGGATTTACTCCTCGTCTTCTCGAGCCGCCGGGTGAGGGATGAGGTCCTGGCAGCAAGTACCACGGAGGGCAGCGGCTTCGAAGTCCATTTCGCGCTTTGGAACCGCCAGCTCCAGGCCGTGCGTCGTCCGCTGCGCTACGCATCTTGGTGGAGTTTACCGGAGTGCCGGCTGTCGCACCCGGACTTCTAGAGGATACTCACAGTCCGCTAAATAGTAGAACAAATGGCTTACGGGGCATACCGGCACCCGCATCTCAATATGAGTAGGCCAACACGTAAACGTGTGACAACCATTCTCTACTATCCATCGTCTGCGCAAACCATCCCATAGAAATCAGGACACTTCCGTTGACGTACTTCATAACATACACACATGGTACGTCAATGGCTTTTGCACAACTGATATCACAACATATCTCTAAGACACAAAAGATTGAAATAAGTTGCAAATAGCTCTCACTAGAGCAGAGATAGCAAATACAATCATCCAGAGGACACATGTCCCAACAATTCATCATTACATCACAGCGGAAGCATCCAAAGTGTCTGAGTGCAGACAAGATCCAAATAGGCCTAAGAGGCCGGAAACGAAAAGACGGAGCCCATCCACGATGTCTCGGATCCTGCCCAGGTCCGCTATCTACTCGTCAGCAGCCTCGTCATACTCCACGTAGTAGCCTCCATGGGGATCCTCGGAAACGTAGTCTGCGGAAACCACAGCCCCAACGGGGTCAGTACATAAACGTACTGGCAAGCAAGACTCACAATTCACCAAAGTGTACCCGGCAACACCAAGTACAGATGCTTTGGGTTCAACGGAAGAATAGGTGATACAACAGAGCGGCAGCAGGCTGCTCTAACCAACTACAGATACATACTACAACTTCCGGCTAACAGAGAGGGGATAAGATAGCGTATCATAACCAACTAACAACTAACTCCAAACAAACCCATCCTGGATCTCGCCCCTTATCCAAAGAAGCAACCCGAGGATAACTCACACAGTTGGATTAATGATGGTTCAAATTGTTGTGTCAATAAGACTATCACTAGTCAAGTTATCATTAGTTAGGTGTAAGTTGTTCTGAGTACTTGTTAGCCAGTACTTTCACCAAGTCATCCATAACCGCGGAAAACACGGCTTCTCGAGAAGATTTAACCCTGCAGGGGTGCACCAATTTGGCCGTACACGTAAGAATACCCCGCCAGGATGGAAATGCACTTCCACCAAGCGAGGCACTCAACACAACTCAACTCTTCTTCGCATCAAGCCCAAAGAACCACGTGTTGTGCGTGCGCGGCTAATCGAGCCCCCACGAAGAAAAGGGGGACCCTCATAGCACTGGAAGACCACGCCGCCCTAAATGCCGACTACAAATGTTCCACCCTGGCCTCGGGTTCGTACCTGCATATGCGTGCATCAAATGGAAAGCCCAAACTAAGTGTGGCGATTTGGACGAGATGCGAATCGAATCAAATTGAGGGGGACGCCCATACACGCTTCCCACATGCGGATAGTGCGCTCATCATGGATCAGTAGACAAGACCCTTTTCCTAATTAGGGTCGACACTAGCAGGCCTCAAAACCACGCCGGGCCTCCTGCCGGTGCCTTATCATCAAATTATTATTACCTCAGATATTAACAGGTTGATTGTTTAACCATCGAGCCCAGAACATAATAAAATATGGTAACATAAAGTAACGGGTAACAGACTCGAGCAGAAACAACCCTAAGCATGCTAGTAGGACACGGGCAACAAGCAACAGGGTTATAGGGTGGGGGTGAGGCTATATCAGGGTTAAAGGATACATGTGATAGGATCGAACACAAGCAACGATTCATAAGGCTAGCAGAATAGACAACGGAAAGTATCGGTATCCAGTGTGGAAAGGAACACAATGGTTTATGTGAGTGAATACTTGCCTGCAAACTCAGCAGCCTGGTACTGAGCTAACTCCTCAGAAGTAGTGTCGTAAACCTTGTCTGTCTCAACGTCGTCGTCTATTCGAGAAGAAGCAAACAAACAACGCAGAGAGACAAACAATCAATAACATGGCATAGTGCACAATCATGGGATGATGCATGGCAATTTAATTGATGCATCAAAATAAGCTAGTTGACATGGTAACAATATTAAATGGACCCCTATGCAATTTGGGTTGCATAAGGAAAGCCCATGAATTTAGTTTGAAATAATTGTTCTACCACTAACCAACAGGTGAAAGTGGATTAGCATGATGCATGGATGAGGAAAACAGAAAGATAACAACAATAGAATCAATTTGAAAGGAAGTTTACCATGTTTGGAATTTTATTTATTAAGTTATGAAATTTTGGTTCCTTAAAGGTGTTACACAAGAATTTGTTGTTTTCACCCATTTTAATTGTTCAAAATAGATAACAAAGTTCATATTTGAAAAGAACACAAAATTTTAGGTGGAATACATGTTTCATTTATTGAAAAAGGAATTAGAATAAATTACTTATGAATTAAACAAGTTTAAACAAGATTTAAATGAATTTAATTCAAGTATGAATATTATTTGAATTTTATTTGTTCAAAACATTAAACCAAATTCATATTTGAAAAGTTTATACTTTTCTGGTTTGAAAACATATTTTATATGTTCAAAAATAATTTAATTTGAGCAAGTTATGAATTTAGCAAATTTAAATGATTTAAACAAGTTTTAAATTATTTAACCAATTTTAATTATTCAAAGCATGAAACAAAGTTTATATTTGGAAAGGTGGTTTAATTTGGCATGGAAAACATATTCTATTTGTGTTATTTGAATAAGTTTGAATTAGTTATGAAATTAACCAAATTTAAAAGGAGTTGTTTGAATTTGAATTTTGAAACAATTTGAAATGTTCAAAACATAAAACAAATGAGTTAAATAGGTAGAGAATTAAATTTGGTTCAGTATACATATTTTATTTATTTTATTTGAAGTTGAAAATCAAAAGTTATTTGTGTTTTGATTCTAGGGACTATTCTATAAAATAAAAGGACTGAAATTTAAAAGGAAAAGGCAGAAAAACATTTTCTACCTCGCAGTGGCCTAGCCTGGCCACTGACGAGGGGCCCTGGGGCCACTGTGGCCAGTGTGGCAGCTGACTGGGCCACAGGGGTCACCTACAGGTGGGCCTGGGCGAGGGGGAATAAATCCCAAAAAGATGTTGCGCGCGGGGCTCGAACCCTAGCCGCGGGCTCGCGCGAGCAGTGCCCTGCCACTGAGCTGCTGACGGATTCTTGTCAAGTAAGGGAGGTGTGGGGGGGTTAAGGTTCAGATAGCTCACTGAAACTGAAACTTACAGTTTCAGTTATCTGAAACTGAACCATGACCGGAGGCAGCCGCCGGCGGCTAGCCGCTGCTGCTGCTCGCTCGTGCTGCCGTGTGCGTGAGTGTGGTGAACGTGTGCGTGCTCGCGGCGTTCAGAGAGGAGGAAAAGAGAGGGAGGTGGAAGGGAGTGGAGCTCGCCATGAGGAGGCGTGCTCGGGAGGAGATGGCCGGCGGCGACAGAGAGGTGGTCGACGGCGTGGCTGCAGCAACTCCCTTGAAACGTGGCGTGGTCGAGGAGGAAGAGGGAGTCGCGGGGACTTCGTTCCCGCGACTAGCCAGCGTGGAGATGAACCGTAACGGCGGCGATCATCGGTGTTTGGTGGCGGTGGTGCGGTGGTGAGATACAGAGAGAGAGCCGAGGGGGAAGGAGAAGAAATCGGCGACGCTCGAGGGAGAAGGAGGTGGAGGGAGGTCTAGGGCTAGGGGAAGCTCGGGGTAGGGCTTAAATGGAGGAGGAGGGGGTGCTCGCAGCCGTCTGCTGCTCTCTGCATCGACGTGGACACCGGCAGATTGCTGTCGTACAGGTTGGAGAAGGAGTGGGGGGGTACCAGGCCGTGGGAGATGGGCCTGGCTGGTGGGCGCAGCCCACTTGCTGGCCTGCCCCTCTCCTTTCTTTATTTTTCTTTCTGTTTTTTTTGCAGATTTGAAAAGGAAGAAAAGAAAAGGTGTTAGTGGTTAGAAAAATTTAGGGATAAATTTTTATAGATTGTTTATTGCAACAGCAACATTGTGCAATCTTTTGTTTTCAAAAATTTTGATTTATGTTGCTGTTTGGAAAAACAATTGAATTTAATTGGATATTTGAATTAAGTGATTAATTGAAACTTAAGCAATTTAAAAGCTTTTTTTTAATTCATGTTTATTTGAAACAAGTGATTGATTTGTTTTTTAAGTTTCATACATGTCAAATGGTTGCTGTTTGGAATTTTAGTTGAATTTGAATGCAAATTGAATTAAGTGAATTATTAAAAGAACCATTTGATAGTTTGAACTTTTAAAGTTTAATGGAAACAATTGATGTTTTGATTTGAACTTTTTATTTGGAAAATTGTAACAGAGCAAGTATGAAACAAATATTTGAATATTGTTTGAATTTCAAATGGGAAAACAAAGGAAAACAGATGAAAGCAAATGGAAAACAAAAGCCAAAACAAATGCAATGATGATGTCATGATGCAAAACATAAATAGAACAAGAAACAAACATTCTAAAGGTGAGTTTTCATACTTGGGATGTTACAAAACGCCCCCCCTAGAAGGAATCGCGCCCCGAGATTCCTACTGAGAAATGAAAAGGTCCGGATACTTCTTGCGAAGATCCTCTTCGGTCTCCCACGTTGCCTCTTTATCGGAATGATGCGACCACTGCACTTTCAAGAACTTGGTGCTCTTGTTGTGAGTTTTGCGCTCGGTCTCATCGAGAATTCGAACAGGGTGCTCCTCATAAGAGAGATCTTCTTGCAGTTCAATGGAATCGTGATCAATTGCACGATCTGGATCTTTGAAACACCTCTTGAGCTGTGACACATGAAACACATCGTGCACCTTGGATAGTTTTTCTGGAAGTTCAAGACGATAAGCATTTTCTGCACGCCTTGAGAGAATGTTGAAAGGACCAATGTATCTTGGTGCAAGTTTTCCTTTTACACCAAAACGATGAGTGCCTCTGAGGGGAGTTACACGGAGATATGCTTTGTCACCAGGTGCATAAACCATATCCCTGTGCTTGCTGTCATAGTAGCTTTTCTGACGAGACTGAGCAATCTTGATATTGTCACGAATGATGCGAACTTTCTCTTCGGCTTCCTTGACAATGTCAGGGCCTAAGAGTGAATGTTCACCAGCTCCAGACCAATTGATTGGACTCCTGCATCTGCGGCCATAGAGAGCTTCAAATGGTGCCATGCCTAGGCTTGCCTGGAAGCTGTTGTTGTAGGAGAATTCAGCATATGGAAGGCATTCCTCCCATTTCATGCCAAAGGAGAGACCACATGCTCTGAGCATATCCTCGAGAATCTGATTGACTCTTTCGACTTGCCCCTGAGACTGAGGGTGATAAGCTGTGCTGAACAGAAGTTTGGTGCCCAATGCTTCTTGAAAGCTTTTCCAGAAATGAGAAGTGAAGATGCTTCCACGGTCTAAGCTTATTTCCAATGGAACACCATGAAGGGGAACAATCTTTGTTGTGTAGAGCTCTGCTAACTGGCTAGCTGAGATTGTTTCTTTGACAGCAAAGAAGTGAGCTACTTTAGTGAGACGATCAATGACAACGAAGATTGCATCGTTGCCCTTCTTGGACTTTGGAAACCCAGTGACGAAGTCCATTTCAATCATGTCCCACTTCCACTCAGGGATTTTCAGAGGTTGGAGTAGACCGGCTGTTTTCTGATGAACTGCCTTAACACGTTGACAAACGTCGCATTCAGCAACGTACTGAGCAATTTCACGTTTCATGCCAGGCCACCAATAGTGTCTTGAGATCCTGGTACATCTTTGTACTTCCAGGGTGTATGGAAAGAGGAGTTTCATGAGCCTCCTTGAGAATGACATCTTTGAGACTTTGAACTTGAGGAACTGCAATGCGTCTTTCGAAGAACACAGTTCCCTTGTCGTCAATTGAGAAGGACTTAAATTTCTCCTTGCCTTCTTTGATATGTTCTACCATCTTCTTGATTTCAGCATCACGAAGTTGTTCAGAACGAATCTTGTCCTCGAGAGTTGGACTGGCTGTCAAGTTTGCAAGATAACCTTGAGGAACAAGACCAAGGTTGAGCTTCTGGAATTCTTCATGAAGAGGAGGTTGGCTTTCCATGATCATGAGATTATTGCAATACGACTTGCGACTGAGAGCATCGGCCATAACATTAGCCTTGCCTGGAGTGTAAGAAATGGTAAGATCAAAGTCCTTAATCTTTTCAATCCATCTCCTTTGCCTGAGGTTTAGATCTGGTTGAGTGAAGATGTATTTTAGGCTCTTATGATCGGAAAAGATTTCAGTGCGGTTACCCAACAAGTATTGTCTCCATTTCTTGAGGGCAAACACAACTGCTGCAAGTTCAAGGTCATGTGTGGGATAATTGAGCTCATGTGCGTTCAACTGACGTGAAGCATAAGCCACAACTTGACGTTCTTGCATAAGAACTGCACCTAGACCTTGGAGAGAAGCATCACAGAATATCTGGAAAGGTTTGGAAGGATCCGGGCCAACCAGAACTGGTGTAGAAGTGAGTTTAGTCTTCAGGAGATTGAAACTTTCATCACACTGTGGAGACCAAACGAACTTCTTGTCCTTCTTTGTGAGATCAGTGAGAGGTTTGGCAATCTTGGAAAAGTTTTGGACGAAACGACGGCAATAGCTAGCTAAGCCAAGAAAACTTCTTACTTGCTTCACCGTCTTTGGAGGTTTCCAATCAACAATTGCTTTAACCTTTTCTGGATCAATGGCTATGCCCTTGGCGGAGATGACATGACCAAGGTAAGCAACTTCTGGAATCTAGAACTCACATTTGGAGAATTTGGCATATAGACGATGCTCGCGAAGTTTCATGAGAGTGAGACGAAGGTGTTATTCATGCTCTTCCTCGGATTTTGAGTAGACAAGAATGTCATCAAGATATACCACAACGAACTTGTCGAGATATTCATGGAAGACAGAATTCATGAGTCGAGAGAATGTCACCGGTGCATTGGTGAGACCAAAGGACATGACGGTGAATTCATATAGACCGTAGCGAGTGGTGAAGGCTGTTTTTGGAATATCCTCTTTTCTGATCTTTATTTGATGGTAACCCATTCTCAAGTCCAACTTGGAGAATATTGAGGCTCCAGCAAGTTGATCAAAAAGATCATCGATACGAGGAATTGGATACTTGTTTTTGATGGTTTTCTCGTTAAGAGGACGATAGTCAACAACGAGTCTCTTTGTGTGATCCTTCTTTGCAACGAACAGAGTTGGGCAACCCCAAGCCGAGGAACTAGGTTGAATGTAACCTTTTTCCATGTACATATCGATTTGCTCCTTCAACAACTTCAGTTCAGGAGGAGATATCTTGTATGGATGCTTAGAGATTGGAGCAGTACCTGGTTCAAGTTCGATCACGAACTCAACTGCTCTGTCCGGAGGCATCCCTGGCAACTCTTCTGGAAAGACGTCAGGGAATTCGCAAACCACCGGAACATTTTCAAGTAACGGAAGAGGTTTTGCATCGAGGTTGCATAGCTGAATGGAACTTGATTCATTTGGAGAATAGACTATCTGGCCAGAAGGGTGGAACAGAGTTATTGACTTTTGAGCATAGTCAATTCTAGCTTTATTGGCTTTCAGCCAATCCATACCAAGAATGACATCAATGTCAGAATTTCCCAGCAGTATGAGAGAAGCAAGGAATATGTGGCCTCCAATTAGAATTTGATTTTTGTGACTGATCTTGGAAGTTTGCATAGTTGCTCCAGGGGAGTTTACCACTAGCGGGGAACCCAAACCAACAAAAGGGAGCTTAATTGCTGTCGCAAAGATCTTTGACACGAAAGAATGTGATGCTCCGGTATCAAACAACACTTTAGCTGGAATATAGTTTACGGGAAATGTACAGAGAACGACGTCAGGAGCTTCCTCAGCTTTGTCGATCTTGACATGATTCACCCTCGCGGTCCTCCCGACAGGCCTGTTGTTGGAGTTGAAGGCTTTAGGCGGGGGAGCGCGCACCATTGTCTGGTTTGTGTTGGGACGAGGTGGTGGTGGAGGTAGCTGCCTCTGCGTGCACTTGTCAGCGTAGTGCCCCGTCTGCTTGCACTTGTAGCAAGTGACGACACGAGGAGGTCCTGGCCTTGGCTGCCCCATCGAATCCCTCTGATCATGCATCTGAGCAGGGTTGGGTGGGCGGGGAGCGAAGCCTGGAGAAGCTTGGGCGTATGGAGCCCGAGTGACAGCACCATTTGGCACCCAGATGCGGCGCTTCTGCGGAGGGGTGGTCATGTTGGAGGAGGAACCACCCTCACGTGAGTGCTTACGAGACTCCTCGAACGCCTTGCGCCCATTTTCCTCATTGAGCGCGGTGTTAACGAGCTCCTCGAAGTTATTGGCCTTGATGTTGGTGAGGGCATACTTGAGTTCCGGGTTAAAACCTCTGCGGAACCTTGCCATCTTCTTAGCCTCAGTGGACACCTCGTCTCCAGCGTATCGAGCGAGGCGATTGAACTCACTCTGATAGCCGATGACGTCCAGCTTGCCTTGCTTGAGAGAGCAAAACTCTTCACGCATCCTTTCCATGAGACCATCTGGAATATGGTGCTTCAGGAAAGCTTCCTTGAAACAACCCCAGGTGATTGGATAGCCAGCTCTCATGGTCTGGTAGTTTTCCCACCAAGTAGCTGTCTGACCCTTCAGCAGATAGGATGCATACTTGACCTTGTCTTCCTCAGCAACGTGAGCAATCTCTAGAGCCTTAGCTATCTCACGGATCCAGTCATCAGCATCCAGAGGCTCCCGTGTTGCCACGAAAGCTCTCGGACCCAGACTGAGAAACTCCTTGATACTGACTCGTGGAGCATTCTGGTTGTTGTGCTGGTTAGTCTGAAACTGGGCCATCTGTGCCATGACTTGGGTCATCTGAGTCAATAGCTCCGTGATTGGCGGTGGCTCAGGCGGGGTGTTCCTTGTTGGCGGCATCCTGAATAGACATGCATTTTAGCACAACAATAGAAAAGGATAGACTTGGAAACCGAAAGAGAGATTATTCCGACGCATGAATAGATAACCAACAGGTACATCATCACATGTTCAAATACATCAGAATATCCAACACACCATAAATGGTTCGAATTCCAAAGGATAACTAAACATAGCTAAGAATGGATACATCGGTACTCCCAAGCTCATCACGCAGGACGGCGACTAGGAGTACGGCGAGAGGTACGGTGAGGAGCACGCCCACGAAAGTAGGTAGAACGACGATCCACGTAGATCTGACGTGGTCTGAGAGCGACTCTAGGTGTGGTGAAGTACATAGCGTCGACTCCCTGTGCTCCAAAGCGTGGAATCCCAGTGTAACCAGCACCGAGGTTAAGGAGTGGACCTCTGATCGGCTCGTAACCTCCAGCATCTGGCAGACGACGACCAACTGGCTGATCGAAACGTGCAAAGCGCTCATCTCCAACAAAGTCTGTGGTGTAAGTCGCCAGACGAGTCAAAGCAAGGTAGAGCTTCTCTCTGACTGAAGCCAACTCCTGAGATAGTGTGCTGGCAACTGTGTCACTGTGCCTCACAAACTGAGCGGTGGTGTGCAGCCTGGAGTTATCATGCTCGTAGACATCCAGGTTGTCATAGAGAGTGAAGTGAGCTCCCTCCGAAGTGATGTAACCACGGGGGATGTGGCGATAGATAGAATCGTCAAATCCCCAGTAGTCAGCACGAAGGACGGTGAGACTCACATAAGCTGCCTGCTGCACAGCCATATCCACTGTGGAACCTACTGCCTCGTAGCGGTGGACTACGCTCATGCCATCATCTGACAGAATGTAGACGATAGCCTGGTAGTAGGTCTGGTCAAACTCTCGCTGCTGCTCGTAGACCTGGTACTCTGGTGCCCAACGGAACCCCAGATAAGTGACCATACCTCTCGGCATCTCCGGATAACCGGCAGTGCTCTCGCAACGAGTCATACGAACCACCTGCGGGTAGAACCTGAGATCCATCTGCAGATGATCGAGGAAGTTTGGATTAGACGCCGGTAGAAGAACTGAAGTGGAAAGCAACAACAAGGTTTCAACGGACGATAAGGATGTTGAGAAGAACAGGATATCGAAGCAACATTGGGGAAACACGAGACCAAACAGTCCTGAGGTACTACGGAAAAACCCATCCGGGCTTCTAAAGGATCAATATCTACTGCTTAAGGAATAGAGGATCTGCTTCCGGGGCTTACACGCCTCCGTTCTCAATCATGAGTAGGCAACATGATAAATCATGTCACAACCACCTCCATTCCTATGGTCTAGTAGATATAACTATCCTAGAGAAACCAGGATTCGTGAAAACCTAACTTGAAAGTTTAGGTGTGAAGAGAAAACAACGTTGCACTTCCTTACCAGAAAAGGGAGGGTGGGTGGGGAAAGAAATAAAAGAACAGAATTCCTACTCTCACGTTTCATTTTTTCCTATATAGCTACAAAATAGTTTCTAGACTCAACTGCGACCAGTAAAAGGGGTCCTACAGGCAGACTGGCTCTGATACCATTTGTCGCACCCGGACTTCTAGAGGATACTCACAGTCCGCTAAATAGTAGAACAAATGGCTTACGGGGCATACCGGCACCCGCATCTCAATATGAGTAGGCCAACACGTAAACGTGTGACAACCATTCTCTACTATCCATCGTCTGCGCAAACCATCCCATAGAAATCAGGACACTTCCGTTGACGTACTTCATAACATACACACATGGTACGTCAACGGCTTTTGCACAACTGATATCACAACATATCTCTAAGACACAAAAGATTGAAATAAGTTGCAAATAGCTCTCACTAGAGCAGAGATAGCAAATACAATCATCCAGAGGACACATGTCCCAACAATTCATCATTACATCACAGCGGAAGCATCCAAAGTGTCTGAGTGCAGACAAGATCCAAATAGGCCTAAGAGGCCGGAAACGAAAAGACGGAGCCCATCCACGATGTCTCGGATCCTGCCCAGGTCCGCTATCTACTCGTCAGCAGCCTCGTCATACTCCACGTAGTAGCCTCCATGGGGATCCTCGGAAACGTAGTCTGCGGAAACCACAGCCCCAACGGGGTTAGTACATAAACGTACTGGCAAGCAAGACTCACAATTCACCAAAGTGTACCCGGCAACACCAAGTACAGATGCTTTGGGTTCAACGGAAGAATAGGTGATACAACAGAGCGGCAACAGGCTGCTCTAACCAACTACAGATACATACTACAACTTCCGGCTAACAGAGAGGGGATAAGATAGCGTATCGTAACCAACTAACAACTAACTCCAAACAAACCCATCCTAGATCTCGCCCCTTATCCAAAGAAGCAACCCGAGGATAACTCACACAGTTGGATTAATGATGGTTCAAATTGTTGTGTCAATAAGACTATTACTAGTCAAGTTATCATTAGTTAGGTGTAAGTTGTTCTGAGTACTTGTTAGCCAGTACTTTCACCAAGTCATCCATAACCGCGGAAAACACGGCTTCTCGAGAAGATTTAACCCTGCAGGGGTGCACCAATTTGGTCGTACACGTAAGAATACCCCGCCAGGATGGAAATGCACTTCCACCAAGCGAGGCACTCAACACAACTCAACTCTTCTTCGCATCAAGCCCAAAGAACCACGTGTTGTGCGTGCGCGGCTAATCGAGCCCCCACGAAGAAAAGGGGGACCCTCATAGCACTGGAAGACCACGCCGCCCTAAATGTCGACTACAAAAGTTCCACCCTGGCCTCGGGTTCGTACCTACATATGCGTGCATCAAATGGAAAGCCCAAACTAAGTGTGGCGATTTGGACGAGATGCGAATCGAATCAAATTGAGGGGGGCGCCCATACACGCTTCCCACATGCGGATAGTGCGCTCATCATGGATCAGTAGACAAGACCCTTTTCCTAATTAGGGTCGACACTAGCAGGCCTCAAAACCACGCCGGGCCTCCTGCCGGTGCCTTATCATCAAATTATTATTACCTCAGATATTAACAGGTTGATTGTTTAACCATCGAGCCCAGAACATAATAAAATATGGTAACAGAAAGTAACGGGTAACAGACTCGAGCAGAAACAACCCTAAGCATGCTAGTAGGACACGGGCAACAAGCAACAGGGTTATAGGGTGGGGGTGAGGCTATATCAGGGTTAAAGGATACATGTGATAGGATCAAACACAAGCAACAATTCATAAGGCTAGCAGAATAGACAACGGAAAGTATCGGTATCCAGTGTGGAAAGGAACACAATGGTTCATGTGAGTGAATACTTGCCTGCAAACTCAGCAGCCTAGTACTGAGCTAACTCCTCAGAAGTAGTGTCGTAAACCTCGTCTGTCTCAACGTCGTCGTCTATTCGAGAAGAAGCAAACAAACAACGCAGAGAGACAAACAATCAATAACATGGCATAGTGCACAATCATGGGATGATGCATGGCAATTTAATTGATGCATCAAAATAAGCTAGTTGACATGGTAACAATATTAAATGGACCCCTATGCAATTTGGGTTGCATAAGGAAAGCCCATGAATTTAGTTTGAAATAATTGTTCTACCACTAACCAACATGTGTGGATTAGCATGATGCATGGATGAGGAAAACAGAAAGATAACAACAATAGAATCAATTTGAAAGGAAGTTTACCAAGTTTGGAATTTTATTTATTAAGTTATGAAATTTTGGTTCCTTAAAGGTGTTACACAAGCATTTTTTTTTCACCCATTTTAATTGTTCAAAATAGATAACAAAGTTCATATTTGAAAAGAACACAAAATTTTAGGTGGAATACATGTTTCATTTATTGAAAAAGGAATTAGAATAAATTACTTATGAATTAAACAAGTTTAAACAAGATTTAAATGAATTTAATTCAAGTATGAATATTATTTGAATTTTATTTGTTCAAAACATTAAACCAAATTCATATTTGAAAAGTTTATACTTTTCTGGTTTGAAAACATATTTTATATGTTCAAAAATAATTTAATTTGAGCAAGTTATGAATTTAGCAAATTTAAATGATTTAAACAAGGTTTAAATTATTTAACCAATTTTAATTATTCAAAGCATGAAACAAAGTTTATATTTGGAAAGGTGGTTTAATTTGGCATGGAAAACATATTCTATTTGTGTTATTTGAATTAAGCTTGAATTAGTTATGAAATTAACCAAATTTAAAAGGAGTTGTTTGAATTTGAATTTTGAAACAATTTGAAATGTTCAAAACATAAAACAAATGAGTTAAATAGGTAGAGAATTAAATTTGGTTCAGTATACATATTTTATTTATTTTATTTGAAGTTGAAAATCAAAAGTTATTTGTGTTTTGATTCTAGGGACTATTCTGTAAAATAAAAGGACTGAAATTTAAAAGGAAAAGGCAGAAAAACATTTTCTACCTCGCAGTGGCCTAGCCTGGCCACTGACGAGGGGGCCCTGGGGCCACTGTGGCCAGCGTGGCAGCTGACTGGGCCACAGGGGTCACCTACAGGTGGGCCTGGGCGAGGGGGAATAAATCCCAAAACGATGTTGCGCGCGGGGCTCGAACCCTGGCCGCGGGCTCGCGCGAGCAGTGCCCTGCCACTGCGCTGCTGACGGATTCTTGTCAGGTAAGGGAGGTGTGGGGGGTTAAGGTTCAGATAGCTCACTGAAACTGAAACTTACAGTTTCAGTTATCTGAAACTGAACCATGACTAGAGGCAGCCGCCGGCGGCTAGCCGCTGCTGCTGCTCGCTCGTGCTGCCGTGTGCGTGAGTGTGGTGAACGTGTGCGTGCTCGCGGCGTTTAGAGAGGAGGAAAAGAGAGGGAGGTGGAAGAGAGTGGAGCTCACCGTGAGGAGGCGTGCTCGGGAGGAGATGGCCGGCGGCGACAGAGAGGTGGTCGACGGCGTGGCTGCAGCAACTCCCTGGAAACGTGGCGTGGTCGAGGAGGAAGAGGGAGTCGCGGGGACTTCGTTCCCGCGACTAGCCAGCGTGGAGATGAACCGTAACGGCGGCGATCATCGGTGTTTGGTGGCGGTGGTGCGGTGGTGAGATACAGAGAGAGAGCCGAGGGGGAAGGAGAAGAAATCGGCGGCGCTCGAGGGAGAAGGAGGTGGAGGGAGGTCTAGGGCTAGGGGAAGCTCGGGGTAGGGCTTAAATGGAGGAGGAGGGGGTGCTCGCAGCCGTCTGCTGCTCTCTGCATCGACGTGGACACCGGCAGATTGGTGCCGTACAGGTAGGAGAAGGAGTGGGGGGGTACCAAGCCGTGGGAGATGGGCCTGGCTGGTGGGCGCAGCCCACTTGCTGGCGTGCCCCTCTCCTTTCTTTATTTTTCTTTCTGTTTTTTTTTTGCAGATTTGAAAAGGAAGAAAAGAAAAGGTGTTAGTGGTTAGAAAAATTTAGGGATAAATTTTTATAGATTGTTTATTGCAACAACAACATTGTGCAATCTTTTGTTTTCAAAATTTTTGATTTATGTTGCTGTTTGGAAAAACAATTGAATTTAATTGGATATTTGAATTAAGTGATTAATTGAAACTTAAGAAATTTAAAAGCTTTTTTTAAAAATTCATGTTTATTTGAAACAAGTGATTGATTTGTTTGGAATTTTAATTGAATTTGAATGCAAATTGAATTAAGTGAATTATTAAAAGAACCATTTGATAGTTTGAACTTTTAAAGTTTAATGGAAACAATTGATGTTTTGATTTGAACTTTTTATTTGGAAAATTGTAACAGAGCAAGTATGAAACAAATATTTGAATATTGTTTGAATTTCAAATGGGAAAACAAAGGAAAACAGATGAAAGCAAATAGAAAATAAAAGCCAAAACAAATGCAATGATGATGTCATGATGCAAAACATAAATAGAACAAGAAACAAACATTCTAAAGGTGAGTTTTCATACTTGGGATGTTACACCGGCGCACGCCTAGTACTACTCGACGGGCGTCTTGTGCTCGGCTCGAAGGCGTGGGTGGGGTGGTTGGGCTTTGCTTCGGCTAGCCAGGAAGATATGAGGCATATGCAAGTCTCCGCATGGACCAACGAGCTAGAGAAGGTGGTCGGAGTGACGGAGGTATGGATCGAGGAGCCCGACGATGCCATGGAAGAAGATGGCCTCGGGCTGCCGGAGGATGCGCTGATAACGCTCGAGAAAAACATGCTGAAGTACGAGGTCACCGTGATGCTGGTCCGCTCAGAGGACATCACTGGGCCGCCGATGTAGGCCAGCGTTGATGGCGGTGGCGATGGCCGTGGTTTCGAGGAGGGCGGTTGCGGTGGTTCGGGCGCTGTGGACAGAGGGGTTCCTAGGAGATTTCTAACGAAGGAGCCACGTGGAGCGAGTGGGCACTCTGACCGGTCTGCGGCAGGCGACAGCGCTGGCGGTGGCCGTTGCGCGGCACTGGGCTGCCCTATCGAGTTCACTCCCTGGCGCCAGGAGGAAGAAGACGTCGTACGAACAGACGTGGAACAGGTCAAAGCAGGCCAGGCACGGGTTGCGCGGAAGGTTCCCTCCTCTGCACGGGGATCGGGCCACGAGCTGTTGGAGGACACGTGGAAGGAGGGGCTGGAGAGAATTCTGCCCGGTGGGACCCCATGGAGTTGGAGTTTTCCATCTCCTGTCGTGCCTTGGAGCATGGAGCGCGGCTGGGGCCACCCAGATTGCGCGGCGCGCATTCTGGAACCAGCGGTAGAGGGCGCGGTTGGCCAGCCAAAAGGGGTGGGCCCGGATCAGGTGTAGGAGCAGGATCGGGCGGTTTCTGTTGCCAAAGCTGTTGGTCCGCTTCTGGATAAAGGTGAACTGGCAGAGGTGGGACCTGTGGAAGGAGTGGACGACTAGATTCAAATAAAATTGAATGGGAAGAAGAAAAAGTCGGTGGATTGGTCTCCAGTACAAAAGTGGTTGGTGGTTGGTGGAGATAGGAGGACATACTGTTGTGCTCTCCGGGCTTTCTCTCTCCTGTCAGTTGTGGGGCCCGTCTCTCCTCTTACCGTCCTAGGCGTGGTGACTACAGGCTTGAGCCGTTGGGATCGCCGACCTCACTCCTTGACTGCTTTTAGGTGTCCCTTTTCCCGTCTGACGCCGAGGATGTGGATGCGATGCAGGTTGCTGCCGTAGGGGACTCGGTGGCATCCCCTGTTACAGCGACCGCGGGCTCGGCTCTCGTTGGCAGAGAGGAGACCCCGCATGGTGGGGATTTCGGGGCCTTCGACCTGGCATGTCGGAAGCCCATTTCCCCGATCCTTGAGAGGCCGATGAAGAGAAGTCGAACCAAGAGGATCCATACTGGACCGGTGCGCCGAAGCAGTAGACACAAGGGGAAGTTTGCAGCAGGAGCCCTGATTCGCAGGCAACAGAGAGAGTTGACCACCTCCTGCGCATTGCGCGAGAGGGGGAGGTGATTGGTGATGAGGCGATGAACACGTACCTCAACTTGTTTGCTCAGCCTTTACCATAGGAGCACATTGACATGATTCTGAGCCTGTTTGGGTGGCAGCCGGAGGCGTTGCCGCTGTCAGACGACTTACCGGTGGACTGCCTGGTTTAGGGTGTGAATTGTGAGTTCAATGTAGGGTGTGTGAGTTGTAAACTTGTTTCTATGAGATATCATGCTCGACTTTGACATAATTTTGGCCATCTGGAATGCGCGTGGATTAAATTCAGTAGCACGTAAGGCAGCAATCTTCCAGACTCTCTCTAGGTTCGACGCTAGAGTAGTTTGTTTGCAAGAGACGAAAATGGAGGTGATCACGGCACAGGTGGTCCCTGAATGTTTAGGATCGGCCTTTGACAAGTTCTATTTCTTGCCGGCCATAGGGACAGGTGGAGGCATTCTGCTGGCTTGGCAATCCGCTCGTGTGACTATCTCCAATCCTCACCTCACGGAGAATGCTTTAACGGCAAATATCTTGATAGGCGGGGAGCCAGGATGGTGGTTCACCGGGGTTTACGGCCCTCGGGGCATGGAGGAGAAGAAAGAGTTCCTGCAGGAGTTGAGAGGCATCAGGGACTTGCACGCTGGCCCGTGGTTGGTCGCCGGGGATTTCAACCTTATCATTAACACGGAAGAAAAAAATCAGGGAACACCGAACCAACCTATGATGTCCCGTTTCCGTCGGACGCTGAGTGTCGAACCCAACGAGGAGCATAAGGTGTTGACAAGCAGGTGTTGGATCGCGTAGAGATAAACAAAACTTTTCCTACGCGATGCTTCCAAGATCTAGCCGAGGTAGAAGGCCACGATGATTACCACTAGACGCGCGGTTGCGGATTATCGGTGAAGCGCGTCGGGGCAGTGCAGTCCCACGATCCGGTCCGGCCGATCCAATCCCTCGAACGTCGAAGTGCTGAACGTACAGCACCTCTGCCGGTATCCACACGTACGAGGAGGAGCTCCGACGGCAGACTGCTAGGTCTGGTGCGACGGCTGGACTGAGTGGGGCTAGGGTTCCCAACGCATGGGAGAGTGGACTAACGTGCCCGCTGGGCAACCTGCGCCCCTCTTTATATAGCGTATGGTAATGGGCTTCACAACACTTGTGGCCCATTCCCTCTGTGAGTCCGACTCACAAAACCAGTCCATTTCCGGTTCGGGTCCAACCCGACCAATACTTGCTCCCGCTCTTAAGTGTGCGACCCTGCAGGCTCATGGCGACTTGGACACGATTGGAGTCCAACTCCCAATCGATCAATCGGTAGCGGCTCCTAGCAGAACGTGCCGACTCCCAAGTACCATTGAGTCATGACGACATACCTTTCAATGTGATATTCATCTTAGTCCTTTTTGCCTCACGATATACCTTGTCGAGCTATAGGCGATTTATCGTCATCCCTTAAATAGCTCAACTCTCTTCTCGATCCGTGATATGTGATTCATCTGACTAACTCTTAGTCAATCGACACAGTTAACACTTAACTGAGTCGCGCATGGCCATGCTTCCTGAATCATATCACTCGAGAGGGCCCAGAGAATATCTCTCCATTCGGAGGGGCAAAATCCCATCTTGATTATCCACATCACGCAGCTTGCTTCTCATTCGACCCGAACTCTGCCTTTATAGTTGCCTTGTCACAGAACAACGTTTGACAGAACCTAAGTCGATGACCCACAACTCGGATTGTGCGACAACCTCAGGTCTAAGGATTACATTGATTGAGACATGCAAATGACGACTTGATCGTTGCATCTCAATGTGGGTCAGTCCGACTTGCTAAACTCTTTAGCCAAGTCCGTGAACGTTGGAATGGCATCACCATGCCCATGACAAGTGGAACCGTGTCATCAGCCAACACTCACATTAGTCTAGGGTGTGTGTCCAGCACAACCTAAATGACCAAGGACAATCTAGTATGAACAACATGAATATATAGTTCCACAATCGAATCACATATTCAATGACATATATCAGATGTTCAAAACAAGGACAACTTAATAACTTTATGAATACTGTGGGAATTACATCATACATGATTGCCTCTAGGGCATATTCCCAATAGCAGGTTGGATAGAGGATTCACTGTAAACACTAGCAAACAGGTTTTTGGTGGTTTTTGATATAGCGGATAAAGAAAGTGCGAGTAAATAAAAGATAGTAATAATAATTGTAGCGAGTGGCCCAATCCATTTTAGAGCAACGGACAAGCCGGTTGGTTTACTTATGATGACCAAACCTTCTCGAGGACACATGGGAACTTCATCAAGCGCTTTTGTTTCATACAGTTGATTAATATTTATTGTTTTGATAGGTGTTGTGTGGGTGAACATATGCTAATGCACCTCCCAACTAGGACTAATACATACTTGTGATTAAACCCCTTGCAAGCATCCGCGACTACAAGAAGTAATTAAGATAAATTTAACCGCAACTTAAACTTTGGGATCCTACACTCCCTCGTGCATCAGTTTCCTAACGGGGTTGATGACTAACGTTGCTAGACCCCAAGTGCAAGGTGTGAAGAGTGTAGTGTTTCTTGTGATGGCGACATAAATTCTTTGCTACAGAAATTCTGTGTGTTGGGAACCCCAAGAGGAGGGTGTGATGAGTGCAGCTGTAAGAATTTCCCTCAGTTAAGAACCAAGGTTATCAATCCAGTAGGAGAAAGAGGATCTTCGGAAGGTTGATACCACTGACGGTGGTGATGGCGCCTCACCGGCGTCAGCAACAAAGCGGAACCTGCACACAACACAACCAAAATACTTTGTCCCAGCGGTACAGTGAGGTCGTCAATCTCACCGGTCTTGCTGAAAACAAAGATTAGACGTATAGTGTGGAAAATGGTGTATGCTTGCAGTAAATAAAGAAATCAGGAAATTGTAGTGGTTTGTTTAACAGTGTAGGAAAATGGACCGGGGTTCATAGGTTCACTAGTGGTGTCTCTCCATAAACGATAGCATGATGGGTGAACAAATTACAGCTAGGCAATTGACAAATAAAGGTTGCACCGTAGTGCACATTCATGACATGATGACTACTATGATATTTAGTGCGGGTATTACAACAATATACATATACCATAATCCAACTGCATCTATGACTAATAATCCACCCTCGGGTTATCATCCGAACCCCTTAGGTATTAAGTTGCAAGCAACAGATAATCGCATTAAGCAATGTGTGTAATGTAAACAATAATTGTACACGCGAGCACTCACACCGAAGTTTTCTCCCTAGTGGCAACATCACATCCTCCCCCGTCACGTTTCTGTCACTCGAACACAGGCGAAAAGGAGGCATGAACCCAACTATCGAGTATAAATACTCCCTCTTGGAGTCACTAGCAACTACTTGGCCAGAGCAACCACTAGCAACGGAAAAGCATGAAAGATCACAAATAACATATGCAATAAATACTATAATCAACTTGGCATAATTTTAATATTCATCGGATCCCAGCAAACACAGCACATAGAATTACATAAGAACAATCTTGATCATGTTAGGCAGCTCACGAGATCTAAACACTGAGGCATAGGAGGAGAAGACAACCATCTAGCTACTGCTATGGACCTGTAGTCCAAGGATGAACTACTCACGCATCACTCCGGAGGCAGGCATGGCGATGAAGAGGCCTCCAGTGATGATCTCCTCTCCGGCAGGGTGCCGAGAGACAGCTTCAGAACCCCCCTGATCTAGGGTTGACGACGACGGCGGCTGCGGAACTTTTCGGGGATTTTAAACAGGTGCCTAGGGTTTTTCTTCGGAGGTGAATAAATAGGCGAAAGGGAAAAGGCGGTGGAGCCCCGAGGGCCCCATACCACCCCGGAGCGGACAAGGGGGCGCGCCACCCTATGGTGTGGGCCCCCTGAGGCCCCTCTCTGGGTCTCTTCGGGACTCCGTGGAACCTTCTGGAATTCTAAGACTTCGGGGCTTCGAATTTTCCAATTCCGAGAATATTTCCAGAACAACTTTTATGAAACTAAAAACAGCAGAAAACAGGGAACTGGCTCTATGGCATCTTGTCAATAGGTTAGTCCGGAAAATCGATAAAAATGACATAAAGAAGGGAGAAAACATGTAGCAATATCATCATGGAACATCAGAAATTACAGATATGTTGGAGACGTATCAAGCATCCCCAAGTTTAGTTCCTACTCGTCCTCGAGTAGGTTGTAACAGCCCAATTTATGGAAGACAGGAAAACTTGTTTTCAATAACCCAAAAACCAGGGCCAACAAAAACTTTTTGATATGTTTGACTAATGCTTGTGTTTCTTTTCTGTTTGCTTGTTGATTGTGTTTTTGTTTGTGTTTGTTAACACCTGACATTAAAACCAATGATCATAAATTTCTTAAAAACACAACCCTTGTGATCAAGTCATGACAAGAAAGCTTATCATCTTCATCCCTCACCCTCTTTTGGCAAAAATCTTTTTGAAAATGTTTTAATTTTAGAAGAAACCCAAAGGCCTAGTTTTGAGAAAATCAAAAGTAATTTCCAAAACTATACGAAAAGTATTTTGGAGCTAATCATCTCTAACCTGTTTTCAACCAAGATGTTTTTGCAAGTATTTCAAAAACTCCTTCTCACTTCCTTCTTTTGCAAAAACAATAAGAGGGGACTATGTTACCCCTGTGTTTAACCTCAATTATATTCTTTTGGAAATAACAACTTTGGAGCTCGACCTGTTTACAAAATCCTCTTGTCATGGTATGTCTTGATCACTACCTAAAATTAACACTTGAGTAAAACACCTGGAAATTAAATCAAAGAACTCAGTTGTTTGAGTGATCTTGTGTGTCTTGTTATTTTATCTGCTAGTTGTGTGATCTTATCTTGTGTTTTCTTTGAAGTATTTATTTATGTTTGATGATTAATGTGTGTTGTTTTATGTAAGTAAAACCTAGTAATAATAAGATCAAACATCAATACCATATCACCATCACATGCCCATATCATGTTCTGTTTTCCTAAAAACTTCCAACTTTGGAGACATGTTTCTATGGAAAATCCTGAGCTAATCATCAATGCACCATCATAAATATCATTGGATATATCTATGCTATCTATCCAAGTTGTTATTTTGGATATTGAAACTCTTTTGTATCATCTATCAAACTCCTTTAGAAGGCATCCCTAAATATTGATCATATCCTTGTTATCTGAATGCACTTTTTCTGTGATACTCAAAATCACCCCTTATTGTTTTCAGGCCCTACGAACCTACCCTTGTCATCTCCATGATCTATACATCACCTCCATATGGTCCATTTATTTTCAAATGGCCATTTAATTATTCTTCTCTCATGGTTTTTAGCCTATTAAATAAACTCCTGTTTTCACCCTTTTTCCACTTGGTGTCTCAAATATTTTCAAAGGAGTTGCTTATTAAAAATCACTTTTGAGACCTATATTATGTAATCTCTCATCCCAACTCAAAAATATTTGTTTTAAAAGCATTTTAATACTTATTATTTTCCATTTTCCAAAAGGCCAGAAATGGATTTTAAATATTTTGTGAAGAAAAGTATCTCCTAAAATCTTGGAAAAATTACCCAACATGCATATGGTCATGTGGGACTTATTTATACAAAAACACTTGGTAGTTGTGTTTAAAATTTTGGGGAAAACATTTAAAAAAATTTCTGCCATTTTTAATTCCCAAAATTTTGTGAAAGAAATGTTTTTAGAAAATCTTGAGACCACCATCCCTAGACTCCATTTTTCATCCTCTATAGAATGGACACAATCTTTCACATAGGTTCTATTCAAACTTTTGCTGAAAACAATCAAAAACCATATCTTCTATTCCTGGACACTATTGGAATCATGCATGTCCTGGTCATCCTTCTCTTTTTCCCTTCCTCTCTCCTGCCCCTGGACATTGGCTTTTAGTACCACCACAGCCTAGACATGGTCTACCAGCTCCATTCCCTCTCTATCTCATCCACCAACCATTAGAAGGAGCTTTCTCCCGAGTCGAAGTAGGCTCCGTAACTTAGGCTTTTATGAGTTGTGCTATCATTTCACGCAGCTCATCCATTCGGGTTTCCATGGAGGTAGTCAAGGATGTTTCCATCTTCTTGAGGTCATCCATGGTAGGTGAAGTGCTAGACACAGTGGTATTCTCATCATCAATACCCATACTTATCTTAGGCGGTTAAGCCCAAATTAAGAACCTGGCTCTCATACCAATTGAAAAGGATTGTATGGGCACCTAGAGGGGCGGTGAATAGGTGATACTCCATTTTTTAATAATTTTCGCTTTAGGCTTGATGCAAAGATAAGTTCTCTAGATATGCAACTAAGGTGAATTTACCTATATGATAAGAACAACACTAAGCAAGATATAAGCAACAAGTAAAATCTAAAGGATAGAAGTAACTGAAGTGAAATCACGAGGAGACAAGGATGTATACCCTAGTTCCTCGTTTTGAGGGGAGTACGTCTTGTTGGAAGGGTGTGAGCTTCGCCACAACTGGATTGCTCAACGCCACTAAGACCTCGCCCTATTAGCCGATGAACCTCACCACAAAGGCCTAGTTCACCTTCCACTATTGGAATCCTTCAAGGCGGAATCTGTAGCCTTTACAATGAGCTTGAGGCACACACCCACAATTGAATTGGGGGCTCCCAAAATCACCACAAATATGTTACAAGAAACAAAAGTAAGCAACAAGAGGCCTTGGTTCTCCACAAGAAAACCCTAGGCTCAAATCAATGAAGTGAATGAGGGAAAAAATGAATCGCTTTGGTGATATTGCAGATCTCGGCCTTCTCCTTTAATCCTCCAAATATCAACAAATTTGTGTTGGAGGGAGGGAGATCTCTTGACTTTAGTGGCTCAAATATGTTTTTATTCGTGTTCTGGTCGAGCTAACTTGAGTTTGAAGAAGGTCAGGGGTATTTATACCCCCTCACAATTCTAGCCATGGAGTGCTTCATCTAAGACATAGGGGTCGGATTATCCGGATTAACTAGGGGTCGGATTATCCGGGGTACTAAATAATTTGGCCTAAATATGCACCCCGATCAGTGTCTCGCGCACTCTAGTCCTTAGACATTCTCAAATATCCGGGGGGGGGGTAGAAATATCCTTGGCAAATATCCGGGGGAAGTATTCGGCCATATCAGTGCCTCGCGCCCTTAAGTCCTTAGCAAAATTGATCAACATCATTATCATTAGCCTCTCTAATTATTTTATGTTTCTTCTTCTTTTATTTTTAGGAGAGCTAACAACATTTTAATCTAGCATTGAGAGTCTTATTAAAGCCTTTTTGGATGTCCCTCGGGATATAAAGGATCCTCTGTGAAAGCACCACCTCTAGTTTTAACACTACAAGTGTATTTTGTAACTTGATTAAACATTCAGCAAACAAATCATTTTGCACTTTGGTAAGTTCTTCAAGTTGAGTTTGAATCATTTCTAAATGCTTAACAAGCCCTTTAACATCATTAACAGTTCTTCGTAAAAAATCATGCAAGTTTTTAGTACAAGAGAATATTCATTCAGTTTGTTTTGAACTTGCTCATTAAAATGAGTTTGTTTAAAAAATGAAACTATCAAATTTATCTAAGCATTGATAAGGAGGTTTATCATAAGGAATATCACCTTCATCAAATTCATAGGGAGGGTGTAACTCTACCATAAGAGGGTGAGTGGTAGGCTCACATAATTCTTGATATCTTTAGATTGAATACCCTTCTCTTTAATATATTTCTTAGCTGCTTGCATATCTTCATCATTAAGGAAAATAACTCCTCTCTTCTTTGGTGTGGGTAATGGTGTAGGATCAGGAATATTCGAGTCATCATGGTTCTTGGATATATTACACATTAATTCTCCAGTTTCATCTGCAGTTTTTCCCTGAAAATACAACTAGCACACATATCTAGGTATGTCCTATATTCGACACTTAATCCATTATATAATATATCAATAGGCTCATTTTTAGGTAAACCATGGTCAGGTCTACCCTTAAGTGTAGCAAAAAACGTCCCGCAAGCTTTAGAAAGTTTCGCATCCTCAAGTTGTTTGAAATTAAAAATCTTTTGTACAAGAGCATGTTACATATGAGCAGGAAAATATTTCTCACAAAAGACACGAGTCAAGCCTCGAGGGCTCTCAACACATCCACAAGGTAAATTATCATTCCAAATTTTAGCATCATCCTTTAACGAGAAATGAAACAATTTAACCACATAATAACCTCTTATCAATTTTTTTTATCGTAAAACAGAGCACCAATCTCAAAAGGTTTAGTCAAATGAGCAACGACATCATCATTTTCTTTACCACAAAATGACCAGCTTTAACTATAGGAATAAGTGAGAGATTGACGAAGGGATGAGTCCTAGACCTATCGGGTGAGCCTACCCGGTCTAAGGCCAAGACCCAAACTCCAAGGGAGACGCCGTAGACTGTTCTAGAAGGCCCAATCAAGGCCCACCCGCAAAGCCTTGCGGGTTAAGAAAGGAAACCTGTAACCGACTTTAGGTTAGGGTTTGTATCCCCCCGGGCACGGTTTGAGATCTGGCTATCTATGTAAAGCCAGAAAAACCACCGGGGGGAGGACCAAGCAATACCGCACCATCAAAGCCTTGAGATCGAGATCATACCCTCAACTTGAGCATCTCCCATTGTAACCGATCTACTCATTAATACAGATCGACAGAAGCAGGAGTAAGGGTTTTACCTCTACGAGGGCCCCGAACCTGGGTAAATCTTGCCCCTGTTAGCCGACGATTGTCACCAGCGCGTACTCGTTCTCTTACTCGAAACCCTATCGGTTCATCCGAGGGACTTGTTGAGATGCATATTCGACAATTGGCACCGTATGGATCTCCGGCATCTTCGGCCCCATCGACAAACAACTCACGCTGGAACCCCGGAACTTCGACTCCAACCAATCCGATCCGCATCGGGTCGGTCGTCGTCACCCCTCACTCGCCGGAATCGTGCCCGGTGTTCAGCGAATTGGAGAAGAGCATCACCCTGACGTCCGGGAACTTCCATTTCTACGCCGACAAATAAGGAATTCTGCACTTCCCCGAGCAATCCAATATCGATGGATCGGGCTCGGAGTCAATCTCTAGCCCAGAAGTTGTTGACTCGCTGCTCAACTACGCGGATCGCAACTTAGCAAAAAGCGGCGAATCCATCCGCCTCAGCACCCGCAATTTCCATACGCTCTCCACAGAGGAACCTTCTCGGGTCAAAAAAGCTTTCCAAACTACGCCTAGGACTCACGAGCCATATCTGGCCCAGGTCTGCATGGCAGGATCAGGAGATCCACCCGAAGAAACTGAAGATAGCGCAAGGGAACGCGCGGCCATCAACGTATCGCGAGGCGCTTGGGATCGGGCAAAGGAGGCCATCCGCACAAGCAAGCCGCTCTAAGCCAGAGCCCCTCACGAAGATATGACTGCATACCACTACCACCTAGTGAGAGCGGCAACTTTGATCAAGGAAGCTCGAAAAGACCTGGCTGAATGAAGGAAGCTAGCGGACGAGTCTAGTCAACGCCGTGCGGCGCTCTCAAAGACATATTCTGTCAGGAACCATCCCGGGAGAAAAAGACACGTCTCAAGAACCGCGACTATGGATGGCGAATCCCTAACTGGGATCAGTAAGTCACTCGAGGCCTCCCTTATGCGCGTCGACGAGGACGACAACGTGCACCCGACGACTCATGCCGCCGCAGTACTAGCTGCTGCCATCTACCTGCAAACAAACCAACCAGGGGAGAACGACCCCCGCGCAGAGCAATATAGGCAGGTCTAGAAAGGGCTAGGCATGGCAGTTGCAAGAATCGCCGCTTACGACCGCAGGAAGACGGCTGCGCAAAAAGATAAAGAAGCACCTCACGGACATAGGAGCACGTCACCCAGGAAGGAGAAGTCACCTCGTCGCGCGCGAGGAAAAGAAGCTCGACGACGCGGAGATAGTCCGAGTGGTAGTGGCGACAGCTCGAGAGGTCGAGATCGCAACCCGCAGAGAAATCGAGATCGCAGCCCACGACGTCACAGCAGTCGCTCGCGACACCGCAGCAAGGAGCCGCGGAGAGACGTCAATCGCCACGAGCCTGGATACAACACGCGATCAGACATCGCTCAGCACAAAATCGACAAAGCTCGAGCGGCCAGGACCCGCGCGCGTTCCCCATCTACCTCTTCCGACGAAGAGGTCTGCGGAGCGTTATGCTTTACTCGCGACATCCGCGAGGCACCAATGCCCAAGAGGTTTAAGCTCACTACGGAGGTGCCAAAATACGACGGCTCGATGGATCCACAATCCTGGTTGTCAGATTACCTCACGGCAGTAAAATGCCAACGTGGGAACAAGAACACGGCTATGCAGTACCTTAACCTACATCTTGTAGGCGCTACGCGTAGCTGGCTCGAAGGAAGACCAAAGGCGTGCTACAGATCATGGGACGATCTAACCTTCGACTTCTACAAGAACTTCCAGGCGACATACAAAAGACCTGCGACCATCGAGGAGTTACGAGCTTGCAAGCAGAAAAGTGGCGAGTCTACTCGCGAATATATTCAGCGATGGGCCACACTTAGGAATACAACAGGAAATAGATCAGAAGAAGTTGCAGTCGAAACATTCGCCAAAGGAGCTCGGCGAACCGCCTTCCGGGAAGAACTGGGACGGGCCGCACCCAAAACCATTGGAGAACTGATGGCTATAGCCAACAGATGGGCCAACGGCAAAGACGCGGTGCGCAACGAGAAAGCATCTTCACCAACACCAGAAGACGATCGCCATTGTCGAAAGAAAAGGAGAAAGCATTACGATCACGATGATCGGGAAGAACTAGTGGCAGCAGAATTCACAAGAAATCGCGACAGCGGATATCGCGAGTGGAAGCCAAAGCCAGAGGACAAAACTCCCGAAGAAGACCTCGATGGCTACTGCACCCTACATCTATTTACAGATAAGCGCACAAGCAAAACCAAGGCAACACACCTTCTCAAGGATTGCCGAAAGTTCCTTGACATACACGAGGCCTTCTAAAAAAACAGAGCGGCAGTCAATCAGGGCTACCCGCAGCTCCCGGGAGGAGGAACTCAGGGATTCCACCCACCGCAAGCCATGCCTCCACCAGGAAACCAAAACACAGTGCTAGCCGCGCTACCAGCGCCACCCGCCGCAAACCAGGGAGCTAATGGGTACCCGAACCCAGCAGGACTTCTTGGGATGATACAGAAAGTTTGCCCGTCCCGCAGGGGCTAGAAAACAAACACTCGACAAGTATTCATGGCCGTCCAGGCCCCACCATCCCAACCCGAGTACCTAAAGATGGCCGACCATCCGATAATTTTCTCCAAGGAGGACCATACCCCCAGAGTTTATCGACCAGGGCATGGCGCACTCGTCATCCAGGCACAAATAGGCAAATATGAACTTGCCCAAGTATTCATGGACGGAGTCAGCGGGATTAACATCATTTACGCGGATACACTCCGCAGAATGAACAGGAACCTAGACGGACTCGCGGAATCAGAGACATCTTTTCACGGGATAGTACCAGGGAAGGCAGTCCGCCCACTCGGAACAATAAACTTGGAGGTGGTGCTTGGTAACCGAAGCAATTAAAGACGAGAATTCCTCGACTTCGAAGTAGTCGACTGGCCCTCACAGTACCACGCTATTCTTGGCCGAACAGCGTTCGCCAGGTTCATGGCAGTACCGCACTATGCATACCTGAAACTCAAGTTACATGGGGAACATGGCACCATCACCATCGACGGAGATTTCCAAAAATCCAATAAATATTACATCGAGTTCAACGAGATCGCCAAATCCTTCGGGATGCAGTAGGAGCTGGAAGAGATAGCACAAACCACATATCCCTCTCACCAAAAAGAACGCCCCAGAGCTCGAGTTCAGCGCAAACAGCGGCACTCGAAAACATCAGGTGCACCCGACCGAGTCTACGAAAACGGCGATGGTGTCCACCACCCTCTCGCCAGCATAGGAAGGTGCACTCGTCGAACTCCTCCGTGAGTACTGGGAAATTTTCGCCTGGCAGCCTTCAAATATGCCAGGGATACCCAGGGAGTTCGCCGAGCACTCACTTGAAGTTTACAAAGACGCCAAGTCTATCAAGCAGACAACCCGACGGTTTCAGAGCCAAAGCAAAAAAGCACTTGGAGAAGAAGTGAACAAATTACTCGCAGCAAAGTTCATCCGCGAGATAAAAATATCCACCTGGTTAGCAAACCCGGTGCTGGTCCCGAAGAAAAATACTGACATCCTTCGCGTGTGCATCGACTACACGTCGCTGAACAAGCACTGCCCCAAGGATAACTTCCCCCTACCATGGATCGACCAGATCATGGACTCCACAGCAGGCTGCCAGCGCCTCTCCTTCTTGGACGCATACTCGGGCTATAATCAGATCAGGATGAAGAAGGAGGACGAGGAGAAGACAACATTTATCACACCCCACGGTGTCTACTGCTATACGACAATGCCCTTCGGGCTAAAGAACGCAGGCGCAACATATCAGCGTTGCATGCAAAAATGCCTCGCCAAGCTCATTGGCAAGAATGTGCAAGTGTACGTTGACGACATCGTCATCAAGACTCGAGTAGAGGACACGCTCCTAGATGACATCAGAGAAACATTCAACGCGCTGAACGCGTATCGAATCAAGCTTAACCCGACCAAATGCGTCTTTGGCGTCCCTGCAGGACAACTTCTCGGGTACCTGGTGTCTGCTCAAGGAATTGAAGCCAACCCGGAGAAAATCCAAGCGATCCTGACAATGAAGGAGCCAACCAATCTCCGTGGCGTGCAGTAGCTCGCAGGACGACTAGCCGCTCTGAGCAGATTCATTGCGAGGCTAGGCGAGCAAGCATTGCCCTTCTACAAGTTACTGAAGAAAACGGATAAGTTCGAGTGGACACCTGAAGCACAAAAAGCATTCTCAGACCTCAAGGAAGCTCTGCAGAGTAGGCGTATCCTGGCAACACCACAAGAACGGGAGCCACTGTACCTATACCTAGCCGCAACAAATCAAGTCATTAGCACATCGATCGTAGTCGAGCGACTGGAGGACGGTAAGGCGTATGGCGTCCAGAGACCAATATATTACATCAGCGAGGTGCTTTCGCCGTGCAAACAGAGATACCCTCACTACCAAAAGCTCGCGTACGGTGTGGTACTCACAATTTGAAAACTCAAGCACTACTTCCAAGAACATACCGTCACGGTGCTAAACGACGCATCACTCGGTACTATCATGAACAATCCCATGGCATCTGGAAGAATTGCAAAGTGGAGTATCGACCTCGGCGCCTGGGACATCATATATGCAAGGCGCAAATCTGTAAAATCACAAGTACTCGTGGAATTCCTGAGCGAGTGGACAGAACTGCAAACACCAGGCCCACCAGAATACACGAGCAACTGGATAATGTACTTCGACGGGTCGAAGAGAAACGAAGGAGCTAGAGCCGGGGTTGTCCTGATATCCCCCCAGAGGAGACAAGCTGCAGTACGTCCTGCGATTGGATTTTCCACCCGACGACCCGACATCAAACAATGATGCAGAATACGATGCCCTCCTTCACGGCATGAAAATGGCGATCGCCTGCGGAGCCACCCAACTGATGATCTATGGAGATTCAAACCTCATCGTACAACAGACGATGAAAGAGTGCGACACTATTGCAGAAAACATGATTGCCTATCGAGATATGTATAATTTGCTCGAAGGAAGTTTTAAAGGGTGCGAACTAAAGCACATCGTGCGATCCAGCAACGAGGAAGCAGATAAATTGGCAAACATGAGTTCTACCAACACACCCATACCACCTGGAATATACTTCGAGAGGATGATCAAGCGCTCCGTCAAGATCAAAAAACCAGCAGAAGCACCCGCAGCATCGGAGACGGAGGTCAGCCCGCAAACCTCTATGATCGAGCTCAGCCACAACATTTCACGACAAGTTTTTCTGGTCGAACCAGTCTGGATGCGGAAATATCTCGACTACTTGTCCAACAAGCAGCTCCCAGCAGACGTTCGCGAGGCTCGACAGATAGTACGACGCAGCAAAACTTTTCGGGTGCTCAACGGAGAGCTATACAAACAGAGCATATCAGGAATATTGCAGAGATGCATAGCACCCGAGGATGGCAAGGAACTGCTGCGAGATATACACCAAGGAGATTGCGGACACCACGCCAGCTGGAAGGCGATAGTGGGTAAAGCTTTCCGAGCAGGATTCTACTGGCTCACAGCGGCCAGAGACGCAAAGGACCTAGTCGACAAGTGTAATGCTTGCCAAAGATTCGCGCCCATGCCACACGCCCCTGCCACTGAACTACACATGCATGATCCCAATCGCCTGGCCCTTTGCACAATAGGGACTAGACATGGTGGGGCCACTGCGCAAGTCGACACCCGGAGGATATACGCATTTGCTCGTAGCAGTCGACAAATTCACGAAGTGGATCGAGGCTATGCCAGTCACCTCCGCCAGCGCCCAATGCGCCGTGAAATTCCTCTTTTCCATTGTGTGCAGGTTTGGCATACCGCACAACATCATCACCGATAACGGCAGCAACTTCACAGCGAAGGAAACACAGGAATTCTGCGAACAGAAAGGAATCACCCTCAGCTTCGCCTCAGTGGCTCACCCGCAAACTTACGGTCTAGTCGAACGATCCAACGGACTGGTCTCAGCTGGCTTCAAGAAACGGCTACTCGATCGCCTAAACCTAGCAGCAGGGCACTGGGCAGAGGAGTTACCCTCAGTGTTGTGGAGCCTTCGCACAACTCCAAATCGATCAACAAACTACACACCATTTTTCATGGTATACGGAGCTGAAGCAGTCCTTTCCGAGGATGTCAAATTTAGTGCCCCACGCGTCGTTGCGTACAGTGAAGAAACTTCTAACAAGGCACTCGCTGAAGACGTAGATGCACTAGATGAGATACGCGATATCGCACTCGCAAGATCTGCGGTATACCAACAATCGCTGCGCAACTATCACAGTCGCCGTATACGCCACAGAGCTTTCATGGTCGGAGAATTGGTACTGCGGCACAAGCAGAAGGAAGGACACAAGCTCGAGCCACCGTGGGAAGGACCCTTCATAATACACGAAGTCATCCCTATCGGCGCGTACCGACTGAAGAACCCGAAGAGTGGTGGCATCTACTCCAACCCATGGTTGCGCACCTCCGCAAATTCTATCCTTAGAATTATCCTATTCGCAAAAATAAGGCTATACTAGCCATCTTGTAGCTCGAGGAAATACATTTCTTTTCAGGCATATCAATAAACAAACACATGGTTTCTCAACCATAGCTATTCTTATTTCTTCATTTACATGCTAAACAACAGGTATACACCCCAAGCGCACGGGGGCTATGTCTAACTAAGCATTACAGGAAAATTTACAAATACAAAGGTATAAACAAGGTTCACACCTTATAAAACACCTTATAAAATCTCGAGTGAACTATACAAGATAATAGGATATTTACATCCTACGATTACACCTAATGAGGAGCAGTCCTCTCAACCACCATTTGGTCAACCTCTTCAGAAGCCAGTCGAATGATCTCCTCCGCCGCAGGTTGCACGACTGCATAATGAGGGGTCAAATCGACTGGAGCATTGGGGAGCCTAGCCACGGAGTTAAAGTTGACCTCAGGATGCCACAACCGAACAAAAGCAAGCGCTACTTGAGCACCGCAGATAAGCTTCTGACGAACACACTCGCGAACGTTTTCTTCACCAACTCGGCCAAAAACTCTTAGCAGGTCGCTCAACCTTTCTGGAACGATACCCAGCGGATAGAACATCCGGTGCACAGAAGACAAGGCTTCGCGACAAGAATCCACAAGCATCTTCGCCTGGCCAGCCCGGTACTTCAAGGTCGCCAAAACAAAGCCTCGGCTGCAGTCAGAACATAAGTTGTTCGCATGCGGCTTCGAGCTACCTGCTTCATGGACAATGTGGTTGTCCACCCAATGAGTTTCACAAGGACCGTCAGGCTCAACAACTGCAAAAAAGAAAACTGCGCGAAAGGTTAAAAGGTGAAAAGAAGGTAAACAGTAAAGTGCTAGGGGGCTAGCATGCTTACAAAGCATGTCTTTGGTAACAGCTGCCAGCGCCTCCATCACGAACTGTTCACGCTCAGACGCAAACTTTTGCTTCGACTTAGCCACATCAGCCACTCCACGCAAAGCTTTCAGCTTGCGCTCGCCATCTGCGACACAATCACGGAGCGAGGCAAATGTACTAACAACAGCAACAAGGGGATCCACTCGTGCAGCAGATCCACTCGAAGACTCTGCGCTAGGACCCACAACTTGGAAGGAAATGAAACAAGTTCAGATACACTCCAAGACCCCACTCGAGAAACATACCACCTAGTTAACAGGTGCTCGGGTGCTACTCCCATCGGGAGCTCATAACGTTTCAATCGCAACAATCAGACATTTTAGACATCAAAGAACACTTCGATTAAAAGCAAAATACGGGAATACATCCAAATGTTCATTACATCGAAAGGGCAAAGTAAACACAGACTATCCTATAGAACTGCAGAAGTACTGCCACTCACAGCAGGATGCCCCTTGCGACTAGTGCGGGCAAGCAATTCAGATAGCTTCTTGGCAAGGGCTTCAGCCGGATCGCCAAAAGGATGAAGCGCTACCTTTCTTCCTGTCATGGCGTCGTAAGGAAGGCTCGAGTACGCCTTATCCATGCCCTCAACTCCGTGCGCCAAGGCAAACCGGATAGCAGTCTTCGCTCCGCATTCAGACTGAGCAACCGAATAAGCCTAAAGAAGATCATCCTCCACGAAAACTTTCAGAAGGCCGCCCATAAGAGGCGGAACCGCGACATCCACCAGAAGGCGCTCGTGGAATTGCGTCAACACTCGAATGGCTTCGCCAACGAGGGAGCAAATCCCACTCGCATGTTTCTGAAGCTGGGTGCAGGAGTCCGTCAAAGCATCCAATCGCCGGCTCCCAGGTAGCTCCAGTGCAACACCAAGGATATCTACAAAAGGACACCGTAAACTCCCGAGATAGCCAATTAAAATTGCGCCGCAGCAGAATTCAAGTGCAACTTACCCGCGAATTGCTGAGCCAGAGGGCGGATGATGCCAACAAGATCGTTATCATGTTTAGCACCATCATCTTCCAACTGCTTCAGCGCATCCTGGGCCTCGGCGAGCTTCCCCTCAAAGTCAGCCGAATGCTTGCGAGTGGACTCCAACTCCTTTCGGGCGGACTCCAACTCGGCCTCAAGGGTTTTCACCCGAGAGACAGCTTCAGTTTTCTCGGCCTTCAGGAGATCGACTTGAGGTGTAGAGCAGTGAATTCAGCCTCAAGAAAACCTATATGATCAAAAGAAACAACGAAAGAAAAATGGAGTGGATTAACCTACCTTGGAGAGCTTGGCCGTCCTCGACGAGTCGATCACGATCCAGCCGAAGGGCGGCGCAATCTGCCTCAGCCGAAAGCACGCGGCGACCAATGGCGGCAAGAGAATCAAGAAGAGACTTCAAAAGCACAAAACGAAGTTCGAGTTTAAGGAAAAACTCTTGAGCCTATTCACGACTGTACACAGTCGAGTATAGCCTCGGGGGCTACTCCCATCGGGAGCACTGCCGTGCACCCGATAAAATCAAGGAAAGAAAAATTTAAGCATAAACTTGAGTCCGTGGCTAACCGCAAGCGATTAACCACGGCCCCTGGGCAGTGCACACAGGATCCGCCGAGCTAACCGAAACTTCTTTGCTCGCCGAAGCCCCACCCGCGAAGCCAGGCAGTCTATAATCTGGAGCCGCAGCTGGTGGTGCTGGGCTCGGAGACTTCTGTGTGGCCTTGACGACTGAAGTTTCACCCGCAGCCGCTTCTTTTCTCTTCACAGAAGGAATAGAAGAAGCAAACTGACCAGGGCTAATGGATTGAAGCCTGTCATGAAAGAAAGAATCGAACAAAAGCATAAGGAAAACGAGAGAAAACTTTCGACTAAAGGATAATAGGAAAGGAAGAGCTCACTCATCGTCGTCGTCATCATCCAGCATATCCACATTCCAGGCGGTGGAGATCTTCGACTTGGGGGCTGGAGGAGGAAGCACGTTTAAGGGCGTCACCACGAGAGGTTGTGTCGCCTTGCCAGATTCGCCACCCAAAGAACTATCTTTGGAAGTGGCTTCATCGTCTACCTGCCGGCGGCGCTTGCGGTGATGGAGGTCGCTACCCGACTCTTCAAGGTCGTCTGAAGAGCCGTGCTCGGAGCTCGAGTCAGCCTCAACAACACTGGTGTCGAGAGCAGCCTCAACGTTGCTCGCCAGGAGATTTGAGGCATCCTCAGCCGAGACTGGTGGATAGCATGTAGCTATTTCCAAACTCTACAAGAAAAGAAGAAGAAGAAAAGAGAAAACTCAGTCGACAAACTCTCGAATGGCAAAAAGGTTAAAACAGAAAAGAGAAGAAAACTTACATCGGCTGGAGGAGTCTTTGAAGCCTCGAATGCTTCAAGAGGGCAAACCGCAAAGTGCTCGCCTACCTTCAGCTTGGTGATAGCCACGATTTTCTTCTCGAATTCGGCGTTCGAGAGGATATCCTGGCATACACGGCTAGGGTCCTGGAAACCCTGGTACTCCCACATAGTTGACGGCCTCTCTTGAAGAGGCTGGATCCTGCTCCAGAGGAAGACACTCGCCAGGTGTAGACCATTCAGCGCGACCCCTGTTGTCTGGTCGCGAAGAACTGCCACCTTCGCGAGTAGCGGAGCGACGATCCGGTTTTCTTCGGCTGAGAGCTTATGCGTCCAGGACTTCCGTCGCTTCAAAACAGCGAACGGGTGGAATTCATGAGCTCCACCCGCTCTGTTCTCAACGACATAAAACCACTTCCTCCTCCATCCCTGCGCAGAGTCGATGAAGTGCATCTCCAAGTAGGAGCTATCAGTATTTGCCTGGATTCCGAAGCCGCCGGTTCGCAGCGTCTCTCCAAGCTGGTTCTCCACCCGCGACTTCTCGCGGAAGACCCGCACTTTGAATAGGGCCTTTCAAAGGCCCTAGTGCGGGCGAATGCCTAAGAAGAACTCGCAAAGTACAATGAAGCACGAGATGTGTTGCACCGCATTTGGAGGCAGATCTTGGAGCTGCATGTCATAGACATACAGCAGTCCTAGGAGGAAGGGATGAAGAGAAAGGGAAAGACCGCGCGAGACGTGATCCGCGAAGATCACGCGCTCGTTCGCATGACGATTTGGTACCTCCTCCTTCTTGCCTAGGCGAACGCGCTTGTCGCCTTCAGGGGGCAGCAGCCCCTCCCTCTACATCTCCTTGATGCTTTTGTTGGTGGTGTTGGCGGAGCGCCAGTCGCCCGTCCTCGCGGCGGGCAGCATAGGGACATCCTCGGTCGCCCTCGATGACGAAGCAGCACCGCCACGCTTCTTGCTTCCCGCCATGAGAGCTTGTGAGTACTTGCAGAGGAGGAGATGTGCGCAAGAAAGAAGAAAGGGAAGCAAATGACCGGGAAGTTTTTATTTTCCGCTAAGGGTGGATATTTATCCAAAAGCCAAGCCCATCTGGGCCACAGATCAAGCGACGTGGCGTCCATCGCGGCTGCCACGCGTGGAGTGGAAACGAAGCGGCGGTGGAAAGCTGTTTTATGCCACGATCTTAACAGCGGATCGTGCGCATTTACTGCGTGTGGCTCGCGAAAAAAAAGGAAACGACGTCTCGTTTCCGGTCAAAAAGCTGACAAGGTGGGCCAGCATGCCCTGTTTTCACTTCGTCGCGTCCCATCGGGAGTAGTCAGAACGAACAATATGCACAATGACATCATTGCGTACATCATCAAACCCGAGTATTCCCTCGGGTAGGATCCTAAACACGAAATTTGTTTCGTATGGATACATCAAGACGCGAAAACTCTTTCGCATAAACTCCATAACACGAAATTTCTTTCGTATGGATACTTCAAGACGCGAAAACTCTTTCGCATAAACTCCATAACACGAAATTTCTTTCGTATGGACGTATCAATACGCGAAAACTCTTTCGCACAAAAGCCCTTGACACGAAATTTCTTTCGTATAGACACAACAAGGCTTCCGTACAAGAAAATTCTCTTGTATGGACAGGAAAACACAAATGCAAAATCCTTATGCGTAAATTCAAACAAGGAAAAATTCTTTACTCGCAAAGTCGTGAGGAAATATTCGCGGGTGAGCAGTCCCTGCCACTCTAACATACGATGGATACACATCTTTATCCTGGATCGTTCTGCCGACTAGGCACATCCGGATGCCGTATCCTCTCGATACGAAGGTAAGACCCAAAAGATCTTTCTTGAGGGCTTGGAATCGCACTCAAGCTGCGTCCTCTGGTAAATTTCCGTGTCAACAACACGAAGAAAAATCCTAGCGGACGCGCCGGGTACCCTCATAGGTTAAGTTCGACTCGGTAAGACCTCCACGGCCCAGTCGCAATGATCACCTCACCAGATTCGAGTTGGAGGTCTCGAGTCTGCGTAGGCCAGAACTGTTTTTGCCCTAGATGAAATTAATTGGCCCTGAGCTTTCGGGAGAGCCAAGCAACTGAGCCACATCCTTCTACGAAAAACAGCCAACACACAGACACTTTTATTTTCTCGATACTCGAGTACAAGGAGTGCATCGCACACAGGGTACACACCCTCTTCAAACGATTGAAGCCACCAGTCGAAAGGAAATCAAGACGAACTTTGAGCGTCTACCCGACAGATTCTCAGCCGAGTAAACGCTCGGGGGCTACTGACGAAGGGATGAATCCTAGACCTATCGGGTGAGCCTACCCGGTCTAAGGCCCAAGACCCAAGCTCCAAGGGAGACGCCGTGGACTGTTCTAGAAGGCTCAATGAAGGCACACCCGCAAAGCCTTGCGGGTTAAGAAAGGAAACCGGTAACCGACTTTAGGTTAGGGTTTGTATCCCCCCGGGCACGGTTTGAGACCTGGCTATCTATATAAAGCCAGGAGAACCACCGGGGGGATGACCAAGCAATACCGCACCATCAAAGCCTTGAGATCGAGATCATACCCTCGACTTGAGCATCCCCCGTTGTAACCGATCTATTCATTAATACAAATCGACATAAGCAGGAGTAAGGGTTTTACCTCTACGAGGGCCCCGAACCTGGGTAAATCTTGCCCCCTGTTAGCTGACGATTGTCATCAGCGCCTACTCGTTCTCTTACTCGAAACCCTATCGGTTCATCCGAGGGACTTGTTGATATGCATATTCGACAGAGATCAATAGAGAAATTAAACTCATCATTTTTAATGTCTATAGGAGATTTGGCAAATTCAGGATTAGGAGCAAGCTTACTCCCTCCGTTCCAATGAATAAGGCGCGCACGTATTTCGAGATTTGTGTTTGACCAAGAATTAATCCATATATATAATAGTATTTGATATAAAATCAATATCATTACAAAGTGTTTTTCAACACGAATCTAACAATGTCAAATTTGCACTATATAGTCAAGATATTGTTACTCAAATCTTTCGGTCAAAGTTTGTCTTAAAATACGTGTGCGCCTTATTCATTGGAATGGAGGTAGTATTTTTCAGAATGTTTCTCAAGCGACTTATAATTTTTTTTAGGATCATAAGCAATTTCATGACTCATATAATCTCTAAAGAATTCATCATAATGTTCAATATATTTATCAGCAAGATAGCTACCCTTACAACTCTTAGGATCAGGATATTCAGGTGATCATTCAGGTGAAGACAACAGTGACCATGGGACCAGTAGCATAAGAGAACTTGCTAGGCCTAAGCCTCAGAAATATAGCAAGCATGTCCGCCGCCGCTGCTGCTCCTATTGCTACACCCATTCTCATCACGCCTCCCAAGAGAATGGGAGTAGTGATTCTTCAGCTCCCCGAATCCTATCAGCTCCTGCATGACGACAGTCTTGCGTCCAGGTTGAAGTAGCTTAACTTCCCAGCACCCTTCCTTGCTTAACTTCCTCATTTGGCTTCATTTGATTGTAGGTGTGGGTAGCGCCAATAACTCAAGTATCTCAAGAAGGTAGCCTCCAAGGAGTGTGTCCTTGAGGTCCTCGGCTGTGAAGTTGAAGTTCTTCGTCTTTATGTTTAGAAAAGGATAGAAGATAAACATAAGTCGTAAATACTTGAGGCAAGGAGGTACTAGATACGAAGTGAGTAAAATACTTAGAAAATATCACTGTTCAAAATATCATCTGATATGCCGATTTATCGGCCAATTTATCATTTATCGGATGGTAACCGATAAGATAAATGAATATTGGTGGAGTTTATCATTCGGGCCATTTTATCGGTCTTACAAGTGATTTATCGGTCGATATGCCGATAAATTGGCCAATATATCGATTTTCCATCACAGGAGCATGTAATTAATGACATCCATCATAGAATTTTTAGTATTATTTAATACAATATATCTATATATATCATAATTTATAGATTTTACTACCGATATGATATATTTTTATAACATATTTTAGATGTTTTAGTGCTACAATTTCGAATTTACAAGAAAAATGGTTGATAAATAGTCGACCGATAAAATCGATTTATCAGCCGATAAGCCGATATATCTCTTATCATGGGCCGACCTATAAGTTAACAATAAGCGACATCCTAAACATTGGAAAATATTAAGTTTTCTTTTCTATGGTGATCGAAAGAATATTAACAACGTATTGTAAATTGGATATTCACTATAGTGAGAGATAATGCCACCCGCTAGCCAATCAGGGAATATGTCTCATGTACGTGGACATATAAAGTTTGTCCGGACAGCTTCATCTCACTATGCCGCTAGAATCCAACGTACTCAAAGGAGGTAATAACATGTCAAAGAGTGTTTTTCAACCTAAGGGCTCGAACCTACATGCAACACTTTGATTTGATACCATTTTGTAGCATCCCACCTTTTAATAAAGGTAGAATACATGTGTTATGTGCTAGTCCTTGGATCAATGCTGGCACCATAGTACAAAATTTAAAGTATCATTGCAGAAGTATCAAAATTATTACAATGAGATCCAGAATAGCCAAGTATAGGTTTATTACAAAGTGCATAGCCTTGAAGGCTAGCTAAAACTCAGAGTTCAAAATAACAGAAACATAAAGCAATGAGGCTCTATCTTCAAGCATGCGCCACTGGGAGACATGTTGGGTGTAGACTTGAGTCCACAGACTTCTCATTCTTCATCGGAGGAACCTGCACATTGGAATATGTAGCCCCCAAAGAAGGCCAGTACATTTTACTGTACTTGTGCTGGCAATATGGTGGATATAAAATGACAAGTCTAAACTACATGGATATTTGGCTTGGTGGAGTTGGGCTATTTGCAAAAAAAACAAGTTTTCTCCTAACACTTTTGAAAATGGTTTTCTTTTCAAAGATTAGCACCATGGATTGAAACCCATGAGAGCCACAACTAATGTTACTTCTTTAAAAACGGTGTTGAGATTCTTATGTCCATCCTTGTCCAGCTTCTTGAAGTTGTCCATCACCGGAGAAACAACTAAGATCTTAGTTTCTAACTCTACAGAGGTTGTGCACTTTCCGCTTTTTCCTCAATAAGCCCCAACATCCTATACACCCGGAGTGCATCAAGAAAATTAGAGAATTGAGATGCGATCTTTCAGAAGTAAGAATCCAACCCACTGGCAAGATCCGTTCCATCTATATTCTGCTACATCTGATTGTCAATCCCAGGCTGAACACTCACAACTTAGTTGATCAAGATATAACCCATATGTTAAAAGGTTGCACGTGAAGCTACTAAACTTAGAGGACTTGAAAATCTCTTTGTTCCTTGGTGTGTCATACACAAGTGTTCTCCTTCGGTGAAAAATACCATAGACATGGACCTAGGGAGCCACTCAACATAAACCAATCCTTCCACTTCCACCCAAATGTTACTTAGATTTTTTCATCAACATCAAGTAAAACAAATTTGTAGCATTGCATAGCATCTATCAAGCTCTAAGGCTATAAAATAACAAGATAAAAGGGTGGCTACACACTGCTAGGATCTTGCATAGCATAACACTTAGAAAAAAATCACCTATCATGCATACTACTCAAAAACTCTAGCAATGCATAGAAAAATAATAAGTGAGTTGATGAACAAGCACAACAAGAATAGTCTTGCTCCTACTCAAAATATAGATCAACAAAGCAAGCAATACATAAACACAAAATTCACAATAATAATACAAAAATATGTATGCATGATATGCAATGAACAATTTATGCAAAAAAAATTCAACCTACAATAATTACTAGCAATGTTATTCTCTGATGTTAATGACCATTCAAGCTACAATAATTACTAGCAATGTTATTCTCTGATGTTAATAACATGGTCATGATGCATGCAAAACAAGTTCTGAACCAAAATTCAATTTTAGACATTATTAGAGACCAAATATGGGCTATAAGTGGATTACAATTGCTTCTGTTGCGAAATTATTTCATAATAATTTTCTTGAGCCGGTATTTTGCCGGGCCTAGTATTTACAACCGTTTTGGCGAGACACTTCGTACTCATCTTCTGCGTAGCGGATGCTCACGATGAGTTGATGTTCGTGGGTAGGATGGTGCGGGGTTCGAAGAAGTCTTGTCATAGGGATTTTAGCGCGATGGTGCGGGGCCATCACAAGTGTCGGAGTGCATATCGTTGAGTAGCTGACGCCCGTGTTCGGGAGCAATCCACCTCATTAGGACCCCAAAGGTGCCTCGTCGATATGCTTCGTCGATAATGCCGAAGCTTTTAGCGTGTGTCACATGAGGTGTCAAGCATCTATCTTGTCCGCGGACAACATCCCGTTGTCGAAGTAGTCGAGGTACAACATGTTCAAGTCGGGGTTCCGAACTTTCTTCGAGCTTTGCTTCGGGTTCCCCACCCATTTGTACTATGAGATCCAAAGGGCCCATATTGGGGGGGGGGAGGGTCTGGATGGTTAGTTGTCATGCTCCTTTCAATAAGCCATGTTTGGCGTCGGCCCCTTCGTAAGATTCCGATGCGCTTTAGTCTCCCTTAGAGCTTGCACACTTCTTCTCGGTAGGCTTTCGTCTTCGTTTCCTTGCAGTATGCAGTCCATCTCCTCCATGACTTGGCCCACGACGAGCGCCAAATCCCCATACTCGATTAGGCGCCAGACACCAAGGGTCAGAGCCATGCACAATCTCCGATTTGATGATGATGGCAGAAAGCAAGGAAAGGGTATAAGAGCATGCTTGCAGACGCCAGAGCTGTTGGCGATGTAAGTGGCAGGCCGCCAATTCTTGTAAATGATGGGGATCAACGGCTGGTGGTGGTGTTTGAGCCTGAATTCTGGGGTGGACGTAGCACTGCTCCCACGACGTGTTGATGGCACGATAACGGCCGCTGGTCCTTGGATGGTAGCGGCTGATGTCAACGGAACTAAAGTAGATTTTTTTCCTAGCCGGGGTATCAGGCATGGCGGCCTACAATCTCTGTATCTATTTTCCACCCTCCAAGGTTTATCGGTCCGTGTTTATCATCACATCTACAAGGTTTATGGGTGGTTGCGTCGGCTCCGATGATTAATCGTTATCTTTTGCAGATGATATAAAGAGTGCAGACCAAAATGTGGGGAGGATTTTTTTTGCAGAGCTTCTTGCCCAAGAATAAGTCCTATTTTTTAGTAGGGGTGTTTGGAAGAAGCTATATACAATCTGTTACAAATCGTAGGCGCACAATCGATCTACCGAGGACCAAGCAATCACGGCATGATGACGACACCGAGATTTGTTAACGCAGTTCGGCGAACTCGACTATATCTGCGGGGCATGACTACGGGCGCACCTCCCCATTGATACCGCTGCACCGGCCGCCTTGGTCGCCGGCACAAGCCGCCGGCTCCCCTTGCGCGCCAGCTGCTATCAAGTCGTCAGCGACGACAAGCCCGCCGAGGCAATACAGACGCACCAGATCTCAACGCCACGCCGGTCCGGCCGCCCCTGCCACGGGCGCCGGATCGTCCCCTCGTGATCTTGTGTCTAACCTACCAGATTTCGTCGTGTCTATTTGGGCTACTCCCGGTGCCTTTATATATTAGGCCAGGTTACACGTGTCCGACTCAAACACCTAACCTTCCGTTTAATTACAAGTCCTAACGTAGCCTTACTCGTACACATATTCGACATATATTCCAACAAACTCCACCTTGACGAATATGCCCTTCGCCATCTTGAAGCCGTCATGCCGAATCGTTGTATACCTGGACTTGAACCATTAATCACGAGCTCAGTTGCTACTCCCTTGACTCCATATGACTCCACCTGCAACCGTACTTCTTTCCTTGTTTCACCACAGTCAATGCTCCCACGAAAATTAAGTTCTTCCTCACTCTTGTCTTGTGCTCCCAACTCTCCGGAGTATCCGTCCACCGCCATCACACAACGATCATAAAGTCACCATATCGACAACGCCGTTGCATCATCACCTTGGTAGCCTCGTCCTTGATCCATGTGAAAGTGAACAACTCACATATTAGGTGTCACAAATAAGAGTTACCTGAACTCATCATTCTCGCTATTGTTGACTGCATCTCTGAAACCTTGAAGAAATTTCGCCGTTGCTTTAAGTCATCTCCAGTCAAATTCACAACTGTCTCATCACCGGTTTCGCAGATTCTCCATGGCCGACTCATGTCCATCACTTGATGTCAATCCCGATAGACCCAGTCACCAACTCGAACCTGGTACTCGCCAACACTTCTTCAGAACCCGTGCACACATGCCAAACCTCAATGTCCGACCGTCCGTGCCCTGGTCCATCGCCGTGTCCCGTGCTTACCGCACACCTCGCCGCTATTACCGCGTCGAGCATCCACAATTTTGGCCAAGATCTCAAGGATGCTAACCCACATCATCTCAGGCCCCACTGCAGATAACCATCAGTCTACCCGACCGATGCCGAGTTCCACGTATCTCCCGAACCTTGACGTCCAGTCCGACCAACGTGCTTCTCGCCTTCCCGCTGACTAGGCTTCGACTCTCCGATATCTTACGTCGTAGCCTCTCCATCAGCCGAGTGGAATCGTTAGACTCCAGCTCCACCTTCAACATGCCTCCACGGTAGATGATCAGTCCACCCCGCGCCCGTTGACCTCAAGATCTCAATTGCGCTCCATCTTGAATCAACCATGCGCCATTGCATGTCGAAGCACGCATAACCATGCGTCGCGTGTTGCCACGCCACAGAATTCGGACACCATCAGCTGTCACGCTCCTAAGTCGTCGTCGCCGATCTTCACCGTCTTCTGTCCCGTCAGACTGTCCAGTCCAACCCAGCCGAACGCATCCAACCGCAATCATGCTCCACCTTGCGCCTGGTCCACATGTCGTGCACTGGCACCCTGTGTATGCATGATCCTAACGACGCTCTCGAGCACATCGTCAATCTGCCAATCCTCGGTTAAAACCCTTCCATGCTGAGCAACAAAACTAAAAAGAAACTGATCCTGGTAGCTTCTTGGGTGCATGTAGCATATGACCCACAACTCCAAAGCTCCTTTTCTCTCTCTTGTTGTCACGCCATGCAAGTAATACCACGTGACTGCAAATTGCCTTTTTTTAGTAACAAATCTCCAAGCGTACAGCCTTTGTTAATTAGCCTTGCTCCTCCACGCCTTGCACCTTGACGTTGCACACCAACACCACATGCCTGCAACACGCAGCCTCTGGCCAAACCACATGCACCGTAGATAGGCCCCAGCTTGGCTCACATGCACGGTTCAGGCCAGGAGGTTGTCTCCAATGCAACTTCACGCTGGGCCGTTTCGCAGCTGCTCCATACGCGTAATGTCCGCAGCCACCTAATCAATTTCGCCGATAACTCAACCCGACTCAAATCAGATCCTAGTTTTTCGACTCACTGCGCGTATACCTTCAGGCTGTTTTCGATCGCTGTAATAACCTCTAGATCAACAATCCGCTGCCTTTGAACCTCGCTCTGATACCACTTGTTACAAATCGTAGGCGCACAATCGATCTACCGAGGACCAAGCAATCACGGCATGATGACGACACCGAGATTTGATAACGCAGTTCGGCGAACTCGCCTACATCTGCGGGGCATGACTACGGGCGCACCTCCCCATTGATACCGCTGCACCAGCCGCCTAGGTCGCCGGCACAAGCCGCCGGCTCCCCTTGCGCGCCTGCTGCTATCAAGTCGTCAGCGACGACAAGCCCGCCGAGGCAATACAGACGCACCATATCTCAACGCCACGCCGGTCCGGCCGCCCCTGCCACGGGCGCCGGATCGTCCCCTCGTGATCTTGTGTTTAGCCTACCAGATTTCGTCGTGTCTATTTGGGCTACTCCCGGTGCCTTTATATATTAGGCCAGGTTACACGTGTCCGACTCAAACACCTAACCTTTCGTTTAATTACAAGTCCTAGCGTAGCCCTACTCGTACACATATTCGACATATATTCCAACACAATCAATCAAATCAACAATGTTGAGGCAGAGTCATTGAGTGAGAAATACTTAGAAAACTATTATAAAGAATATACCTCTAAGGCAAGGAACCATAATAATTTTGGGCCAAGAGGGGTTTTTATGGTCCGATCAACATATATCATGTTAATCCAGACATGAATCAAAAATATCTCCTTATCTATTTTTGTTGGTAGCATAGGGATTTTCAAGACTTTTAAAAGATCGATCAATGTTCATCATCAACTCTCCAAGGTTTATGGGTGGCTGCGTCGGTTAGTCATCTACTTTTCGCAGATCAAATTGTGGAGATTCTTGATTCTTATTGCAGAGCTCCTGGCCCAAAAACTAACTTTGATAAGTCCCATTATTTCAATTGGGGATGTCTAGAAGAAGCTATACATAGATCAAATCAATACTCAATGTTGAGGCAGGAATCATTGAGTGAGAAATACTTAGGCCTGCCCACAGATGTTGGAGAGAGTTTGAAAAAATGTTCAAGGTTGGACCGAGAAAACCATTATAAAGAACATACCTCTTACACCAAGGAATCCTAAATATTTTTGGGCAAGAAAGGGATTTTTTATGGTCAGATCAACATATAGAATGCCTCTGTTCAAAATATCGGCCGATATTCCGATAAATCAGCCGATTTATCGCTTATCGTTGTCTAGACGATAAGATAAATTGGCCGATATTTCGGTTGATATTTCGATATTTTGGCCGATATTTCAACCAATATTCCGATAAATCGGCCGATTTACCACTTATCGGGGGTCGACCGATAAGTTCCCGATAAGCGATATCTTGAATGCTATTCCAGAAAGGTGGATGTTCCATCTAAGATCATATTTTCTTATGGAGACTAGCCAAACAACCTCCATCAACATAGGGAATGATGATAAGTGTGTGGCCTGTGGTACGGATGATTTGTGGAAACATTTTGTTAGTGAGTTTACAATGTCCAAGTGTGTTTGGGCTTTGGCGACGTAAGAAGTGGTTGTTACCCCAACGACTAGATCTTTGAGCTAGTAGAGAAGAAATCATCCCACGAAATGATATAAATTCTTGTAACCCTCTGCAAGATTTTTTTTATTGGGAGTTTCTTGTCAGAATTGACCGTAGCTCACCAAGAAGGGTCAGAATCACATTACCAAAGTGGATTGGACCTTCATTCGGACGCGTCCAACATGGTTTATGTTGTGGCATGCGTTTATATGGGCGCATCTAACATGGTTTATGAAGGAATAAATGACCGTGGGGTGATGGAATAAATGCGCCAACCGAGGAAATATCACTAGCGGATGTTCTTAGGCCTTCCGTAATGGTAGTATCTTGGCACAATATCATAGGCAAAATGTTGATGTGGCACTATATTTATTGAGGAAAAAGGAGGTTGTTGTATTGTAACATCCCAAGTCTCAAAAATAGCCTTTAGAATGTTTTGCTCTCTGTTATTTTATGTTTTGCATCATGGCATCATGTTGATTGCATTTGTTTTGTTTGTTTTCCTTTTGTTTTCCTCTGTTTTCAGTTGTTTTCCAACTGTTTTCATTTGTTTTCCTTTGTTTTCTGTTTGAATTTCAACTCAAATTTCAAACCCTTTATTTCATCCTTGTGATGTTACAATTTCCAAAGTGAGAGTTCAAATAAAAACAACCAAATTGCTTTCATTTTATTCCATAATGCTCACTCATTAAATTGTTGGTTTGATCAATCAATTGTTTCCAAATTGCAATCAAAAACTCAACTCAAAGCACTAAAACATAATCACTTTGAAATTATGTTGATATCAAAACAAATTAATCCATTTTTTGTTTATAGTTAAAATAGGGGTCACCCTATTTAAAAGTGTGTTTATTAATGTCCATCTAATAAAGCAATTCATTCAAAATTGGGTTATTTCCAAACAGCACCAATTTCCAAGTCATTGAAACTACCAAAGTATTCTAATAATTTTGATCACTTTAATTAATAGGGTTCACCCTATGTTAAAGAGATGTTTTCCATAACAATCTTCAATACCTAAGAATGTTAAAAAAATTGGTTTAGCTAACAAACAGTAATTAAATTTGAAAACCTTGGAAAATAAAAGTTAGTTTAAGTTGCAAATTGAAAAACAAAACCAACCATTTTTTTCCACCATTTTATTAACTTAAAAACTATCCTTTTCTTCTCTTTTGTTTGCAGCAAAAAAAAAATAAAACAAATAAAAAGGAAAACGTTCAAGGGGGGGAAGAAAACCCAGCCCATCATCCAGCCCATCTCCCCTGGCCCGTACCCCCCTCTGTTTGTCTTCTTCCTCCTCCCACGTCACCTCCAGTACGAACACCTACAGAACCACACGATCTCCCTCCCCACCCCTGGATGCCATGCCGTACAGGGGTTTCTTCCTCCTTAAAGCCATCTTCCCCCTCTGCTAACCTAGAAACCCTAGAGCCCCTCTCCCTGCGCCGCCATCCTTCTTCCTCTTCCTCCTCTGCTCAATTTTCCTCTGTAGCTGTTACTGAACCCTGAACCTCACCGAATTCAGCTCCACAAGCCGCCGGTGATCGCCGCCCTCGGGTTCCTCTCCGGCCGCGGTGGGGGCGGGAATGGAACCGCCCCACCGCGGGCTTCCTCTCCACGCCCTCGGCTCGAGCCGGGAGAGCCAGGAGCTCCGGCGCCGTCCGCCGTTTTCGCCGGCCGTCGCCCCTGCCTGCTCCCTGTCCACCCCGACCACCTGCTCCCGATCGCCAAGGTGAGGTGCGCCTCCTCCTTCCCTCGCCCGATCGCCTCCCTCCTCCTCCCCTTTGGCCACACTCCCCTCCACCAGCCGCCCCTCCGGCCACCGCGGCCATGAACCACGGCGAGCGGCCGCTGCATCTGATCTTCCCTGTCGAGTACAACACGAACCGGTTCAGTTAATTCAGAAAAAAACCACCGCGAGCCACAGCATATCCTCCCTCGATCCCCTTCTCTGTCACGAAACTGCACCTAGCCCACTGGTTCCACATCCCCTAGCGCAAGCAGGAGGTGGGGGGATCGAATCCCACCCCCTGCATAATAACACATCTTTTTTATTTCGATTATCCAAACCCATAAACTTCCTGGTAATCACCATTAGGCCCCTGGCACTTATTTCTAGCCCCTGTAATAATTATTTCTAAGTCCCTAATGGTTTAAAAATGGCAGATTTGCACCCAATCTTCTAAAATGCATAAGAAATTCATCCCAACTCCAAATTCAACATTTTTGATATGTTTTCAATACCAAATTAAATGATCTATCCAAATATAAAATTTGTTTACTGTTTTGAATATTTTAAATTGGTGCAATGTTTGAAAACTTGTCAAATTCACTTAAACTTGCAAAATTCATAACTTGTTCATAAAAATTCCAAATTTCACAAACCAAATATGTTTTCCAATCAACTTTTCATGTACTTTCCAAATATAAATTTTGTTTGATGTTTTGAATAATTTAAATTGCTGAAAACAACTGTTTCTTATTTGTTGCATTTAAAATTGCCAAAATAATAACTTGCTCATTCTAAATCCAATTTCAACAAATGAAATATGTTTTCCATGCAAAATTAAACCCTCTTTCCAAATATAAACTTTGTTTTCTGTTTTGAATAATTAAAAATTGGTTAAATAATTTAAACCTTGTTTAATTCATTTAAAATTGGTAATTTCATAACTTGATCAAAACAAATTCTTTTGGGACATATAAAATATGTTTTCCAACCCTAAAAGTATAAACTTTTCAAATATGAATTTGGTTTAATGCTTTGAACAAATAAAAATTCAAATAAGTTCATGTTTGAATTAAATTCATTTAATTCTTGCTTAAACTTGTTTAATTCATAAATAATTCATTTGAAATCCTTTTGCAACAAGTGAAACATGTAATCCAACTAAAATCTTGTTTTCTTTTCAAATATAAACTTTGTTATCTGTTTTGAACAATTTAACATGATGAAAACAACAAATGCTTGTGTGACACCTTTAAGTAACCAAAATTTCCTAACTTAATGAATGAATTTCCAAACTTGGTAAACCTTATTTCTATTTGATTCTATTGCTGTTATTTTGTTGTTTTCCTCATCCATGCATCATGCTAATTCACTTACACAATGTGATTAGTTGTAAAACAATTAATTCCACCATAATTCATGGGCTTTTCAGGTGCAACTCAAATTGCATGTGGGTCCATTTAATCCCGTTTCTATCTTGTCAACTAGTTTATTTCTATGCATCAATTAAATGGTCATGCATCATCCCATGTTTGTGCACTATGCCATGTTATTGATTGTTTATCTTTCTGCCTTGTTTGTTTGCTTCTTCCCGGATACACGACGACGTTGAGACCGACGATACTTACGACACCCCTTCTAAGGAGTTAGCTCAGTACCAGGCTACTGGGTTTTGCAGGTGTCGGATATATACTGAATAGGGGTATAGAAGATGGTAGACAAAAGAGCCGGACTACCAGGGTGGCCTGCATGGTAATGGGCTTAGGTCCATTGGGCGGCCCAGTAGTTCGGCGCGCAGAAGACGGATTCTAGAAGAACCCGGATCACGGCCCACGTGATCTGGCTTGGAGGAGAAGACGGATTCCTTATTTTCCAAGTTACAAGTTAAACGTAGTCTTCTAGGTTTCTGGTTCTGTAAGCCCTAAGCCGGCTATTATATAAAGCCGGACGGGAGATAGATGACATAAGTTAAGTTAGACACAAGCTAAAGCTCCACGCAACTCGCCGGGAAGTTCATCCTCGTCGAGTAGCTAGATCTATTCCCTCACACTGTAACCCTGTTATACGGGCTTTAGTCCCAATTAGTGAGAAGTGCAGGAATAGGTACGCCGTACTGTCGCGACGTACCGAACCTGGGTAAAATCCCGTGTTCTGTGTTACTACGCTATCCCGTTACCCCACGTCTCTACCGTAGTCTCATGGCACCCCAGTCTATGAAAACTACTACGATGTCTCGACAGTTGGCGCCCACCGTGGGGCAAACGACGTCAGGCGTGAAGTTCCGATCTGGGATATTAGGCGGAATTGGAAGATCGATCACTGTGGGAAGCTTGGAATTCGACGACGACGTCGGGCGCTTCCTCGACAACGGATCCTACATACCGGCGCAAAACCACCTGGTAAGTGCCTGCGTTTTACCGATTGGATCTGCTAACATCTTTATCGGATTAACCGCGGAAGCAATGGGGTTTTGCGGTGAAAGCAAGTATTTCCCACCCGCCCTATACCCAGTCGAAGACGACTATGATGCCGGATTTTGCTCAGATCGCCGACAAAACAGTGATACGCACTTTATCGGCATGGTGCAATCCGAGATCGCTGAAAACACGGATGACGGAAATCCCGTGCAAGAGGCAGACAACAATACACCCGTCACAGAGACGGAGGAACCAACACCCGTCACAGAGACGGAAGATCCGACATCCGTCAACCAGACGATGAACTCGGAAACAGAGTCCGTGCTTGCCGCCATAGAGGCGAGATTGGAGTCGGAAACCGGATCGGATAACTTCGACTCCGAAGACGAAGACGATGATGCCTTCGTAAGAAAAGTTAAGTCCTTTCAAGAGGGATTCCATGAAGTGCTAATGGCAAAACCAGCTGATACAACGTGTGCCGACAGCCAGGAAAGCCCTAAAACCCCTCCGCCAGTGGAAGAGAGGGAAGACGGAGAAACTTCTCCGATATTCCCTAATGTCAAGGAGATGACAGAGGATGAACCTGTCAAAAAACCTCCGTCTTCCAAGAAAAAGCACCGTGCTTGTAAAAAACTCCAGTACAAACTCCGGAAGAAAAAGTCAGCTGATCTCGCTGATGAAAACCTGGAAGTTGGAGATATTAGTGGCACAAAGCCCGCGGAAAAGAAATCTAAGGAAATCACTGCTCCGCCTATGACAGAACTGGAAGAGCAGGAACTATTACAAACTCCAGTGGGACCCAATGAACCCCCTGAGATGCTGGAAGCCAGGAGACAAGCTTTCCAACGGCAACAGCAACATCTGCTTAGATCTCGGCAACATCTCCAACAAACCCATAATGACATCAAAGTCATGAAGGAAGAAATAGAGGAGTGGGAGAGAAAGCATAGATCTGCCTTAAAACCTACTAGGTTACCCGGAATCGCAAAACCGGAAGAACTGCCGCCAAAAGAAAGGTTTTATAACCCAGCTTGGCAAAAGCAGTTAAACGGCAAAGATGCCAAGGGCGAACCAATATACAAAACCGCAGCAGAAAACGCGGAAGCAGCGTTCGCCATCCTAAACAATGATCTGTACTCCAACGGGGAAAAACTCCAAGGGGTGTATGCTTTCCTAGGAAAAGCATTACAGCAACAACAGCGAGGACAAGAGCGATCAGGGAGGCTGCATGATAATTCCGCCCTCTGCAAAACTGTTACTTCCGCTGCTGGAGCACCTGGACCGGAAGAACCCGGAGATTCGGATAAAAAAGAGGATCCGAGAAAAGACAAGAAAAACCCCGACAACCGGGACGCAGCGTCTAGAACCGGACCTCATCTCCCGAAAGATGGATATAAACCACACGATCGGGAAGACAAAAACCGGAATGACGGCAAAATAATGCCACCTCCGAGAAACCCAGCTGAAAAAGCCGGAAGATACGATACACCTCACAGACGTGAAAGATCTCGGACACCGCCTAAAGATAAGGAAAGGTACAGGAGCAGGACTCCACCTAATCCCAGAGGGCGTGACAACGGAAGAGATAGAGATAACCTCGGAAAAGCGCGTCCGCGCAACAATGGAAAAGAAAGGAGCAGATCCCCTTCTGTCCATTCAGCCGGGAGATATTCTGCACATATTGATAGAGCAGAAAAGGATGATCTATACTTTGGTCCTAAGTGTTTTACTGACAGGATCCGAAGGATAACCCTGCATTCTGGCTTCGCCAAAGTTGGTCCAACCTACCAAAAGTATACCGGCAGTACAAACCCGGATACCTGGCTTTCAGATTATTACACAGCCGTCCAAATCAACAACGGGACAGACCTGGAAGCTGTCAAGTTTCTTCCCCTAATGTTGCTAGACGGAGCCAGAGATTGGATCAATGGTTTACCATCAAGAACTGTCGACAGTTGGGATGATATGGCGAGAGTATTTACTCAGCATTTTCGAGGAACATACAAACGCCCAAATAGCATCAACCAGCTGAACCGTTGCACCCAATTTGAAGACGAACCATACGTGGATTTCATCTCCAGATGGACTGCAATGAAGAATAGTTGCTCTGGAGTAACTGACGTACAAGCAATGCATGCTTTCGTCAATGGCCTAAAACCCGGACTTGTACCGTTCATGGTTGGTTCTAAAAAGCACAAAGATCTCGGATCTATGCTTACAACCGCTAATGAGCATGCTGCAGCCGAAGACGATATCAGAGAAAGAGGAGGCAATATTGAGTCACTGATACTGGCCAAGAAAACACCTCGTTCTGATAAAAAAGGAACTCCGGAGTCAACAACAAAGCCCAAGGAAGTTAACATAGCCTTTGGAGGAGAAAAGGTGAACAAGTGGAAAGGCCGCAGTCCAGATCCAATCAATTACACTCCCGAAGAATGGGAGAGAATTAAGTCGGAACCCTGCGTCCACCACTCTCAGTTTGGGAAACCAACCCACACAAACGCGCAATGCCGGCTAAACAAGCATATGAAAGGCAATGCAGGATCCGGAAATAAAGGGAAGGGTTCTAAGAGGAAACCTGCCAAACAAAAGCCAGAAGCTGAAAAAGAAGACAGTGAATCGGACACTGATGACAAAATCCAGGAACAACAGCGAAAAGGCGAACCCAAATTTCCGAGAGTTGACGGAGAAGCAATGTTAACTTTCCTAGCAACACCGTCAGCAAAGATGGCCAAAAGGACACTTCGAGAAATAAACGCGGTTGTTCCTGCAACCCCAAAATTCTTGAAGTATTCCAACACACCGATAATCTGGGATCAGTCAGATCATCCCGGAAATATCCCTGAACCCGGCACACAAGCTCTTGTTGTAAGCCCTATTGTTCAAAACACTAGGCTAAGAAGAGTGCTGATGGACGGAGGATCCAGCATCAATATAATGTACCTGGATACACTGAAGCATTTGAAGATATCCGAGTCCCAGCTCAACTACAGCAATATACGCTTCCATGGCATTGTTCCTGGCAGGCAAGCACGATCCCTAGGAGAAATTTCCCTAGATGTCACCTTCGGAGATAAAGATCACTTCCGGCAGGAAAAAGTATCCTTCGAAGTAGTGCCGTTCGAAAGCGTGTATCACGCAATACTCGGACGTCCGGCTTTCGCCAAATTTATGGCAAGATCCTGCTATATCTACAACAAGCTGAAGATGCCAGGACCCAAAGGAGGAGTAATCACCATTGCCGGTGATTTCAAGCTGGCAAACGAGTTGGAGAAGCAAAACGCCCTTTGCGCTCAAAGAGTTATAGCTCAGGAAGAACTGAAGGAGTTAGCCAAGGAGGTATCACCGAAAGAAATGCCGGCAGGAAAAGAAACTCGGAAGCCAACAGATAGCTTCAAGGCGTCCGAGAATACAAGACAGGTAATCCTAGATCCCAAAGATCCGACAAAATTTGTCGTAGTAGGGACTGGGATGACCGACAAATAGGAAGGCGAGCTCATCAAGTTCCTCCGTGAGAACTGGGATATTTTCGCCTGGTGTCCAGCTGACATGCCAGGCGTACCCAGGGAACTTGCTGAGCAACAACTCAAGGTTATTCCCGGATCGAAACCCGTCAAACAAGGTCTCCGTCGATTTGACGGAAGAAGACGGAAGGCTATTGGCAAGGAAATTATCCGGCTTTTAGCAGCGGATTTCATCAAGGAGGTAATCCATACTGACTGGTCCGCAAATCCGGTATTAGTACCGAAGAAAGACACAACTTCCCTCAGAATGTGTATAGATTACACAGGATTGAACAAGTTATGTCCGAAAGATAGGTTCGCACTGCCGCGAATCGATCAAATAATAGATGCCACTGCAGGCTCCGAGCTTTTATGCTTTTTGGATGCATACTCCGGGTACCACCAAATACGCATGAAAAAGAAAGATCAAATCAAGACTTCGTTTATAACCCCGTATGGGACGTATTACTATGTAACCATGCCTTTTGGCCTGAAGAACGCAGGTGCAACGTACCAGCGTTGCATGCAACGTTGTTTGCATAGTCAGATTGGAAAAAATGTCCATGTTTACGTGGACGATATTGCTGTCGTAACCAAGGAAAAAGATACACTCCTTGAGGATTTGCGAGAAACCTTCGAAAACTTGCGCACTTACAAGATGAAGTTGAATCCATCTAAGTGCGTATTCGGGGTTCCCTCAGGAAAACTTCTGGGTTTCATCGTTTCTCATACAGGAATAGAAGTTAACCCGGAAAATATTAAGGCAATCTCGAACATCTCAGAACTTACATGTGAAAAAGATGTCCCAGAATTGCCGGGTTCCGCCACAGCCATAAAAAGATTTCTTAGTTGGCTGGGGGCTAAAACCTTACCATTTCACAAACTGCTGGAGAAGTTCGACAAGGTCAAGTGGATTGCGGAAGCCTGGGAACGTATAGAAAGTTATGTACCTTTCCGTACTTAGTTCAATTTCTATGTAAACATCTTTTGAGATCATGAAATAAAGTTGTCGGAATGCTGTCATCCATATTTCTTATAAGTGCAAAGTGTTTCCGCCTCATCTATTTCCCAATGATCTTACAAATTTCTCAACGTTAACCCGAATTGTGCTTGCGTACTCGGCGTTACATAACTGAATGATTTTTCAGCCTTTTAACGGCTAAAGGAAACTTGAATTGCCTGTGTGCCCAAGTTTCACTTAAAACTTTCCTTGTTTCTCTAAGTCTTATCTGATTGTGCGTATGCTGGGTTACTGGAACTAGTTAGTAAAAATGCCTTTAGCATGATTCATGTTTCCGAGTTTCAAAACTGATTGGTTCGTCCCCAGTTACTCGGCATAACGATTCATAATGCTATTTGAGCCATTTCAAACACTAAGGACAGTTAAAGCATATACATCAGAGAACTTAGAAGATAAAGGAATGGTAAAGTCCAAACAACTTGCAAAGTAATTTCATAGGTTAAACTGCAAAAGGCGGAATTCTCATTAATATAAAAGAAGCATTACATTTCAGATTACATTAAAAGGACAGTAATGCTCCTATTGTCTATTTTTTCTATCCAGGTTCCAGGTAACCTTTCAAGAATCCGACTCCTCCTCGCTGCTTTCTTCGTCGGGGATTGGAGGAGCTTCCTCTTCTGGATAGTTGACGGCGACATTTACCATGGCGGCAATCTGGGTGGCGTGGCCCTTAACTTCACCAAAGATGGTGGTTCGTTGCGCATCCGTGTATCCCTGAGGGACACCGGTGGCCACACGCCAGGATTTTGGCACTAGGATAGTGCATGCGCATAAGGCCTAAGGCCATGCGCGCACCACCCCGTGCAGCGGAGCGGAGAATAGACTCCTTGGACTCCGCCACCTCCATGATGATACCCGGAAGTTTTTCAACCTCCGAGCATTCCCCAGATTTATCGGGAAGAAACTTGCCTACTAGCTGCGTTGCAGCAGCCTTCATCAAATTCCATGTCTCCCCGAAAGCTCGGATGCCTGCAGCCCGAGTGCCATCTGGGGTGTCTCCTGTTTGATCCAATAAAACATACAAAAGGGTTAAGCAGACAAACAGAGAAAGCAAAACATGGAAATATGAGGAAAAGGGTAAGGAATTTACCGATGAGCTTGTCGATCTCGGAAACTTCCTCCAGGCGAAGGTTCAGAGCTTCGGTCAAATCCTGAATGGTGGATTTGTCTTTCTCCGCCTGTTCGGAAGCCTTGGAATTCGCCATTCCAAGAGCCAGGTTGCTGGCTTCCAGGTCTTGTTGAGCTTTCACAAGATTCTTGTGAAGCTCAATGTTCTCATTGCGGAGAATTTCGGCGTTGCCAGAATCTTCCGCTGCTTGCTTAGCCTGAGCTAAGGCAGCTGAAAAGCAAGGGAAAATCCGAGTTGATCAATTTCCTCGGGAAAAAACTTAGACAAAGTCTTAAATCGGAAATTTCAAAACGAAAAAGCTTACCTTTCGTTTCCGTCAAAGCGAGCTGAGATGATTCCAGCTCCGCCTCCTTCTCCTCAAGAATAGAAAGAAGACTTCGAACTTCTTTATTCTTGATGGTGAGCTTCCTGAAAACTTCCAGGTTATGGCCTCGGAGGTTTGCTGAAACACAGCAAGGAAAAGTATGGTTAACAAAAAACATCAAAGCAAAAAAGCATGCATTTTGTTTAATGCTTGGGGGCTAGAGTTACATACCTGGCTCATGCGCTGCAAACCTGCTAAGTTTTCTTGGAATTCTTTCGCGTAGTGATTTCCGGCTGCGTCCAAGCCGTCATTGATAGCCTTAAAATCCTTGTCAAAGGTGGGGATTTCCTCGTCGAAAGTCCGAGAAGATTTCCCCACCTCTGGAGCCGCCCTTTCCCTCATGTCCGACTCGGACACAACGGGCTGGCTGGGCTCTGGGGGCTTGGTGGTGGTGGCTGCAGTAGGCTCTTCCGCCATTGTCTGCGGCGTATCCGGGGCGACGGCGGGAGATGGTTGGCTGCCTCGGTTGGAAGAAACTCTGAGTTTCTTCAGCTTTCTCGGCTTCAGGTTGGAGGGGGGTAGGCTAAAAACCAAAAACCCGAAAAAGGTTAAAACACCGAAGATGGACGAAAAAGATCCCATAAAAGAAAAAACCCAGAAGAAAATAACCTGGAAGTGGCGACGGGGATTCCGTCAAGGTCGATAATCTCATCCGAAGAAATTATCTTCTTGCGCTTGCGCCCACCTGTAGTGGCGGTGCGCAGCGCATCCAGCTCGGCCTCGGAGGCTAACTCCGAGTCTGGAAGATCCACAAGCTGTCGGAAAAACCAATCAGAGTCAAAAGGTAGATTATCCAGGAAGTGAGATTATATCCAAATGACGGAAAATTTACCTTAGGAGCTGGGTTGTCGGCCGTGTACATTGGCCGACTCTCCGTGTATTGGTCGCGCGATGCGACCAACTGATTGATGCGCCGCCTAAGTTCCTTTGCGGGCCAATCCTTGTCGGCTGTCCGCATTGGATCCTTGGCTCCCGTGTATTCACACAGGAGACGGCCTCCGTGGTTTGCTAATGGCTGAATCCGCCTATCCAGCCAGCAATAGACCGTGTCCATACCGGTCAAAGGAGGTTTGGAGGAGGTGAGCTTGGCGATGCGCCTCTTGATCCTTAGCAGATCTGGCGGCAGAACTTGGACGGCCTCTGTTACCCAGTTATCCTGGGGAACGGCGGCGGAGTTCACAAAAGGTGGAACCCCGACGGCCTAAAAAGGCCGTCGGGATGATAGAAAAAAGAACCCGTCCAAAATTTGACGGATTCTGAAGTTTTGATTTTGGGGAACCAATCCTCTCGGAATCTCCGAAGAGTAAAGGAAATGGTCCCGCAATTTGGGAGTGCGCCCTCCGAAGAGTTACGCTTGACCCCAAAGCAGTACAGCCAAAAATCTAACCTGGGCTCTATCCCTAGGTAACCTTCGAACAAGGCCTGGAAGCCGGCCATGTACAGAATGGAATTGGGAGGAAGGTTGTGAGGTTGGATGCTGTAATGTGACAGAACCTGGAGGAAGAAAGAGGAAGGTGGGAGCCCCATACCTCGTAGAAGGTGGGAGGCAAGAAGTACCCTTTCGCCTTCTTGTGGCATGGGTTCGGTCTCCTCTTCCGGGAGCCGCCATTTCTTTTTGAGCACCAAACCCTCCTTCTCCAAGTTTGGAAGGAGAGCCGGGGGAATACTGTAGGTACTCCAGTTGCCTGCAGTTTCCTCTTCCTCATCCGCTCCGGCGGCGGCGGCGGCCTTCGCGGCGGCGAGTTTCTCGCCAAGGAGCTCGATTTTCTCCTCCGCCGTTTCAAGTGCGAACGGCGGAGTTGTGGTGGCGCTTGGGCCCGCTACGTCCGCGGCGGCGGAAGCGTTTCCTCCGCCCGCCGCGGATGCCGTGGCCTTTTCCGGCTCGCCGCCGGCATGCTTGGGCGACCCTAGCTGTGGATCTAGGTCGCCCAAAAGTTCGTCGATGGAGGCGCGAGCCGGTGAGGACGACGGAGAAGCCATCTCCCTTGGTGATGTGTGTGTGCGCTCCGGCGTGCAAAGAGCTCGTCGGGGCAAGGTCTCGTTATCGCTCTCAAGCTCGCGTTCGCAACAATGGTGAGGGCAGTGATGGAGTGAGGAAAGATTTCCGATGACGACGAGGACGGCTATTTATAGCCTGAAAACCTCTAGATACGTGCCAACGGCTCTTTCGAACGTTGGATGTTTGACGCGTGTCAACCACCGGAAAATCCGGGAAACGGAACGACAGAGGAATGATGGTTATCTCCTCGTTTCCCGTGAGAATCTGTCAGAGATACGTTACAGGGTTTCCCGCGTGAAACCAAGCGGCGCTTGCGTCAGCATGATTAAGGCGCTGATGTCATAAGTTCCTTTTCCGCGAAGGATCGCGAGAAGAAAAGCCGGATTTTCATAGTTCCGAGTTTTATGTTACCATCTCCTTCAAAAGGAAAGAAGAAAGAATCAAGACTGTTGAATCAAGTTTTCCCGGACAAAATGTATTTGACGAAAGGCGGAGTTTCAGAGTTTTGATCCTTCCTGGGGGCTACTGTCGGATATATACTGAATAGGGGTATAGAAGATGGTAGACAAAAGAGCCGGACTACCAGGGTGGCCTGCATGGTAATGGGCTTAGGTCCATTGGGCGGCCCAGTAGTTCGGCGCGCAGAAGCCGGATTCTAGAAGAACCCGGATCACGGCCCACGTGATCTGGCTTGGAGGAGAAGACGGATTCCTTATTTTCCAAGTTACAAGTTAAACGTAGTCTTCTAGGTTTCTGGTTCTGTAAGCCCTAAGCCGGCTATTATATAAAGCCGGACGGGAGATAGATGACATAAGTTAAGTTAGACACAAGCTAAAGCTCCACGCAACTCGCCGGGAAGTTCATCCTCGTCGAGTAGCTAGATCTATTCCCTCACACTGTAACCCTGTTATACGGGCTTTAGTCCCAATTAGTGAGAAGTGCAGGAGTAGGTACGCCGTACTGTCGCGACGTACCGAACCTGGTAAAATCCCGTGTTCTGTGTTACTACGCTATCCCGTTACCCCACGTCTCTACCGTAGTCTCATGGCACCCCAGTCTATGAAAACTACTACGATGTCTCGACAGCAGGCAAGTTATCACTCACATGAACCACTGTGTTCCTTTCAACATTGGTTACCGATACTTTCCGTTGTTCTTCTCTGCTAGCCTTAGTAGTAGTTGTTTCTGTTACGAACCTATCACATGAATCCCTTAACCCTGATATTGCCTCACCTCCACTCCTATCACCCCTTTGGTTGAGCCAGTGTCTTACTAGCATGCTTAGGTTGCTTTTGCTCGAGTCTGTTACCCGTTACTTTCTGTTACTACTTCATTATGTTCTGGGGGCTCGATGGTTAATCAATCAATCATGCTAATGTTATTGTTAAATAATAATTTGATGATAAGGCACCGGCAGGAGGCCCTTTGTGGTTTTGAGGCCTGCTAGTGTCGACCCTAATAGGAAAAGGGTCTTGTCTACTGATCCATGATGAGCGCACTAACCGCATGTGGGAAGCGAGTATGGGCGCCCCCCTCAATTTGACTCGATTCGCATCTCGTCCAAATCGCCTCATTTAGTTCGGGTTTTCCATTTGCTGCATGCATGATCTTGCGAGCCCTTGGTACCCGGGTGGAACTTTCGTAGTCGGCATATAGGGGGACACGGTCTTAGAGTGCTATGAGGGTCCCTTTTCTTCGGGGCTTGATTAGCCGTGCGCCCAAGGTTCTTTGGGCTTGATGCGAAGAAGAGTCGAGTTGTGTTGAGTGCCCCGCTTGGTGGAAGGGCCTTTCCATCTGGCGGGTTATTCATGCGTGTACGACCAAATTGGTGCAACCCTGCAGGGAAAATCTTCTCGAGAAGCCGTGTTTTCCGCGGTTATGGATTACTTGGTGAAAGTACTGGCTAACAAGTACTCAGGACAACTTAAACATAATGATCAAACATGTTACACCCAATGATTAATAACTTGACTAGTAATAGGTTGATGACACAATAACCTGATTCACCTTTAATACAACTGTGTGAGTTATCCTCGGATTGCTTCTTTGGATAAGGGGCGAGATCCAGGATGGGTTTGTTTGAAGTTATCTTTCAGTTGGTTACAATCCTCGATCTTATCCCTTTTCTGTTAGCCGGAAGTGGTAGAATCTCTGTAGTTGGTTAGTGCAGCCAGTTGCAGCATCTTCTATATCCCCTTTCTTCCGTTGAACCCAAGGCATCTGTGCTTGGTGTTGACGGGTTACACTTTGGTGAACTGTGAGTCTTGCTTGCCAGTACGTTTATGTACTGACCCCTTTGGGGCTGTGGTTTCCGCAGACCTACGCTTCCGAGGATCTACATGAGGGCTACTACGTGGAGTATGACGAGACTGCTGACGAGTAGATAGCGGACCCGGGCAGAATCCGAGACTTCGTGGATGGGCTCCGTCTTTTCGTTTCCGGCCTCTTAGGCCTATTTGGATCTTGTCTGTACTCAGACATGTTGAATGCTTCCGCTGTGATGTAATGATGAATTGTTGGGGCATGTGCCCTCTGAATGATTGTATTTGCTATCTCTGCTCTAATGAGAGCCATTTGCAACTTATTTCAATCGTTTGTGTCGTAGAGATCTGTTGTGATATCAGTTGTTCAACGCCGTTGACGTACCATGTGTGTATGGTTTGAAGTACGTCAATGGAAGTGTCCTGATTTCTATGGGATAGTTTACATCGACGGTGAACAGTAACGGTTGGTTGTCGCACATAAGTGCTGGCCTACTCGTAAGAGGACGCGGGTGCCGGTAAGCCCCGTAATCCAACCAAAATACTGTTCAGTTCGTACGGTGAGTATCCCCTAGAAGTCCGGGTGCGACAAATGGTATCAGAGTCTGTCTGCCTGTAGGATCCCTTTTTACTGGTCGCAGTTGAGTCTAGAAACTATTTTGTAGCTATATAGGAAAAATGAAACGTGAGAGTAGGAATTCTGTTCTTTTTCTTCTTTCCCCACCCACCCTCCCTTTTCTGGTAAGGAAGTGCAACGTTGTTTTTTCCCTTCTCATCTAAACTTTCAAGTTAGGATTTCACGAATTCTGGTTTCTCTAGGATGGTTATACCTACTAGACCATAGGAATGGAGGTGGTTGTGACATGATTTATCATGTTGCCTACTCACGATTGAGAACGGAGGCGTGTAAGCCCCGGAAGCAGATCCTCTATTCCTTAAGCAGTAGATATTTATCCTTTAGAAGCCCGGATGGGTTTTCCGTAGTACCTCAGGAGTGTTTTGACCTTGTTTTCCCGGTGTTGCTTCGTTATCCTGTCCTCCTAAACATTTCCATTTCGTCCGTTGAAATCTTGTTGTTGTTTTCCACTTCAAATCTTCTACCGGCGTCTAATCAAAACTTCCTCGTAAACTCTTGAACAACTAAAGTGTTATTTCATACCGGAGAATCACATTCCTTTGTGTCAACAATCTTTTCCACAACATACAACCTAATTCTGGTTCCACTAAGCAATCAAATCTCTGTTCACTCCCCGGGATCTCAAATGTTGACTTCCAAGATAAGTAAGAACAATCCAATTCTAATGGGAGGCCACATATTCCTCGTTACTCTCATGTTGATGATTCTGACATTGATGTTATTCTTGGTGTTGCATTGATGTCAATAACTCTGTTCCACCCTTATTACAGATAGTCTATTCAACAAATGAATCAAGTTCTATCCAGCTATACACCCTAAATACAAAACCTCTCCCTTTATTTGAAAATGTTCCGGTGGTTTCCAAATTCCCTGACGTCTATCCACTGTGCACGATGTGTTTCACGTGTCACAGCTCAAGAGGATCTCCCCAAGAAGTTTCCGGACCTTTTCTTTTCTCAGTACGAATCTCGGGGCGCGATTCCTTCAAGGGGGGGCGTTTTGTAATATCCCAAGTCTGAAAAATAGCCTTTAGAATGTTTTGCTCTCTGTTATTTTATGTTTTGCATCATGGCATCATGTTGATTGCATTTGTTTTGTTTGTTTTCCTCTGTTTTCAGTTGTTTTCCAACTGTTTTCATTTGTTTTCCTTTGTTTTCTGTTTGAATTTCAACTCAAATTTCAAACCCTTTATTTCATCCTTGTGATGTTACAATTTCCAAAGTGAGAGTTCAAATAAAAACAACCAAATTGCTTTCATTTTATTTCATAATGCTCACTCATTAAATTGTTGGTTTGATCAATCAATTGTTTCCAAATTGCAATCAAAAACTCAACTCAAAGCACTAAAACATAATCACTTTGAAATTATGTTGATATCAAAACAAATTAATCCATTTTTTTGTTTATAGTTAAAATAGGGGTCATCCTATTTAAAAGTGTGTTTATTAATGTCCATCTAATAAAGCAATTCATTCAAAATTGGGTTATTTCCAAACAGCACCAATTTCCAAGTCATTGAAACTACCAAAGTATTCTAATAATTTTGATCACTTTAATTAATAGGGTTCACCCTATGTTAAAGAGATGTTTTCCATAACAATCTTCAATACCTAAGAATGTTAAAAAAATTGGTTTAGCTAACAAACAGTAATTAAATTTGAAAACCTTGGAAAATAAAAGTTAGTTTAAGTTGCAAATTGAAAAACAAAACCAACCATTTTTTTCCACCATTTTATTAACTTAAAAACTACTCCCTCCGATCCATATTAATGGTCGCTAAATCGGATGTATCTAGCACTAAAATATGTCTAGATACATCCGATTTAGCGACCATTAATATGGATCGGAGGGAGTATCCTTTTCTTCTCTTTTGTTTGCAGCAAAAAAAAATATAAAACAAATAAAAAGGAAAACGTTCAAGGGGGGAAGAAAACCCAGCCCATCATCCAGCCCATCTCCCCTGGCCCGTACCCCCCTCTGTTTGTCTTCTTCCTCCTCCCACGTCACCTCCAGTACGAACACCTACAGAACCACACGATCTCCCTCCCCACCCCTGGATGCCATGCCGTACAGGGGTTTCTTCCTCCTTAAAGCCATCTTCCCCCTCTGCTAACCTAGAAACCCTAGAGCCCCTCTCCCTGCGCCGCCATCCTTCTTCCTCTTCCTCCTCTGCTCAATTTTCCTCTGTAGCTGTTACTGAACCCTGAACCTCACCGAATTCAGCTCCACAAGCCGCCGGTGATCGCCGCCCTCGGGTTCCTCTCCGGCCGCGGTGGGGGCGGGAATGGAACCGCCCCACCGCGGGCTTCCTCTCCACGCCCTCGGCTCGAGCCGGGAGAGCCAGGAGCTCCGGCGCCGTCCGCCGTTTTCGCCGGCCGTCGCCCCTGCCTGCTCCCTGTCCGCCCCGACCACCTGCTCCCGATCGCCAAGGTGAGGTGCGCCTCCTCCTTCCCTCGCCCGATCGCCTCCCTCCTCCTCCCCTTTGGCCACACTCCCCTCCACCAGCCGCCCCTCCGGCCACCGCGGCCATGAACCACGGCGAGCGGCCGCTGCATCTGATCTTCCCTGTCGAGTACAGCACGAACCGGTTCAGTTAATTCAGAAAAAAACCACCGCGAGCCACAGCATATCCTCCCTCGATCCCCTTCTCTGTCACGAAACTGCACCTAGCCCACTGGTTCCACATCCCCTAGCGCAAGCAGGAGGTGGGGGGATCGAATCCCACCCCCTGCATAATAACACATCTTTTTTATTTCGATTATCCAAACCCATAAACTTCCTGGTAATCACCATTAGGCCCCTGGCACTTATTTCTAGCCACTGTAATAATTATTTCTAAGTCCCTAATGGTTTAAAAATGGCAGATTTGCACCCAATCTTCTAAAATGCATAAGAAATTCATCCCAACTCCAAATTCAACATTTTTGATATGTTTTCAATACCAAATTAAATGATCTATCCAAATATAAAATTTGTTTACTGTTTTGAATATTTTAAATTGGTGCAATGTTTGAAAACTTGTCAAATTCACTTAAACTTGCAAAATTCATAACTTGTTCATAAAAATTCCAAATTTCACAAACCAAATATGTTTTCCAATCAAATTTTCATGTACTTTCCAAATATAAATTTTGTTTGCTGTTTTGAATAATTTAAATTGCTGAAAACAACTGTTTCTTATTTGTTGCATTTAAAATTGCCAAAATAATAACTTGCTCATTCTAAATCCAATTTCAACAAATGAAATATGTTTTCCATGCAAAATTAAACCCTCTTTCCAAATATAAACTTTGTTTTCTGTTTTGAATAATTAAAAATTGGTTAAATAATTTAAACCTTGTTTAATTCATTTAAAATTGGTAATTTCATAACTTGATCAAAACAAATTCTTTTGGGACATATAAAATATGTTTTCCAACCCTAAAAGTATAAACTTTTCAAATATGAATTTGGTTTAATGCTTTGAACAAATAAAAATTCAAATAAGTTCATGTTTGAATTAAATTCATTTAATTCTTGCTTAAACTTGTTTAATTCATAAATAATTCATTTGAAATCCTTTTGCAACAAGTGAAACATGTAATCCAACTAAAATCTTGTTTTCTTTTCAAATATAAACTTTGTTATCTGTTTTGAACAATTTAACATGATGGAAACAACAAATGCTTGTGTGACACCTTTAAGTAACCAAAATTTCCTAACTTAATGAATGAATTTCCAAACTTGGTAAACCTTATTTCTATTTGATTCTATTGCTGTTATTTTGTTGTTTTCCTCATCCACGCATCATGCTAATTCACTTACACAATGTGATTAGTTGTAAAACAATTAATTCCACCATAATTCATGGGCTTTTCAGGTGCAACTCAAATTGCATGTGGGTCCATTTAATCCTGTTTCTATCTTGTCAACTAGTTTATTTCTATGCATCAATTAAATGGTCATGCATCATCCCATGTTTGTGCACTATGCCATGTTATTGATTGTTTATCTTTCTGCCTTGTTTGTTTGCTTCTTCCCGGATACACGACGACGTTGAGACCGACGATACTTACGACACCCCTTCTAAGGAGTTAGCTCAGTACCAGGCTACTGGGTTTTGCAGGCAAGTTATCACTCACATGAACCACTGTGCTCCTTTCAACATTGGTTACCGATACTTTCCGTTGTTCTTCTCTGCTAGCCTTAGTAGTAGTTGTTTCTGTTACGAACCTATCACATGAATCCCTTAACCCTGATATTGCCTCACCTCCACTCCTATCACCCCTTTGGTTGAGCCAGTGTCTTACTAGCATGCTTAGGTTGCTTTTGCTCGAGTCTGTTACCCGTTACTTTCTGTTACTACTTCATTATGTTCTGGGGGCTCGATGTTTAATCAATCAATCATGCTAATGTTATTGTTAAATAATAATTTGATGATAAGGCACCGGCAGGAGGCCCTTTGTGGTTTTGAGGCCTGCTAGTGTCGACCCTAATAGGAAAAGGGTCTTGTCTACTGATCCATGATGAGCGCACTAACCGCATGTGGGAAGCGAGTATGGGCGCCCCCCTCAATTTGACTCGATTCGCATCTCGTCCAAATCGCCTCATTTAGTTCGGGTTTTCCATTTGCTGCATGCATGATCTTGCGAGCCCTTGGTACCCGGGTGGAACTTTCGTAGTCGGCATATAGGGGGACACGGTCTTAGAGTGCTATGAGGGTCCCTTTTCTTCGGGGCTTGATTAGCCGTGCGCCCAAGGTTCTTTGGGCTTGATGCGAAGAAGAGTCGAGTTGTGTTGAGTGCCCCGCTTGGTGGAAGGGCCTTTCCATCTGGCGGGTTATTCATGCGTGTACGGCCAAATTGGTGCAACCCTGCAGGGAAAATCTTCTCGAGAAGCCGTGTTTTCCGCGGTTATGGATTACTTGGTGAAAGTACTGGCTAACAAGTACTCAGGACAACTTAAACATAATGATCAAACATGTTACACCCAATGATTAATAACTTGACTAGTAATAGGTTGATGACACAATAACCTGATTCACCTTTAATACAACTGTGTGAGTTATCCTCGGATTGCTTCTTTGGATAAGGGGCGAGATTCAGGATGGGTTTGTTTGAAGTTATCTTTCAGTTGGTTACAATCCTCGATCTTATCCCTTTTCTGTTAGCCGGAAGTGGTAGAATCTCTGTAGTTGGTTAGTGCAGCCAGTTGCAGCATCTTCTATATCTTCCGTTGAACCCAAGGCATCTGTGCTTGGTGTTGACGGGTTACACTTTGGTGAACTGTGAGTCTTGCTTGCCAGTACGTTTATGTACTGACCCCTTTGGGGCTGTGGTTTCCGCAGACCTACGCTTCCGAGGATCTACATGAGGGCTACTACGTGGAGTATGACGAGACTGCTGACGAGTAGATAGCGGACCCGGGCAGGATCCGAGACTTCGTGGATGGGCTCCGTCTTTTCGTTTTCGGCCTCTTAGGCCTATTTGGATCTTGTCTGTACTCAGACATGTTGAATACTTCCGCTGTGATGTAATGATGAATTGTTGGGGCATGTGCCCTCTGAATGATTGTATTTGCTATCTCTGCTCTAATGAGAGCCATTTGCAACTTATTTCAATCGTTTGTGTCGTAGAGATCTGTTGTGATATCAGTTGTTCAACGCCGTTGACGTACCATGTGTGTATGGTTTGAAGTACGTCAATGGAAGTGTCCTGATTTCTATGGGATAGTTTACATCGACGGTGAACAGTAACGGTTGGTTGTCGCACATAAGTGCTGGCCTACTCGTAAGAGGACGCGGGTGCCGATAAGCCCCGTAATCCAACCAAAATACTGTTCAGTTCGTACGGTGAGTATCCCCTAGAAGTCCGGGTGCGACATGTATCTTATTTAGGATACGGCTCTTGCACGGTATCATAGGCAAAATAACTTGTTAGATCAATCACATATTAGTATGAGGCCAAAATCATTAAATAAATGCTTACTAAGATACAACACTTAACATACAATACATTAGGATGGTTGTATCTTATAAAAGTGTACTACCTAGGATACCGCGCTAAGAGACAATGCATTACGGAAGGCCTTATTATGCATGATGAATCTCGACCATATGCGCAAAACATTGATGCAAGTTGATGGAGGGAAGATCTTTGGATGACGTATCTTTATTCCATGACCATGTTTTCGCTAGGTCTTGATATCGTCCGCCAAGTGGCCGACTGGTCCGTCAATGGGCGCTTCTATCACGAAAAATATTATGAGTTGAATAAAATGGGGTGCATTAAAACGAATAGCAAACTGGGAGGTTCTTGTCAGAATTGACCGTAGCTCACCAAGAAGGGCCAGAATCACATCACCAAAGTGGATTGGACCTTCGTTCGGACGCGTCCAACATGGTTTATGTTGTGGCATGCATGGTTTATGAAGGAAATAAATGACCGTGAGGTGATGGAATAAATGTGCCAAGAGAGGAAATATCACTAGTGGATGTTCTTATTATGCATGATGAATCTTGGCCATATGCGCAAAACATTGATGAAAGTTGATGGAGGGAAGATCTTTGGATGATGTATCTTTATTCCATGAAGATAGGGTGACTATAAGTCCATACTCTACCATGTTTTCGCTAGGTCTTGATATCGTCCGCCAAGTGGCTGACCGTCAATGGGCGCTTCTATCACGAAAAATATTATGAGTTGAATAAAACGGGGTACTTTAAAACAAATAGCAAATTCGCTGGATGAAATTCCCTTTGCTGATGGGGTACTTTAAAATGGGGTATCTTTCTTCCATCAAGATAGGGCAACTATAAGTTCATAATCTACCAGGTTCTCGCTGGGTCTTGATGTCGGCCGCCATGTGCCTGACTAATTCGACAATGGTTGTTTGTATTACGAAAAATAGTATGAGTTGAATAAACTGGATACTTTAAAACGAAAAGCAAAGTAGCGGGTTGAAATGCCCTCTGCTGATATTTTTCTAGACACAAGGGACCTTTGTGCATAACTTGAAGCGGTAGAGAGATATCATACCACGACTTCACACTCCTCTCCACACATCAAAACAGCATATATATGCAACTTATTTAGGGCAGTTTTCAATTGTACCACCGTCAACCTTTTTCCTGGGCAACTATATCGCAGACGAGAACCTAGTCTACATTATAGTGATTATCGTAGGATTTATTTTATATTATAGTTCGTCCTATGTTTACTTTTTCCTCACAAATCAAATACCTAGAAGACATTATAGTGATTATCGTAGAATTTATTTTATATTATAGTTCGTCCTATCTTTACTTTTTCCTCTCAAATCAAATACCTAGAAGCAGTGCTCGATGTCCAGCTAGACCACAAATCTATGGTGCAATTTGTTTGGGAGTTGACATTGATGTTGTCAAGACGTTGCAGCAATTGTACTCTACTGCCTTTAATAGAAAAAGTGAGAGAGGGGAGATTGGGGAGAGATGGTGCGGAATATGACAGGTGGATCATGGATGTTGGTGTGTAGCTAATTATCCTATTTGGGACATATCCAGGAGGGAAAAAGTGAGAAGAGAGATTGGGGAGAGATGAGCTGTTGATGCGGAATATGGCGGCCTATGAGTGAGAGTAGCTAATTATCCTAGGATAATTTTTCTCTTATCTTGCCTAGAAACAAGTTTGAGAGTTTCGGATATACGAGGAGTGGTAAGTTCAGTGTGCCAACTTTTGATTTCGCTACCCTCTACGAGTTAAGGGGGTGGACTTTACTCAGGGGAAACCCAACACCCGAAGGTATCATCTGCCACCCTACGCAGGAGCACCACCATAGCCATACTGCAGTCGGCACCACCGCGTCTAATGCACAGGACAAGCGCCTGCGAGCACGATGCTACATGTCGCCAGGCCAGGGGCGCACAGCAAGGGGAAGGCAAGATGCGAGATCGGGGCTGGAGTACTGAGCAACCCGTAGCCAGTGCAAGAAGAGGATGTACTTTACTCAAGGGGAAACCCAACACCCGAAGGCATCATACCACCATAGCCATACTGGCAGTCGGCACCACCGCGTCTAACGCACAGGAACAGAGCGCCTGCGAGCACGACGCTACATGTCGCCAGGGCCAGGGCGCCCAGCAAGGGGAAGGCAGGATACGAGATCGGGGCTGGAGTACTGAGCAACCCGTAGCCAATGCAAGAACACCCAGCCGGACCGTCAAGGATGTCTGAAGCGGCGTTGCCGCCGCCTAAGTTGGCCGGGAAGGGGATTGGGACATGCAAGGCTGGGAGAAAAGACACGCCGAAAGAGAAAGGCGCAAGATACAACAACGCGGTATGAGGAGAAAGGCAGTGAAAGCTGTTGGGTGGTGGGGGTGGTTTCTATGAGTAGATTTTGTCAAAAAAAAAAATGATGGTTACCTGCTGCTTTAGTGCTTGGCCTACTGCCAAAATGGTTGGTGCCATCGGTCTTTTCCTACAGGGCACATTATCCTCTTCGGGATGTAGAGAACAAGAATTACCTCATCTTGAACATCGTATGCACAAAAACGTCCCTTTGCAAGTTTTGTGTTTTTTGAAGTAACATCCTCCGCAACATAAATTCCTTGCTTAGTTGACAACTGCCCCTCTGAAGTAAATAATATCTGCGGTGGAGTAAGAATAACTTCTGTAAGCACATCTTTACAATATGAAATACGAAATAGTAGATAGGCACAGAAAGAGATACAGAGCCTCAAAAAAGAACCTCATGATAAAAAACCAGAGCGCAGAGTTCTATGCTATCATATGTGTAATTACACAGGAAGCAGTGTAAAAGTCAATCAAGAACAGAAAGGTCAAATATGTCTCAAAATGATCGACTAGATAACTAGTGTAGCGTGAAAAAAACAGTACATAACTTTAGGTATGGTAATACATAATTATAGGCTAACTATGACTTGAGGAATCAATGCAACAAAAAATAAGTAGGCATGACCTTATAAATATGGTGCTATAGTGACCTGAATACATGTGTTAATTATCACCAGGAGCCTGTTAATATCTTCTTGATTTCTTTCTAAATATCATAAAGTTAACAAAGTTCACCTTAATATCATTCTCAGAGAAGCCATCGTGCAAAGCACGGTTTGAAAGCAAAATAAATTGCTGGAAAATAACAGAATGAAGAAAATGCTAGAACAAGGATATTGCAAGTTTCATTGGAATTGTCAAGAAAACACATACCTTCTCAAACTTTGTAAATTATCATTGGGTTCTAATGTCATGAGTGTCGATAATGAGCATAGTGTTGCACACAAAGCAATTCCTGAAAAAAAAAAGCTATACTGGTCATCGACCCAAAACAAACCAATATTGCTAATGAAATTGTAGAATATAAAAATACGATAGTTGGGCTTCACATAAGTTAATATGTTGGTTAGGCCGCTAGGGACCACCTGAAAGTGGTTAATTTCCCCATGAGCCAGCCAAGGGCACTACTGTTTTGGATATTGTGCTTCTTAATCGAGTTTTTGACAACTAAAATTCATGTTAAATTGTCAAATCCAAACTACTACAAAAGATAGACCGGTACCATCGGAGACTTGGTATTAGAATCACCCAAAACGTTATGAAAATTAACTAGAGTAAACCAGATCAACTTAACCAATTATGTTACTCGAAAATCAACAAATGCGACTATTGTATCCAGGTTACACATTAATTTCTTCAAAACCCAAAAAATTATGATGGAATTCAGCTATTTTTGTAAGCCTGTTGCGATTCTGAATATTGCATTTGAATTTGACAAGGTATCAATGCTTAATATATGCTGCTCCAGTACTAGAATGCTAGTACACATTAATTTAAAATTCTGTTTACCAGAATATAAAGGAAGCCTGTTGTAAATTACAAATTTCGATAACGTCATGTGATGTTAAAGCTACTGATAGGTCTAAGCTTGAAGTTTTCATTTATCCCCTCGAGAGATAAGAATTCAAGGTATATGTTAGGGTATCTTCTAATTCATAGTAAGATGGGTTAGTGACCTGCCAAACAAATATTCCAATAAGTTGCATACAGCTGTATCATAATTTCATAGCAATGTAATGAAACACTTATATCACAGGAACTGAATAAATATGTTCATTTCATATTAGCTTAGCATTTTAAAGGGCAAGGGCACAGGTTTTAACCAATATCGCCACATGTGTACGCCAATTGTAACTATTATCCATGTTTGTTATGGTTTGGACCATAGTGAAAGGATACAACCTCAATAGTGAACAGTATTCTTTTTTTTAGAAACATCAAAAATAATCTGAAGTCGTGTGAGATGTCTGTCTATCCAAAAAAAAAATGATGGTTCAGTATGGTCCAAGTAAGATAGTTAGGAAAGATTATTTTTATAAGCAGCTCATAGTAATACATTACCTTAGTCAGAGAATCAGTCTTTTTTCATATGATGATATGACTTGTAATAATTTTAGATCCCCTTCCTCAAAAGCGTCTCTCTTTCAATCCTGAAGTAATAAATGAAACAACATCTAGTTGGGCAGCTTCAGATGACTGAAGCCCATGACCCCAAGTCTCCAAAGCTGAGAGAGCTGCCAATTTCACTTCCTCGATACCTGTCACAAGATAGCAAACCTATAAATTTACGCCATCAGATGAGGGTATGAAGCACGTAATGGAACACTAAAACTTTATCACCACCCCTGTAACACGTTACAAGGAAACTAGATACTGAGGGAGCAATCCTGCTTATTTTCTTTGGAGATAATCTTGACAAATACTCCAAATCATTCAACATTCCAACTCTATGGTATGGTAGACCAAAGAAAAATTGAAGCAAATGTTGCAGAACTCTTGGACCAATCCATGTCTAGCTATAGAATGTCACAAGAGGATCCGTTTCATTTTAACGCGTGCAGAAATAGCAAGAAAACAAAATCTGCAATCACTTCCAAAAGTACATGCTAGTTATAGAAACATAATTCAAATTCAACTACTTCACCAAGATCCGGAATTATGCAGTAACATGATCTTTGTCAACAAGATAAGAAAGAGTTTCTTTTTGCATGTCAAACATTGCAATTGCAGAAAATTCATGGTCCAATCGAAGCATCCACGAGCCTGAGCGCATCAATCTAGGTGAAAGAGTTTCTGTTACTCTGACCTTGCTCCACTAATCACAGGAAGGAATGAGGCGGCTTGCTTCTTGGTGTGGTGGACGAGGTAGATGTAAATCAGCTTCTTCACCTCTGGCGACCGCAACCTGCGCTTGCAAATTGGTTGGAATTCAGCCAAGATCCAAGCTATGAGATAGAGGAGAGGGAGGGGAGTTTCCGAACCAAAGTTGCAGGAAGAAGTGGACGTCCATGAGGCCCTCGATTGCGTCGAGCTCGTCGGCGTTCGGAGTCGGAGTCGACGGAGATGTCGTAGAGGCCCGCGTCCATCCCCATGCGTCCCGCCATCCACGACGCCGCCCACCCGCAGATCGGTCGTATCTCGTTAATATAGCGCGCTCCAACTCTCTCGTGCCGCGGTGGCGAGGCTGGGAGGGGCAGAGCTCGACGACGGCGGAGATGGAGGAGAGGCGAACAAAGACGGCGGCGTTGCGTGTCCGGTGTCCAACGGTCATAAAAAACCTGGCCCGGCAATTTAGAGGGTCCGGTGGATAGAATAGACCAGCATCTCCGTGGCGCACCGGGACTGAGGCCTAAGCCCCATGTATCACTCGCCTTGGGCCGGCCCACAAATCACGTCCAAGCATCCACGCGACTAGTCGCTTGTTCGCCTGCACTTCATCTGCTTGCAAAAAAAAAAATTACGTGTGTATGCCGCATGTATCCTGCAGGAAAATCCTAGCTTTCCAAAGCTAGCGTCCAACAAACATGGATATATTAATACTACGTATATTATTGTTGTAAAAAAATGTATACTAGTATTATTTCTCCTAAAGAAAATCGTACAAAAAAATAAAATGTTAGGCAGGATATGCGCACACCAAATTGAAGAGGTGAGAGAGAGGTGAGGAACCCGTGAGCGCCACCGTCTCCCACCGCCGCCCGCCACTCCGACGGCGGTGTCCACCTAGCCCACGCCGGAGGCCACTCCGGCCCCGGCGGCCACCCATCTTCTTCCCCTTTCCCCCGTCCCCTCCTCCCCCATCCTCTCCCGCCGTGCTGGCCATGAGCTTGCCCTCCGACTCGCGCCGTTGGGGCGACCTGTCCGATGAAGAAGATGGGGATTCGGCGAGCTCCTACTGCGGAGCGGGTCACCGCCGGTTACCTCGCCTGCGCGCTCTCCCTCGGCTGGGCCGGTGTCTTCTTGGGCAGAGCCGCCGTCCATGGTGTTGGCTCCGACACGGGGCATCGTGGATGCTACGGCGGAAGCGCGGCGGGCTGCGCCAAGGAGGCCTCGCTCCCCGCCCCCTGCGCCACGCCCATGGTTGCATGATGTCGGCGCTGGTCGGAAGCGCCGGCGCGAGCTCTCTGCGGTCCACATCCTGTCGGACCTCGTCGGTTGCTGCTTCAACTGCACCGAGCCCGGGCATATCTCCAAGGACTGCGCCAAGGACACAGTCTGCCTCCATTGCAAGGACGTGGGTCATCAAGCCAAGATGTGCCCGCAGCGGCAAGCTCCGGTGGTCCCCTACCTGCGCACCAGGCTTGGCCCCCGGGCCGTGGAGGGTCCGGCGGCGCGGCTGACGCCGATTTGGGAGCGACTCATGGAGTGCTTGCCTCCGCCACCGCCGCGGGGGGACATCGGCTCCGCGTCGTTGAGGGCGGCACCGCAAGATGGGCCCGTCTGGGTGGTCGTGGTCTGCTGGATGATGCGCGCCGGGCGGAGGTGGAGGGCTCCTCCCGTGGTTCGACGTCCGGCAAGCGAGATATGGGTGATGATCGTTAGAGACCTGACCCTGTGGAGTTTCTCCCGCTGTGCTCGCCGGCTCGGTCGGTTGTGCTGCGTGCGGGGAAGGCGCACTGCAACGGGAGCGTGTTCGTCCCACGTTTCGGCGAGGTGGAGAAGGCATAGCACGTCCTTTGGTAAATCCTCATGGCTTTCCTCTCGGGCGCGAGGTTCCGGCTCTTGCTAGACGAGGTGGCGATGGCTGTCGTCGACAAGGTTCCTCGGGTGGGCGACAATTTTTTCGCCCATCGGTTCTTTTGGCGGATTTACTCCTTGTCTTCTCGAGCCGCCGGGTGAGGGATGAGGTCCTGGCAGCAAGTACCGCGGAGGGCAGCGGCTTCGAAGTCCATTTCGCGCTTTGGAACCGCCAGCTCCAGGCCGTGCGTCGTCCGCTGCGCTACCGCATCTTGGTGGAGCTCACCGGAGTGCCGGCGCACGCCTGGTACTACTCGACGGGCGTCTTGTGCTCGGCTCGAAGGCGTGGGTGGGGCGGCTAGGCTTTGCTTCGGCTAGCCATGAAGATATGAGGCATATGCAAGTCTCTGCATGGACCAACGAGCTAGAGAAGGTGGTCGGAGTGACGGAGGTATGGATCGAGGAGCTCGACGATGCCATGGAAGAAGATGGCCTCGTGCTGCCGGCGGATGCGCTGATAACGCTCGAGAAAAACATGCTGAAGTACGAGGTCACCGTGAAGCTGGTCCGCTCAGAGGACATCACTGGGCCGCCGATGAAGGCCAGCGTTGATGGCGGTGGCGATGGCCATGGTTTCGAGGAGGGCGGTTGCGGTGGTTCAGGCGATGTGGGCAGAGGGGTTCCTAGGAGATTTCTGACGAAGGAGCCACGTGGAGCGAGTGGGCACTCTGACCGGTCTGCGGCAGGCGACAGCGCTGGCGGTGGCCGTTGCGCGGCACTGGGCTACCCTATCGAGTTCACTCCTTGGCGCGAGGAGGATGAAAACGTCGTACGAACTGACGTGGAACAGATCAAAGCGGGCCAGGCGCGGGTTGCGCGGAAGGTTCCCTCCTCTGCACGGGGATCGGGCCACGAGCTGTTGGAGGACACGTGGAAGGAGGGGCTGGAGAGAATTATGCCCGGTGGGACCCCATGGAGTTGGAGTTTTCCATCTCCTGTCGTGCCTTAGAGCGTGGAGCGCGGGCTGGGGCCACCCAGATTGGCGCGGCGCGCATTCTGGAACCAGCGGTAGAGGGCGCGGTTGGCCAGCCAAAAGGGGTGGGCCTGGATCAGGTGTAGGAGGAGGATCGGGCGGTTTCTGTTGCCAAAGTTGTTGGTCCGCTTCTGGATAAAGGTGAACTGGCAGAGGTGGGACCTATGGAAGGAGTGGACGACCAGATTCAAATAAATTGAATGGGGAGAAGAAAAAGTCGGTGGATTGCTCTCCAGTACAAAAGTGGTTGGTGGTTGGTGGAGATAGGGAGGACATACTGCTGTGCTCTCCGGGCTTGCTCTCTCCTATCAGCTATGGGGCCCGTCTCTCCTCTGACCAGCCCAAGCGTGGTGAGTACAGGCTTGAGCCGTTGGGATCGCCGACCTCGGTCCTTGACTTCTTTGAGGTGTCCCTTTTCCCGTCTGACACCGAGGATGTGGATGCGATGCAGGTTGCTGCCGTAGGGGACCCGGTGGCATCCCCTGTTACAGCGACCGCGGGCTTGGCTCTCGTTGGCAGAGAGCAGACCCCGCATGGTGGGGATTTCGGGGCCTTCGACCTGGCATGTCGGAAGCCCATTTCCCCGATCCTTGAGAGGCCGATGAAGAGAAGTCGAACCAAGAGGATCCATACTGGACCGGTGCGCCGAAGCAGTAGACACAAGGGGAAGTTTGCAGCAGGAGCCCTGATTCGCAGGCAACAGAGAGAGTTGACCACCTCCTGCGCATTGCGCGAGAGGGGGAGGTGATTGGTGATGAGGCGATGAACACGTACCTCAACTTGTTTGCTCAGCCTTTACCATAGGAGCACATTGACATGATTCTGAACCTGTTTGGGTGGCAGCCGGAGGCGTTGCCGCTGTCAGACGACTTACCGGTAGACTGCCTGGTTTAGGGTGTGGATTGTTAGTTCAATGTAGGGTGTGTGAGTTGTAATCTTTTTTCTATGAGATATCATGCTCGACTTTGACATAATTTTGGCCATCTGGAATGCGCGTGGATTAAATTTAGTAGCACGTAAGGCAGCAATCTTTCAGACTCTCTCTAGGTTCGACGCTAGAGTAGTTTGTTTGCAAGAGACGAAAATGGAGGTGATCACGACACAGATGGTCCGTGACTGTTTAGGATCGGCCTTTGACAAGTTCTATTTCTTGCTGGACATAGGGACACGTGGAGGCATTCTGCTGGCTTGGCAATCCGCTCGTGTGACTATCTCCAATCCTCACCTCACGGAGAATGCTTTAACGACGAATATCTCGATAGGCGGGGAGCCAGGATGGTGGTTCACCAGGGTTTACGGCCCTCAGGGCATGGAGGAGAAGAAAGAGTTCCTGTAGGAGTTGAGAGGCATCAGGGACTTGCACGCTGGCCCGTGGTTGGTCGTCGGGGATTTCAACCTTATCATTAACCCGGAAGAAAAAAATCAGGGAACACTGAACCAACCTATGATGTCCCGTTTCCGTCGGACGCTGATGACCCACAAGTATAGGGGTGTATCGTAATACTTTTGATAAATAAGAGTGTCGAACCCAACGAGGAGCATAAGGTGTTGACAAGCAGGTTGGATAGAGGATTCACTGTAAACACTAGCAAACAGGTTTTTGGTGGTTTTTGATATAGCAGATAAATAAAGTGCGAGTAAATAAAAGATAGTAATAATAATTGTAGCGAGTGGCCCAATCCTTTTTAGAGCAACGGACAAGCCGGTTGGTTTACTTATGATGACCAAACCTTCTCGGGGACACATGGGAACTTCGTCAAGCGATTTTGTTTCATACAATTGATTAATATTTATTGTTTTGACATGTGTTGTGTGGGTGAACATATGCTAATGCACCGTCCAACTAGGACTAATACATACTTGTGATTAAACCCCTTGCAAGCATCCGCAACTACAAGAAGTAATTAAGATAAATCTAACCGCAACTTAAACTTTGGGATCCTACACTCCCTCATGCATCAGTTTCCTAAGGGGGGTTGATGACTAACGTTGCTAGATCCCAAGTGCAAGGTGTGAAGAGTGCAGTGTTGCTTGTGATGGCGACATAAATTCTTTGCTACAGAAATTCCTGTGTGTTGGGAACCCCAAGAGGAGGGTGTGATGAGTGCAGCTGTAAGAATTTCCCTCAATTAAGAACCAATGTTATCAATCCAGTAGGAGAAAGAGGATCTTCGGAAGGTTGATACCACTGACGGTGGTGATGGCGCCTCACCGGTGTCAGCAACAACGCGGAACCTGCACACAACACAACCAAAATACTTTGTCCCAGCAGTACAGTGAGGTTGTCAATCTCACCGGTCTTGCTGAAAACAAAGATTAGACGTATAGTGTGGAAAATGGTGTATGCTTGCAGTAAATAAAGAAAGCAGGAAATTGTAGTGGTTTGTTTAACAGTGTAGGAAACTCCATAAAAGATAGCATGCTGGGTGAACAAATTACAGCTAGGCAATTGACAAATAAAGGTTGCACCGTAGTGCACATTCATGACATGATGACTACTATGATATTTAGTGCGGGTATTACAACAATATACGTAGACCGTAATCCAACTGCATCTATGACTAATAATCCACCCTCAGGTTATCATCCGAACCCCCTTAGGTATTAAGTTGCAAGCAACAGATAATCGCATTAAGCAATGTGTGTAATGTAAGCAATGATTGTACACGTGGGCACTCACACCATAGTTTTCTCCCTAGTGGCAACAACACATCCTCCCCCGTCACGTTTCTGTCACTCGAACACAGGCGAAAAGGAGGCATGAACCCAGCTATCGAGCATAAATACTCCCTCTTGGAGTCACTAGCAACTACTTGGCCAGAGCAACCACTAGCAACGGAAAGCATGCAAGATCCCAAATAACATATGGAATCAAGACTATAATCAACTTGGCATAAGTTCAATATTCATCGGGTCCCAGCAAACACAGCACATAGAATTACATAAGAACAATCTCGATCATGTTTGGCAGCTCACGAGATCTGAACACTGAGGCATAGGAGGAGAAGACAACCATCTAGCTACTGCTATGGACTTGTAGTCCAAGGATGAACTACTCACGCATCACTCCGGAGGCAGGCATGGCGATGAAGAGGCCTCCGGTGATGATCTCCTCTCCGGCAGGGTGCCGGGAGACAGCTTCAGAAACCCCCTGATCTAGGGTTGACGACGACGGCGGTTGCGGAACTTTTCGGGGATTTTTAATCAGGTGCCTAGGGTTTTTCTTCGGAGGGGAATAAATAGGCGAAAGGAAAAAGGCGGTGGAGCCCCGGGGTCCCCACACCACCCCTGGAGCGGCCAAGGGGGGCGCGCCACCCTATGGTGTGGGCCCCCTGAGGCCCCTCTCCGGGTCTCTTCGGGACTCCGTGGAACATTTGGGAATTCTAAGACTTCCGGGCTTCAAATTTTCCAATTCCGAGAATATTTCCAGAACAACTTTTCTGAAACTAAAAACAGCAGAAAACATGGAACTGGCTCTGTGGCATCTTGTCAATAGGTTAGTCCGGAAAATCGATAAAAATGACATAAAGAAGGGAGAAAACATGTAGCAATTGGCATAATATCATTATGGAACATCAGAAATTATAGATACGTTGGAGGCGTATCAAGCATCCCCAAGCTTAGTTCCTACTCGTCCTCGAGTAGGTTGTAACAGCCCAATTTTTGGAAGACAGGGAAAACTTGTTTTCAATAACCCAAAAATCAGGGCCAACAAAAACTTTTTGATATGTTTGACTAATGCTTGTGTTTCTTTCATGTTTGCTTGTTGATTGTGTTTTTGTTTGTGTTTATTAACACCTGACATTAAAACCAATGATCATAAATTTCTTAAAAACACAATCCTTGTGATCAAGTCATGACAAGAAAGCTTATCATCTTCATCCCTCACCCTCTTTTGGCAAAAACCTTTTTGAAAATGTTTTAATTTTAGAAGAAACCCAAAGGCCTAGTTTTGAGAAAAACAAAAGATAATTTCCAAAACTATATGAAAAGTATTTTGGATCTAATCATCTCTAACCTGTTTTCAACCAAGATGTTTTTGCAAGTATTTCAAAAACTCCTTCTCACTTCCTTCTTTTGCAAAAACAATAAGAGGGGACAATGTTACAACTGTGTTTTACCTCAATTATATTCTTTTGGAAATAACAACTTTGGAGCTGAACCTCTTTACAAAATCCTCTTGTCATGGTATGTCTTGATCACTACCTAAAATTAACACTTGAGAAAAACACCTGGAAATTAAATTGAAGAACTCAGTTGTTTGAGTGATCTTGCGTGTCTTGTTATTTTATCTGCTAGTTGTGTGATCTTATGTTGTGTTTGCTTTGAAGTATTTATTTATGTTTGATGATTAATGTGTGTTGTTTTATGTAAGTAAAACCTAGTAATAACAAGATCAAACATCAATACCATATCACCATCACATGCCCATATCATCTTCTGTTTTCCTAAAAACTTCCAACTTTGGAGACATGTTTCTATGGAAAATCCTGAGCTAATCATCAATGCACCATCATAAATCTCATTGGATATATCTATGATATCTATCCAAGTTGTTATTTTGGATATTGAAACTCTTTTGTATCATCTATCAAAGTTCTTTAGAAGGCATCCCTAAATATTGATCATATCCCTGTTATCTGAATGCACTTTTTTCTGTGATACTCAAAATCACCCCTTATTGTTTTCAAGCCTTCTGAACCTACCCTTGTCATCTCCATGACCTATACATAACCTCCATATGGTCCATTTATTTTCCAATGGCCATTTAATTATTCTTCTCTCATGGTTTTTAGCCTATTAAATAAACTCCTGTTTTCACCCTTTTTACACTTGGTGTCTCAAATATTTTCAAAGGAGTTGTTTATCAAAAATCACTTTTGAGACCTATATTATGTACTCTCTCATCCAAACTCAAAAATATTTGTTTTAAAAGCATTTTAATACTTATTATTTTCCATTTTCCAAAAGGCCAGAAATGGATTTTTAAATATTTTGTGAAGAAAAGTATGTCCTAAAATCTTAGAAAAATTACCCAACATGCCTATGGTCATGTGGGACTTATTTATACAAAAAATTGGTAGTTGTGTTTAATATTTTGGAGAAAACATTTAAAAACTGTTTCTGCCATTTTTTAATTCCCAAAATTTTGTGAAAGAAATGTTTTTAGAAAATCTTGAGACCACCATCCCTAGACTCCATTTTTCATCCTCTATCCCATGGACACAATATTTTACATAGGTTCTATTCAAACTTTTGGTGAAAGCAATCAAAAACCATATCTGCTATTCCTGGACACTATTGGAATCATGCATGTCCTGGTCATCCTTCTCTTTTTCCCTTCCTCTCTCCTGCCACTGGACATTGGCTTTTAGTACCACAACAGCCTAGACATGGTCTACCAGCTCCATTCCCTCTCTATCTCATCCACCAACCATTGGACAAGGAGTTATCACCCACCCCTTTTCTACTCAATCACCACCATCCATACCAGAAGCAACCCGTGCGCCACAAGCTCGCTCTCACTCACGTGAACTCTCTGGCAAAGACCCCTCCCTTCTCCTTGTCTCCTTCCCCCTCACCCGTGCGCTGGCCATGGCGCCCAGGACGTCCTCGACACGTCCCCCGCATTCCGACACCTGGGGCGCATGCCTGAGCTCGACACCACGTCAACCAGCTCCACAAGCCTTCCAGGAAACTACCCGTGATCCTCATTTCCCCAGCTCGATGTCCTTCTCCCTCGAATCGCCTTCGAACACCTGCGGGTGGGAACTTGGAGCTCAGGCTCCCGCTCGCTACAAACCACCTCCTTGCTCTCTAGCTGTTCCTAGTGGACCCCCTGGTCATGTTCCACCACCGAGGCAACCCTTGCTTCTCCCTTGATGCCCGCATGCGAACCGCCATGGACGCCGTGGGCGAGGTACGCCGAGCTCCAATGAGAGCCTCCTCCGAGCCATAATCCTTGATTAAAACTTGTCTACACACCTCCTCTCCCTCCTATCGAGCCTCAGCATCAAAACCCCCTTAGATTCCGTCATGTTTGGCCGAATCGGTCGCGACCTTGCCGCGGAGCTCGAAACCGTCGAGCCGCCACCACAGGTTGTCCCCTCTCCTCTCGTTTCTTCTCTCAGCATCCCTCTGGTCTCAGGAACCTCATGCCCCTCTCTATTTTTTGTTGTATCCTTCGCAGGTTCCACTTCCCTGAGGGCTTTGTTGGCCGGCCGCCAAATCCCTGTCGGCCTCGCTGTTCTCGATGCTCCCGCCAAACACCAGTGGGCGAGGGGGACGCGCCTCGTCACGATGAGCCTCATGGTGAAATCCTCGTCTCAAGGAGAGTCTCCAATCTCCCGGCAGCGAACTGGCCGTTCCACAGCGGCGGCCAGAGTGGACACCGCCGTGTCTTCTGGTCACCGCCGGCGAGGGTCGTCATCGACGCCTCGTGGCCGTCGGATCCGTAACTGATGTTGCGGTAGCCCTTCACTTTAACCATTGTTGACAGGCTAGCCCAGCCATGAACCATTCTCACGTTCAAAAAATTTCCGGCGCAGGAGAACCCCTCATAGGCCGGCCTAGCTCGCAGATCTGGCTCGTTTTCTTTGCGAACGTTTTTTTTCTGTTTTCCTGCAGATCCAGATCTACTGCTTTACTTTAAATCGAAACAAAAATGTAAATAAGAAAATCTGGCCAAACTAAAAATCACTATGATCGATCTACTATTTCGTAACCATCTCCAACTTGCAGATCTAGTTTTTATGCTGTATTTTAGGAGAAATAAAATAAATGGCAGAGACACTCATTATCACCTTTTATTTAATAACTTGAGTTTTATGTATCCAAAACATGCAAACTCAACTTCTCTGAGTAGCCCTTGAAAATGTCTATCTGTGGCAGTTGACCTTGTGTTGACTTGAGTTGTTGATTAAAAATTACATGCATGTTAGTTTTAGGCCAGAAAGCACTTCTTTGATTTATTTCATTTTATTGGTGATGATTTTTGAAGTGAATCCAACTGTGTTGGTTTGCTAGTGACTAGGATCACCTAATACTAAGCTTTCATGATTTTAGGAGTTACAGAATAGCCTTGGTGCAATATTTAGTGTTTATCCCTTTTCTGCATATTAATGCTATGCCTTTATTAAATTGTGTGTTATATTGTTTTTATTATGAAATTGATTCCTAGCATGTGTAGGGTATTAATTCATGTTTAAGATGTGTCTTGAGTGTTTCACTAGCATGATAGGGTTTGTGTGTGAAAACCATTGCTTGTTATAGTTTAAATCTCATAGGGTTGTTTTCCTAATAATAATAGGTTAAATTATGTTATTCTTCATATTGGTATGATGACTTGAATAAATTCTTTAGTATTGTTTTCCATAGCATAGCAACTGTTATTCTAGTATATTATACTTGCTTGCATGTTTGAGTGATCTCTAGATAAATTTGTCATGCTATGATAATTTTAGATGATTTTCTGCCATAAGTTGTTATTTGCATGCTTAATTTTTTAGGCATTGATTAGATTGTTATTTTGATATTACTAGCATGTCTAGGTGTTGTTTTCTCTGTTATTTTGAATTCTATATTACAGATCCATCATGTTAGAATCAATCTTGTTTGATGATCTCTTATGGTTATGCATGTCTGCTTGTCTAAATAGCCCTTTTTCATGTCTAGTTTTAACAGTTGTTTTGCTCCATGATTATTTTCATGTATTGAGTGATGCCATGATATGTTTGGTATTGTTTTGTCTCTGTTATTAGGTTGCTTAGCTACTGGTTATATTATTTTTCCATGTTTAGAAAAACATGTGTCGCTATGGGCTTGTAGTATTGCTTGTTATTATTTACCTATGCATGTGTATGTGTTCCTAGGTTGTTTTATTGCTATTTCATTCATCCTCATGAATGACCAGAGAGTTATCTAACCTTATTTGAGCATGATGTGAGAGTGGCACACCCACTGGACTCATGCCACTTTGGTTGATGATTCATAACATTAATTCTAGTGTTATTCATGTGTGTTTTATGTGCATGTTTTGCTCGTTGGTGTGCACCTTAGTAATATTGTTTGTGAGTGTACTTGTTTGATGAAATGCTTGCTGTATGTTTACTTTTTGTCAAGTGCTTGCCTTTGTTTGGTTCTGATTGTGTGTTTTCCTTTTTGAGTTTACGACGTTAGATAACGAAGACGGTATCATTTCCCGGAGAGGTTCTTATTGCAACTCTTGTTTATTTCAAGAGAAAGACCAAGACCAGTGCCAAGGCAAGCCACTCTAAATGCTTGCTGTTGTTTTACTTATCATTATCTATCATGCATGCTTTACTTATGAACTTTTACAAAAGTTGATTCCAAAAACTATTTCCTCAAGTGGACTACACCACTACCTATTTTATGTATCTAATATGCTTTATCCACTATATAATCTTGGTGTTACCAAGCCCTTTAGATATTTTAGTATCATCACTTAATCAACTTAAGTCCCTTAGTTGACATTTTAACCTGATGTTTTTGGAAAAACAAAAGCTTGGAAAAACCCCGAGGAAAGGTGGGACCTTGTCCGAGGGAGGTATGTGAAGAAGGAAATGTTTTCGACTTTTTTTCCAAAAATGACACATAACCTAGTCTTCGTCGGACAACCAAGCCGTGCTGCCACATTACCCCAATATGGGAACGGGGTATAGCTAAAATCTTGTCGGTGTTAGTCCGTGTCTACCTCAATGTGCTATAGGGGTTAGAGTCCCTCGAACCGAATTGTCACCAGAAAGGAAACCATGGGACATTCAGAGTGTGGGGTTTAAGTTCGCCACCGGTTGCAACAGTTGGGTCTCCTGTCATGGCGGTGTGTTGTCAGAGGAAACCGGATCGATATGGCTGACTCACTCGCAGGGGCGGACCCAAGAAGAGGTGAGTGGGGGCCTCAAATTTGGCAAATCCTTCTAGATTTGAAGAAAAATATTTGAAAATTCCGAATTTGCAATAGATATGCCTCTAGTCAAGCTTTATACCCCCACTAAATATATTCTCTAGGTCCGCCCCTGTCACTCGGTGCCGGGGAGAACAAACCCAGTTGAAGAGGTAGCCATTTACTAGCGCTTGCATAGTGGATAGTTAGGACCACTTATCTGATGTTTGCATACTGACGGGGGGACGATAACCCGGTAGGTCAAACTCCAAGGAGTAACCCGGCCCAAAGGACGGTGCGCAGGATCCGGCTAAGGATAAGGAAGCTCGTGGAGGCCCAAGTTTGTAGGCCCAGCAACTTGGGTTGAGGGCTATTGTAAAGGAAAGCTACAATTTGTGCGCCGTATCCGGGTAGGATCCAGGGTGCGCCTTGGGGAATAAGACAGGGGGTACGGGTGCTTTATAAACCGCCCCCCGGGTCTAGTCTAGATAGAGATCTAAGAACCCTAGCAACATCGTGTGATATCGAGCATCAAGTGTAATCTCAGAGTTGAGTTATTATATCAAGATCGGAGACTCGGCGACTTTGATTGCCGGCTACCAGATCGAATTGCACCATGTTTTCCTCTGAGCTAAACCCTCTCCCAAATACCTGTGTCGTCTTGCCCCAAGATCAGTTACCCCCGGTAACATCTGCCGTGATTATCCCACGACAGTTGGCGCCCACCGTGGGGCCTGCGTCCAAAGGTGTTTACATCACGGGAGAAGCTCGGAAGGGCATGGAAAATCTTGTCATTGGCGAAATCTACATCGACCACGAAGGAGAAAAGATGGTGGACGATTCCGGCTGGGGGCCAGAATCGGATCACCTCGAGTCCGGATCTATATTGACGATCGGCCGGATCAACATCTTCATCGGCACGGTACGAACGACTAATTTAAAAGGACAATATCATGTGCATACTACAGGAACTTCCAGCAGGAACGAGAAGACATTAAAGCAAGCGGCAAACTCGATTTCGTTGGCCGCGCCGGGACATCTCAGATGGGCGGAACAAGAGGTAACATGGAGTAGAAAAGACCATCCGGAGAAAATAGAGCGTCCAGGAGTCTTGGCATTGGTGGTTGCTCCACAGGTTAATGGTTACGAATTGAAGAAGGTCCTGATGGACGGTGGAAGCAGCATCAACATCCTTTATTGGGAAACCTTCTTACGGATGAATCTCAAAGAGTCTCAGTTACAAAAAAGTTCGACAATCTTTCATGGGATCGTGCCAGGTCACTCGGCGAGCCCCGAGGGAAGGATCACCTTGGAAGTTGCTTTTGGAGAATCGACGGTGTCGCACCCTGATTTCTAGGGGATACTCACCGTACGAACTGGATAGCAGATGCTTGGATTATGGGGCATAACTGCTCCCACGTCCCAGCTTCCTGGTAGGCCTGCGCTTATGCGCGACAACACAAGCCCTGCTATTCCATCGTCGATGTAAACTATCCACTAGAGATCAAAGGCACTTCCGTCGACGTACTTCAAACCATACACACATGGTACGTCAACGGCGTTTAACAAGTGATATCACAACAGATCTCTACGACACAAAAGATTGAAATAAGTTGCAAATGGCTCTCATTAGAGCAGAGATAGCAAATACAATCATTCAGAGGGCACATGCCCCAACAATACATCGTTACAATACAGCGGAAGCATTCAACATGTCTGAGTACAGACAAGAACCAAATAGGCCTAAGAGGCCGGAAACAAACAGACGGAGCCCATCCACGAAGTCTCGGATCCTGCCCGGGTCCGCTATCTACTCGTCAGCAGTCTCGTCATACTCCACGTAGTAGCCACCATGTAGATCCTCGGAAACGTAGGTCTGCGGAAACCACAGCCCCAAAGGGGTCAGTACATAAACGTACTGGCAAGCAAGACTCACAGTTCACCAAAGTGTAACCCGTCAACACCAAGCACAGATGCCTTGGGTTCAACGGAAAGAAAGGGATATAAAGATGCGGCAACTGGCTGCGCTAACCAACTACAGAGATTCTACCACTTCCGACTAACAGAAAGGAGATAAGATCGAGGATTGTAACCAACTGAAAGATAACTGCAAACAAACCCATCCTGGATCTCGCCCCTTATCCAAAGAAGCGATCCGAGGATAACTCACACAGTTGTAATAAAGGTGAATCAAGTTATTGTGTCATCAACCTATTACTAGTCAAGTTATTAATCATTGGGTGTAACAGGTTTGATCATTATGTTTAAGTTGTCCTGAGTACTTGTTAGCCAGTACTTTCACCAAGTAATCCATAACCGCGGAAAACACGGCTTCTCGAGAAGATTATCCCTGCAGGGTTGCACCATAGTAACCGACACTCATGAATATCCCGCCAGATGGAGTGGCCACTCCACCAAGCGGGGCACTCAACACAATCCAACCCTTCTTCGCATCAAGCCCAAAGAACCTTGGGCGCACGGCTACTCGGGCCCAGAAGAAAATGGACCCTCATAGCACTCTAAGACCGTGTCCCCCTATATGCCGACTACGAAAGTTCCACCCGGGTACCAAGGGCTCGCAAGATCATGCATGCAGCAAATGGAAAACCCGAACTAAATGAGGCGATTTGGACGAGATGCGAATCGGGTCAAACTGAGGGGGAGCCCATACTCCCCAAATGCGGGTAGTGCGCTCATCATGGATCAGTAGACAAGACCCTTTTCCTATTAGGGTCGACACTAGCAGGCCTCAAAACCACAAAGGGCCTCCTGCCGGTGCCTTATCATCAAATTTATTATTAATAGTAACATTAGCATGATTGATTGATTAAACATCGAGCCCCCAGAACGATAATAAAGTAGTAACAGAAAGTAACGGGTAACGGACTCGAGCAAAGCAACCTAAGCATGCTAGATAAGAACAGGCACAAGCAATGGCTGTAGGTAGGGAGGTGAGGCAATATCATGGTTCAAGGTATCATGTGATAGGTTCGTAACAGAAACAACTACTACTAAGGCTAGCAGAAAAGAACAACGGAAAGTATCGGTAACCAAGGTTGAAAGGAACACAGTGGTTCATGTGAGTGATAACTTGCCTGCAAAACCCAGTAGCCTGGTACTGAGCTAAATCCTTAGAAGGGATGTCGTAAGGATCGTCGGTCTCAACGTCGTCGTTTATCCGGGAAGAAGCAAACAGACATTGCAGAAAGATAAGCAATCATTATCATGGCATAGGTGCACAAACATGGGATGATGCATGTCATGTTAATAGATGCATCAAAGTAACCTACTTGACAAGTAACACAATTTAATTGGATCCATATGCAATGAGAATTGCATATGGATGCAAATGCTTTAGGTTGAAGCAATGATCTACATTTGATTAACAAGTGTAAGTAGTTAAACATGATGCATGCATGATGATAACAACATAATAACAACAAGAGGTGCAAGTGGAAAAGGAAATAAACAAGTGTGGGATTTTATTTGTCATGTTAATGATTTTTTGGTTCCTTATTGATGTCACACAAGTAATTGTTGTTTTCATCAAGTTAAAGTGTGCAAAACAAATTACAAAGTTGATATTTGAAAAGCTTATCAAATTTTGGTTGGATTACATGTTTCACATTTTGAAATTGGACTTAGGATTATTTACTTATGAATTAAACAATATTAAACAAGTTTTAATTGAATTTAAAACAAGGTTGAATATTAATTGAATTTTATTTAGTCAAAACATAATTTCAAATTCACATTTGCAAAGTTCACACTTTGGTGGTTTGAAAACATATTTTGCATGTCCAAAAATATTTTATATTAAGCAAGTTATGATTTTATCAAATTTAATTGAATTAAACAAGTATTAAATTACTTAAGCAATTTAAATTATTCAAACAATGAAACAAATTTTATATTTGAATATAACATTCAAAATGGTATGAAAAACATATTTTATTTGCCCTATTTGGAATTGGTATGAAATAGTTATGAATTATTACAAATTACATTTGAATTATTCAAATTTGAATTTTTAAATGCATTTTGAAAACTCAAAACAGAATACAAATAGGTTATTTGGAAAGATTAGGAAAATTGGATCAGAATTCATATAAAACTTTTTGTTATTGGCATTATAGAATAAAAGTTATTAAATTTAGAAGTTTTGGTTTAAAATCTGTTTATTAAAAGGATTGTTTTGGTGACAGAATTGCAGAAAACATTTGCTACCGCGCACCACCCTACCCACGGCCACTGCCCGTGGACCAGGGGGCCAGCGTGGCCACTGCGCGGTGAGGTGGCACCCTGGGCCACCGACTGGTGGGCCGCTGCCCCTGCGCGCGGAAGAAAAATGAAACAAAAGGGGGGGTGGTGCGCGCCTGGGGTTCGAACCCAGGACGCGACGCGGCGCGCACGGACTCGCTACCGTTTGCGCTGTGGCTGTTCGGTTGTCGAATACAGGGTACGGTCTGAAGAAAAGGAGTACCCTGGAGGTGTAACTGAATTTTGAACAGATACGCTGAACCTGACGGAAACAACCAGCGCTCGCCGGCGGGTCGATGGGCGATGTGCTCGCGGTGAGGCGCCGTGCGTGCGGGAGTGGGGTGGTGGTGTGGGCCGGTGTGCCCGCGCGTGCTACAGCTGAGAGGAAGAGGGCGAAGGGAATAGGTGGCGTGCTCACCTCGCTGCAGTCGTCGACGAGGCAGTCACGGCGAGGAGGATTTCCCGGCGACGGCGTGGCCATCTCGGGGGCTAACGGCAGCGGGCGAAGAGTCGGCGAGCACCAGTGGTCAACCACGATTCATCCCACGACTCAGGTGCTCCTCGAGGCGGCCAGAACGTCGGCGCGGTGAGGAGGCAGGTGGTCTGACGGGAGCACCACGGTGGTTCAGAGATTCAGAGGAACAGGTGAAGGGGAAGCGATGGAAGAATGGAGGCGCTAGGGTTGGGCTAGGGTTAGGCAGGGGCTCGGGAGTGGGTAGGTACTTAAGGGGAAGGGGATGACAGTACGGCTGGGCATCCACGGGGGGGAGAGCTGATCGGGTGGTGTTCCTCTGTTCGTACAGAGGTGACATCACCCAGAGGTTGAAGACAGCGACAGGTAAGGGGGGTAAGTGGGCTCAAAGGGTTAGATGGGCTGGGTTGGTTTTCTCCCTCTCTCTTTTGTTATTTTGCTTTGTTTTTTTTTTTTTTTTTTGTAGTTTAGCTTTTGGAAGAAAAAGTTAATGTTTTGTTTACCAAAATTTCCAGAAAAATTAGGTTAGGCTAATTAGTTAATTAGAAACCATTTTCCAAGAGTAGATTCCAAAAATGTGAGATTTTAAAGATGATGTTTGTATTGAAACCAAAATTGGGAAATTTTCATATTAATGAACCATTAAGAAAAGAAGCATTTTTATAGGGTAGCCCCTATGAAATAAAAGATTAACATTAGCTGATTGAATTGACAATGTGTATAAAGTTGTGGTAACTCCTTTTGGGTGCTGTTTGAAGATGATTTGAATTTGGAACAATTTAAAATTAATTGATTAACATGGAAAACAAGGATTTTAATGGGGTAACCCTATGACTAATTTGATTAAACATTAGTGATTGGCTTGTTAAAGTTTATAAGTTCAAAAGTGTTCTGTTTGATGCATTTGATTTGAAATTGAAAGTGATTTGGGATTTAATTGATTGAATAAAACCAACAATTTAATAGATGAACATTATGGAAGAAAGGAAACAATTTGGTTGTTTTTATTTGAAATAACATTTTGGAAATTGTAACATCACAAGGATGAAATAAAGGGTTTGAATTTTGGTTTGAAAATTCAATGAAAACAGTTGGAAAACAAATGAAAAACAAACAAAACAAATGCAATCAACATGATGCCATGATGCAAAACATAAAATAACAGAGAGCAAACATTAAAGGCTATTTTTCAGACTTGGATGTTACAAACGCCCCCCCTTGAAGGAATCGCGCCCCGAGATTCCTACTGAGAAAAGAGAAGGTGCGGAAACTTCTTGGGAAGATCCTCTTGAGGCTGTGATACGTGAAAACACATCGTGCACATTGGATAGACGTCAAGGAATTGTGGAAAACACCCGGAACATTTTCAATTAAAGGGGAGAGATTCTGCACCAAGGGTGTATAGCTGATAGAACTTGATTCATTTGAGATTAGATTCATCTGGCTAGAATGGTGGACAGAGTATTGACATCAATGCAACACCAAGAATAACATCAATGTCAGAATCATCAACATGGGAGTAACGAGGAATATGTGGCCTCCCATTAGAATTGGATTGTTCTTACTTATCTTGGAAGTCAACATTTGAGATCCGGGAGAGTGAACGGTGATTTGATTGCTTAGTGGAACCAGAATTGTGTTGTATGTTGTGAAAAAGATTATTGACACAAAGGACTGTGATGCTCCGGTATCAAATAACACTTTAACTCGATAAGAGTTTAGTAGATGAACGGGGAAACTTGATTAAAACAGAACTTGATCCATATGGAGAATAGACTATTTGGAATGTGTGCTTGAGGAATGAAAACAACAACAACAACAACAACAACAACCTTTCTGTACAGATAGATTTGATATTTGGGAAGTTGATTTGACGCCGGTAGAATAATTGAAGTAGAAAACAACAACAAGATTTCAACGGACGAAAAGGAAATGTTTAGAAGAACATGATACTGAAGCAACATCTGGTAAACTTGAACAAGATTCCTGAGGTACTACGGAGAACCCAAAACACGTGAAATCCTAACTTGAAAGTTTAGATGAGAAGGGAAAAATCAACGTTGCACTTCCTTACCAGAAAAGGGAGGGAGGGTGGGGAAAAGAAGAAAAAGAACAGAATTCCTACTCTCACGTTTCATTTTTCCTATATAGCTACAAAATAGTTTCTAGACTCAACTGCGACCAGTAAAAAGGGATCCTACAGGCAGACAGGCTCTGATACCATTTGTCGCACCCTGATTTCTAGGGGATACTCACCGTACGAACTGGATAGCAGATGCTTGGATTATGGGGCATAACTGCTCCCACGTCCCAGCTTCCTGGTAGGCCTGCGCTTATGCGCGACAACACAAGCCCTGCTATTCCATCGTCGATGTAAACTATCCACTAGAGATCAAAGGCACTTCCGTCGACGTACTTCAAACCATACACACATGGTACGTCAACGGCGTTTAACAAGTGATATCACAACAGATCTCTACGACACAAAAGATTGAAATAAGTTGCAAATGGCTCTCATTAGAGCAGAGATAGCAAATACAATCATTCAGAGGGCACATGCCCCAACAATACATCGTTACAATACAGCGGAAGCATTCAACATGTCTGAGTACAGACAAGAACCAAATAGGCCTAAGAGGCCGGAAACAAACAGACGGAGCCCATCCACGAAGTCTCGGATCCTGCCCGGGTCCGCTATCTACTCGTCAGCAGTCTCGTCATACTCCACGTAGTAGCCACCATGTAGATCCTCGGAAACGTAGGTCTGCGGAAACCACAGCCCCAAAGGGGTCAGTACATAAACGTACTGGCAAGCAAGACTCACAGTTCACCAAAGTGTAACCCGTCAACACCAAGCACAGATGCCTTGGGTTCAACGGAAAGAAAGGGATATAAAGATGCGGCAACTGGCTGCGCTAACCAACTACAGAGATTCTACCACTTCCGGCTAACAGAAAGGAGATAAGATCGAGGATTGTAACCAACTGAAAGATAACTGCAAACAAACCCATCCTGGATCTCGCCCCTTATCCAAAGAAGCGATCCGAGGATAACTCACACAGTTGTAATAAAGGTGAATCAAGTTATTGTGTCATCAACCTATTACTAGTCAAGTTATTAATCATTGGGTGTAACAGGTTTGATCATTATGTTTAAGTTGTCCTGAGTACTTGTTAGCCAGTACTTTCACCAAGTAATCCATAACCGCGGAAAACACGGCTTCTCGAGAAGATTATCCCTGCAGGGTTGCACCATAGTAACCGACACTCATGAATATCCCGCCAGATGGAGTGGCCACTCCACCAAGCGGGGCACTCAACACAATCCAACCCTTCTTCGCATCAAGCCCAAAGAACCTTGGGCGCACGGCTACTCGGGCCCAGAAGAAAATGGACCCTCATAGCACTCTAAGACCGTGTCCCCCTATATGCCGACTACGAAAGTTCCACCCGGGTACCAAGGGCTCGCAAGATCATGCATGCAGCAAATGGAAAACCCGAACTAAATGAGGCGATTTGGACGAGATGCGAATCGGGTCAAACTGAGGGGGAGCCCATACTCCCCAAATGCGGGTAGTGCGCTCATCATGGATCAGTAGACAAGACCCTTTTCCTATTAGGGTCGACACTAGCAGGCCTCAAAACCACAAAGGGCCTCCTGCCGGTGCCTTATCATCAAATTTATTATTAATAGTAACATTAGCATGATTGATTGATTAAACATCGAGCCCCCAGAACGATAATAAAGTAGTAACAGAAAGTAACGGGTAACGGACTCGAGCAAAGCAACCTAAGCATGCTAGATAAGAACAGGCACAAGCAATGGCTGTAGGTAGGGAGGTGAGGCAATATCATGGTTCAAGGTATCATGTGATAGGTTCGTAACAGAAACAACTACTACTAAGGCTAGCAGAAAAGAACAACGGAAAGTATCGGTAACCAAGGTTGAAAGGAACACAGTGGTTCATGTGAGTGATAACTTGCCTGCAAAACCCAGTAGCCTGGTACTGAGCTAAATCCTTAGAAGGGATGTCGTAAGGATCGTCGGTCTCAACGTCGTCGTTTATCCGGGAAGAAGCAAACAGACATTGCAGAAAGATAAGCAATCATTATCATGGCATAGGTGCACAAACATGGGATGATGCATGTCATGTTAATAGATGCATCAAAGTAACCTACTTGACAAGTAACACAATTTAATTGGATCCATATGCAATGAGAATTGCATATGGATGCAAATGCTTTAGGTTGAAGCAATGATCTACATTTGATTAACAAGTGTAAGTAGTTAAACATGATGCATGCATGATGATAACAACATAATAACAACAAGAGGTGCAAGTGGAAAAGGAAATAAACAAGTGTGGGATTTTATTTGTCATGTTAATGATTTTTTGGTTCCTTATTGATGTCACACAAGTAATTGTTGTTTTCATCAAGTTAAAGTGTGCAAAACAAATTACAAAGTTGATATTTGAAAAGCTTATCAAATTTTGGTTGGATTACATGTTTCACATTTTGAAATTGGACTTAGGATTATTTACTTATGAATTAAACAATATTAAACAAGTTTTAATTGAATTTAAAACAAGGTTGAATATTAATTGAATTTTATTTAGTCAAAACATAATTTCAAATTCACATTTGCAAAGTTCACACTTTGGTGGTTTGAAAACATATTTTGCATGTCCAAAAATATTTTATATTAAGCAAGTTATGATTTTATCAAATTTAATTGAATTAAACAAGTATTAAATTACTTAAGCAATTTAAATTATTCAAACAATGAAACAAATTTTATATTTGAATAGAACATTCAAAATGGTATGAAAAACATATTTTATTTGCCCTATTTGGAATTGGTATGAAATAGTTATGAATTATTACAAATTACATTTGAATTATTCAAATTTGAATTTTTAAATGCATTTTGAAAACTCAAAACAGAATACAAATAGGTTATTTGGAAAGATTAGGAAAATTGGATCAGAATTCATATAAAACTTTTTGTTATTGGCATTATAGAATAAAAGTTATTAAATTTAGAAGTTTTGGTTTAAAATCTGTTTATTAAAAGGATTGTTTTGGTGACAGAATTGCAGAAAACATTTGCTACCGCGCACCACCCTACCCACGGCCACTGCCCGTGGACCAGGGGGCCAGCGTGGCCACTGCGCGGTGAGGTGGCACCCTGGGCCACCGACTGGTGGGCCGCTGCCCCTGCGCGCGGAAGAAAAATGAAACAAAAGGGGGGGTGGTGCGCGCCTGGGGTTCGAACCCAGGACGCGACGCGGCGCGCACGGACTCGCTACCGTTTGCGCTGTGGCTGTTCGGTTGTCGAATACAGGGTACGGTCTGAAGAAAAGGAGTACCCTGGAGGTGTAACTGAATTTTGAACAGATACGCTGAACCTGACGGAAACAACCAGCGCTCGCCGGCGGGTCGATGGGCGATGTGCTCGCGGTGAGGCGCCGTGCGTGCGGGAGTGGGGTGGTGGTGTGGGCCGGTGTGCCCGCGCGTGCTACAGCTGAGAGGAAGAGGGCGAAGGGAATAGGTGGCGTGCTCACCTCGCTGCAGTCGTCGACGAGGCAGTCACGGCGAGGAGGATTTCCCGGCGACGGCGTGGCCATCTCGGGGGCTAACGGCAGCGGGCGAAGAGTCGGCGAGCACCAGTGGTCAACCACGATTCCATCCCACGACTCAGGTGCTCCTCGAGGCGGCCAGAACGTCGGCGCGGTGAGGAGGCAGGTGGTCTGACGGGAGCACCACGGTGGTTCAGAGATTCAGAGGAACAGGTGAAGGGGAAGCGATGGAAGAATGGAGGCGCTAGGGTTGGGCTAGGGTTAGGCAGGGGCTCGGGAGTGGGTAGGTACTTAAGGGGAAGGGGATGACAGTACGGCTGGGCATCCACGGGGGGGAGAGCTGATCGGGTGGTGTTCCTCTGTTCGTACAGAGGTGACATCACCCAGAGGTTGAAGACAGCGACAGGTAAGGGGGGTAAGTGGGCTCAAAGGGTTAGATGGGCTGGGTTGGTTTTCTCCCTCTCTCTTTTGTTATTTTGCTTTGTTTTTTTTTTTTTGTAGTTTAGCTTTTGGAAGAAAAAGTTAATGTTTTGTTTACCAAAATTTCCAGAAAAATTAGGTTAGGCTAATTAGTTAATTAGAAACCATTTTCCAAGAGTAGATTCCAAAAATGTGAGATTTTAAAGATGATGTTTGTATTGAAACCAAAATTGGGAAATTTTCATATTAATGAACCATTAAGAAAAGAAGCATTTTTATAGGGTAGCCCCTATGAAATAAAAGATTAACATTAGCTGATTGAATTGACAATGTGTATAAAGTTGTGGTAACTCCTTTTGGGTGCTGTTTGAAGATGATTTGAATTTGGAACAATTTAAAATTAATTGATTAACATGGAAAACAAGGATTTTAATGGGGTAACCCTATGACTAATTTGATTAAACATTAGTGATTGGCTTGTTAAAGTTTATAAGTTCAAAAGTGTTCTGTTTGATGCATTTGATTTGAAATTGAAAGTGATTTGGGATTTAATTGATTGAATAAAACCAACAATTTAATAGATGAACATTATGGAAGAAAGGAAACAATTTGGTTGTTTTTATTTGAAATAACATTTTGGAAATTGTAACATCACAAGGATGAAATAAAGGGTTTGAATTTTGGTTTGAAATTCAAATGAAAACAGTTGGAAAACAAATGAAAAACAAACAAAACAAATGCAATCAACATGATGCCATGATGCAAAACATAAAATAACAGAGAGCAAACATTCTAAAGGCTATTTTTCAGACTTGGGATGTTACAGACGGATAATTATCGAATTGAGTGGCTCACGTTCGAGGTGGTCAAATTGCGCAGTCCTTACCACGCACTGTTTGGGAGGCCGGCTTACGCCCAATTCATGGCTAGGCCGTGCTACGTGTATTTGCAGCTGAAAATCCCGGGTCCTAAACGGACCATCACTATACATGGGAACCGGGATATAGCGGCCGAGTGCGACGAAGGAGATTCAGTTATGGCCGAGCAGGCATGCAGGAAGGAAGAGATCGAATATTACCGGTCTCAAGTAAATCCGGACGATAGAACAGCCTTGAAAAAGCCGAATACTGAGGATGAGAGAGCAAAATTCAAGGCAGCGCAAGACACCAAGAAGATAGATTTTGTCGAAGGGGATTCTACTAAGCAGTTTACCATAGGGTCTAACCTGGGAAAAGAGCAGGAGGAAGCGCTCGTGGAGTTTATTCGCTCAAATGCAGATGTGTTTGCCTGGACACCTAGCGACATGCCGGGTATCCCTACAGAATTGGCTGAGCACAGTTTGCATGTGGATCCCAAGTCCAGGCCCGTGAAGCAAGGTTTGAGGAAAATGAATGAGGAAAGAAGGAAGGCTATAGGCGAAGAGATCGCTCGGCTATTAGCAGCCGGCTTTATCATGGAAGTATTTCACCCGGATTGGTTGGCTAACCCGGTTCTGGTGATGAAAAAGACCAACGAGTGAAGGATGTGCATTGACTTCACGAGTCTCAACAAACATTGCCCAAAGGATCCGTTCGCGCTGCCAAGGATAGATCAGATTATAGACGCAGTAGCTGGAAGCGATCTGTTATGCTTCCTGGACGCATATTCCGGGTATCATCAGATTAAGCTCAAAAGGGAGGATTGGGAGAAAACATCATTCATAACCCCTTTTGGGGCCTTTTGTTATAAAACTATGACGTTTGGGTTGAAGAACGCTGGCGCAACTTACCAACGGTGTATTCAAAAGTGCCTTGAGGACCAAATCGGACGTAACGTCCATGCCTATGTGGATGACGTGGTCATCAAGACTAGGAAGGCGGAGACATTTATCGATGATCTAAAGGAGACGTTCAAAAACTTGAGGAGGTACCAGATGAAGCTTAACCCGACAAAGTGCGTGTTTGGAGTTCCAGTTGGGAAATTACTCGGCTTCATAGTTTCCGAGAAAGGAATCGAGGCAAATCCGGATAAAATCAAGGCCATCCAGAGTCTGAAAAAACCGGAAAATTTGAAGCATGTTCAAAAGCTCACGGGCTGCGTAGCAGCCTTGAGCCGATTCATATCCAGACTCGGAGAAAAAGCAATACCATTGTACCGGCTCTTGCGGAAATCAGATAAGTTCGTGTGGGATCAAGAGGCAGACGAGGCATTTGAGGCACTAAAGAAGCAGTTATCTGAAGCACCAGTACTAGCGGCGCCGGGTCCTAAAGAACCTATGTTACTATATGTGGCAGCTGGCCCCCGAGCCGTCAGTGCAGTAGTTGTTGTGGAACGCCAAGAGGATGGGAAAGGATACCCGGTTCAGAGGCCGGTTTATTACGTCAGCGAGGTATTATCAGAAGCAAAGCAGCGCTATCCACATTGGCAAAAGTTGGTGTTCGGGGTCTTTATGGCCAGCTGGAAGCTGAAGCCGTATTTCCAAGAACATCCCATAACAGTGGTTAGTTCAATACCAACGTCGGATATCATCAGAAACTCAGACGCGACGGGAAGAATAGCCAAATGGGCGATAGAGATGGGGGATTATCATATCAACTACGAACCCAGGTCAGCAATCAAATCTCAAGCTTTAATTGATTTCGTTAACGACTGGACACATACAGGCATGACTGCAACGGTTCCAAGTTCCGAGTCATGGATCATGCACTTCGACGGATCAAAGCAGTACGAGGGATCAGGAGCTGGGGTGGTGCTAACATCACCCAAAGGGGACAAGTTGAATTACGTGCTACAAATTCACTTCGACTGTTCCAACAACGTGGCCGAGTATGAGGCCCTATTGCATGGCTTAAAGGTAGCCAAAGAGATGAACATCAAGAGGATACGATGCTTCGGAGATTCGGACCTTGTGGTACAGCAGGTGTCAGGAACGTGGGATAGAAAGGACGCAACTATGGCAGCATACCGCAGGGAAGTTGATAGGGTTGCAGGATGTTTTTTCGGGTATGAGGTGGAGCATATAGACAGAAGAAAGAATGAGGCAGCCGACGCCCTCGCCAGACTCGGCTCGCGCAGAGAGCCGGTTCCACCTAACGTTTTCCTGGACGAATTATGGCGACCATCAGTTAAAATCGAGTCAGAGGAGGAATTGGCAAATCAAGACCCGGATTCAGGACTCGTAGCCACTGTACGTACTATTCCCGAGTGGACAGAACCGTTTTTGGCCTACCTATCACGAGGCGAGCTACCACAACAGGAGGTATTAGCAAGGCAAATTTTGAGGCGAGCAAAGGGATATTCTATCATCAATGGGGAATTGTACAAGAGAAGTGCAGCAGGAGTCTTTTTGCGCTGCGTAGCGCCGGAAGAAGGCAGACAGATTCTCAAGGAAATCCATGAAGGCGACTGTGGACATCATGCGTCCACAAGGTCTCTTGTGGCTAAAGCTTATCGACACGGGTTTTTCTGGCTCACGGACCTAGCGGATATGTCAGCAAGATCTAAGGAGGTAACATAGCCGGCGTGTGAAGACCCGGGTATTCCAGGAAGGAGACTTGGTTCTGCGCCTGGTACAGTCAAACGAAGGAAAACACAAATTATCACCATCATGGGAAGGACCATTTATCATAAGCCGGAATCTGCATAACGGATCATATTATTTGATAGATGCAAGGGAAGAGTCGGCTACAGTTAACGACACCGCACACACCACTTCATCTATGCAAGAAAGAGATAGACCATGGAACGTGGCTCAGCTACGTCCGTATTATACTTAGTAAAGACTATATTGGCAAGTGGAATTATACGATGTAATAGGCAGCAGGTTTTCAAACGCACTCTTTTCCTATCCAGGGTACCTTTGGGGACTGGACGGGTTTTTAATGAGGCGGCTTGCTGACCTAGATTTTTCATATCAAGTAAAGAGATGGTTATCAAGAAAAGAGATGGTTATCAAGAAAAGAGATGGTTGTTATCAGGTTATTTACTCTCAGTACGATGCGTATATCTAGGTCTTGGGGGCTGGTCGCTTGAATAGCACAGTTACAAACTCAAAGACCCGGCCATGATGCCTATGAGTTATAAGGGCCGATTACTTGCAAACGAGTATGACTACAATCTTATAACCGGACAAAGAAGTCCAAATTTCTTGGCTGTTCTTACTTAAGCTCGATGTGACTCGCATTAAAGTGGCATGATGTGTTCGCTTACGATGGCAGTTAGTCATGAAACCCGACGGGGATTGGCTGGCTACGTCTTCGTATTGATGTAACAACATGGTATCCACGCGAAAGCCGGCTTACAGTACAAGACAGTCAAAAGGGTCATCTAAACCACAAGTTATGCAGAGTACAAGGCTGAATAGCTGGAAACTCAACGACTATTAAGCATAACTTCAAAACCTATGTGAAACAACTCATGGATCTTTGTGAAATTAGCAGTAAACAGTTTGTTCCCTTTTCAAGATCAAGTATCCTAGACTCGGCAATCCGGGCCCGGTAGCTTGAAATCTTGAAAAGAGAAAAAGTGGCTTACTGGTATAGTTGCAAAGATCCAAATATCCGAGTCTTGGGGACTTGGGGACTTCGAAACAAAATCCGCTCGTCAATACCCATGAGGCCCGGAAATTGAGTTTTCACAAAAGGAACAATAAATAAAACCGGGTATCGAGAACAGATGAGTTCAATAATTGACAAGTTCAAAAGGGCCGGCAGAGGCATAAAGAGCATCAAGATACTAGTGTGCATTACAAAATCCAGGTGAAAAGACATCAAAGGTGCACAGGCGCACCACCCATAATATAATTGTTCAAGAAGCATACTGGCCAACCGGCACATAAGAGGAGGCATTAAAGATTAAATGTCACTCAGCGCCCATCTTGGCCTTGCCCTTGTCACCATCGGTGGTAACAGCAGCGCCCGGATCAGCAGTACCAGCCCGTGCCAGAGGAGGAGCAACTGGTGTTGAGGTTGCGGGGGCAGAGCCGGCTTCAGCTTGCTTCTTGGCGGCTTTGGCCCTTATCGCAGCAGCTTCCTCCTTCCACCGAGCCATCATGTCGTACGGTTCGGGAGGAGCCGACTTAATTGCTACACCAGCAGCATCATAAGCTGGGACAAGAGTATTAACGTCCAATTCATCAGCGATCACGCTAGCCGGGTAACGGACCTCTTTCTGCATAGCCTGAAAATCCTCCCGCGAGAATTTTGACCCATCAAGCTTGAGCTCGGGGAAGCCGCCCATGAGCTTCGCTAATTCGAGCTTGGGGAAGTAAGCCTTGGCGAGCGCAAGCCCCCGGGTCATCCCAACCCGGCAGGACGAGCGCTTCCAGTGCCAAATCCACTCAGGAATAGTGGAGAAGGCATCCAGCATCCTCTTCAGATCAACATGTCCTCTACCCGGCCACCGTAACTCTTCCAAGACCCATCTGGTTCCGGCACATAGCTGCCAGATAACACTCTTTATGGTTTTCAGCTTGGCAATGTCATCTTCATCCGGCATGGCTTCGTCCGGGCCTGAAGTAAAATGAAGATATAAGTTGGAAAATTTTTGCTGTTTGTCAAAAGGATAAACCCGGAGAAGGAAGCGTACCAAGCAAAGAACGATAGGTATCAGATATTTCGACGGAAAGGCTTGTCAGGTCATCTTCGGCTTGGTGAGCCCTTCTTCGGTACTTCTTCATTAATTGCCTATTCCTCCTGGCTTCAGCCTCGGCTGCTTCACGTAAAGATATCTCCTTTTCAATGAGCTTGGCGGCGTCCGCAAGTTTCTCCTCGTATTGAGTCACGAAAGACTGCACGGATGTTAAAAAAGCATTAGTCAGGTAGAAGAGCACAGTTATCAGTCATTGGTATAATAAAAGTCCCGAGCAAGTCATGAATGAACTCACTCGGAACTTGGGGACTGGACAAAGGTACAAGCAATATTAATCGAATTTACCTCGTGTTTGGTTATTAAAGACCCCAAGATGTTTTCCTCGTTAGCCCTTAAGGTGTGCAGAGTTTCTAGCATCTGGGCAAAAGTTAACTCCTCGGAGCGAGTCCCGGAAGAGCCGGCAGCTTGATCATCTGGTAGGGGGGTTCTCCTCGCATTTGGAGTGGAGACTCGGACAGTCTGAGTGTCCGGGTTGGGAGAACTCATCCTTGTATCTAGAATTTCTATCTCTTCGTCTACTGGTTCCGATAAGGAAGGAGATCCGACGGTTTGGGAAAGTGGATTGTTCAGAGGGCCTTGTTTCCGGTTAGTTGTCGCATCACCACCAGTTGCGGCGTCTGCGTCGTCAGTCGGCTTCTCCACCTGGAGGTTATCCGTTTCTGTGTTTTCCGGGTCACTGACGGTGACTTGAGCGCTGAAGGAAAGATGAGAAAAGGCAGTTATTAATGATGACGGCGGCTTGAATGAAAGTCCGTCAGATGCAAAAAGAAATAATATAGCAAAAACTTACCCGGCATTTACGGTGTAATCCGGTGGGAGCTCGCCACTGGAAGCAGATGAGGTCTTCGCAGGAACCACTAGTGGAACCCGGAATTGCCCGGCACATGGGTGGTTAGGAGAAGGGTGGCGCTGAGGAGAGTTGGAAGAACGAGATGGAGGAGCACTGCCACGAGGGACCGAGGGGGCGGAGATGCCCGGGTTAAGGGGATCTTCACCTGGGGAGCTCCGAGTTACTCTGCGCTTGGCTGGGAAAGAATCCTTCAAGCATGACGAATTTGATAATTGATGGTTAAGTCGCCGCATGACGTCAAAGGAGTAAGGTTCAGAGGATAATGAGGAAAAAGGAACCTTGGACACTGTCCCCCTGCCTTTCCTCTTGGCCCCGACTGTTGCCTCTGGGTCAGACTCGGTTCTCTCCGGGTCGTCTTCATTGTTTCCACCCTCGTCTTCTAGCCCTGCGAACCAGGTGTGTATTCATTGGAGAAAAGACAGACGAGAGGAAAGTAATGCAAGTAAAAATATGCAGATCCTGAGTGAGTACCTTCACTATCGTCAGCCGCCTCGTCCTCCTCTTCCGGGTCTCTGGAAGGGGGAAAGGGTTCAACTCTCCAGAAAGGGTCATCAGCCTAAGACAAAGGAATGGGAATAAGGGTTAGAAGCTGTATCGAGTCAAGATGCGGAAGTAAGTTATGGATATCAGGTATTACCGCTGGAGCCGGGTTGTCCCGAGTAAACGGGGGTAACCCGGTGATGCCCTTTATCACCTCCAGCTTCTCCGTTAAGAAGCCTTTTATGGTCTTGTTAGTATCGCCGGTTGCAAAGCTTTTGGTGGAGTATCGGAGCGTATCTGTGGTGTGCCCTGAGTACTCGCACATCAGTTTGGTGCGGACGGAGTTGGGTTGTATCCGGAAATCAACCCATGTTTTTATTAAATTGAGCCCGAGGAGGCCTTGTGCTGAGAGAATGGCCATCTTGGTTAGCAAGGGAAGGATTGTCTCCCTGTCCGAGTCTGATGCAAAGGCACTGAAAGACTCGGAGGGCTCGAGGGGGGTCTCTGAGTAACCCGGCAGCTTCTTTTCACTGTCGGGGGAGGTATCGCGGCAATAAAAGAAGGACAGTTGCCAATGTTTGACGTGGGAGTGTAGGTTGAGGGTTGGCATCAGAGAATTCCTGCGGCGCTGGATGGATACCCCGCCACAGGTTAGGAGCGCTCCGTCGCCGCTTTCGCGGCACGGCTTGCATTGGAATAACTCAATGAAGAGAGTTAAACTCGGCGGCATGCACAAGTACGATTCGGAGAGAACAATGAAGTGGGTGATGTTCAACATAGAGTTAGGCCCTATGTCGAACATTCGGAGTCCATAGTGATCTAAGATCTCCCTAAAGAAAGGGTGACCCGGAGGACGGAATCCCCGGGTCACGTGCTCTACGAAGCAGATTACCTCGTTTTCTGCGGGTGTGGGCCGAGTCTCATTACCCGGCGCTCTCCAGTGAATGTCCTTCTGAGAAGGGAGAGTTCCTAACTCGGCTAGCTCCTCCAACTTGGCTTTCGTAGTTGTGGAACGCCCCCAGTTGGCGGATATGGTTTGGGTAGTTCTCGCCTGAGTCGGTTGTTTTCCTTGTCGTTTGGGAGCCATGGGATCAACCTGCAAAGCACAAGAAAAAGAGGCGTGTGAAATAAGGCACGGGAGTGTTGAATTATCCGAGTATAAGGTATCAAGAAAGTATGAAGCTGGCAATTATCCGGGTATCATGTTATGAAGCGGAAATCGTAAGGTATCCGGGTATTAAGTATATCTGTGGAAATTATTGGTCACTTACGTATTGAAATGAGTTTGGGGAACACGGATGGTTGCCCATGTCTCTACTGCAAGCAAAGTAACTGGAAAAGGAGGATTTTCTGGGTGTCAATGATGTGCGCGGAAATTTGGACGGAATGGATCTAGGTTGGAAAACTCGCGAATGATTCTACGAAGAAATTGGTGATTAATGGCGGTAGGAGGGTGGCGTGAGATCATCCAACAAGTTGTTGAAGGAGTTGGCAAGCATCTAAACCGTCTAATTCGGTGTGACGGGAAAAATGGTCCGCGGATTGACCTAGATCCAATCTAGATTAAATTGAAAAAAGTCGTGGGGCTAGATTAGCGAACGCTTACTGGAAGAAGCTGGAGAATGGCCTGGCTGAGGCCGGTGTCGTGATCTAGATCCCACCTTGCAGCGTTTGTTGAGCGGAACGAGGGCGCGGTGACGGAATTTGGCGGCGGCGCGGAGCGATTAGGGGTTGAGTGCAGCCGGCGGCGGCCTTGTTACGGTGGCGTGCTCGGGATTCTCGAGATGTTGCGGGGCGCAGGGAATGAGGAAGCCGATGAAAGATTGGAGTGATAGGTGGGAGTCCAAGTTACCCTCTGGGCTCTATTTATAAGGTGTGGGCGGATAAGCCAATCCCAACGGGCGGAATCCGGAAGATTTGGGGCAATGGCTATCCGCGCGGATTTTACGAGATATGCTTTGCAAGCTGAGCGAGATATCCGGACAAAAAAGAGAAAGGGATCCTCTCCATGGCATCAGCATCAGTTATCGAGTAAAGTATAGAGTTTTGGCATTTTTATCAAGGCTTAGACTCGGAAAGTTAAGCAAAGCATCTGGAGCAAAGCCGGGTTACTATATGGCCACCATGAAGTTAGGCCTAGCTGAATGTCAAAACATCTTAACCCGGCCTCTGTATGCCCGTATGTTTGATATCTTTGCAGGGAATAGCAAGCGCTTCAAGGAGGATCCATGAAGCCCAGGCTATTCTGGGGACTACTGACGGGGGGACGATAACCCGGTAGGTCAAACTCCAAGGAGTAACCCGGCCCAAAGGACGGTGCGCAGGATCCGGCTAAGGATAAGGAAGCTCGTGGAGGCCCAAGTTTGTAGGCCCAGCAACTTGGGTTGAGGGCTATTGTAAAGGAAAGCTACAATTTGTGCGCCGTATCCGGGTAGGATCCAGGGTGCGCCTTGGGGAATAAGACAGGGGGTACGGGTGCTTTATAAACCGCCCCCGGGTCTAGTCTAGATAGAGATCTAAGAACCCTAGCAACATCGTGTGATATCGAGCATCAAGTGTAATCTCAGAGTTGAGTTATTATATCAAGATCGGAGACTCGGCGACTTTGATTGCCGGCTACCAGATCGAATTGCACCATGTTTTCCTCTGAGCTAAACCCTCTCCCAAATACCTGTGTCGTCTTGCCCCAAGATCAGTTACCCCCGGTAACATCTGCCGTGATTATCCCACGACACATACTGTCTTGGACAGTCCGTGGTTGTTCACGGCGGATGTATTGGATCTTGTGGATTGTGTACACCTCTGCAGAGTAAAACTATTCAGAATAGCCGCGTCCTCGGATATGGAAAGTTGAATGGCCATGTAGCTAGCATTGTGTCAATGATTTCAAAAAGCTGGAAAGTGTTTTGGAACTTGTACCTGGGAGGTACGTTGAAAGGGAATGATTGTACCTTTGAGGTACGGGAAAAATGATGGTTTTGAAGAGTTGATTTTCCAAGAAGTTTTGCAAAGAAAAACTTTCTTTTATTTAAGAATGCTTTGTCAAAACCTTTTGGACATGTAATATCTACAAGAGAAATAAAATATCTTTTGAAGTATCTTCTTCAACAAAAACAACTAAAACTTGTGCAACCATGATGTGTCTTCAATTCATCATGGCTAGTTGAACCTTAATTACGGCCTTCCTACCACTTATATATATGCACACTTGCATGTTTAGCTTTCATTTGGGGTGTCTTGCGAGTACATTCCATTGTACTCACAATGGTTTCGTCCCTGGCTATTGTCTTAGCCAGACTTTGAGCAGAAACCCGGAGAACCTGAAGAAGATGGTGTCGCTGACGGCCGTGCGAGCTAGGAACGTCTCCGAGTCAGTAGCATGTAGGTAGTCAAGGCATGACTTGGGTTTACCACGAGTGTGTGTTGTAGACTCCGTTGTTTTTAGTGTGTGTTCCTGCCCTGCGTGGCAGTTGTTTTCAACTGAGTTATGTGACCAGTTGTGTAAGTTGTGTATTAGTGTAGTGGATGTTGTAATATGCAATGCCAACTCGAGTATGTTGTTCACGACTAACTGATCATGGGATCGTGAATTTATGCATACTGGAGGTCTCAAACTGCTAGTCTGGGGTCCCCACATAGGTAAACGATAAACAACATAATTTCTGGGGTGACATGCTACCACACAATCTTGATCATAAAAATGTAAAAGCATATGTAACCTGAGATCATAGAACTTTAACACAAACATGATAAATAGAACTTTAATAATAAAGCATAGCAATCACTTTTCATCATGAGAAGTATCTCAAATAAAAGATCATGAATAACAATGCAAAGAAAGATATATGTTTGTTTCAAGTATAGAGAAAGCATGGCAAAGTGGTATTTCGCTAGTCCTTAAGAGTGGGGCAAAATATAAATGCCAGGACACCTTCAAAGTTCATGAGGAAGACTAGAACAAATAATTTGAGAACAAACAATAACACATCATGAATCAATTAATCATGTTTCTGGGACAAATGCACATAAAACTCAGAATGGCAAAAATGCTCTCTCAACTGTGCATAAATTTAGAAGATGGAGACTCAACATAAAAGTAAAAGAAAGGCCCTTTGCAGAGGGAAGCAGGGATCACTCAAGTGCTAGAGCTTTTTATTTTATTAAACATAGGTATTAAAATTCTGACACTCCTCCCATCCATCTTTCATAAACCATGGCTAACCAAATCCTCGGCTGCCTGCCAACAATCACATATCATGGAGGAGTGTCTATATTTTGGGAGATGTATGCTAATGTCAACGAATGGCAAACATAAAATGCAGTACGTCACAAGCCAACTAGATTTCACAAGAGCGACTCCCATAAGAAGGACGCATCTGGGAAGAAGGTCATCCCTCTTTCTCTTTTGTTTACACAATTATGACTTGACGGATAAATCAGGGGCAAAAATAGTGAAGAGATTTTGTGTGTATTAATTTGGGGCTGGGCACCCCGCTGCCAGCTCTTCTATCATTTGGATAATCGGATGAAGCCACTAGTCCATGGTGTGAAATCCAATCAACAAGTGAGATAAATATTCTCTATTTACGTCCTCATGAGCAAAAAACAGGAACACAAAGCAGGAGTAATTTTTGAAGGTTTTAAAGGTAACACATGAGCAATTTACTTGGAGTGGCAGTTAAATACCACATGTAGGTAGGTATGGTGGACACAATGGGACAACTTGGATTTAGGGAGTTGGATGCACGAGTAGAATTCCATACTCAGTATAGGTGGAGGCTAGCAAAAGACTGGGAGCGACAAATCAAGAGAGCATAAGAGCCATAATCATGCATAGCGACATAAACATCATTAATCAAAGCATAAGCGGTATCACAAGTTCAAAACCTAAATGATCATAGAGGCTATTATTAACTGGTTTATAGTCATAAACATGGTGTGAGCATGCGCCAAGTCAACCAAATAAAACATTCAAAAGAGAATACCATAAATTTATGCTTCAGTATGACAAGAACAACTCATGAATCTTTCAGTGGCACATTAAACACTCTCATCTATTTGATTCTAATCATGATACTCAATAACCACAAGGCGTTAAAACTAAGATAACATCTAGCATGATACGAAAAAGTTCTAGCCACTGTCTATACAAGCTTCTAGTTGCACCATTAAAAATTCTACTTCAAGCAGCAGTTTTCTTTTCCCAACAAGCACCATACAAGATATGTTTAAAAAAAAATACTCTTCATGATACAGCAAGCAAACATGAGAGCACTCACATAACACTACTAAAACTAACAGCTCTTTAGATAAGAGATGCATGCAAAACAGGAGCTAAATAAATGCAGCAGCCAGACAAAGATTAAGAATACAAAGTATTCCCACAAAAAAGCGGAGCGTGTCACTCTCCAATAAAAGAATGCTGGTGTCCAACCAATCTTATTTAAAAAATAAAAAATAAACTGAAAGCAAAAATAAAAGACGCTCCAAATAAAGCACATAAGATGTGACCGAATAAAAATATAGTTTCACTAGAAGTGACCTGATAATTTGTCGATGAAGAAGGGGATGCCTTGGGCATCCCCAAGCTTAGACGCTTGAGTCTTCTTGGAATTTGCTGGGATGTACCACCGGCGCATCCCCAAGCTTAGGCTTTTCACTCTTCTTGATCATATCATATCATCCTCTTCTCTTGACCCTTGAAAACTTCCTTCACACCAAACTTGTCACAATCTTCATTAGCAACGTTAGTGCAATCGAAATAATAAATTCACATGGTTCAGTTTCAACACAAGCCTAACACTCATAAACACATTAGCTACTGTCACAACTTCTTTTAAAACTCTTTTCCTCAAAAGAACACCAAAAGAAAGAGATTAAGATGCAAATGCAATTATTGGCAGAAATCTGTCAAAACAGGACAGCAGGTAAAGATGATTTTTTTCAAAAATCTTCTGTTGCTCAAATAAAAAAGTGTTAAACTAAGAAAAGTTGCGTATATAGCCCAGGATTACGCACAACAAAACTCAGGTCATTTTGAATTTCTGTGATTTTATACGAATTTAACAGTGGACAGCTGAAATCTGTTTCCTGCGCAGAAATCCGAAATATAGTCTCAACTTTCCACTAGATCCTTTACTTGGATCAACAAAGACACAAAAGAAAAGATACAACAGGGTTGCTAAGGAAATAGACAACACCCAGGTGCAAAGAAAACAAAAGAAAACGACGGAAAATGGGTTGAAAACAGAGAAATAAAACGGGTTGTCTCCCAGTAGCGCTTTTCTTTAACGCCTTTCAGCTAGGCATAGAAAGCAACTCAAGTATTTTCAAGTGAAGCATCAAGATCTGTAACTTCTTCTAGATCATTATTTGCAGCAATAGGCACTCTAGGTGTTTCTGAAGATTCAACATGAAGTTCACTCTTAGTTTCATGAATCGTTTTAGCAATTTTCAGCACATATTGAGATTTGGGTTTAGTTATCTTGGGAACATACATGAATCTTTTCTCTTTTCCCACAAAGGCTTTCTCCTTTTTGAATTTAAGAGATGAAAAAGTTGAGCTTAAAGTTCCCATAGCCTCATCTAGTTTACCAATCCTAGAATTTTGATCATCATGAGTGTTGCCAGTTTCTAGAGTGGTGATTCTTTAACAAAAGTTATTATTGATTCATCAACTTTGCTAGCATTATCAAGGAAAATTGGTAAGTTCATTTCCAAAGGTTTAGTTTATTAATAACCTCCTCCAAAGTGGTCTCAGTTTTAACAGTTATAGTGGGGGATGCTCCTACCAAACCCTCAATCAAATTGCAGGCTTCCAAGGAAGGAGTTCCTAGAAAATTTCCACCCGTAAGAGTATCTAACACATACCTATACCAGCCAGTAATACCAACATAAAAATTCCTCAGGCGTGTCAAGGTGGAATATTTTTTTGTACACGTATTATGAGCATCGTTTATTCTATACCAAGCATATTTTAAACTCTCTCCCCACTGTTGCCTAAAAGAACAAACCTCAACTTCAGGAATACTCATTCTAGCAAAATAAAAGCAAGCAAATAAATAACAGCTATAAAGTAAACTATTTTTTGCGTTTTTGATATAAAGAAGCAAAACAAGACAAAAAAATTAAAAACAATACAATAAAAATATAAAGAGGTTGAGAGTGAGAGACTCCCCTTGCCAGAAGACTCCTTTCTCCCCGGCAACAGCGCCAGAAATTCCTTGCTGCCTGTGATGGCGATAGAAATTCTTTGCTACAGAAATTCCTGTGTGTTGGGAACCCCAAGAGGAGGGTGTGATGAGCGCAGCGGTAAGAATTTCCCTCAGTTAAGAACCAAGGTTATCAATCCGGCAGGAGAAAGAGGATCTTCGGAAGGTTGATGCCACTGACGGTGGTGATGGCGCCTCACCGGTGTCAGCAACAACGCGGAACCTGCACACAACACAACCAAAATACTTTGTCCCAACGGTACAATGAGGCTGTCAATATCACCGGTCTTGCTGAAAACAAAGATTAGACGTATAGTGTGGAAAATGGTGTATGCTTGCAGTAAATAAAGAAAGCAGGGAATTGTAGTGGTTTGTTTAACAGTGTAGGAAAATGGACCAAGGTTCATAGGTTCACTAGTGGTGTCTCTCCATAAAAAATAGCATGCTGGGTGAACAAATTACAGCTAGGCAACTGACAAATAAAGGTTGCACCATAGTGCACATTCATGACATGATGACTAGGATGATATTTAGTGCGGGCATTACAACAATATACATAGACCGTAATCCAACTGCATCTATGAGCAATAATCCACCCTCAGGTTATCATCCGAACCCCCTTAGGTATTCAGTTGCAAGCAACAGATAATCGCATTAAGTAATGTGTTTAATGTAAGCAATGATTTTACACGCGAGCACTCACACCGTAGTTTTCTCCCTAGTGGCAACAACACATCCTCCCCCGTCACGTTTCTATCACTCAAACACAGGCGAAAAGGAGGCATGAACCCAACTATTGAGCATGAATACTCCCTCTTGGAGTCACTAGCAACTACTTGGCCAGAGCAACCACTAGCAATGGAAAGCATGCAAGATGACATATAATTAACTTGGCATAAGTTCAATATTCATCGAGTCCCAGCAAACACAACACATATAATTACATAAGAACAATCTTGATCATGTTAGGCAGCTCACGAGATCTAAACATTGATGCATAGGAGGAGAAGAAAACCATCTAGCTACTGCTATGGACCCGTAGTCCAAGGATGAACTACTCACGCATCACTCCGGAGGCAGGCATGGTGATGAAGAGGCCTCCGGTGATGATCTCCTCTCCGGCAGGGTGCTGGGAGAAAGCTTCAGAACCCCCCTGATCTAGGGTTGGCGACGACGGCGACTGCGGAACGTTTCGGGGATTTTTGATCAGGTGCTTAGGGTTTTCCTTCGGAGGAGAATAAATAGGCGAAAGGGCAAAGGCAGTGGAGCCCTAGGGGACCCACACCACCCCTCGGCGCGGCCAAGAGGGGGCGCGCCACCCTATGGTGTGGGCCCCTGAGGCCCCTGTCCGGTTCTCTTCGGGACTCCATGGAACCTTCGGGAATTCTAAGACTTTCGGGCTTTGAATTTTCCAATTCCGAGAGTATTCCAGAAAAACTTTTCTGAAACTAAAAATAGCTGAAAACAGGGAACTGGCTCTATGGTATCTTGTCAATAGGTTAGTCCGGAAAATCGATAAAAGTGACATAAAGAAGGGAGAAAACATGTAGCAATTGGCATAATATCATCATGGAACATCAAAAATTATAGATACGTTGGAGATGTATCATGCAGCAGCAAGTTTTCCCTCGGGAAATAAACCAAGGTTGAATCGTAGGAGGACAAGCAATCTCTAAAGGTTGATGCAGCTGAGGTGGCAGGGCGCACTACCGGTTCAGCAACAACGTGGAACCTACACAACACAATCAAATCACAATGTCCCAACGTAGCAGTGAGGTTGTCAATCTCACCGGTTTTGCTGAACACAAAGAGGTTAAACGTATGGTGTTGAAATTAGTAGGAAAACAGTATGAAAGCAGTAGCAGCACTATGAAAGCAGTGTGTGTATTATCAGTATGAGAAAATGGACCGGGGTCCACAGTTTACTAATGGTGTCTCTCCGTGAAAGATAAATAACATGTGTGGTGAACAAATTACAGCCGGGAAATTGACAGAAATGAAGGCTGCAGCGTAGTGCATATGCAAGACATAAAGATTACTATGTGATTCCTGCGGGCATTACAACAAAATAGATAGACCGTCATCCAACTGCATCTATGTCTAATAATCCACCCTCCGAATATCATCCAAAAAACGTTGGGTATTAAGTTGGAAGCAATAGATTATCATCGTAAGCAAAGTGTGTAATGTAAACAATGTAAACTAGGTAAACACCGTTGTTTTCTCCCTAATGGCAACAACACATCCTCCATCTGCCACATTTCTGTCACTCGAGTACAGATGCAAAGAAGGCATGAACCCACTATCGAGCGTAAATACTCCCTCTTGGAGTTACTAGAATCTACTTGGCTAGAGCATCTACTAATAAAGGAGAGCATGAAAGATCATAAATAACATATGCATGAAGATAACATGATAGATTGATAATCAGAAGACATAGCATTCAACATTCATCAGATCCCAGTAAACACAACATGTAGAATTACATAAAGATGATCTCGATCATGTGAGGCAGCTCACGAGATCTAAGCATGAGGTACAAAGTGGAGAGAACAACCATCTAGCTACTTCTATGGACCCGTAGTCCAGGGATGAACTAATCACGCATCACTTCGGAGGAGGGCATGGTGGTGTAGACCCCCCAGTGATGAATTCCCCTCCCGGTAGGGTGCACGGGAGAGCTCCAGAACCCTGCCGATCTCGGGATGACGATGACAGCGGCCTCGGGTGTTTTTCGGGACGAAGTGGTATATCTTTAGGGCTTACGTCTCGGGGGTATAATTAGGCAAAAGGGCAAAGGCGGTGGAGGCATGCGAGCCCCATACCACCCCATGGCGCGGCCGGGGGGGGCGCCGCCCTATGGTGTGGGCCCCCTGTGGCCCCCCTCCGGGTCTCTTCGGGACTCCGTGGAACCTTCGGGAATTCTAGGACCTCCGGACTTTGAATTTTCCAATTCTGAGAATATTTCCAACACAAGTTTTATTAAAATAAAAACATCATAAAACGGGGAACTGGCTCTGTGGCTTCTTGTCAATAGGTTAGTCCGGAAAATCGGTAAAAATGACATAAAGTGTATAGCAAACATGTGGGAAACAACATGAAAACAACATGGAACATTAGAAATTAAGGATTCCGTTATGACGTATCAACATCCCCAAGCTTAGTTCCTACTCGTCCTCGAGTAGGTAAACGATAAAAACACATAATTTCTGAGGTGACATGCCACCAACATAAACTTGATCATCAATAATGTAAAAGCATAAGTAAGCTGAGATCATAGAACTTAAACACAAGCATGACAAATAGAATTTTAATAATAAAGCATAGCAATCACCTTGCATCATGAGAAGTAACATAAATAATAGATCATGAATAACAATGCAACGAAAGATATACGTTTGTTTCAAGTATAGAGAAAACATGGCAAAGTGATATTTCGCTAGTCCTTAAGAGTGGGGCAAAACATAAATGTCAGGACACCTTCAAAGTTCATGAGGAAGACTAGAATAAATAATTATAGAACAAGCAATAACACATCATGAATCAATTAATAATGTTTCTGGGAAAAATTCACATAAAACTCCGAATGCAACTATGCTCTCTCAATTGTGCATAAAGTTAGAAGATGGAGACTCAACATAAAAGTAAAAGAAAGACCCTTCGCAGAGGGAAGGATGGATCACTCATGTGCTAGAGCTTTTATTTTATTAAACAGAGGTATAAAAAGCTTGACACTCCTCCCAACCATTTTACACAAACCATGGCTAACCAAATCCTCGGGTGCCTGCCAAGAATCACATACCGTGGAGGAGTGTCTATATTTTAAGAGAGGTGTATGCTTATGTCAACGAATGGTAAACAGAAAATACAGTACGTCACAAGCCAACTAGACTTCACAAGAGCGGATCCCATAGAATGACGCATCTGGGTAGAAGGTCATCCCTCTTTCTATTTTGTTTACACAATTATGCTTTGACCGATAAATCAGGGGCAAAAATAGTGAAGAGAACTTGTTGTTATTAATTTGGGGTTGGGCACCCCGCTGCCAGCTTTCTATCATTGGATAAGAAGACGAAGACACAAGTCTAGGGTGTGAAAGTCCAATCAACAAGTGAGATAAAGATTCTCTATTTACGTCCTCATGAGCTCAAACATGAGCACAAAACATGAGTAATTTTGAAAGTTTTAAAGATAACACATGAGCAATTTATTTTGGAGTGGCGGTTAAATACCACATGTAGGTAGGTATGGTGGACACAATGGGAGAACTTTCGTTTTTGGGAGTTGGATGCACGATTAGAGCTCATACTCAGTACATGTGGAGGCTAGCAAAAGACTGGGAGCGACAAATCAAGAGAGCATAAGAGCCATAATCATGCAAAGCGACATAAACATCATTAATCAAAGCATAAGTGGTACCACAAGTTCAAAAACAAAATGATCATGGAGGCTATTAGTGACTGGTTCATAGGCATAAACATGGTGTGAGGATGCGCCAAGTCAACCAAACAAAACATTCAAAGGAGAACACCACAAATTTATGCTTCAATATGACAAGAACAACTCATGATTCTTTCAATGGCACATTAAACACTCTCAGCTATCTGAGGCTAATCATTCTACTAAATAACCACAAGGATTTATAATTTAAATAACATCTAGCATGATATGAAAAAGTTTAGCCACAGTCTATACAAGCTTCTACTTGCACCGTTATAAATTCTACCACAAGCAGCAGTTTCTTTTCCCAACAAGCACCATACAAAACATTCTTTAACAAAAACTCCCTAATGATATAGCAAGAAAACAAGAGAGTAATCACATAACACTACTAAAACTAACAGCTCTGAACAAGAAACGCAATGAAAACAAGAGCTAAACAGGAATTTTGCAGCAACTAGAAGAAAAACTAAGAATACGAGCATAGCAAGTATTCAAACAAAAAAGAGGAGCGTGTCTATATACCAAACAAGGAATGCTAGGGTACAAATATACTATTTCATCAAGGGAAACAAAATAAAACAAAAGAAAAACAAACAGACGCTCCAAGTAAACTTCATATGATGTGACCGAATAAAAATATAGTTTCACTACAAGTGACATGATAGATTGTTAGTGAAAAAGGGGATGACTTGGGCATCCCAAAGCTTAGATGCTTGAGTATTATAAAAATATGCTTGGATGAACCACGAGGGCATCCCCAAGCTTTGACCTTGCACACTTCTTGATCACATATATCACCCTCTTCTCTTGACCCTTGAAAACTTCCTTCATACCACACTCAAAGAGTAATTCGCATTAGAGGGTTAGTGCAACAATCAAAAATCCATGAGTTCTGTATGGCACAAGTGCTATTGATACTTTTAAACATTAGCTACAACCACGGATGTTTCGTGAAGCAAAGAAATCCACTTGACAACGCAAAAGAGCAAATGCAAGAAAAATGACAGAATCTGTCAAAACCAGAACAGTTTGTAAAGACGAATTTTTTCGAGACACTTATGTTGCTCAGATCGAAAAAATTAAAGAACACAAAAATTGCGTAATTAGCTAACAAATAAGCACAAGAAATTTCAGGTCATTCTGATTTTCTATGATTTATTCGTTTTTTTATGGTGGTCAACAGAAATCTGTTTCCTGCGCAGAAATCCGAAAACCATCTCCAACTCTCGTCAGAAACCTTACTTGGCACTACTAAATCATGAAAAGAAATATACAAAGGAGTTTCTATAGAAGTATACAACCCCTTGACTCAAATAAAACAGATAAAAACAAAGCAAAAAATAAAACAATGGGTTATCTCCCAAGAAGTGCTTTTCTTTAACGCCTTTTAGCTAGGCCCAGAAAAGTGGAATCAAGTATTTTCAAGTGAAGAAGCATCCAAATCAATAATTTCCTCCAAAACCCCAATTGTAGCAATGTGTACCTTAGACACCCCTGAATATGATTGAACATGCAAATCACTGTTAGTTTCACTAAAAGTTTTATTAATTTTATGCACATTAGGGGATTTCGGTTTAGGTGCCTTGGGGACATACATAATTTTTTTTCTCTTTTCCTACAGAAGGTTTCTCTCTTTTAAACTTGAGAGAAGAAAAGGTTGAGTTTAAAGTTTCCATAGCCTCCTCTAATTTACCAATCCTCATATTTTGACTATCATGGATATTGCTAGCTTCTAAAACAATGATTTTCTTGTTGATACTTACTACTGATTCATTAACTTTGCTATCATTATCAAGGAACTTTGGCAAATTTTTCTCCCTAGAGTTTAGATTTTTAATAACATCATCCAAAGTGGTCTCAGTTTTAACAACTTTAGTAGGTGGTGTTCCAACTAAACTTTCAATTAAATTACAGGCTTCCAAAGAAGGTGTTCCTAGAAAATTGCCGCATGTAAGAGTGTCTAGAACATACCTATACCAGCTAGTAATACCGGCATAAAAAATCCTAAGAAGGATTAAGGTGGAGTATTTCTTAGTGCATCTATGATCAGCATCACTTATCCTATACCAAGAATCTTTCAAACTTTCTCCCCCTTGTTGCTTAAACGAACGAACTTCAACCTCACCAACACTCATTTTAGCAAGACTAAAAACAGGAATAAAACTACAGCTAGAATAAGAACTAATTTTTTTGTGTTTTTGATAAAGAGAAGCAAACAAGACAAAATAAAATAAACTAAGAAAACAAAAACAAAGTAAAGAGATTGGAAGTGAGAGACTCCCTTGCAGAAACTCTCTTCCTCCCCGACAACGGCGCCATAAAAATTTGTTGATGACTAACGTTGGTAGACCCCAAGTGCAAGGTGTGAAGAGTGCAGCAGCAAGTTTTCCCTCAGAAAAGAAACCAAGGCTGAATCGACCAGTAGGAGGACAAGCAATCTCTAAAAGTTGATGTAGCTGAGGTGGCAGGGCGCACTACCGGTTCAGCAGCAACATGGAACCTACACAACACAATCAAATCACTTTGTCCCAACGTAGTAGTGAGGTTGTCAATCTCACCGATTTTGCTGAAAACAAAGAGGTTAAACGTATGGTGTGGAAAACATTATGAAAGCAGTAGCAGCAGTATGAAAGCAGTGTGTGTATTATCAGTATGAGAAAATGGACCGGGGTCCACAGTTCACTAGTGGTCTCTCTCCGTGAAATATAAATAACATGTGTGGTGAACAAAATACAGCTGGGCAATTGGCAGAAATGAAGGCTGCACCGTAGTGCATATGCAAGACATAAAGATTACTATGTGATTTATGCGGGCATTACAACAAAATACATAGACCGTCATCCAACTGCATCTATGTCTAATAATCCACCCTCCGAATATCATCCGAACAAACTTTGGGTATTAAGTTGTAAGCAACAGTTATTGCCGTAAGCAAAGTGTGTAATGTAAACAATGTAAACTAGGTAAAACCCGTTGTTTTCTCCCTAATGGCAAAAACACATCCTCCATCCGTCACGTTTCTGTCACTCGAGCACAGATGCAAAGGAGGCATGAACCCACTATCGAGCATAAATACTCCCTCTTGGAGTTACTAGCATCTACTTGGCGAGAGCATCTACTAATAACGGAGAGCATGCAAGATCATAAATAACATATGAATGAAGATAACATGATATATTGATAATCAGAGGACATAAAATTCAACATTCATCAGATCCCAGCAAACACAACATGTAGCATTACATAAAGATGATCTCGATCATGTGAGGCGGCTCACGAGATCTAAACATGAGGTACAAAGTGGAGAGAACAACCATCTAGCTACTGCTATGGACCCGTACTCCAGGGATGAACTACTCACGCATCACTTCGGAGGAGGGCATGGTGGTGTAGACCCCTCCGGTGATGAATTCCCCTCCCGGTAGGGTGCTGGGGAGAGATCCAGAACCCTCCCGATCTCGGGATGACGATGACGGTGGCCTCGGGTGTTTTTCAGGACGAAGTGGTATATCTTTAGGGCTTACGTCTCGGGGGGTATAAATAGGCGAAAGGGCAAAGGCGGTGGAGGCCTGCAGGCCCCACACCACCCCATGGCGCGGCCAGGGGGCATGGCGCGGCCAGGGGGCACGCCGCCCTATGGTGTGGGCCCCCTATGCCCCCCTCCGGGTCTCTTCTGGACTCCGTGGAACCTTCAGGAATTCTAGGACCTCCGGACTTCGAATTTTCCAATTCCGAGAATATTTCTAGAACAACTTTTCTGAAACTAAAAACAACAGAAAACATGGAACTGGCTCTATGGCATCTTGTCAATAGGTTAGTCCGGAAAATCGATAAAAATGGCATAAAGTGTATAGAAAACATGTGGGAAACAACATGGAACATCAGAAATTAAGGATACGTTTATGACGTATCGGGGGTTCAGGTTTCTGTCACTCCGGCAACCCCAAAATTAGTGGCCAAATACACAATGCATCCCTCTAGGCCCATAAAGGTGAAGTGTCATGTAGTCGACGTTCACATGACACCACTAGAAGAATAGCACCACAACTTAAATATCAAACCATTAGATAATACTTCAACACAATTCCACTACTAACATCTTGACTTCTCTCATGTCCTCAAGAACTAAATGAACTACTCATAAGACATGATATGGATCATAATCAGAGGTGATATAGTGATGAATAACAATCAGGTCATAAGTGCAAACACCGATAAATCTCGTAAGCATCAACTACTAACAAGTAATCCACATCGGAAGAGAGATCTAGTAGAAAACAACAATATAAAACCCTAATTGTTACATCGGGACAGAGATGGATGGTGAGGATGATGGTGCTGGTGATGATGATGATAACGATGATGATCTTGATGATGCCCGGAGCGATGACGGTGACGATGGCGATGATTTCCCCTCTTCGGGGAGGAATTTCCCCGACATATTTCTCCCTATTGGAGAGTTTTTCTCTCTCTATTTTTTTCCTCCCCGAGGAGGCACCGGAATATTTCCTCGATGGTTCCTCTGGTCTTAGGGTTCCCTGGGGATGACGTACGCGAGGGGGGCTGCCAGTGGTGGGACAGGGTGGCCACACCACGTGGCGGCATGGCCAAGGGGGCGCGCCACCAGGTGGTGTGGTCCCCTGGTGGCCCCCCTCTGGCTCCCCTCGTGGCTGTCTCCCTCATCTCGTTTTCTAAGACTCCTCCGATGCCCCCTTCTTCTTCTAGTCTTCAAAAATAGGGTATGTTGACGATGATTTTTCCATCTGATTTCTGCTCCCGATGATTATTCTCCAATAATTATCAAACATGCAAAATAAGATGAAATAACATAAGTAATGCATCATAATATGAAATATATCGATGAATAACAGAAAATTACGATATAAAATAGTGATGCAAAATGGACGTATCAACTCCCCCCAAGCTTAGACCTCGCTTGTCCACAAGCAAAACTGAACTCAGTAAACATGACCACATGTTTATGGAGTGAAGTGTCGATAAATAAAATCCGGACAAGAAGCATCACATTTATCAATACACGAGTCATTCTAGACAGCAACTTCCTCTCATATAACTCAACTTGAAACTAGTAAAGGGAGTCACAATAAAGGTGCAAAAAGAAAATCATAATTGGTGATGACAGACTTTGCTCTTGGTCAGAGAACAATTAACGGATTGTACTTATCTTTTGATCAGAGTCTTTATATTAGAGCATATATTGCAGAGTTTAACATACTCAATCATAAGAGTCTCTTTGCATTCATTTATAACTTTCAAAGTGATATTCATTCAGATAAAAACATTGTACTAAACAAGGAAGGATAAAAGACATGATTGAAGAAATCAACATATAAATGGTTGGATCACAACAACTCAAATGCTTGCTTAAGACGGAAAGAAGTAGGTTTACTGACTCAACATAAAAGTAAAATATAGGCCCTTCGCAGAGGGAAGCATGGATTAACTCATGTGCTGGAGCTTTTTATTTGATAAACAGAGGTGATGAAAACAATTTTCAAAGAGTTGTATGTCTATGTCAACGAATGAGCAAGCAAACAGTACATTAAGTCACAAGCCAACCAGACCTTATAAGAGAGGCTCCCATTGGAGGACGCTACTAGGGTAGTAGATCATCCCTCTTCTCTTTTGTTTACACAATTATACTTTGACTGATTAATCAGGGGCAAAAAGAGTGAAGAGAATTTATAGTAATTAAGTTTGGGGCTAGGAACCCCGTTGCCAGCTCTTCTAGCAGTTGGATAAGGGGATGTGCCACTAGTCCAGGTGTAAAGTCCAATCAACGAGTAAATAAATACCGTCTACCTACGTCCTCATGAGCTAAAACAGGGGCACAAAACATGTGTAATTTTGAAGGTTTTAAAGGTAGCATATGAGAAATTTACTTGGAGTGGCGATTAAATACCACATATAGGTAGGTATGGTGGACACAAATGGCATGGTTTTTGTCTCAAGGTTTGGATGCACGAGAAGTATTCCCTCTCAGTACAGGTTTTTGGCTAGCAATGTTGGGCAGCAAGCATAAGAGTTGAGGGAATACATGAAAATATACAGGTGATAGAAACAATCATGCAATCTTCCTTGGAAGTACAAATGATCTCAACTTGAGAATAATAAGCTTATGAGCCAACAATAAAGAAAGATCATGGAACAATATATCTACATGCATCTCCCTCTTTTCTACTTAAGCCTCAAAGTAATGTTGCTACTGACCAATGCCAAGTTTGACAAAACCAAATAGATTAACTTGATGCTCCCACATTGATATCAATGCTAACAACAAGATCAATCATATAACAAAATTGCAAACTAAAATAAAGTGCATAGAAAGTAAATGATAATACTTCTCATTAATATTCCATAACGGCAACTCACACCAAAGGATACATCGATAACAGCTAAAGGAGAGATACTTCCATACTGGAAACCATCCTATAAGATAATTTCCCTACTCATGATATGACTCTACTAAAAAAGGTAAAAAGGTGAAATATAAAGGTGTGATATCGCGGCACTCCCCCAAGCTTGGAACAAGCCAAGGGGATTCCAATACCAATAACAAATTACTTCTTCGGTGGTGGTGGTGAATTCTACTCAATAAGCTTATCAACCGAAGCCTTCAAATCATCAATCGCGTAGGTGAGTATGCGTATCAGCTCCGTATTGTGCTCAATACGGTCCGCGAACTTGTGAGACTGTGAGTCCCAGATCTTGGACTTATTCCCCCACACATCTTCAGATCGGGGGCTTTTGTCTCCTGCATTGTTAGTGAAGGGTACGTTGCATAGAAAACAAAAAATTCATACGCGAGAGATACCCGAAGGGCCAAGATCTAATCTAGGAGATGAAGTGCAATGGGGAGAAAGAGAGTCTGAAGGAGAACATACCCTCTAAGACACAAAGCGTTACGACATCAAATGTCGTTGTTGGCGTAGTCGTACTCACACCGATCCGAGAGCGAGAAGATGTGCACCGCAATCCGACGGTGCCTCCGTGATCGTTCACACGTACGGCTTGATGAAGACCTCTGTTCCCTCAATCCAGCGGGGTAGCGGAAGTAGAGGATCCCCCGGAACTCCAGTAGCATGACGGCGTGGTGGTGGTGAAGAATCCCACAGTCAGGGCTTCGCCAAGCCGGAGACCATGGAATGGAGCAGCGGGTGGAGAGGAAGGTTGGTGGGCAAGTGTGTGGAGGAGGGAGAGCTCTCACCCTCCTTTTATAGGGGAAGGGGAGGGAGCCCAAAGGTGGGGTGCGGCCAGCCATGGTGGTCCCCCCACCTCTTCCCTCTTCATGTGAGTGGACACTCCACTCACATCCACTCATCCTTCCTTTATTTCCCACTTAGAAAATCCAAGAGTTTTTCTTTAATAAATAAATAAAACATTTTTATTTCTTTATTTCAGCATTTGTTAATTCTATTAACAAACATTTGCATATAGCACCTCAAATCATTTGTTAATTCTATTAACAACCATTCGACGAAAAACCCCTTGAACTATTTAAATTTCCCCGAAACAATTTCGGTGCTGCCCAAAACATTCTTCGATATTCTGTATCCTCTCAAATGCGTCATCGAACCTTAAGTGTGTCACCCTACGGTTCACGAATAACATATAAATGATCGAGACTCCTCTCCGATCAATAATCAACAGCGGGATCTGGAGATCCGTGATGACTCATATATATTCAACGATGACTCTGTGATCATGTGAACCATCAACATCGTGACTATTCCCTTTGTCTCGCGATATTTTACTTGTCTGAGATTTGATCATTGGTATCAACCATACCTTGTTCGATCTCGTTACCGAGAAGTACTCTTTTACTCGTTTCCGTGATATGACATCCTTATGACCTAGTCACGTGCTTGCAAGCGGTGTCGATGTGTTATCACCGAGAGGGCTCAGAGTATATCTCTTCGTCATTTGACAAATCCCACTCTTGATCCGTGAGCCTCAACTAACACTTTTTGAATACCCAACGGCACCTTTATAGTCACCCTGTTACGGTGTGACGTTTGATGACATCAAAGCACCCTTCCGGTATCAGTGATTGGCATGATCTCATGGTCTAAGGAATAAGTTACTTCGTATGTTTGATATAACAATGTAAACTTAATGACTTGATCGCATTGGTATATTCTCTTTGGGTATATGTTCATCACATCATTCTTCTAATGACATGACCCCATTATTAATAACATCCAATGTTCATGATCAGGAAACCTTGATCATCTATTAATCAACGAGCTAGTTAAAAGAGAGGCTTTACTAGGAACCATTGTTTGTTTATTAAGCACACATGTATCAGCGTTTCCGGTTAATACAATTCTAGCATGAGAAATAAACATTCATCATAAACAAGGAATAAGATAATAACCATTTTATTATTGCCTCTCGGGCATATTCCCTTCAGTCTCCCACTTGCACTAGAGTCAATAATCTAGTCTGTAAGCACTTTAACACATATGGCGTACCAGTGTTATTACCATGCTTCGCATGCGGTAAACATCATCAAAAAGATCTGAAATGTTCAGGTCCTATTGTATTTGCATGTTCTTTGCGTCTACACGCATAACTCATTCTCTAATGAGATGGCTTTGTATATATATGGTCAATTGGTGAAAACTTAATTCCTCAGCTTAAACTGATGTCACTAACATTGTGAAAATGTAGCTTCATAGTGTTAGCATTCTTGGAAACTCACCAAGTTTCGGTGATACCTTAATTCCTCAGCTTAAACTGATGTTACTAACATTGTGAAAATGTAGCTTCATAGTTTCAGCATTCTTGGAAATTCACCAAGTTCAATAAAGAACTCCTTGACACAAAATACACTTATAATCAGTTGTTAACACAACGATATACTTTACCCTTTGTTGTAGTATCTGTCACAATATTTTAATTTTGAAACTCTTTCAAATCCAGCATGGAACTTTCTTCCATCCTATTGTGCTACCCTTCATCACATATTTTAATTGAGATAAAATTACTTGAATAAATGTCAAGACTATTAGTGTAACATATTACAACTAATATTTTGTCATTACTATATAGGAAAACATATCCTTAGCATTTCTAAAATGACACAAGGATCTCTCCCACTGTTGTCTAATCATCATATGAATTATCCTACTATAACATTTTATAGCATAGGACTCATCTGGTTGTGTACATAGCATGGAAACATGACTTAGAAATCTCAATTTCAATGATGGTCATCATGTGTCAAAACACATGAATCTTGCTCAATTATTTTCCATGTGACAAGAACTCCTTCTTGTCATTTTTATATTGACTTACTTCAATATTTCATCTATGTAATTTGGCTTCAATCATATCAGGTGCGTCAATCCATCTTTTATAGATATCGATGCCCAATATCTTTTAAGCCTTTCATCAATATGAAAATCTTAACCGTGTTAATTTAAAATACATATTTTCCAATCAACCATATGCCATCTACATAAAGTATTGGAAATATGTCATAGCGCTCCCACTTAATTTCTTGTAACTCTACAAGCATCTTTATCATTCATGATGGAATCAAACCCTTTTGATAACTTCATTAAGCTAAAGATTTCAACTTCGCTATGCTCACTTGAACCATTGAAGTGTGCATGCCTTTCTAGCAACCTTTTGAATTTTACAAAACTCTCAGACTGTGTCAAGTACACATCCTTGATCAAACTTCCTCGAGAGGAGAGTTGGTTTTGTTATACAACTGCCATATCATAATATGTAACTTTTGCTAGAACTATCCGCAAAGACTAAAACATCACTACGGAAGATCAACATTTCTATATTCACTTTGGGTACATGTTCATCACATCATTCTTCTAGTGACATGACCCCGTTATTAACAACATCCAATGTTCATGATCAGGAAACCATGATCATCTATTAATCAACGAGCTAGTTAAAAGAGAGGCTTTACTAGGAACCATTGTTTGTTTATTAAACACACATGTATCAACATTTCCGGTTAATACAATTCTAGCATGAGAAATAAACATTTATCATAAACAATGAATAAGATAATAACCACTTTATTATTGCCTCTCGGGCATATTCCCTTCAATCTCCCACTTGCACCAGAGTCAATAATCTAGTCTGTAAGCACTTAACACATATGGCGTTCCAGTGTTATTACCATCCTTCGCATGTGGTAAACATCATCAAAAAGATCTGAACTGTTCAGGTCCTATTGTATTTGCATGTTCTTTGCGTCTATACGCATCACTCATTCTCTAATGAGATGGCTTTGTATATATTTGGTCAACCGATGAGACCTTAATTCCTCAGCTTAAACCAATGTTACTAACATTGTGAAAATGTAGCTTCATAGTGTTAGCATTCTTGGAAATTCACCAAGTTCAATAAAGAACTCCTTTACATAAAATACTCCTATTATTTTGTTGTTAACACAACGATATACTTAGCCTTTGTTGTAGTATCCGTCACAATACTTTAATTTTGAAACTCTTTCAAATCCAGCATGGAACTTTTTTCCAACCTATTGTGCTATCTTGTTGGGAATATGCCCTAGAGGCAATCATAGATGATGTAATTCCCAATGTATTCATAAAGTTATTAAGTTGTCCTTTGGTTTGAACATCTGATATATGTCATTGAATATGTGATTCGATTGTGGAACTATGTATTCATGTTGTTCATACTAATTGTCCTTGGTCGTTAAGGTTGTGCTGGACACACACCCTAGACTAATGTGAGTGTTGGCTGATGACACGGTTCCACTTGTCATGGGCATGGTGATGCCATTCCAACGATCACGGACTTGGCTAAAGAGTTTAGCAAGTCGGACTGACCCACATTGAGATGCAACGATCAAGTCGTCATTTGCATGTCTCAATCAATGTAATCCTTAGACCTGAGGTTGTCGCACAATCCGAGTTGTGGATCACCGACTTAGGTTCTGTCAAACGTTGTTCTATGACAAGGCAACTATAAAGGCAGAGTTCGGGTCGAATGAGAAGCAACATGCGTGATGTGGATAATCAAGATGGGATTTTGCCCCTCCTAATGGAGAGATATTCTCTGGGCCCTCTCGAGTGATATGATTCAGGAAGCATGGCCATGCGCGACTCAGTTAAGTGTTAACTGTGTCGGTTGACTAAGAGTTAGTCAGATGAATCGCATATTACGGATCGAGAAGAGAGTTGAACTATTTAAGGGATGACGATAAATCGCCTATAGTTCGACAAGGTATATCGTGAGGCAAAAGGGACTAAGATGAATATCACATTGAAAGGTATGTCGTCATGACTCAATGGTACTTGGGAGTCGGCACGTTCTGCTAGGAGCCGCTACCGATTGATCGATTGAGAGTAGGACTCCAATCGTGTCCAAGTCGCCATGAGCCTGCAGGGACGCACACTTAAGAGCGGGAGCAAGTATTGGTCGAGTTGGACCCGAACCGGAAATGGACTGGTTTTGTGAGTCGGACTCACAGAGGGAATGGGCCACAAGTGTTGTGAAGCCCATTACCATACGCTATATAAAGAGGGGCGCAGGTTGCCCAGCGGGCACGTTAGTCCACTCTCCCATGCGTTGGGAACCCTAGCCCCACTCAGTCCAGCCGTCGCACCAGACCTAGCAGTCTGCCGTCGGAGCTCCTCCTCGTACGTGTGGATACCGGCAGAGGTGCTGTACGTTCAGCACTTCGACGTTCGAGGGATTGGATCGGCCGGACCGGATCGTGGGACTGCACTGCCCCGACGCGCTGCATCGATAATCCGCATCTGCGCGTCTAGTGGTAATACTCGTGGCCTTCTACCTCGGCTAGATCTTGGAAGTACCGCGTAGGAAAAAGTTTTTGTTTATCTCTACGCGTTCCAACATACCTTTCATCACATGTTTTAATTGAGATAAAATTACTTGAATAAATGACAGGACTATTAGTGTAACATATTAAAACTAATATTTTGTCATTACTACATAGGAAAACATATCCATAGCATTTCTAAAATGGCATAAGGATCTCTCCCACTGTTGTCTAATCATCATATGAATTATCCTGCTATAACTTTTTATAGCACATGACTCATATGGTTGTGTACATAGCATGGAACACATGACTTAGAAATCTTAATTTCAATTGTGCTCATCATGTGCCAAAACACTTGAATCTTGCTCAATTCTTTTCCATGTGGCAAGAACTCCTTCTTGTCATTTCGATATTGACTTGCTCCAATATTTCATCTATGTAATTTGTCTCAACCATATCGGGCGCTTCAATCCATCTCTTATAGATATTGATGCCCAATATTTCCTAATCCTTTCATCAATATGAAAATCTTAACCATGTTAATTTAAAATACGTATTTTCCAATCAACCATATGTCATCTATATAAAGCATTGGAAATATGTCTTAGCGCTCCCACTCAATTTCTTGTAACTTTACAAGCATCTTTATCGTTCGTGATGGAATCAAACTCTTTTGATAACTTCATTAAGGTAAAGATTCCAACTTTGTTATGCTCACTTCAACCATTGAAGTGTGCATACCTTTCCAGCAACCTTTTGAATTTTACAAAACTCTCGGAGTGTGTCAAGTACACATCCTCTATCAAACTTCCTTGAGAGGAAAGTTTTTTTTTATTCAACTGCCATATCATAATATGTAACTTTTGTTAGAATTATCCGCAAAGAATAAAGCATCACTGCGGAAGATCAAAATCTTGTAGTAGTCAACTCTTTGAACTTCATCTTTTCGGCAAGTACAACTTTCAAAGGATGTAAATATCCATGTCTTTGTTGCTATATAGACTCCTTTTCTATTGTTAGGCACCATGCCTATCGAAATGACTACCAAGTCACATACTTGATATTCATATAGGGATGTTATCGCGGATATAATGACTCATAGCCAATTTTACGAAGTCAGTCCCCATCATTTGCTTCCTTTATAAGGTCCAGGTACTTTGTTGTCAAAACAACACTTCACTCTCAAACCATAAGTTGGTCTAAGTACAAAGTTTTAGGACTTTTGTGGTTCAGTTCGCAAACTCATTCGAAGTATCTACAACACATGTAGTGTCTTCTACTTTGTCAAAATAGGAAACTTCGGAACAACTTCCAGTGCTGTGCTACTATTGACTTGATAAAAATATTCTCTAGTCTCGTTGAGTTTGTACTATCCTCCCACTCACTTGTTTCGCAAGAACTACTTTCTCGAGAAATCAACCTTTTTTGACAAACAACTTTTGTCTTTTGGTTCGATGATAGGAGAAATACCCAATGGATTCGTTGGGATAACCTTATAAACATATATGTATCCTAATTTGGTTGTAAACATTTTACACATGCTATGCATACCAAAACTTAAGAAAAAGACAATCACTACCCAAAACATATCTTATATGGTGTCAATTTCAATGGATCTTGATGGCGCTCTTTTCAGTGTAAAAGTGGTTGTCACTAATGTATAAACTACAAAATTATAATGGCATTTTTATTAATCTTACCATGTCCAACAAGGTTTGATTTTGTCTCTTGAATACTCCAAACTAATGTGGGGTATTCGAGAAGTATAAGTTGTAGAACAATTCTGCAACTCCTCAGATGTTTTGCTAAACTTGTAACTCAAACTTTATCCTTTATGATCCAATCATAAATACTTTATTATCTTGTTACAATGATTTTTTACTTCATAACAATAATTTGAACAAATTCAAAAAATGTCAAACTCTGTTCTCTTTGAATAGATATAGTCACATATCTACTCAAATCATCGACGGAATTTTATGAAGGAAAAATTAATCCACCACACACAACTACACATAATGGACTATATACATCAATATGTATAATCTCCACTAAATTAGTCGTTCATTCTACTTTGGCCTATGAACGGAATTTTAGTCATCTTTTGGAAGAGGTCTCACAAGCGTCAATTTATTCAAAATAAAATGACTCCAGAAGTCCATCAACATGGATTTCTTTCATGTTTTCCTTTCCGATATGAACTAAAATTGTGGTGTCACAATTTAAGTGAAATTATTTTACGTCTTGCAACGTTTAGCATTTAGTTTTATAGATGTTTACTTTACCAACATGATTTATATTAACTCATCCATCAATTATGGAATATGGTCATAGTTTGAACAATATCATTTGTTCTCACAAAAGACCAGAACAAAATAACAACTTATTAAGTTCTTTAAAATAAATCTTGAATGTTTGGTTCGATACGACGATGAACACAATAACACTTTATTTCTGTTCTTGTCATGATCGATTCCACATCTACTACTAGTTCCTTTTAGGCCCTTGTATTTATTTGATTGTGTTGCTTTGTATGACAACTCATACCAACCAATCTGGTATCAAAATACCAAAAAAAATACTTCGTTAACTAGTAATACATTTATAACTTGTATATCAAGTATATACTCCTGGCTGGACTTTTCCAGTTATCTTCTTTTTCTGCCATATACCTTTTTCTAATTCTATTTTCAATATTTCCATTTCTTTACAAGAAGAATCATTCAACATCAAACAACGCTAGTCGTACTAGCTCATTTTCCTTGGCGTGTTAGTCATATACTATCACCCATTGAGTCATACTTTGAGTTTGATTGTTCTACTAATATCACCATATTAATAGCATTCTTCTAGACTCCACTCTTAGCAATCTCCAAGTAAGTAAACGGTTTTTACCCATACTTTTAATCCATCCCGTCATAACAATTTTATGATTAAGTTACTATAGCTCGAAGGAAGGAATTTAGAGGATAATTTTTAGCGCCCAACTTCTTGGAATATTCAAACGCCTAGCGTCTTCAATCACTACATATATTCAAATAATATAAGCATACATTGTCACGCTAAATTATACTCAGTCATGTTGCCACACATAAGTTTCTAGATATCAATATATCTTTCACTTGATTGTTCCTGAAAACAATTCTTTTCGGTTCCTAAATCACCTTGATCAACAAAACATTCTTTTGAAGATAAAGTAATATGGAAGCAACCATGACTCTGGATTCTAAGTAGGAATTATTTGCTCTCTAGATCAATCCATCATTAATCATATGGAGCTAGGTAGGAAATACCGAAAATCTACAATAGGACTCAATTTTAAATTTCACTAATACGGTACCAATCTTAAATGGTTTTTACCAGATCATAACAGTTATATCTCAATTAACAATCTAAGTGTAAAGTAGTTTGTGGATGCCAATGAATACTACAATTTTTGCAAATTCACTTTGATTGGTTGTTCATGATAAAATAAGTTCAAGTTAATTCAAAATTACTACATGAACTTCCACTCAAAAACAACATCCCTCTAGTCGTTTTTAGTGATTACACAAACCAAATTCACTACACCAAAACCGATCATCACGTGAGATGATGTAGCTGCAAAGGCGAACATCGACATGTTCATCATATCATCCATATGACTCATGCTTTACCTTTCGGTTACGTGTTCCGAGGCCATGTCTGTACATGCTAGAATCGCCAAGTAAAACCGTAGTATTGTGTGTGTTCCGAGGCCATGTCTGTACATGCTAGGCTCGTTAGCACCCGTTGTATGCGAACGTTAAGTCTGTCACACCCGATCATCACGTGGTGTCTCGAAACGACGAACTTTCTTAACGGTGCATACTAAGGAAGAACACATTATTATCTTGATATTAAGTGAGAGGGATCATCTTATAATGCTACCGTCACGATCTAAGCAAAATAAGATGCATAAAAGGATTAACATCACATGCATGGATAATGTGATATGATATGGTCCTTCTTGCACTTTATCTCCATCTTGTGCATCATGGTATGATCTCCATCATTCCACCGGCGTGGCACCAAGGTCCATGGCACCTCCATCTTGATTGTTCATCAAAATTACAACATATCACATGGATATGATATACAGCACACATGCCATAAATAATAAGACAACCATATGGCTCCTGCCGGTATGTCAATAATTTACAAATGATATCACCTCATACATAAAATTTGTAACATTGACCATATCATCACATGCCCTGCAAAAACAAGTTAGACGCCTCTAATTTATTTTTGCAGATTTTACATGGCTTGGGCATACGAGGATAGAACCGTTCATACCTACGTACAAGAGCCACAGCATTGATAAAATATATTCTTATCAACCCATTAGTAGATTAGATCTTAGCTATAGTAGGAGAAACGGAAACCCCCTCAGCCACAAGTGAGACAGGTCTCGTGTACATAGTACACGTAAAGTTTGTCTAGGGCAGCTTCATCCAACTATGTCACTAAGATCATAAAATAATCAAGGAGGCAATAACATGATCAGCAACGCCCACATACACATATGTGTTATACCCGTACAAAACATCTACGTATAGATCCGGCTCTGATACCACTAAAGGGTACGTTGCATATAAAACAAAAAAATTCCTACGCAAGAGATACCCGAAGGGCCAAGATCTAATCTAGGAGATGAAGTGCAACGGGGAGATAGAGAGGCTTAAGGAGAACATACCCTCTAAGACACAAAGCGTTATGAGAACAAATCTCATTGTTGGCATAGTCATACTCACGTCGATCCGAGAGCGAGAAGATGTGCACCGCAATCCAGCAGTGCCTCCGTGATCAGTCACACGTATGGCTCAATGAAGACCTCCGTTCCCTCGATCCAGCAGGGTAGCGGAAGAAGAGGATCCCCCAGAACTCCATCTAGACGACTACGTGGTGGTGGTGAAGAATCCCACAGTCAGGGCTTCGCCAAGCCGGAGACCATGGAATGGAGCAGCGGGTGGACAGAAAGGGAGGTGGGCAAGTGTGTGGAGGAGGGAGAGCTCTCACCCTCCTTTTATAGGGGAAGGGGAGGCAGCCCAAGGGTGGGGTGCGGCCAGTCATGGTGGTGCTCCCACCTTTTCCTTCTTCATGTGAGTGGACACTTCACTCACATCCACTCATCCTTCCTTTATTTCCCACTTAGAAAATCCAAGAGTTTTTCTTTAATAAATAAATAAAACATTTTTATTTCGTTATTTCGGCATTTGTTAATTCTATTAACAAATATTTGCATATAGCACCTCGAATCATTTGTTAATTCTATTAACAACCATTCGACGAAAAACCCCTTGAACTATTTCAATTTTCCCAGAAACAATTTCGGTGCTGCCCAAAACATTCTTCGATATTCTGTATCCTCTCAAATGCGTCATCGAACCTTAAGTGTGTCACCCAACGGTTCGCGAATAACATATACATGATCGAGACTCCTCTCCGATCAATAATCAATAGCGGGATCTGGAGATCCGTGATGACTCCTATATATTCAACGATGACTTTGTGATCGTGTGAACCATCAACGTTGTGACTATTCCCTTTGTCTCACGATATTTTAATTTTCCGAGATCCGATCATTGGTATCAACCATACCTTCTTCGATCTCGTTACCGACAAGTACTCTTTTACTCGTTTCCGTGATATGACATCCTTGTGACCTAGTCACGTGCTTGCAAGCGGTGTCGATGTGTTATCACCGAGAGGGCCCAGAGTATATCTCTCCGTCATTTGGATGGACAAATCTCACTCTTGATCCATGAGCCTCAACTAACACTTTCCAAATACCCAACGGCACCTTTATAGTCACCCTGTTACGGTGTGACGTTTGATAGCATCAAAGCACCCTTCTGGTATCAGTGATTGACATGATCTCATGGTCTAAGGAATAAGTTACTTCGTATGTTTGATATAACAATGTAAACTTAATGAATTGCTCGCATTGCTATATTCACTTTGGGTATATGTTCATCACATCATTCTTCTAATGACATGACCTTGTTATTAACAACATCCAATGTTCATGATCAGGAAACCTTGATCATCTATTAATCAACGAGCTAGTTAAAATAGAGGCTTTACTAGGAACCATTGTTTGTTTATTAAACAGACATGTATCAAAGTTTCCGGTTAATACAATTCTAGCATGATAAATAAATATTTATCATAAACAAGGAATAAGATAATAACCACTTTATTTTTGAAAATTTAATAACATTTAATAACCACTTTATTATTGCCTCTCGGGCATATTCCCTTCAGTTAGAACGATCCATATCCCAGCAAGAAGGCAACTTTGCCTTAGGTACCCTCTTAAATTGATGCTCATGGATTAAACTATGGAAAGGGTTTTTGATGCCTGAAGGTGGTGTCCTTGAAGCTAAGAAGTGACATGGAACCTTCCCTCCAGTGCTCATTCGTGCCCCTTGCTTGAATTTGACAGTTTTTTCTACCACTCCAATGCTTGCAATGGTGGCTCGTGGGTATACGCGTGTATCTTCTTCTATATCTCCTTCAGCTCCACTCTCGATCTCCTCCTCCAGCTTCGGGTCTTGGAGATCATCTTCCATCGGTCCCTTCCCCTTGTTGTTGTTGTTGTTGTTGTTGTTGTTGTTGTTGTCGGAGACCATGGTACCTCAAATAGAAAGCGTGTGGCCGTGAAAGTTGTGGGGAATTTCTTGACGAACGTCTTAGCCATAAAGTTTGGCCCCATCTGAGTCCGGACGGCAGAGAAAATCCTGATTTACCGCAGCCCTAGATGAGATGACGGAAATCCGTGAGACTATATAAAGGGAGGAAACCTATATCGTGAAAGACACTCCATACCACGAATTTCCAGCCACCAAAGACACGTTTTTGCGTCCCCCATTGATCCCATCTCCATGAGGGAGGGATCCCAATACTATGAAGGAAGAGGGATAAGGGGCAGCGCTCCCCCATGATGTCGGCGGCGTAGGGAAGGAGTCCCTGCGCCACCACCGGTGCCGCCCTGCACCCCGAGCTGTCCTCTCTACCGTCTTCACTGCAATCTCCATCGCCAATTCCTCCTTGTATATAGTGGTTAATCCTCCCACACATATCTGTACCACCCTTTGTAAACATGGTGTTTGACGTTATAAATTATTTGCAGATGATCTATTGCATCTATGTCATGGTTGTGTAGTTCCCTTTTGTCATATGATTGATTGTTGAATCTCTATGGATGGTTTGAGCTATATATTGAATTTGTTATAGTCCTATTGTGCACATCATATGTTTATGCGCGCTTGGATCACATCATAGGGTTTATAGTATGTGGAGAAAGCTAGAGAGAGGGTTGTTTGAGTGACAGAAACATGAGCTCCAATCTAGTGATTAAAGCATATGGGATAAAGATGACCTTTTGATCTTAATGTTATGGTTGGGTATTTTACCTTAATGTATCTTCTAGTAGTTATGGATGTTTGATAGAGTTCCAATCATAAGAACTTGCAGTCACTGGATAGTGAGAGCTTGTTAGCTTTGCCTCTCCCACATAAAAGAGAACTATCAACCTTGTATTTGACTATTGATCATGGACAAATCCATCACAATTACCACCACTTTTCCAAACTCATGGTACTGTTAGTTTATGGTTACTTAGTATATTTTATTGCTGCAGCACTAACATTTATGTTCTTGTATTTATTATCTTGCAAAGCTATCTCTCATACCCGTATTATTGCTCTAGTATTATTTCCTAGATAAAGTAAATGTTTAGTGTGCGTAGAGTTGTATCAGTGGTTGATAGAACTTGAGAGAAAATTTATCCTACCTTTAGCTCCTCGTTGGGTTCGACACTCTTACTTATCGAAAAGGCTGCACACGATCCCCTATACTTGTGGGATATCAGACCCCGGTCCATTCTTTTACACTGGTAATACAACTTACTGCAAGCACTGTTCTCTTTTACTGCAAACACTGTTCTCATTTCATTCACTACAAATAAACGTCACTTTCCACATTATACGTCTAATCTTTTCTGTTCAGCAAAACCGGTGAGATTGACAACCTCACGTTTTTGTTGGGGCAAAGTATCTTGGTTGTGTTGTGTGCAGATTCCATGTTGCTGTTGAGCTTGGTAGTGTGCCCTGCCAACATCAGCTGGCAACAACCTTCAGAAGTGATTTCTTTCTCCTACTGGTCCGATTAAACCTTGGTTTCTTTCTGAGGGAAAACTTGCTGTTGTACTCATCATACCTTCCTCTTGGGGCCTCCCAACGAACGTGTGTCTACGGGCCATCACCACCTAGTGCATCAAAATACTCAAGATATACAGCACCAATCAAAATTCCATAAGTATAGGCGGAGGAGTTACATATAGGAGAAGATATGTATCAAATTTGAGCACATATGAGTGGCTAAATAAGTAGATCAAAGAAATTCAAGGAAGAACCACAAGAACTCGATTTTTTCCTGGAGCAATGAAGTTTCTCGGGAGAGAGAAAGAGTGGAGGAGCAGGCACTTAAGTGGTGTGGCCCTGGACTCCCAAGAGCCTCTTAGGCGCAGCCTAAGAGTTGGTCGCGGCCACCACCCTCCTGGGTGACTGGTGGGTGCCGTCAGTTGTCCCAGGTGCCACACCGCCCCTTCCTTTGCATAAAACTTTAATATGAATTTTCTGGATTTTTTTGTGAAACTTTTATTTTTGTGTGATTCCCAAATTTCAATGAATGATTATAGCACAGAAAAATGTATACAAAGTGATGAATAACAAAACCAAGACTAACTCTACAGAAGTTCTAAGACATGCTACAATGCAATTGACAAGAGAAAACAGAAAATAACAAGAGGGAAAATGAGAATAACAAGGTGGAAACAAGGAGTAAAAAGGTGGAAACATAGAATAACAAGGTGGAAACTGAGAATAACAAGAGGTAAACATAGAATAACAAGGTGGAAACATAGTTTCATCCATTCAAAGTAAATTTGTTAACAAGGTTGATCAAGTCTTGTCACCAAACCAATTTTATATGAAATAAAACTTTGCACTCCACCCAAACAATTATGTTACCTCCATTTTGAAGATATAGGCCCAATCATAATGGTTTCATACTCTTTTTGTGGCACTTGAATGGGACAATAGAATTCTCCAATATTGGTGGTCTCGATATTTTCAATTGAGTTTAGACCATATTTCTTATCAATCTTATTTGGAAAATAAACAATATGCTCTTTATCATTGACATTGAGAGCGAACTTACCTTTATTACAATCAATAAGAGACCCTGGAGTATTAAGAAAAGGTCTCCCAATAATAATAGACATATTTTCATCCTCATGCATTTCCAACACAACAAAGTCAGTTAAGATTAAACATTTAGCAACCTGGACAGGGACATCCTCACAAATGTCAATAGGAATAGCAGTAGATTTATCAGCCATTTGCAAAGAGATATCAGTGGGAATAAATTTATCCAAATATAGCCTCTTATAAAGAGAGAGAGAGGGAGAGAGGCATAACACTAACTCCAGCACCAAGATCACATAAAGCAGTTCTCACATAATTATTTTTGGTAGAGCAAGGAAGGGTAGGAATACCTGGGTCTCCAAGCTTCTTAGGAATTTCACCATTGAAGGAATAATTAGCAAGCATAGTGGAAATTTCTGAATTTTCCTCTTATTAGTAACAATATCTTTCATATATTTGGAATAAGGAGGCAACTTAATAGCATTAGTCAAATGAATTTGCAAGAAGAGAGGTCTCATCCACTCACAAAATTTATTATAATGTTCTTCTTATTTACCTTTGAGAGACTTACTAGCAAAAGGCATAGGTTTTTGCACCCAAGGCTCTCTTTCTTTACCATACTTCCTAGCAAGTAAAACCTTATTTATCATAATTTTCTTCTTAGTAGGGTTCTCAGGTTCTACTTCACTTTCTTCCTTGTTGGAAACATCATTTTTATCATTGTCTTGTTCATTATCATATTCATTGGCACTCTCAGTTTGAGCATCAGAAATAGATCTACTTCTTTTATTTTTCTTCTTAATTTTATTTTTAGGATATCTAACAACATTTTCATCCAGCATTTGAGAGTCCAGCATTTTTTGGGTGCCCTCGCGATAGGGAGGATCCTGAGTGAAAGCACCACCTCTTGTTTTAACACTACAAGCATGTTCTATAATTTGACCAGACATTTCAGCAAATAAATATTTTTGTACTTTAGTAAGTTTCTCTAATTGAGTCCGAATCATTCCAAAGTGTTTAACAAGACCTTTAACATCATTAACAGTTCTTCCTAAAGTAGCATGCAAATTTTTGATACAACGAGAATTCTCGTTCAATCGACTTTGCACTTGTGCATTAAAATGAGTTTGTTTAACAATGAAATCATCCAATTCATCTAAGCATTGTTCAGGAGGTTTATCATAAAGAATATCACTAGAATTAATTTTTCAAAGAGAATGTACCTCTACCATAGAAGGGTGAGTGGTAGGCTCACATAGAGTTTCAATTGGAGGTAGATTCTTCACATCTTCAGACTTAATACCCTTCTCTTAAATAGATTTCTTAGCTTCTTGCATGTCGTCAGGATTAAGGAAAAGAACTCCTCTTTTCTTGGGTGTAGGAAATGGCGTAGGTTCAGGAATATCGCAATCATCATTCTTCTTCCATGGTTCTTTCCTTGAAAATACAACCAGCACAACTATCCAGGTATGTCCTAGATTCAGTGGTTAGTCCATTACAAAATATATCAATAAGGTCATTCTTAGGTATCTGACATCCCACAAGTATAGGGGATCATGTGTAGCCTTTTTGATAAGTAAGAGTGTCGAACCCAACGAGAAGCTAAAGGTAGGATAAATGTTCTCTCAAGTTCTATCAACCACTGATACAACTCTACGCACACTAAACATTACTTTATCTAGGAAATAATACTAGAGCAATAACACGGGTATGAGAGATAGCTTTGCAAGATAATAAATACAAGAAAGTAAATGTCAGTGTTGCAGCAATAAAGTACACTAAATGACTATAAACTAACAGTACCATGAGTGTGGAAAGTGTGATGGATTTGCAAAAGATTAACTAGTGAAGATACGTGGTTCATTGTCTTTGATGCAGTTTTCCACGTGGGAGAGGCTAAATATATGTGCTCTCAACTTTATGAAACATACTATATGATTGGATTGTTAATGAACATTCGTAAACACTAACAAATCATTAAGGTTTCCCCAACCATAGCCTTAAGTCAAGTTCCTCTTACTCCCATACATGCAACATCTCGGTTCGAGTCCTTAGGTTTCTGTCACTCTGGTAGAACTACCCCCTTTACCTTGCAAATACTACTAATCCTATGATGTTTGATCCATGTGCACACAAATATAATGGACACCAAGGACTGTACCATATCAACATACAACTATAATGAACCAAAGACATTCAACCATTCAATCTACAAAAAAAGAAACTACACAAACATGACATAGATCATAGGATTATAACTTATAGCATCAAACACCATGTTTACATAGAGAGTTACATAGGTGTGTGGGAGGATGAACCATTGTATACAAGGTGGAATTGGCGGTGTAGATGGCGGTGAAGATGGTAAAGGAATAGCGAGGAGCGCAGGGCGGTGCTGGCGCCGGCGGTGGCGCAGGGACTCCTTCCCTGCACCGTCGGCATCACGGGGGAGCACCGCCCCTTAGCCCCCTTTCTTCATGGGTTCTTGAGAGCCCTCCCCCATGGAGATGGGATCCATTGGGGAGGAAAAAACGTGGCTTTTGGTGGCTGCAATTCGTGGGTGGAGGAGTTCTCCACGAGCTAGGATTCCTGAATTTATATATCCTCCTAGAATCTCGTCATCCCATCTAGGGATACAGAAAATCCGGCCTATCTTGGCCATCCAGACTGGGAATCAGACAAATTTTATGTCTAGCACGTTCCCCGCAAAATTCCCCACAATTTTGTCTTCGGGGAGATTTCTGTTTGACGCCGTCTTCAACCAGTAACGTGGCAATATTTATAAAGAGTTTTGAGACTGATTTCAGGAAATTCCCAATTCGACTCCAACAAGGTTTCCTCTTGTATTTTTGATAATTCCTACACATCAAAGTGTAAAACAAGAACATTGTGCACTTTTGCACCTACTAGTAGGTTAGTCCAAACAAATCCTAAACTTAATATAAAAACAATTATGAAAAGCATAAAAGTAGCATGAAACCATCAAAATTTATAGATACATTTTGGACGTATCAGTATCCTATGATGATGTCTACCCTTGAGAGCAGCAAAAAACCTCCCCCAAGATTTAGGGATTTTCTCATTCTTCAATTGCTTGAAGTTAAAAATCTTTTGTAAAGCAGCATGTTGCATATGAGTAGGAAAATATTTTTCGCAAAAGACACGAGTCAAATATTGAGGAGTCTTAATGCAACCATAGTCAAATTATCATACCACAATCTAGCATCCCCTTTTAATTAGAAAGGGAACAAATTAATAGCAGAATACCATCTTATCAATCTTCATTAGAAAACAACATGCCAATCTCAAACAATTTAGTCAAGTGGGCTAGGACATCATTATTTTCTATACCATGAAAGGGGTCAATTTCAACCATAGGAATAAGTGAAAGATCAACAACAATCAAAACTTCTCATCTCTAATGTCCACAGAAGATTTAGCAAATTCATGATCAGGAGAAAACTTGTTTTTCATGGAATGTTTCTGAAGCAGTTTCTTATAAGTCTCAGGATCAGGAGTAGTTTCATAACTCATATATTCTTTAAAGAACTCATCATCAAGTATACAAATTTCCTCTAAACAACAACTTCCATTATAATCACGTTGTTTAGGTGACTGTTCAGGAGTAGATAGCAATTTATCAAAAGTTTCAGCATGTTCAATTTCTCTAGCTCTAGAGATTTGTGTGTCTAAAAAGGAACCTAGAGGAACAGAGGTATCAAGAACGGTAGAAGCATCTTCAAATTGATCATACCTACTCTCAGACTTAGCAGTAATAGCATGTGAAGCATGCGTATGAGTAACAAGCTTATTCAAAACAGAAGGTGAATCTAGTGCAACAACGGTGTTCAGAGTTGTACATTTTCTTGTGGTGAAGGTAATATTGGAACCTTTGGACCAGTAGTCTTCCCCATGATGGATAATAAATTTCAGAGAACAATATAATTCTCAAGTGAGCTTATAAATAAAGCTATGCTCCTTGGCAATGGTGCTAGATGGCCCACAAGTGTAGGGGGTCGCAACAGTCTTCGAGGGTAAATATAGCCCAATTTATTGATTCGACACAAGGTGAGCCAAAGAATATTTATAAGCCTTAACAATCGAGTTGTCAATTCAATTGCACCTAAAAATTATCTTTCTTCACACAATTTATTAGTAGTAACAGAGATATAATAGCGGCAGTAGTTTAATAGTAACAGTAGGAGGAAAACAGTTGTAGCAATAGTAACGGCGAATGAAAACAAAATAAGTAGCAGTGCTAAAAACACTATAGGCATAGGGATGGATGTAAGGTGTTGCATGAATGAGATTAGCCATGTAATAGAGGTAACAAAGGGAAACACAAATATATAAAAGAGAGTATCCAAGTCACAAACTATCATAGGAATCTTTCCCAAGAATTGTCGTACATGCTTGCAATAAGAACATGCACGACATCTTTTGTCCTACCATCCCATTGATGCGAGGCCAAAAAGGAACTAATGGTAATTAAGGTACTTGTTCTACCAAGCACCGGAGCAAAGCATTAACATATGGTGGAAACATGTAATCCTCAAACAAGAGTCCATCTTCTCCGATATCTAAACCATGTCACCTTGGGGTCTCGGGTTCCGGACAATAAAAAGTGTATACAACCAGTAGATATGATCCAAAACAAAAATTATATTCATGAAAACATAACATGTTCAGATCTTAAATCATGGCACTCGGGTTCGAAGTGACAAGCATTAAGCACTCCAAGTTGCAACAACGATAATAAACGACAATAGTGGATACTAGGCATCAAGCCCTAATAATATCATTATCTATTACATGGTGAATCTCATCCAATCCCTACCATCCCCTCTCCCTACAGCAGGTAATTACTCACACATCAAAGGGGGAATAATGGAGGGTTGATTGAGAGCTGATGGCGATGAATATGGTGACGATCCCCCTCGAATCCTCGTCCCGGTAGGTAGCTAGAACAGGAACTTCTGTCTCCTGAACTAGGGTTTCGGGTGTCGGCGGAGCTGAGGATAATTTTCTGGTAAATACTTCAGGGTTTCGGAGTTTTTGGGGACAAATGAGTAATATTTCCAAAGGGCACCCTGGGGGTGGGCCCAGGATCCCACGCGCCTCCTGGGCGCGACCATAGGGGGGGCGCGGCCACCACCCTCCTAGGGGGCCAGAGTGTCCCCTCTGGTTTCCCTTTTGGCTTCGGGAGTTTTTCGGGGAGAAATAATTTTTGTATTTTTTCTGAAATTTTCCGAGGAAGTTGAATTTCTGCACAAAAATAAACACCAAAGGTAATTCTGCTAAAAACAACGTTAGTACATGTTAGTTTGATCTCAAACATGCAAATGTGAGGGAAATCAATAAGGAAAGTGGTTGGTAAAGTAGATACATTTCCAACGTATCAAGAGGGCAACCAAATAATGTATGAGTTAAAGAGTTACTCCCATTAGAAGGTAGACATGGGTAGCTAGTCAATTCTTCCTTCTTTTGTTCGTCACTTTCCTCCTCTTTTTCATCCAATGAGCTTCCAGTTTTAGCAATTTCTTCTTCCATAGGCTCCTGCAAGGCATTAGTCTCTCCCTTTGGGGGAGAGCATCTATTAAGATATTAACATCCTTGTAATTATCAAAGCAATATTCAAATATATCATAAATATCACATTTATAAGGAGCGTCATCAATATTTTCAAGCAAATAAGCGATTTTGAATACACCCTTCCAAGCAATAAATTCTTCAATTTGTTCCACATCATAAAAGTCATAACTTCCTCTAACATAAGAAGCTATGGTAATATTATCATTATAGTCACATTTGAAAGGAAGGTGTTTATACCTCGTACAGCTACAAGATTTATCAAAGCAATAGGAAACATTATAAGTAGATAACAAGTTTTTAGCGTAGTCATTCAATTTATTTATTTGTTCCCATAAGTGTATCCCTTTTTGTTACAAGCGGTGTTCCTTATAATATTTTTGTTGTTGTTCCCTGAACCCACCTTGCCAATAAGATCTAGTTTCAAAGAAATCAAACATTGATAGCAAAAATAATAAAGCAAGTAAAAAGAATGAGTGTACTTCCCAAGTGAAATTATAGATATAGCTATGCACCCCAGCAACGGCGCCAAAAAATATTCTTGATGACCCGCAAGTGTAGGGGATCGCAACAGTCTTCAAGGGTAAGTGTAACCCAATTTATTGATTTGACACAAGGGGAGCCAAAGAATACCTATAAGCCTTAGCAGCTAAGTTTTCAATTTAGCCACACCCGAGAAGCACTTAGCAAAAGATGTTAGTGTAACATCCCAAGTATGAAAAATAGCCATTAGAATGTTTGCTCTCTGTTATTTTATGTTTTGCATCATGACATCATGTTCATTGCATTTGTTTTGCTTGTTTTCCATTTGTTTTCCTCTGTTTTCATTTGTTTTCCTTTGTTTTCCATTTGAATTTCAAATCAAATTTCAAACCTTTTGTTTCATACTTGTGATGTTACAATTTCCAAAATGATATTTCAAATCAAAACAATCAATTGTTTCCATTAAAGTTGTGATTCCAAAACTGTTGATTTATTTCTAATCAAAAATTCATTTAACACCAAACCCTTTTCAAATTCAATTAATTTCCAAAACAACAACCCCTTTTGAAAATTATGAAGATGACAAAACACTTCCAGCATTTGTTTCCATTAAACTAAGGTTCAAACTATTTAAATTATTGCTTTCAATATTTCACTTAATATTCCAAATTCATTCAAATTGCATTCAAATTCAATGGCATTTTCCAAACAGCAACCATTTGAAATTAATGAAACAAAACACTCCAAACAATTTGTTTCAAATAAACTTGAGGGTCCAAACTAATTAAATGTTTCTTTTTAATAAATCACTTCATCTCAAAATTCATTCAAATTTCAACCAACTTGCAAACAACAAAATATTTTGAAATACTTTGAAAACCAAAGTGGCACTAAGTTGCTGTTACAAAAAAATATTCCCTACACAATTTTCCTAATTTTTCTACTACAAAAAAAAACCTCCCTTTTCTTTCCTATGCCAATCTGCAAAAAAAAAGTAAAGAAATAAAAAATAAAAAGAAGCAGCAAAGGGAGAGAGGGGCAGGCCCAGCCCAACTACCCCTCAGGCCCAATACCCCTTCGATCTTCTTCCACCTCTGTACGGCTCGAAATCCACTGCATCCACGTTGACAGAAAGGGAGAAGCAACGGTGCAGGAGCTCTCCCCCTCCCCCTTATAGCTCGAACCCTAGCCCTAGGTTCCCCTCTACCTCCCTTCTTCCTCTCCTCTCTCTTCCCCCGCCTCCATTCTCTTCTTTCTTCCTCTCTTCTCTCTCTGCTCGCTGCCTTTCTTTCTCTGTAACTGAACCCCAATTCCTCACCGAAACCCTCCTCACCCTCTGGCGATCGCCGCCGTTTGGGCCACCCACCGGCCAGGGCGAGGCCGGGAATGGGTTCCCCCCGGCGCCCTCTCCTTCCTCGACCCCACGGCGAGGGCCGGGAGCCAAGGAAGCGCCGCCGCCATCCACTCCTCACCGCCGATCGCCCTCTGCTCCGCCCCGACCTGCTCCTCCCTCTGATCCCTCGGTGAGCTCCCTCCCCTCTCGCTACTCCCTCTCTCTTCCTTCCTCTCCGCACTCCCACCTGCCCACAGCACCCACGCACCACACGGCGCCCCTCCGGCGAGCCGCGAGCAGCACGTCCGCCGGCGGCCTTCCTCCCTGTCGATCTGCAGGCGACTGACATTTTCTTTCAGTTAAAACGCGCAAGTTCTGAAGGTTATCCTCCCCGATGCCCTTAACTGTCAACAAAGCCGCACCCACCGCAGTGGTTACAACACCCTTGCGCACCCAGGAAGTGGGGGGTTCGAATCCCACCCCCCACGGGATTAAACCCACTATTTTTCATCTCTATTTTCCCAGGCCCTGCACAAATCTGTTATCACAACCAAGTCCCTGCTGTTAACTTCTAGATCCCTGCTAATTATTTCTAAGGCCCTAGCTGTAAATAAAATGGCAGATTACACCTTAAACTTGTAAATTGCCTAAATAATTCATCTTAACTCCAAATTCAACTTTTTAAATATGTTTTCAATACCAAATTAAATCCTCTACCCAAATATAAAATTTGTTTACTGTTTTGAATATTTTAAATTGGTGAAATATTTGAATCCTTGTTTAATTCACTTAATTTTGCAAAATTCATAACTTGGGCATAAAAATTCCAAATTCAACAAACTAAATATGTTTTCCATTCAATTTTTCATGTACTTTGCAAATATCAACTTTGTTTGCTGTTTTGAATAATTTAAATTGCTGAAAACAACTGTTTCTTAAGTAATGCATTTAAAATTGCCAAAATAATAACTTGCTCATTTTAAATCCTTTTTCAACATATAAAATATGTTTTCCATGCAAAATTAAACCACCTTTCCAAATATAAACTTTGTTTCATGTTTTGAATAATTAAAATTGGTTAAATGATTTAAACCTTGTTTAAATCATTTAATATTGTTAAATTCATAACTTGGTCAAATTAAATTCTTTTGAACATATCAAATATGTTTTCAAACCATAAAAGTATAAACTTTTCAAATATGAACTTCATTTAATGTTTTGCACAAATAAAAATTCAAATAAGTTCATGCTTGAATTAAATTCATTTAAATCTTGTTTAAACTTGTTTAATTCATAATTAAATCATTGTAATTCCTTTTTCGATAAGTGAAACATGTATTCCATCTAAAGTTTTGTGTTCTTTTCAAATATGAACTTGGTTACCTATTTTGAACAATTAAAAGTGTTGAAAACAACAAATGCTTGTGTAACACCTTTAAGGAACCAAAATTTCATAACTTAATAACTAAAATTCCACACTTGGTAAACCTTATTTCAACTTGTTTCTATTGTTGTTTTCTTTCTGTTTTCCTCATCCATGCATCATACTAATCCACTTTCACCTATTGATTAGATGTAGAACAATTATTTCACCCATAATTCATGGGCTTTCCAGATGCAATCCAAATTGCATGTGGGTCCATTTAATTATGTTATGATACCATGTCAACTAGTTTATTTTGATGCATCAATTAAATGGTCATGCATCATCCCATGATTGTGCACTATGCCATGTTATTGATTGTTTGTCTCTCTGCATTGTTTGTTTGCTTCTTCTCGGATATACGACGACGTTGAGACCGACGATACTTACGACACCCCTTCTGAGGATCTAGCTCAGTACCAGGCTGCTGGGTTTGCAGGCAAGTATTCGCTCACATGAACCATTGTGTTCCTTTCAACATTGGATACCGATACTTTCCGTTGTCTATTCTGCTAGCCCTATGAATCGTTGCTTCTGTTACGAACCTATCACATGTTATCCTTAACACTGATATAGCCTCACCTCCACACCTATAACCCCATTGCTTGTTGCCCGTGTCTTACTAGCATGCTTAGGGTTGTTTTTGTTCGAGTCTGCTGTCCGTTACTTTCTGTTACTATTTCATTATGTTCTGGGGCTCGATGTTTAAACAATCAACCTGTTAATGTGTGGATAATAATAATTTGCTGATAAGGCACCGGCAGGAGGCCCGGCGTGGTTTTGAAGCCTGCTAGTGTCGACCCTAATTAGGAAAAGGGGCTTGTCTACTGATCCATGATGAGCGCACTAACCGCATGTGGGAAGCGAGTATGGGCGCCCCCCTCAACTTGATTCGATTCGCATCTCGTGCAAATCGCCACCCTTAGTTCGGGATTTCCATTTGATGCATGCATGTGCAGGTGCGAACCCTTGGCGCCAGGGTGGAACTTTTGTAGTCGGCATTTAGGGCGGCGTGGTCTTAGAGTGCTATGAGGGTCCCCCTTTTCTTCGTGGGGGCTCGATTAGCCGCGCACGCACAGCATGTGGTTCTTTGGGCTTGATGCGAAGAAGGGTTGGGTTGTGTTGAGTGCCTCGCTTGGTGGAAGTGCATGTCCAATCTGGCGGGGTATCCTTACGTGTACGGCCAAATTGGTGCATCCCTGCAGGGTTAAATCTTCTCGAGAAGCCGTGATTTCCGCGGTTATGGGTGACTTGGTGAAAGTACTGGCTAACAAGTACTCAGAACAACTTACACCTAACTAAAGATAACTTGACTAGTAATAGTCTTATTGACACAATAACTTGAACCATCATTAATCCAACCGTGTGAGTTATCCTCGGATTGCTTCTTTGGATAAGGGGCGAGATCCAGGATGGGTTTGTTTGATGTTAGTTGTAGTTGGTTACGATACGCTATCTTATCTCCTTTCTGTTAGCCGGAAATTGTAGTATGTTTCTGTAGTTGGTTAGTGCAGCCCGCTGCAGCATCTTTTGTATCCCCCTTTCCTTCCGTTGAACCCAAAGCATCTGTGCTTGGTGTTGACGGGTTACACTTTGGTGAACTGTGAGTCTTGCTTGCCAGTACGTTTATGTACTGACCCCTTTGGGGCTGTGGTTTCCGCGGACTACGTTTCCGAGGATCCCCATGGTGGCTACTACGTGGAGTATGACGAGGCTGCTGACGAGTAGATAGCGGACCCGGGCAGGATCCGAGACTTCGTGGATGGGCTCCGTCTGTTCGTTTCCGACCTCTTAGGCCTATTTGGATCTTGTCTGTACTCAGACATTTTGGATGCTTCCGCTGTGTTGTAATGATGAATTGTTGGGACATGTGTCCTCTAGATGATTGTATTTGCTATCTCTGCTCTAGTGAGAGCTATTTGCAACTTATTTCAATCTTTTGTGTCTTAGAGATCTGTTGTGATATCCATTGTTCAAATGCCGTTGACGTACCATGTGTGTATGTTATGAAGTACGTCAATGGAAGTATCTGGATTTCTATGGGATGGTTTGCGCAGACGATGAATATTAGAGAATGGTTGTCACACGTTTACGTGTTGGCCTGCTCATATTGAGATGCGGGTGCCGGTATGCCCAGTAACCCATTTCTCTACTGTTTAGCGGACTGTGAGTATCCCCTAGAAGTGTGGGTGCGACAAATGGTATCAGAGCCTGTCTGCCTGTAGGATCCCTTTTTACTGGTCGTAGTTGAGTCTAGAAACTATTTTGTAGCTATATAGGAAAAATGAAACGTGAGAGTAGGAATTCTGTTCTTTTTCTTCTTTCCCCACCCACCCTCCCTTTTCTGGTAAGGAAGTGCAACGTTGTTTTCTCTTCTCATCTAAACTTTCAAGTTAGGATTTCACGAATCCTGGTTTCTCTAGGATGGTTATATCTACTAGTCCATAGGAATGGAGGTGGTTGTGACATGATTTATCATGTTGCCTACTCACGATTGAGAACGGAGGCGTGTAAGCCCCGGAAGCAAATCCTCTATTCCTTAAGCAGTAGATATTGATCCTTTAGAAGCCCGGATGGGTTTTCCGTAGTACCTCAGGAGTGTTTTGATCTCGTGTTTTCCCGATGTTGTTTCGATATCCTGTTCTTCTCAACATCCTTTTCGTCCGTTGAAACCTTGTTGTTGCTTCCCACTTCAGTTCTTCTACCGGCGTCTAATCAATAACTCTGTTCCACCCTTCTGCCAGATAGTCTATTCTCCAAATGAATCAAGTTCTATTCAGCTATACAACCTCGATGCAAAACCTCTCCCTTTACTTGAAAATGTTCCGGTGGTTTGCGAATTCCCTGACGTCTTTCCAGAGGAGTTGCCAGGAATGCCTAACGTCTTAAACTTCCAGAAAAACTACCCAAGGTGCACGATGTGTTTCACGTGTCACAGCTCAAGAGGATCTTCGCAAGAAGTATCCGGACCTTTCTTTTCTCAGTAGGAATCTCGGGGCGCGATTCCTTCAAGGGGGGGCGTTTTGTAACATCCCAAGTATGAAAAATAGCCATTAGAATGTTTGCTCTCTGTTATTTTATGTTTTGCATCATGACATCATGTTCATTGCATTTGTTTTGCTTGTTTTCCATTTCTTTTCCTCTGTTTTCATTTGTTTTCCTTTGTTTTCCATTTGAATTTCAAAGCAAATTTCAAACCTTTTGTTTCATACTTGTGATGTTACAATTTCCAAAATGATATTTCAAATCAAAACAATCAATTGTTTCCATTAAAGTTGTGATTCCAAAACTGTTGATTTATTTATAATCAAAAATTCATTTAACACCAAACCCTTTTCAAATTCAATTAATTTCCAAAACAGCAACCCCTTTTGAAAATTATGAAGATGACAAAACACTTCCAGCATTTGTTTCCATTAAACTAAGGTTCAAACTATTTAAATTATTACTTTCAATATTTCACTTAATATTCCAAATTCATTCAAATTGCATTCAAATTTAATGGCATTTTCCAAACAGCAACCATTTGAAATTAATGAAACAAAACACTCCAAACAATTTGTTTCAAATAAACTTGAGGGTCCAAACTAATTAAATGTTTCTTTTTAATAAATCACTTCATCTCAAAATTCATTCAAATTTCAACCAACTTGCAAACAACAAAATATTTTGAAATACTTTGAAAACCAAAGTGGCACTAAGTTGCTGTTACAAAAAAATAATCACTACAAAATTTTCCTAATTTTTCTACTCCAAAAAAAAACCTCCCTTTTCTTTCCTATGCCAATCTGCAAAAAAAAAGTAAAGAAAGAAAAAATAAAAAGAAGCAGCAAAGGGAGAGAGGGGAAGGCCCAGCCCAACTACCCCTCAGGCCCAATACCCCTTCGATCTTCTTCCACCTCTGTACGGCTCGAAATCCATTGCATCCACGTTGACAGAAAGGGAGAAGCAACGGTGCAGGAGCTCTCCCCCTCCCTCTTATAGCTCGAACCCTAGCCCTAGGTTCCCCTCTACCTCCCTTCTTCATCTCCTCTCTCTCCCCCGCCTCCATGCTCTTCTTTCTTCCTCTCTTCTCTCTCTGCTCGCTGCCTTTCTTTTCCTGTAACTAAACCCCAATTCCTCACTGAAACCCTCCTCCCCCTCCGGCGATCGCCGCCGTTTGGGCCACCCACCGGCCAGGGCGAGGCCGGGAATGGGTTCCCCCCGGCGCCCTCTCCTTCCTCGACCCCACGGCGAGGGCCGAGAGCCAAGGAAGCGCCGCCGCCATCCACTCCTCGCCGCCGGTCGCCCTCTGCTCCGCCCCGACCTGCTCCTCCCTCTGATCCCTCGGTGAGCTCCCTCCCCTCTCTCTACTCCCTCTCTCTTCCTTCCTCTCCGCACTCCCACCTGCCCACAGCACCCACGCACCACACGGCGCCCCTCCGGCGAGCCGCGAGCAGCACGTCCGCCGGCGGCCTTCCTCCCTGTCGATCTGCAGGCGACTGCATTTTCTTTCAGTTAAAACGCGCAAGTTCTGAAGGTTATCCTCCCCGATGCCCTTAACTGTCAACAAAGCCGCACCCACTGCAGTGGTTACAACACCCTTGCGCACCCAGGAGGTGGGGGGTTTGAATCCCACCCCCCCACGGGATTAAACCCCCTATTTTTCATCTCTATTTTCCCAGGCCCTGCACAAATCTGTTATCACAACCAAGTCCCTGCTGTTAACTTCTAGATCCCTGCTAATTATTTCTAAGGCCCTAGCTGTAAATAAAATGGCAGATTATACCTTAAACTTGTAAATTGCCTAAATAATTCATCTTAACTCCAAATTCAACTTTTTAAATATGTTTTCAATACCAAATTAAATCCTCTACCCAAATATAAAATTTGTTTACTGTTTTGAATATTTTAAATTGGTGAAATATTTGAATCCTTGTTTAATTCACTTAATTTTGCAAAATTCATAACTTGGGCATAAAAATTCCAAATTCAACAAACTAAATATGTTTTCCATTCAATTTTTCATGTACTTTGCAAATATCAACTTTGTTTGCTGTTTTGAATAATTTAAATTGCTGAAAACAACTGTTTCTTAAGTAATGCATTTAAAATTGCCAAAATAATAACTTGCTCATTTTAAATCCTTTTTCAACATATAAAATATGTTTTCCATGCAAAATTAAACCACCTTTCCAAATATAAACTTTGTTTCATGTTTTGAATAATTAAAATTGGTTAAATGATTTAAACCTTGTTTAAATCATTTAATATTGTTAAATTCATAACTTGGTCAAATTAAATTCTTTTGAACATATCAAATATGTTTTCAAACCATAAAAGTATAAACTTTTCAAATATGAACTTCATTTAATGTTTTGCACAAATAAAAATTCAAATAAGTTCATGCTTGAATTAAATTCATTTAAATCTTGTTTAAACTTGTTTAATTCATAATTAAATCATTGTAATTCCTTTTTCAATAAGTGAAACATGTATTCCATCTAAAATTTTGTTTTCTTTTCAAATATGAACTTGGTTACCTATTTTGAACAATTAAAAGTGTTGAAAACAACAAATGCTTGTGTAACACCTTTAAGGAACCAAAATTTCATAACTTAATAACTAAAATTCCACACTTGGTAAACCTTATTTCAACTTGTTTCTATTGTTGTTTTCTTTCTGTTTTCCTCATCCATGCATCATACTGATCCACTTTCACCTATTGATTAGATGTAGAACAATTATTTCACCCATAATTCATGGGCTTTCCAGATGCAATCCAAATTGCATGTGGGTCCATTTAATTATGTTATGATACCATGTCAACTAGTTTATTTTGATGCATCAATTAAATGGTCATGCATCATCCCATGATTGTGCACTATGCCATGTTATTGATTGTTTGTCTCTCTGCGTTGTTTGTTTGCTTCTTCTCGGATATACGACGACGTTGAGACCGACGATACTTACGACACCCCTTCTGAGGATCTAGCTCAGTACCAGGCTGCTGGGTTTGCAGGCAAGTATTCACTCACATGAACCATTGTGTTCCTTTCAACATTGGATACCGATACTTTCCGTTGTCTATTCTGCTAGCCCTATGAATCGTTGCTTCTGTTACGAACCAATCACATGTTATCCTTAACCCTGATATAGCCTCACCTCCACACCTATAACCCCATTGCTTGTTGTCCGTGTCTTACTAGCATGCTTAGGGTTGTTTTTGTTCGAGTCTGCTGTCTGTTACTTTCTGTTACTATTTCATTATGTTCTGGGGCTCGATGTTTAAACAATCAACCTGTTAATGTGTGGATAATAATAATTTGCTGATAAGGCACCGGCAGGAGGCCCAGCGTGGTTTTGAAGCCTGCTAGTGTCGACCCTAATTAGGAAAAGGGGCTTGTCTACTGATCCATGATGAGCGCACTAACCGCATGTGGGAAGCGAGTATGGGCGCCCCCCTCAACTTGATTCGATTCGCATCTCGTCCAAATCGCCACCCTTAGTTCGGGCTTTCCATTTGATGCATGCATGTGCAGGTGCGAACCCTTGGCGCCAGGGTGGAACTTTTGTAGTCGGCATTTAGGGCGGCGTGGTCTTAGAGTGCTATGAGGGTCCCCCTTTTCTTCGTGGGGGCTCGATTAGCCGCGCACGCACAGCATGTGGTTCTTTGGGCTTGATGCGAAGAAGAGTTGGGTTGTGTTGAGTGCCTCGCTTGGTGGAAGTGCATTTCCAATCTGGCGGGGTATTCTTACGTGTACGGCCAAATTGGTGCATCCCTGCAGGGTTAAATCTTCTCGAGAAGCCGTGTTTTCCACGGTTATGGATGACTTGGTGAAAGTACCGGCTAACAAGTACTCAGAACAACTTACACCTAACTAAAGATAACTTGACTAGTAATAGTCTTATTGACACAATAACTTGAACCATCATTAATCCAACCGTGTGAGTTATCCTCGGATTGCTTCTTTGGATAAGGGGCAAGATCCAGGATGGGTTTATTTGATGTTAGTTGTAGTTGGTTACGATACGCTATCTTATCTCCTTTCTGTTAGCCGAAAATTGTAGTATGTTTCTGTAGTTGGTTAGTGCAGCCCGCTGCAGCATCTTTTGTATCCTCCTTTCCTTCCGTTGAACCCAAAGCATCTGTGCTTGGTGTTGACGGGTTACACTTTGGTGAACTGTGAGTCTTGCTTACCAGTACGTTTATGTACTGACCCCTTTGGGGCTGTGGTTTCCGCAGACTACGTTTCCGAGGATCCCCATGGTGGCTACTACGTGGAGTATGACGAGGCTGCTGACGAGTAGATAGCGGACCCGGGCAGGATCCGAGACTTCGTGGATGGGCTCCGTCTGTTCGTTTCCGGCCTCTTAGGCCTATTTGGATCTTGTCTGTACTCAGACATTTTGGATGCTTCCGCTGTGTTGTAATGATGAATTGTTGGGACATGTGTCCTCTGGATGATTGTATTTGCTATCTCTGCTCTAGTGAGAGCTATTTGCAACTTATTTCAATCTTTTGTGTCTTAGAGATCTGTTGTGATATCCATTGTTCAAATGCCGTTGACGTACCATGTGTGTATGTTATGAAGTACGTCAATGGAAGTATCTGGATTTCTATGGGATGGTTTGCGCAGACGATGAATATTAGAGAATGGTTGTCACACGTTTACGTGTTGGCCTGCTCATATTGAGATGCGGGTGCCGGTATGCCCCGTAACCCATTTCTCTACTGTTTAGCGGACTGTGAGTATCCCCTAGAAGTCCGGGTGCGACAGTTAGTAACACAATGTGCAAGAAAACAGTGGATGGAGTGGTGTTGTGATGTTTCTCTTGCGTCCTCAACACACCTAATACAATTGCAATTGTGTAGATGCACCGATTCAGCGAAAACATAGTTAATGTGGTGGAATACGGAGTTAAACAAGTGATATTTGTAATCTATAATAAATGGACCAGCAAAGAAACAAGTAGTAAAAGCATGTAAAAACAGTAGCAATAATACTAAAAGATGGAACGGCGTTCACAGGTTCACTAGTGGTAACTCTCCAAACAATAGAACAAGTGTTGGGTAAACAAATTATAGCTAGGAAATTGACAAATCATGGGGGCATAACATTGCTATTATGACGAGATATATTTCACGGTTTCTAACATGGTAGGCATTATGTCAAGTCATATAGACCGCTATCCAACATGCATCTATATCTAATAGTCCACCTCAAGAAAACTATCCAGCAAATCTCTCTGGTATTAAGTTGCAGCAACCAAGTGATCGCTTTGTGTGCAACACACAATTGCATTAATAACAATACGTGGTGTAAGAAATGGTTCTCGTCCGTAGACAAGAGAACCGATGTTTTCTCCCTAGTGGAAACATCACATCCTCCCCCATGCATGTTTCTGTTACTCAAGAGCAGGCAACAAGGAGGCATGAGCCCACTATCTATCATAAATACTCCCTCTTTGAGATGCATAAAAATATGTGTTCAAGATGATCATACACATATGAGAGCATGCAAGAACACATTAAAACACTCTAAGGATATAAGTGAAGGTTCTCATAATATGAACTGAACAAAATAATCATAATTCCATGGCTCATTGGATCCCAGCAAACACAACACGTAGCATTACATCGGATGGATCTCAGTCCATTGAGGCATAGCATGAGACCATGGTATTGATCAACAAGGAGGAGAGGGTACCAACTATCTACGACTATGAACCCATAGTCCATGCGGGAACTACTCACGAAGCATCATGGAGAAAGAACGGACGATGGAGATGGCATCGGGGCACTTCCCCGTCCCGGCAGGGTGCCAGAATGAGAACTTATGTTCCCCCGAATCAGGGTTCTCAATGGCGGTGGATCTCGCATATGTTTTTGGAAAAATCCTTTGGGGTCTTCTTTCTTAGGTCAAGACTGAATTTGTGGGCAAAGAGGCGACACCATTTGGTGCCCGAGGCCCCCAGGTGGATCCCAGGCATGGGTAGGGGGTGGCCGCACGTAGAGGGCCCGTAGTGGACCTTGTCCCCCCCTCTGGCTCTCCTTCTGGCTCCTAGGGTCTTCTGGTGAATAAAAATCGGCAAAAATTTCCAGCTTATTCTGAGCACTTTTATTTGTAGGCCTTTTCTGCAATTCAAAGACAAAACAGACTGAAACTAGCACTGGGCATCTTGTTAACAGGTTAGTCCAATAAACGATAGAAAATAAAGGAAAACATAGGAAAAACATGTAGAAAACAAGCATGGGCATAAAAAATTATAGATATGTTTGCAACATATCAGGGTCCACCCTAGGCCGCACCTGGTGGGCCCCTCGTGTCCCTAGCCACCACCTCACGCAGCCTCTTCATCTATAAGTTGCCTTTAACCCTAAAAACTTCGGGTACGGAGAAATTTTACACGAAACAGATACAGAGGCGTCGTCACCTCAAAAATCCAATCTAGGGCTTCTAGAGTCCTGCTCCAACACCCTGCCAGAGAGAGGGGTCGTCATCGGAGGCCTCTGCATTGCCATGATTGTCTCCAGACAAATGCGTGAGTAGTTCATCCTAGGACTACAGGTCCATAGCAGTAGCTAGATGGTGTTCTCTCTCCCTTGTGCCTCCATGTTTAGAACTTGTGAGCTGCCTAACATGATCAAGATCAATGTTATGTAACTGCTACATGTTGTGTTTTCTAGGATCCGATGAACCATGAAATTATGATTACTTTGTACATGTATTTTTTTAGTGCAGTTTTAATATTCTCTTGCAATGATCTCCGGTGTGTATGATTGCCTTGTCCAAGTTATTGCATTCACCTCCAAGAGAGGGTTATATACTAGATAGTGGGTTCATGCCTCCTTTGCATCATTGCTCGAGTGACAGAAATGTGTAAGGTGGAGGATGTGTTGCTGCCACTAGGGAGAAAACATCGGTGTTCGTGTCTATGGATGGGGATTATTGCTTACATTACGTATTTTTATGATTGCATTTGTCGGTTGCATGTAAGCAATCACTTCGTTGCTGCAACTTAATACCGGCAAGATTTGATGGATTTCTGTCTGAAGGTGGACTTTTACTAATAGATATTGTCGGATGCGGTATATTTATCTGGACGTAATTCCTACAATGGTAGAACCTGTAAACTATATTTCGTCATAATAGTATTGTTATACGCTCATGATTTGTCAATTGCCTACTGTAATTTGTTCACCCAGCATTGTTTACTGTTCTTAGGAGAGACACCACTAGTGCAACTATGGCCCCTGATCCTATTTTCCTCATTGATTATAACCTTGCTTACTTGTTTTTGTCCTCATTTTCTTGTTGTTCCCTTTTCTTTTAATATTCTCCAATCATTCGATACAATTAATTCTCTAGCTTTTCAGCAAGACGGGAAGATTGACAACCATCTCGAAAAGTTGGTAGCAAGAGAGGGTGTGTGTGTGTGTGCAGGTCCACGCTTGTTGAAGCTCCATACAACTAGCAACCTACTGAGAGACTTCTAAGTCTTACTGGATTGATAACTCGGGTTCCATAAATGGGGGTAAAATACTGCTATGCTGCATCATACCTTCCTCTTGGGGTTTCCCAGCGGGTGTGTGATAACGCCAACTAGCAAGACTTTCTTGTGCGCCATTGTCGGGGACTTCAAGATTTCAGCTAGGGGAGTTACACACTTCCACTTTCTGGCTTTTGCTTTGTTCTTGCTTAGTTTTTTTTTATCTTTGTTTCTTTTATATCAAAAATAAAAAAAAATAGTTCTCTAGTTTTTAGTTTTTTTTCTTGCTTTGTCAGTTTGTCTTGCTTTGTGTTGCAAGCATGGGTACCAATGATACCTCCAAGATTTGTGACTTTATTATTACCAATAATAATGATTTAATATGCACACATATTGCCCCACCTGCCACTACAGCAGAATCTTGTCATGAAGGAACAATTTTCTGGTATTGGAGAAGATGTCGCCTCTCATTTAAATAACTTTGTTGAGTTATGTGATATGCAAAAATATAAAGAGATAGATGGTGACATTGTGAAACTAATGCTATTCCATTTGTCTTTAAGAGGAAGAGCTGAGGAGTGGTTGTTTTCTTTGTCTAAAAATAATATTGATTCTTGAACTAAATGCAAAGATGCTTTTATTGGGAAGTATTATCCACCTAAAAAAATTATACAACCGAGGAGTAACGTTATGAAATTTAGAAAGAATGATAATGAACATGTTTATCAAGCTCGGGAAAGTGTCGTGGGATGAATCACGACAACACCAAAGGGGTTCCGATGGTGTTTAAAGAAGGGGAAAACTAGAAAACGGTGGCGTTGGCACGGGATTGGGTAGCAAGCGTGTGGACGCACTGATGTACCCAGGTTCAGGGCCCTCTCGCTGAGGTGAAACCCATACTCCTGCTTCTGTCTCTCTACTATTGCATCACAAGTTACAATGTTGCTCCTTGAGTTGTGTTCTGAGTGTTGGAACGTGGGTGTAAGTGAATCTCTCCCCTTCTAAGGGCGCCGGGCCAGTCTTTATATACTGGTAGACTGGCCGGCTTACAGGTGGGGGCGGCTGGTACACGACCAGCCATTGAGATTCTTGGGACAAACGCCTTATGTCCTTGCGCCCGTAGTATCCTGCTGCCGTAGGCCGGGTCCGTATCGCAGTAGAGCCGTGCCCATGCATGCGTACCCGGCAGCCACTCCCGGGTGCTTGAGTGCCCATGCGGTAGTACCCAATTCGTACCTGGGTACTCTCAAGCCCATACCATGAGTACAATGGGGCATACGCGGGTACCAGCTAACCCTTATAATAGTACAAGGAGCCATACGTAGGTACTGGTCAGCCCATGCGGGAGTACCCGAGCCACCGAGGAATAGGCGTACGAGGCAACGTAGAGGAGCACTGTGGCCCGCGTAGGCCTGTGTGGTTGGCATGCAGCTTCACACCCTCCCATACTGTTGACTTTGCGACCAGCCGGATGGGCTCCCCGTCCGGCTGGTTACTCCACTGCCGGATGGTAGTCGGTCCGCCGGGTACGAATCTCTCGTCTGTTTCTTCTGCCCGTTCCGGATTCTTCGGCCGGCTGGCCGCATGACGCCTCGAGTTCTTCACGCAGCCGGTTGGAGAAGACGTAATGATCTGCCCGGGTGACATCATTGATGACGTAAGCCAGGTCACGTGGGCCTGCGGCCGCAGTCTAGTCGGTGTCGCCTCTTCGGTTCTCGCGCTCGGGATCTTTTGTGGCTGGCTGCGCCGTTACTAGATCATTTACGGCGCACTACCCGATGAACCTTCGGTTCGTGCGCCACGTGGAAGGATCGTGGGTGGCGGTTTCCACCACGTGTCGCGCATCCGTTACGCCTCCCCCCGCTATAACTACAGGCGAGGGGCCCCTTCTGGTCTTCTCCGCTCCTTACTTCCTCCTTCTCCCGTACGCCTCCGCTGCTCTCACGCTCCTCCGCCGTAGTCACCGAAACCCACGACGGGAGGCCGGGTCGCTCGCCTCGTCTGTGGCTCCGCCACCGGAGATCTTCCTCCTCCAATTGCTTTGCCCTCCACCGTCATCGAATAAATGGCGGGCTAGAGGAGAGCCACCGCTGCAGCCACCGACGACGTGCCCAAGAGAGGCGCCTGGGCGGGATCCACCATGTCGCTTAGTGACCTTCAGTACTACTGCGGTACCGGTTATTTCGGCCCCGCTTCAACGATGGCCGTCACCGGCCGCATTCGATCCACGGACTTCGAGGTGGCGGAGAATCTGCGAACTGTTCTGCGGGCGTCGTCGGACTTTGAGATCATCCCGTACCCGCAACCCAACGAGCGGGTCTTCTTCCTCTCGCACCTTTACCGCGGCCTCGTGTCCCGGGTAAGTGCTTTCATAGTCTCCTTCCTCGCTTTCTTCTGCCTCCAAATCCACCATTTAGGGCCGAACGCCATGATGTACCTCGCTTACTTCGTGAACCTTTGCGAGAACTATCTGGGCATCTGGCCCAATCTGGACCTTTTTCTCCGGTTGTTCTTTCTCAAGGCGGGGACCGAGGTGGCGCAGGGGCAGATGGTGCGGTGCGGCTACGCGATAATTGTTGCCAGGGCCGGCACCGGCCTGCCCAAGTTGGTGTTGGTGGAGTCGGTGAAAACGTGGCAGCATACGTATTTTTACGTCAAAGATCTTGTGGGCGGCGACCAGATCGGCCTTGCGCCCTTCACCAATGCACTGCCGGTTAGCCAGAACAACTAGACAAACTGGTCCTACGGGGACACGGAGCTGGGTGACGCCCTACTAGCCCGGGTGAGGGTCTGAGGGAGCTGGCCAACGCCGGCTTGACCTCCTGGGATCTTATGTTGAGCTAGATGTTGCGCCGGCTGATGCCGCTGCGGCACCGCTCTCACAAGATGTGCTTCACCTTGGGGCCAAATGTAAGGACCCCAGACCGGCAGTCTGAAACCCTACGTATGCATACATTCACGATCCCAGAAAGATCAGTCGTGAACAACATACACAGTTGGCACACAGAAATACATCATCCATTACACGAATACATAAAGGTATTACAAAAATGATCACATGATCAAGTTTAAGCAACTGCCACAAAGGCAGGCAACTTAACAAACACAGCGGAAGACAATTAAAAACACAACGTAGTTGAGCCCAAGTCACGCCTTAACCTACAGGCTGCTGACCCGGAGACGATCCTAGTTCGCAAAGCCGTCAACTCCGTACTTCTCTTCATAGATCTCCTTCGGAGGCTCCTTCTCCAAATCTGATAAGTAGATACCAGGGGCGAAACCATAATGAGTACATTTGAATGTACTCAGCAAGACATCCATCATGTCACTTACCAACATGCAAATATGCTTATATGGTGGAATAGGTAGGCTATAAATAGGGTTCACTATCAATGGTGTTCATATAAGATGACACCACAGTTGCAGTCAGGTTAATCTGTATCTTCGTTGAAGAAGATACTTCAGAAGAAAAATAATATAGTTTTATTTCTCTTGTAGATATCACATGTACAAGAGGTTTTGTAAAACTTTGTAAAGAATATTTTCTCTTTGCAAAACTTCTTGGAATCAGTTTCCAGAATTCTTGCGTAGAGTAGAAAAGGTTTTATTTGCAAAACATTTTGTTTTGTATAACATCATCTGGCTTTTCATCATCGACGATACCTCCACGGTATACGTTTTCCTTCCTTTCCGAACTTCACAAGTTCAACACTTCCATTCCAAAATTTCCCTTTCAAAAACTTCCTTTTTGAAAACATTGACACAATGCTAGCTACATGGCCATTCAACTGTCCATATCCGAGGACGCGGCTTCTTCGAAAAAGTTGTACTTTGCAGAGGTGTACACATCCACCAGATCCAGTACACCTCCCGTGAACAATCACGGACTGTAACAACAGTATGTAAACATCAGGTATCTGATCATAACCATCCACTATGTTCAAGCTAGAATATGCCTATCTCTCAGTTGAGTTTTGCCACATCCCCGGCACCGAGCTAATCCCCGCCAAGCCAGGATGCCTCAACTGATGCATCCGGAGGGAAAATTAATCCCACACTTTATATGTCTCCACGACATTCGGTTCGGAGGATCCCATCCCCTATAGCACATTGAGATAGCACACACTAATAAGAACAAACTTCAAGTTAAGCCCCTTGCCCATGTTGGGGTAGGGTGGCAGTACGGTAAAGGTTGTCCGGCGAAGACTAGGTTATGTGTCATTTTTGAAAACACCACTTTCTCAAAAATGACCACTTCCACATTCCTCCGGAGAACAAGGATCCGCCTTTTCTCCGGGTTTTTCCGTAAAGCCTTTGTTTTGTAGAATCACAATTTTAAGGTGTCCACTTAGGGACTAATATATTTGATGGTAATAAATACCATATGGTGTCTTATGGGCTTGGTATTACCAAGTTTAACTACTGGCATGATAGTAACCTATAATATAGTATAGTAGTAAATTCCACATCAAAAATAGTTTTGATAATCAAGTTTTTGTAAAACTTCAGAGGTAAAACATGCATGATAAATAATGATAAGTATTGTATCAGCAAGCATCAGGATGGCTTGCCTGGTATCTCCTTGTGTCCCTGGTTTTGGGGTGACTGGAACTTGAAACAGAGCTTCACGACACTTCCTTCCTCTTCGTTTTCTAACGCCGTAAAAGGAATAAAGGACACACATTCAGAACCAATCAAGGCAAGAAACCATACATAACAATACATACAGCAAGGAAATCTAATAATAACAAAATCACTCAATTATTAACTTAGGCAAACAATCAAACAAACACACTTGGCAGAAATGCCATTTAATAAGACAGCTCAAGGTTGGAGGAACATATCTCACAACCTTAATATCATGGATTCAGTGGGTGTGCCACTCTCATACCAAGATATTAATAAGCCAAAAATACACTTAGTTTCACAAGGGTGATACTACTAAAAGTATACAAAACATGCACAAAAATAAGCATGGCAATGGGTCTGTCAACCACACCACAAAAAGAAAAAGGTAGCTATCTTACTAAGTCTAAATTTACATCAAGAATAAATAAGACACATGATTTGCAAAAGTTACTTTTACAAATCAGTGAGCCTACACAAGTGTAACAAGGTAATAGACTCATCACAAAACACACAATTTCTCATAATGAGAACAATAGAAACAATGACTGAAAAAGGAGGAATCCTATAGACATGCTTCTACTAAGGGTTTGTTATGCAAGCATGCATAACAAGTAAAGTACTAAAATGCAAACAAGGAACCATGTTATCATCATGGGAATGAAAACATGTCCTCAAGCAAGGATACACAAATATCTACCAAACACAAGTTGGCAGTAAAACAATTCAATACAAAAATACTAGGGAAACTAGTACTACTTAAACATGAAGAATCAATGGATGCATTTCAATCAAGTAATTGAAATACAACCAGAGGGTCCATGTCATAAAAACAGGAGTGAAAAACATCTATACTTGCTATAACAAAAATATCCCATTTAGCAAAACAATGCATCAATTTGCAGGGCAACTCCTACATACTAGTAGTAATAAAAAGGTCATTACTAGAGGAATCAATCAACACTCCAAAAATGGAATTTTCCTAGCAAGCCACACATGATTACAACCACTTACAAACATAAGCATACCCATTTTTGTTTAGCACAAAATTTCCCAAAGCAAAAATACTAGGCACTCACTAGTTATGAAGCTATATAAAAGAAACACATCTAGTGTGGGGGGAATAATGTTTCCACCAAAAATGCAATGAAACCAGTGGGTGTTCCACTAGCATAACAAGGCATTAAGAGGTCACAATGCCTCTGGTCCACTTGCTAAAAATTAACAAAAAAACTAACTAGCATCTAGTGCATTAACAATACTAGTAGAAGATAACAGGATGCTAAAATAAGCAAGGCAATGCTACTCATGCTATTGCTTTCACACATGTGAAAACTTTAGGGGTCAAGTACTCATAATAATATCATCAAAATGCTACTGGTCCTATGAATACAACATAAAAATATGTGGCTACTCAACCACAAATGTTTATGTCAAAAATTCCACACATGAGGGAATTTTTCCATAACATTCTCATAGTCATGACAAAGCTACTCATGCTTTTCTACCAACTCAAGTGCAATATAGCAGAGGTGATAACAACACAAAATAAGTACTAACATGGCACTGGATCCAATCAAAAATCCAAGTGCTAGCACATCAATTCATCACTCAAAAATTATATGCAACTATACACTAGAGATAAACATATGCTACTAACAAATATCATATTTCTTCTCCACTCAAGTCCACACAATCTAACATGCTAAAATAGCTAAGTAACACTTAGAAAACAAGTTCACACAACTTATACATGCTAGATAACAATATTGCAACACAAAAATATATTCACACAAATTAAATACCTAAAATGCCAAAATGGCAGAAACATGTAAAAGAAAGATCTGTCCACCAAATTTTATATGAGGCTCTAAAAATTAAACCCAACTAGGTTTGGATAGACCTAAACATATACAAGACCATCCAATTTAGTTTGCATCAAAATTCATCTTTAATTAATTTATAAAAATCACCAAAGTGCTCTCTGGTGTTTTACCAAATTGCATGCCATTTCAAAAATACAATGAATTTGGAAACGAGGTTAAATGCTCCTGTTCGGAAATTTCAAGGGCTTTCCAATGCAATTGGCCTCACTTAATTCTGAGTTGTAAAATAAAAATGGTGCTCATTTTGGTGTTTCTGGTACCTGTTGCCAAATCATTTTTAATTTCAAAAATGTTCATTCAAAAGTAGATCTACAAGTTGGAGGTGGTTTAGAATTAGTTGAGGTACCACTGTGAATTTTGGTTTGGTCAAATTCATCTTTTAACTAAGTTTTTAAGCTCAAAAGTGATCATGCAACATTCTGTGGAAATATAAATGGAAAAAAACATCATAGGGGGCAGATCTGCTAAATGGGCCGGCCTGGATCTAGTCTACCGCGGCGGGATCTAGCCGCTGGTCGCTGACGTGCGGGCCCGTAGGCCACGCGGCAGCCACGCAGGCAAGATCTGGCCCCACCAGCAGGTTTGACTGCGTTGCGCGGGGTCAAGGTCGTTGCTGGCGCGAGCATGACCTCACTGCGACGTCACTCGCCGGCGGAGCGGATTCCGGCGAGCTCGCAATCGACGCACCGGCCACCGTTTTGCGAATTAAACGTATCCTCACGTTGCTCTCGACTCGAGGGAGCCAACGGGCGCGCTCTCGTTTCCTGGAAGCGGCCGGAGGGGCGGCGGCAACGGCGTGCGGCGGCGGCCGGACGGCCACCACGGCGCGGGCACGTTTTAGAGCGAGAGGGAGAGGGAAAAAGGCACGGGGACGGTCGCATGCTCACCCTGGACGCATTGGAGGGCTCGGATGAGGAGGAGGGAGCTCGAGGCGGCCGGGATTCGTCGCCGGAGTCGTCGGGCTCGGAGAAGGGAACTTGATGGCGCGGCGTCTACGACCCGTTTCGGCTCGATTCCTTCGGCACCGAGGTACACCACGACGAGGCGGAGCTAAAGGAGCTAGCGGCGACCGGCGGCGTGCTCCCAATCGGCCGAATCGGCGGCGAGCTTAGAAGCTAGGGTTCGGTTTGGGTTTTTTTGGAGAGAGAGAGAGGAGGTACTCGAGTGGGGGAGAGATAGAGGGGGGCCTGGGGGAGACAAGGCACATGGGGGGGCCTCTTTATCCTCCCGAATTCCTTCCACTCGAAGCAATGGTGTAGGTCTTCTGTTTGCTACAGAGAGCTAGAGGTTGAAGATGACTCAGACTTCATTTTAGTCCCTGGGTATTTACAACTAGGTCCTTCTCTTCTCTGAAAAAGCCTGTTTTCACCAATCAAACAAAGTTTAAATTTTAAATCCTTTTGCCCAAAATTCTAATTAGTTAAGATACACAACATATGTGAAAATTGGCTCAATTAGATAAACTTGATAATTCAAAGTTGTCCAAATTTGAATTCTTACATAAATGGACATTGAATTTATTAACCTACTTAGGAGCTTCCAAAAATGATAATTTTTGGCACACATTCCTTATTTGATGTGTTCCTTATGTGGTAGAAAATTCAAGTCATTTTGAGTTACTTCACAGAACAAACTTGTTCAAATTTCAAAAAGGTGCTGTCAATAAAACAGGGGTTTTTGGCAACTTAAATTATTCAAAAACTTGTGCCCTTTTGGTTTTCATCCTTATTTATGCTATAGAGCATGTGGTATTTATTTCATGGCATTTGGAAAAAGTTTGTAGAACAAACTTGTTCAAAATCCCAATTGTTGCTGTGGAGAAAAACCATGTTTTCAGGACCTTAATGGATTCAATTTTTGGTCTCCTCTTGTGTGTGTTCCTTATTTGATATAAGGAAGCAATGGTATGAATTTCAGATCATTTGATGGAAGTTTCCAGAAGTAACTTGTTTGAGTTTTCTGTTTATGGAAATATTGGAATTTCTATTTAATAAGGCACTTGGCTTTTCTTTAACAATGCTTTGCCAAAATATTTATGTGACTAGAGATAACAAGTCAAAGCTCTCCAATACCTTTGTTTTTAATCTTGCAAGGTTGGAAAAACATTTGATAAGATTTTGGTGAAGCATTTAAGAATGCCTCTTTATCTGATAATCTTTTAGGGAAATTTTATTAAGTGTTTCCTCTTTCTTAATTTAGACCTTGTAATAATATTCAACAAGTATTGGATTCCTAATATGTTTTTGGAAAACTCTTTGATCAATATATACTTTAGAAAATATTGCCAAGGTCATAGGAACAATATGTTGAATATTTTGTTTTCAATTTCTTAGCCATGTAAGTTTATATAATTTGTTTGTTTAGTTGCACTCAAACAAATACAACCAAAGTTTAATTGTCACAATCAAAGTTTAATTGTCAAGCAATTAGCAAAACAACTGTGTTAAAAAGTATTCCAAAATTGGGATGTGACAGGTCTTCCCCCCTTAAAAAGAATCTCGTCCCCGAGATTCGCAAGCGAGGACTAAGGGAGGGCCAACAAACACAATGTTAGTGTTGGAGTGCAGGTGCTTCCCCCCTTTGACTTTTCTTGGGAGGTGGGGCACTTCCCTAAATTAGCAAATTAACTCTAAAAATAAGTACACCAGTACTATTTTAGGTCCAAAACTTTTGTTTCCTAGTTTGAACAAAAATTAAGGTTAGTACAGAACTACCTGGAAATGTACCGTCAATTATTTACATGAGTTCTTAGCTATATCCCACATATTACATACCACATATGGAGTGGTGTACCACTCTCATAACCAGGTACATAAGAAGTTAAAAATATAGCTTGTCGGTGCAAAGGTTAGGTTGCTAAGGTAAAATAAACCGACAGAATAAATACTCACGGCAGTGGTTATTACTCACCACAAGCAACTATCAATTAATATGTTCATGATTTTAGTTGGATGTTTTTAGTTTAACAAGATACTCTTAATCACAATCATAACACAAGTATAAACTCATGCTAAGGTAAAACATTTAAACAAAACCCAATAAGCAAGCAAACAACACCACAGATGAATAGACTATTTATTCACCAGGTTATTGTTTATTAGAGGTTTTGGAATCCATCAATCATGAACAATTAGCAAACAACCAGTAGCTAAAAACCAATGAATACAATCGTAAAGGTACTCTAAAACACTATCTTTACACAAGATAAAAACTCCTATTACACAGGCATAAAAAAAACAGGACTGCACAAATAACACACTAGTATAAAAATCTACACCAGCATGCTATAAGAGATAATCATATCCTTATAACCATAGAACATGCAACTAAATAATTCATGGCATGATAACAGAAGTAATAACTTCCTAAACATGCTATATCAACACATATACTCATAAAATAAAAAGAGGGTAATACTAGAGCAAAAAACACCATTTTCTAGTGGTGAAACTAGTTTCACTCTAGAGGAGCAAACAATGCTATCATGATGGTTAAACTTAAACAAGCAGGTCATGAATATAAATGTACCTAATGACAGTACACAAAACTTACTCATGTTAGTAAGCACAAACATCAAAACAATCCCATGATACAACTATTAAACATGCAGAAATTTCTTCTAGCAATTTCTGTTTTTTTTTTCTTAAACAATTACTAGAAAACAAGCAAGGTATAACTCACACAACCAGTAGCTATGCAAGTAATGAAAATTTATCTAAACCTCTTCAAAAATCCATACACTCAATTTAAAATCATTCACAAACAATCTACCAATCAAGAGGGATTTATTTTATTTGCGAACAATTTAATCTTAGCACACGATAGTGAAACATTTCTTAACATGATACCCCTAAGGAATATTATGCTAACAAAAGGATCACACCTAAACATATTAGTATTTACTAATAAGAAATAAACTTATCACTTGCATAGGTGAAAAGAAATAATTATATTTTCCATGGTGGAAAATAGAAATCAATCACATAGTGAGACATGCTATTTTCACACAGGTGTATGGTTGGGGATTTTTATCCTCAAGCTAAAATGCAATGGGACCAGTGGGCTATGGCCCACTAATACCAAGTAAAAATAGGTACTAAGCCTCTGATTACTCATGAAAAACTTTGCATACAAGATAAAAATATAATGCTATTTACTTTAGTGAAGCAATACTAGTGCATATTGATAGCAAATTCTTACGCATGCTGTCTTATTAAAATACATGCAAGCTAACATAGGTACAAGCATCAAAAAATCAGTACCTAAATGGTACTGGACTCAAAGAAAACATAGCACAAAATTTATCAAAGCATTCACACAAGGATCTAGCTTTCACTATAATTGCAAATAATAAAAACGGGAAAAATAGCAAATGTTACTCATGCTTTGCTATAAGATCACATGCAAGTTAATGAAGATAACATCATATAAATAACAGTACCAAAATGGTACTGGATCTATCATAAACATAACAAAAATCTAGGTACAACAAATCTACAAGGATTTGCCCACTCAACAATCCAAATAATAAAACTTGGAAGGTAACAAATGCTATTTCATTTTTATTCGAGTTTCCAATCATGCACACACTTTCTAGGGTAGATTTATTGTAATAAAACAATATAATAACAAGTCCTAACAACTCCATATAAGTTAGGAAGCAAGATTGAATAAAATACAAATTTATTTCAATCAAGAGCACACAAAGAAACAAGAACAGGAAAACTGTTGTTTCCGAGTTCTATCATAACCATTTCATCGTTCACTTGATTTCTAAACCCCGAATCTCATAGTACTTACTATGACTACTAAGTTTTGGTTTCCAAAATAGATACACCCGATATCTTATTGACTAGTAAACGAATAGGTCATCATCTTATTTTCTCGTGACCTCTCCTTTTTTCCAACTAGATTAAAAAGTGTCGTAAGTCACTTAATTCCTTGGTTTAGAAAGAGTTGTCAGTAGTTCGCATGCTTTGGTTAGGTGTCAACCTAAGATTAGGCAAAGCATGTTAGTCTTGTTAGCTTTCTAATTAATAATGTTTGTCCGACAAGATACGACTAGCTTTATCGTACGTCGAATATTGAATTTGCTCTTTTGATTGGCTTTTGAGGGGGTTGCGCATCATGGCATGTGAAGACTTCTATTGCACCTTTCTCCAGAGGAGGGAGGTATAACTTTTAAAATGCAACGTTTAGCCTACAGGGTAAAAAGAATCTTTTGCAAACAGACAAACATAGAGGTTTTGGTCAGTATTGGTTGGTTTTCTTCACGCCTTTTCTTCTTTGAAGGGTGTCATTGTTGGAGCTTTATCTGTGGAAGTGCATCACTGGTAGCAACGTTAGCAGCTCGTGTGGCTTTATGGTCCTCTATTATTAGGTCCAATGGTGCTTTCATTGATTGTGGGGGAGATGGTGGTGGTTCACGACGGGTCGCACTATGAAGCGAAAACGAGTATACGTCTAAGCAACAAATTCTTGTTTTTGAATACTATACAAACATTTTTGCTTGCAAAAATTTAACACGAGGCGATTCAAAAACAAGAGCGGGGCAAGCACAAATCTACAAATTTTGAGCATCCCACAAACATATAGAAGCCTAGATGAACCAAATTCTACACCACACAATAGCACAAAGTCCTACGGACACACATAAGCAAGCCAAAACACACAAGCAAGGCTCCATTGGAGCTACGTCGGGGGATGATCCAAAATCCTAGTAGTGGCTGAAGAACTATTTCTACTGCTGACCAACATTACTGTAGAGCTAGGCAATTATTTTGGTCTTCTCGGGACATCGGCAAGTATAAAAGTTTTTGTATGGAAACAAGATAATAGAAGTAAAGTTTTCGAGAAAACTTTAACTGAGAGAGGTAAAACTATGCAACAATCTGTTTTTGAAACCCCAACTATTTTCTGGACAGAAAACTTCAAAGACGAGAGATGTTTCAAAAACAGAGCGGAGCAGTTGCAAACAAGTAAGAAATAAACTCTTAACCGAGAGAGATACCAATTCTGTAAGGCCCGCCCTTCGAACCACTGTTCAAGAACGCCCTTGATATGCATTTATAATCTTTTGAAAAGATAATAAGGAGGGGAAAATATACTAAAATTCCCTTAGATAAAAATAATGTAGATAGTAAATAGGTTTTTACTCAAAAATACTTTTCTTTCCTATCTGACGTCCATGCTAACTAAGGTCTCCTAAGGTCAGGATGGCTCTGATACAAACTCTGTAAGGACCCCAGACCGGCAGTCTGAAACCCTACGTATGCATACATTCACGATCCCAGAAAGATCAGTCGTGAACAACATACACAGTTGGCACACAGAAATACATCATCCATTACACGAATACATAAAGGTATTACAAAAATGATCACATGATCAAGTTTAAGCAACTGCCACAAAGGCAGGCAACTTAACAAACACAGCGGAAGACAATTAAAAACACAACGTAGTTGAGCCCAAGTCACGCCTTAACCTACAGGCTGCTGACCCGGAGACGATCCTAGTTCGCAAAGCCGTCAACTCCGTACTTCTCTTCATAGATCTCCTTCGGAGGCTCCTTCTCCAAATCTGATAAGTAGATACCAGGGGCGAAACCATAATGAGTACATTTGAATGTACTCAGCAAGACATCCATCATGTCACTTACCAACATGCAAATATGCTTATATGGTGGAATAGGTAGGCTATAAATAGGGTTCACTATCAATGGTGTTCATATAAGATGACACCACAGTTGCAGTCAGGTTAATCTGTATCTTCGTTGAAGAAGATACTTCAGAAGAAAAATAATATAGTTTTATTTCTCTTGTAGATATCACATGTACAAGAGGTTTTGTAAAACTTTGTAAAGAATATTTTCTCTTTGCAAAACTTCTTGGAATCAGTTTCCAGAATTCTTGCGTAGAGTAGAAAAGGTTTTCTTTGCAAAACATTTTTTTTTGTATAACATCATCTGGCTTTTCATCATCGACGATACCTCCACGGTATACGTTTTCCTTCCTTTCCGAACTTCACAAGTTCAACACTTCCATTCCAAAATTTCCCTTTCAAAAACTTCCTTTTTGAAAACATTGACACAATGCTAGCTACATGGCCATTCAACTGTCCATATCCGAGGACGCGGCTTCTTCGAAAAAGTTGTACTCTGCAGAGGTGTACACATCCACCAGATCCAGTACACCTCCCGTGAACAATCACGGACTGTAACAACAGTATGTAAACATCAGGTATCTGATCATAACCATCCACTATGTTCAAGCTAGAATATGCCTATCTCTCAGTTGAGTTTTGCCACATCCCCGGCACCGAGCTAATCCCCGCCAAGCCAGGATGCCTCAACTGATGCATCCGGAGGGAAAATTAATCCCACACTTTATATGTCTCCACGACATTCGGTTCGGAGGATCCCATCCCCTATAGCACATTGAGATAGCACACACTAATAAGAACAAACTTCAAGTTAAGCCCCTTGCCCATGTTGGGGTAGGGTGGCAGTACGGTAAAGGTTGTCCGGCGAAGACTAGGTTATGTGTCATTTTTGAAAACACCACTTTCTCAAAAATGACCACTTCCACATTCCTCCGGAGAACAAGGATCCGCCTTTTCTCCGGGTTTTTCCGTAAAGCCTTTGTTTTGTAGAATCACAATTTTAAGGTGTCCACTTAGGGACTAATATATTTGATGGTAATAAATACCATATGGTGTCTTATGGGATTGGTATTACCAAGTTTAACTACTGGCATGATAGTAACCTATAATATAGTATAGTAGTAAATTCCACATCAAAAATAGTTTTGATAATCAAGTTTTTGTAAAACTTCAGAGGTAAAACATGCATGATAAATAATGATAAGTATTGTATCAGCAAGCATCAGGATGGCTTGCCTGGTATCTCCTTGTGTCCCTGGTTTTGGGGTGACTGGAACTTGAAACAGAGCTTCACGACACTTCCTTCCTCTTCGTTTTCTAACGCCGTAAAAGGAATAAAGGACACACATTCAGAACCAATCAAGGCAAGAAACCATACATAACAATACATACAGCAAGGAAATCTAATAATAACAAAATCACTCAATTATTAACTTAGGCAAACAATCAAACAAACACACTTGGCAGAAATGCCATTTAATAAGACAGCTCAAGGTTGGAGGAACATATCTCACAACCTTAATATCATGGATTCAGTGGGTGTGCCACTCTCATACCAAGATATTAATAAGCCAAAAATACACTTAGTTTCACAAGGGTGATACTACTAAAAGTATACAAAACATGCACAAAAATAAGCATGGCAATGGGTCTGTCAACCACACCACAAAAAGAAAAAGGTAGCTATCTTACTAAGTCTAAATTTACATCAAGAATAAATAAGACACATGATTTGCAAAAGTTACTTTTACAAATCAGTGAGCCTACACAAGTGTAACAAGGTAATAGACTCATCACAAAACACACAATTTCTCATAATGAGAACAATAGAAACAATGACTGAAAAAGGAGGAATCCTATAGACATGCTTCTACTAAGGGTTTGTTATGCAAGCATGCATAACAAGTAAAGTACTAAAATGCAAACAAGGAACCATGTTATCATCATGGGAATGAAAACATGTCCTCAAGCAAGGATACACAAATATCTACCAAACACAAGTTGGCAGTAAAACAATTCAATACAAAAATACTAGGGAAACTAGTACTACTTAAACATGAAGAATCAATGGATGCATTTCAATCAAGTAATTGAAATACAACCAGAGGGTCCATGTCATAAAAACAGGAGTGAAAAACATCTATACTTGCTATAACAAAAATATCCCATTTAGCAAAACAATGCATCAATTTGCAGGGCAACTCCTACATACTAGTAGTAATAAAAAGGGCATTACTAGAGGAATCAATCAACACTCCAAAAATGGAATTTTCCTAGCAAGCCACACATGATTACAACCACTTACAAACAGAAGCATACCCATTTTTGTTTAGCACAAAATTTCCCAAAGCAAAAATACTAGGCACTCACTAGTTATGAAGCTATATAAAAGAAACACATCTAGTGTGGGGGGAATAATGTTTCCACCAAAAATGCAATGAAACCAGTGGGTGTTCCACTAGCATAACAAGGCATTAAGAGGTCACAATGCCTCTGGTCCACTTGCTAAAAATTAACAAAAAAACTAACTAGCATCTAGTGCATTAACAATACTAGTAGAAGATAACAGGATGCTAAAATAAGCAAGGCAATGCTACTCATGCTATTGCTTTCACACATGTGAAAACTTTAGGGGTCAAGTACTCATAATAATATCATCAAAATGCTACTGGTCCTATGAATACAACATAAAAATATGTGGCTACTCAACCACAAATGTTTATGTCAAAAATTCCACACATGAGGGAATTTTTCCATAACATTCTCATAGTCATGACAAAGCTACTCATGCTTTTCTACCAACTCAAGTGCAATATAGCAGAGGTGATAACAACACAAAATAAGTACTAACATGGCACTGGATCCAATCAAAATCCAAGTGCTAGCACATCAATTCATCACTCAAAAATTATATGCAACTATACACTAGAGATAAACATATGCTACTAACAAATATCATATTTCTTCTCCACTCAAGTCCACACAATCTAACATGCTAAATAGCTAAGTAACACTTAGAAAACAAGTTCACACAACTTATACATGCTAGAGAACAATATTGCAACACAAAAATATATTCACACAAATTAAATACCTAAAATGCCAAAATGGCAGAAACATGTAAAATAAAGATCTGTCCACCAAATTTTATATGAGGCTCTAAAAATTAAACCCAACTAGGTTTGGATAGACCTAAACATATACAAGACCATCCAATTTAGTTTGCATCAAAATTCATCTTTAATTAATTTATAAAAATCACCAAAGTGCTCTCTGGTGTTTTACCAAATTGCATGCCATTTTAAAAATACAATGAATTTGGAAACGAGGTTAAATGCTCCTGTTCGGAAATTTCAAGGGCTTTCCAATGCAATTGGCCTCACTTCATTATGAGTTGTAAAATAAAAATGGTGCTCATTTTGGTGTTTCTGGTACCTGTTGCAAAATCATTTTTAATTTCAAAAATGTTCATCCAAAAGTAGATCTACAAGTTGGAGGTGGTTTAGAATTAGTTGAGGTACCACTGTGAATTTTGGTTTGGTCAAATTCATCTTTTAACTAAGTTTTTAAGCTCAAAAGTGATCATGCAACATTCTGTGGAAATATAAATGGAAAAAAACATCATAGGGGGCAGATCTGCTAAATGGGCCGGCCTGGATCTAGTCTACCGCGGCGGGATCTAGCCGCTGGTCGCTGACGTGCGGGCCCGTAGGCCACGCGGCAGCCACGCAGGCAAGATCTGGCCCCACAGCAGGTTTGACTGCGTTGCGCGGGGTCAAGGTCGTTGCTGGCGCGAGCATGACCTCACTGCGACGTCACTCGCCGGCGGAGCGGATTCCGGCGAGCTCGCAATCGACGCACCGGCCACCGTTTTGCGAATTAAACGTATCCTCACGTCGCTCTCGACTCGAGGGAGCCAACGGGCGCGCTCTCGTTTCCTGGAAGCGGCCGGAGGGGCGGCGGCAACGGCGTGCGGCGGCGGCCGGACGGCCACCACGGCGCGGGCACGTTTTAGAGCGAGAGGGAGAGGGAAAAAGGCACGGGGACGGTCGCATGCTCACCCTGGACGCATTGGAGGGCTCGGATGAGGAGGAGGGAGCTCGAGGCGGCCGGGATTCGTCGCCGGAGTCGTCGGGCTCGGAGAAGGGAACTTGATGGCGCGGCGTCTACGGCCCGTTTCGGCTCGATTCCTTCGGCACCGAGGTACACCACGATGAGGCGGAGCTAAAGGAGCTAGCGGCGACCGGCGGCGTGCTCCCAATCGGCCGAATCGGCGGCGAGCTTAGAAGCTAGGGTTCGGTTTGGGTTTTTTTGGAGAGAGAGAGAGGAGGTACTCGAGTGGGGGAGAGATAGAGGGGGGCCTGGGGGAGACAAGGCACATGGGGGGGCCTCTTTATCCTCCCGAATTCCTTCCACTCGAAGCAATGGTGTAGGTCTTCTGTTTGCTACAGAGAGCTAGAGGTTGAAGATGACTCAGACTTCATTTTAGTCCCTGGGTATTTACAACTAGGTCCTTCTCTTCTCTGAAAAAGCCTGTTTTCACCAATCAAACAAAGTTTAAATTTTAAATCCTTTTGCCCAAAATTCTAATTAGTTAAGATACACAACATATGTGAAAATTGGCTCAATTAGATAAACTTGATAATTCAAAGTTGTCCAAATTTGAATTCTTACATAAATGGACATTGAATTTATTAACCTACTTAGGAGCTTCCAAAAATGATAATTTTTGGCACACATTCCTTATTTGATGTGTTCCTTATGTGGTAGAAAATTCAAGTCATTTTGAGTTACTTCACAGAACAAACTTGTTCAAATTTCAAAAAGGTGCTGTCAATAAAACAGGGGTTTTTGGCAACTTAAATTATTCAAAAACTTGTGCCCTTTTGGTTTTCATCCTTATTTATGCTATAGAGCATGTGGTATTTATTTCATGGCATTTGGAAAAAGTTTGTAGAACAAACTTGTTCAAAATCCCAATTGTTGCTGTGGAGAAAAACCATGTTTTCAGGACCTTAATGGATTCAATTTTTGGTCTCCTCTTGTGTGTGTTCCTTATTTGATATAAGGAAGCAATGGTATGAATTTCAGATCATTTGATGGAAGTTTCCAGAAGTAACTTGTTTGAGTTTTCTGTTTATGGAAATATTGGAATTTCTATTTAATAAGGCACTTGGCTTTTCTTTAACAATGCTTTGCCAAAATATTTATGTGACTAGAGATAACAAGTCAAAGCTCTCCAATACCTTTGTTTTTAATCTTGCAAGGTTGGAAAAACATTTGATAAGATTTTGGTGAAGCATTTAAGAATGCCTCTTTATCTGATAATCTTTTAGGGAAATTTTATTAAGTGTTTCCTCTTTCTTAATTTAGACCTTGTAATAATATTCAACAAGTATTGGATTCCTAATATGTTTTTGGAAAACTCTTTGATCAATATATACTTTAGAAAATATTGCCAAGGTCATAGGAACAATATGTTGAATATTTTGTTTTCAATTTCTTAGCCATGTAAGTTTATATAATTTGTTTGTTTAGTTGCACTCAAACAAATACAACCAAAGTTTAATTGTCACAATCAAAGTTTAATTGTCAAGCAATTAGCAAAACAACTGTGTTAAAAAGTATTCCAAAATTGGGATGTGACAGGTCTTCCCCCCTTAAAAAGAATCTCGTCCCCGAGATTCGCAAGCGAGGACTAAGGGAGGGCCAACAAACACAATGTTAGTGTTGGAGTGCAGGTGCTTCCCCCCTTTGACTTTTCTTGGGAGGTGGGGCACTTCCCTAAATTAGCAAATTAACTCTAAAAATAAGTACACCAGTACTATTTTAGGTCCAAAACTTTTGTTTCCTAGTTTGAACAAAAATTAAGGTTAGTACAGAACTACCTGGAAATGTACCGTCAATTATTTACATGAGTTCTTAGCTATATCCCACATATTACATACCACATATGGAGTGGTGTACCACTCTCATAACCAGGTACATAAGAAGTTAAAAATATAGCTTGTCGGTGCAAAGGTTAGGTTGCTAAGGTAAAATAAACCGACAGAATAAATACTCACGGCAGTGGTTATTACTCACCACAAGCAACTATCAATTAATATGTTCATGATTTTAGTTGGATGTTTTTAGTTTAACAAGATACTCTTAATCACAATCATAACACAAGTATAAACTCATGCTAAGGTAAAACATTTAAACAAAACCCAATAAGCAAGCAAACAACACCACAGATGAATAGACTATTTATTCACCAGGTTATTGTTTATTAGAGGTTTTGGAATCCATCAATCATGAACAATTAGCAAACAACCAGTAGCTAAAAACCAATGAATACAATCGTAAAGGTACTCTAAAACACTATCTTTACACAAGATAAAAACTCCTATTACACAGGCATAAAAAAAACAGGACTGCACAAATAACACACTAGTATAAAAATCTACACCAGCATGCTATAAGAGATAATCATATCCTTATAACCATAGAACATGCAACTAAATAATTCATGGCATGATAACAGAAGTAATAACTTCCTAAACATGCTATATCAACACATATACTCATAAAATAAAAAGAGGGTAATACTAGAGCAAAAAACACCATTTTCTAGTGGTGAAACTAGTTTCACTCTAGAGGAGCAAACAATGCTATCATGATGGTTAAACTTAAACAAGCAGGTCATGAATATAAATGTACCTAATGACAGTACACAAAACTTACTCATGTTAGTAAGCACAAACATCAAAACAATCCCATGATACAACTATTAAACATGCAGAAATTTCTTCTAGCAATTTCTGTTTTTTTTTTCTTAAACAATTACTAGAAAACAAGCAAGGTATAACTCACACAACCAGTAGCTATGCAAGTAATGAAAATTTATCTAAACCTCTTCAAAAATCCATACACTCAATTTAAAATCATTCACAAACAATCTACCAATCAAGAGGGATTTATTTTATTTGCGAACAATTTAATCTTAGCACACGATAGTGAAACATTTCTTAACATGATACCCCTAAGGAATATTATGCTAACAAAAGGATCACACCTAAACATATTAGTATTTACTAATAAGAAATAAACTTATCACTTGCATAGGTGAAAAGAAATAATTATATTTTCCATGGTGGAAAATAGAAATCAATCACATAGTGAGACATGCTATTTTCACACAGGTGTATGGTTGGGGATTTTTATCCTCAAGCTAAAATGCAATGGGACCAGTGGGCTATGGCCCACTAATACCAAGTAAAAATAGGTACTAAGCCTCTGATTACTCATGAAAAACTTTGCATACAAGATAAAAATATAATGCTATTTACTTTAGTGAAGCAATACTAGTGCATATTGATAGCAAATTCTTACGCATGCTGTCTTATTAAAATACATGCAAGCTAACATAGGTACAAGCATCAAAAAATCAGTACCTAAATGGTACTGGACTCAAAGAAAACATAGCACAAAATTTATCAAAGCATTCACACAAGGATCTAGCTTTCACTATAATTGCAAATAATAAAAACGGGAAAAATAGCAAATGTTACTCATGCTTTGCTATAAGATCACATGCAAGTTAATGAAGATAACATCATATAAATAACAGTACCAAAATGGTACTGGATCTATCATAAACATAACAAAAATCTAGGTACAACAAATCTACAAGGATTTGCCCACTCAACAATCCAAATAATAAAACTTGGAAGGTAACAAATGCTATTTCATTTTTATTCGAGTTTCCAATCATGCACACACTTTCTAGGGTAGATTTATTGTAATAAAACAATATAATAACAAGTCCTAACAACTCCATATAAGTTAGGAAGCAAGATTGAATAAAATACAAATTTATTTCAATCAAGAGCACACAAAGAAACAAGAACAGGAAAACTGTTGTTTCCGAGTTCTATCATAACCATTTCATCGTTCACTTGATTTCTAAACCCCGAATCTCATAGTACTTACTATGACTACTAAGTTTTGGTTTCCAAAATAGATACACCCGATATCTTATTGACTAGTAAACGAATAGGTCATCATCTTATTTTCTCGTGACCTCTCCTTTTTTCCAACTAGATTAAAAAGTGTCGTAAGTCACTTAATTCCTTGGTTTAGAAAGAGTTGTCAGTAGTTCGCATGCTTTGGTTAGGTGTCAACCTAAGATTAGGCAAAGCATGTTAGTCTTGTTAGCTTTCTAATTAATAATGTTTGTCCGACAAGATACGACTAGCTTTATCGTACGTCGAATATTGAATTTGCTCTTTTGATTGGCTTTTGAGGGGGTTGCGCATCATGGCATGTGAAGACTTCTATTGCACCTTTCTCCAGAGGAGGGAGGTATAACTTTTAAAATGCAACGTTTAGCCTACAGGGTAAAAAGAATCTTTTGCAAACAGACAAACATAGAGGTTTTGGTCAGTATTGGTTGGTTTTCTTCACGCCTTTTCTTCTTTGAAGGGTGTCATTGTTGGAGCTTTATCTGTGGAAGTGCATCACTGGTAGCAACGTTAGCAGCTCGTGTGGCTTTATGGTCCTCTATTATTAGGTCCAATGGTGCTTTCATTGATTGTGGGGGAGATGGTGGTGGTTCACGACGGGTCGCACTATGAAGCGAAAACGAGTATACGTCTAAGCAACAAATTCTTGTTTTTGAATACTATACAAACATTTTTGCTTGCAAAAATTTAACACGAGGCGATTCAAAAACAAGAGCGGGGCAAGCACAAATCTACAAATTTTGAGCATCCCACAAACATATAGAAGCCTAGATGAACCAAATTCTACACCACACAATAGCACAAAGTCCTACGGACACACATAAGCAAGCCAAAACACACAAGCAAGGCTCCATTGGAGCTACGTCGGGGGATGATCCAAAATCCTAGTAGTGGCTGAAGAACTATTTCTACTGCTGACCAACATTACTGTAGAGCTAGGCAATTATTTTGGTCTTCTCGGGACATCGGCAAGTATAAAAGTTTTTGTATGGAAACAAGATAATAGAAGTAAAGTTTTCGAGAAAACTTTAACTGAGAGAGGTAAAACTATGCAACAATCTGTTTTTGAAACCCCAACTATTTTCTGGACAGAAAACTTCAAAGACGAGAGATGTTTCAAAAACAGAGCGGAGCAGTTGCAAACAAGTAAGAAATAAACTCTTAACCGAGAGAGATACCAATTCTGTAAGGCCCGCCCTTCGAACCACTGTTCAAGAACGCCCTTGATATGCATTTATAATCTTTTGAAAAGATAATAAGGAGGGGAAAATATACTAAAATTCCCTTAGATAAAAATAATGTAGATAGTAAATAGGTTTTTACTCAAAAATACTTTTCTTTCCTATCTGACGTCCATGCTAACTAAGGTCTCCTAAGGTCAGGATGGCTCTGATACCAACTCTGTAAGGACCCCAGACCGGCAGTCTGAAACCCTACGTATGCATACATTCACGATCCCAGAAAGATCAGTCGTGAACAACATACACAGTTGGCACACAGAAATACATCATCCATTACACGAATACATAAAGGTATTACAAAAATGATCACATGATCAAGTTTAAGCAACTGCCACAAAGGCAGGCAACTTAACAAACACAGCGGAAGACAATTAAAAACACAACGTAGTTGAGCCCAAGTCACGCCTTAACCTACAGGCTGCTGACCCGGAGACGATCCTAGTTCGCAAAGCCGTCAACTCCGTACTTCTCTTCATAGATCTCCTTCGGAGGCTCCTTCTCCAAATCTGATAAGTAGATACCAGGGGCGAAACCATAATGAGTACATTTGAATGTACTCAGCAAGACATCCATCATGTCACTTACCAACATGCAAATATGCTTATATGGTGGAATAGGTAGGCTATAAATAGGGTTCACTATCAATGGTGTTCATATAAGATGACACCACAGTTGCAGTCAGGTTAATCTGTATCTTCGTTGAAGAAGATACTTCAGAAGAAAAATAATATAGTTTTATTTCTCTTGTAGATATCACATGTACAAGAGGTTTTGTAAAACTTTGTAAAGAATATTTTCTCTTTGCAAAACTTCTTGGAATCAGTTTCCAGAATTCTTGCGTAGAGTAGAAAAGGTTTTCTTTGCAAAACATTTTTTTTTGTATAACATCATCTGGCTTTTCATCATCGACGATACCTCCACGGTATACGTTTTCCTTCCTTTCCGAACTTCACAAGTTCAACACTTCCATTCCAAAATTTCCCTTTCAAAAACTTCCTTTTTGAAAACATTGACACAATGCTAGCTACATGGCCATTCAACTGTCCATATCCGAGGACGCGGCTTCTTCGAAAAAGTTGTACTCTGCAGAGGTGTACACATCCACCAGATCCAGTACACCTCCCGTGAACAATCACGGACTGTAACAACAGTATGTAAACATCAGGTATCTGATCATAACCATCCACTATGTTCAAGCTAGAATATGCCTATCTCTCAGTTGAGTTTTGCCACATCCCCGGCACCGAGCTAATCCCCGCCAAGCCAGGATGCCTCAACTGATGCATCCGGAGGGAAAATTAATCCCACACTTTATATGTCTCCACGACATTCGGTTCGGAGGATCCCATCCCCTATAGCACATTGAGATAGCACACACTAATAAGAACAAACTTCAAGTTAAGCCCCTTGCCCATGTTGGGGTAGGGTGGCAGTACGGTAAAGGTTGTCCGGCGAAGACTAGGTTATGTGTCATTTTTGAAAACACCACTTTCTCAAAAATGACCACTTCCACATTCCTCCGGAGAACAAGGATCCGCCTTTTCTCCGGGTTTTTCCGTAAAGCCTTTGTTTTGTAGAATCACAATTTTAAGGTGTCCACTTAGGGACTAATATATTTGATGGTAATAAATACCATATGGTGTCTTATGGGATTGGTATTACCAAGTTTAACTACTGGCATGATAGTAACCTATAATATAGTATAGTAGTAAATTCCACATCAAAAATAGTTTTGATAATCAAGTTTTTGTAAAACTTCAGAGGTAAAACATGCATGATAAATAATGATAAGTATTGTATCAGCAAGCATCAGGATGGCTTGCCTGGTATCTCCTTGTGTCCCTGGTTTTGGGGTGACTGGAACTTGAAACAGAGCTTCACGACACTTCCTTCCTCTTCGTTTTCTAACGCCGTAAAAGGAATAAAGGACACACATTCAGAACCAATCAAGGCAAGAAACCATACATAACAATACATACAGCAAGGAAATCTAATAATAACAAAATCACTCAATTATTAACTTAGGCAAACAATCAAACAAACACACTTGGCAGAAATGCCATTTAATAAGACAGCTCAAGGTTGGAGGAACATATCTCACAACCTTAATATCATGGATTCAGTGGGTGTGCCACTCTCATACCAAGATATTAATAAGCCAAAAATACACTTAGTTTCACAAGGGTGATACTACTAAAAGTATACAAAACATGCACAAAAATAAGCATGGCAATGGGTCTGTCAACCACACCACAAAAAGAAAAAGGTAGCTATCTTACTAAGTCTAAATTTACATCAAGAATAAATAAGACACATGATTTGCAAAAGTTACTTTTACAAATCAGTGAGCCTACACAAGTGTAACAAGGTAATAGACTCATCACAAAACACACAATTTCTCATAATGAGAACAATAGAAACAATGACTGAAAAAGGAGGAATCCTATAGACATGCTTCTACTAAGGGTTTGTTATGCAAGCATGCATAACAAGTAAAGTACTAAAATGCAAACAAGGAACCATGTTATCATCATGGGAATGAAAACATGTCCTCAAGCAAGGATACACAAATATCTACCAAACACAAGTTGGCAGTAAAACAATTCAATACAAAAATACTAGGGAAACTAGTACTACTTAAACATGAAGAATCAATGGATGCATTTCAATCAAGTAATTGAAATACAACCAGAGGGTCCATGTCATAAAAACAGGAGTGAAAAACATCTATACTTGCTATAACAAAAATATCCCATTTAGCAAAACAATGCATCAATTTGCAGGGCAACTCCTACATACTAGTAGTAATAAAAAGGGCATTACTAGAGGAATCAATCAACACTCCAAAAATGGAATTTTCCTAGCAAGCCACACATGATTACAACCACTTACAAACAGAAGCATACCCATTTTTGTTTAGCACAAAATTTCCCAAAGCAAAAATACTAGGCACTCACTAGTTATGAAGCTATATAAAAGAAACACATCTAGTGTGGGGGGAATAATGTTTCCACCAAAAATGCAATGAAACCAGTGGGTGTTCCACTAGCATAACAAGGCATTAAGAGGTCACAATGCCTCTGGTCCACTTGCTAAAAATTAACAAAAAAACTAACTAGCATCTAGTGCATTAACAATACTAGTAGAAGATAACAGGATGCTAAAATAAGCAAGGCAATGCTACTCATGCTATTGCTTTCACACATGTGAAAACTTTAGGGGTCAAGTACTCATAATAATATCATCAAAATGCTACTGGTCCTATGAATACAACATAAAAATATGTGGCTACTCAACCACAAATGTTTATGTCAAAAATTCCACACATGAGGGAATTTTTCCATAACATTCTCATAGTCATGACAAAGCTACTCATGCTTTTCTACCAACTCAAGTGCAATATAGCAGAGGTGATAACAACACAAAATAAGTACTAACATGGCACTGGATCCAATCAAAAATCCAAGTGCTAGCACATCAATTCATCACTCAAAAATTATATGCAACTATACACTAGAGATAAACATATGCTACTAACAAATATCATATTTCTTCTCCACTCAAGTCCACACAATCTAACATGCTAAAATAGCTAAGTAACACTTAGAAAACAAGTTCACACAACTTATACATGCTAGAGAACAATATTGCAACACAAAAATATATTCACACAAATTAAATACCTAAAATGCCAAAATGGCAGAAACATGTAAAATAAAGATCTGTCCACCAAATTTTATATGAGGCTCTAAAAATTAAACCCAACTAGGTTTGGATAGACCTAAACATATACAAGACCATCCAATTTAGTTTGCATCAAAATTCATCTTTAATTAATTTATAAAAATCACCAAAGTGCTCTCTGGTGTTTTACCAAATTGCATGCCATTTTAAAAATACAATGAATTTGGAAACGAGGTTAAATGCTCCTGTTCGGAAATTTCAAGGGCTTTCCAATGCAATTGGCCTCACTTCATTATGAGTTGTAAAATAAAAATGGTGCTCATTTTGGTGTTTCTGGTACCTGTTGCAAAATCATTTTTAATTTCAAAAATGTTCATCCAAAAGTAGATCTACAAGTTGGAGGTGGTTTAGAATTAGTTGAGGTACCACTGTGAATTTTGGTTTGGTCAAATTCATCTTTTAACTAAGTTTTTAAGCTCAAAAGTGATCATGCAACATTCTGTGGAAATATAAATGGAAAAAAACATCATAGGGGGCAGATCTGCTAAATGGGCCGGCCTGGATCTAGTCTACCGCGGCGGGATCTAGCCGCTGGTCGCTGACGTGCGGGCCCGTAGGCCACGCGGCAGCCACGCAGGCAAGATCTGGCCCCACCAGCAGGTTTGACTGCGTTGCGCGGGGTCAAGGTCGTTGCTGGCGCGAGCATGACCTCACTGCGACGTCACTCGCCGGCGGAGCGGATTCCGGCGAGCTCGCAATCGACGCACCGGCCACCGTTTTGCGAATTAAACGTATCCTCACGTCGCTCTCGACTCGAGGGAGCCAACGGGCGCGCTCTCGTTTCCTGGAAGCGGCCGGAGGGGCGGCGGCAACGGCGTGCGGCGGCGGCCGGACGGCCACCACGGCGCGGGCACGTTTTAGAGCGAGAGGGAGAGGGAAAAAGGCACGGGGACGGTCGCATGCTCACCCTGGACGCATTGGAGGGCTCGGATGAGGAGGAGGGAGCTCGAGGCGGCCGGGATTCGTCGCCGGAGTCGTCGGGCTCGGAGAAGGGAACTTGATGGCGCGGCGTCTACGGCCCGTTTCGGCTCGATTCCTTCGGCACCGAGGTACACCACGACGAGGCGGAGCTAAAGGAGCTAGCGGCGACCGGCGGCGTGCTCCCAATCGGCCGAATCGGCGGCGAGCTTAGAAGCTAGGGTTCGGTTTGGGTTTTTTTGGAGAGAGAGAGAGGAGGTACTCGAGTGGGGGAGAGATAGAGGGGGGCCTGGGGGAGACAAGGCACATGGGGGGGCCTCTTTATCCTCCCGAATTCCTTCCACTCGAAGCAATGGTGTAGGTCTTCTGTTTGCTACAGAGAGCTAGAGGTTGAAGATGACTCAGACTTCATTTTAGTCCCTGGGTATTTACAACTAGGTCCTTCTCTTCTCTGAAAAAGCCTGTTTTCACCAATCAAACAAAGTTTAAATTTTAAATCCTTTTGCCCAAAATTCTAATTAGTTAAGATACACAACATATGTGAAAATTGGCTCAATTAGATAAACTTGATAATTCAAAGTTGTCCAAATTTGAATTCTTACATAAATGGACATTGAATTTATTAACCTACTTAGGAGCTTCCAAAAATGATAATTTTTGGCACACATTCCTTATTTGATGTGTTCCTTATGTGGTAGAAAATTCAAGTCATTTTGAGTTACTTCACAGAACAAACTTGTTCAAATTTCAAAAAGGTGCTGTCAATAAAACAGGGGTTTTTGGCAACTTAAATTATTCAAAAACTTGTGCCCTTTTGGTTTTCATCCTTATTTATGCTATAGAGCATGTGGTATTTATTTCATGGCATTTGGAAAAAGTTTGTAGAACAAACTTGTTCAAAATCCCAATTGTTGCTGTGGAGAAAAACCATGTTTTCAGGACCTTAATGGATTCAATTTTTGGTCTCCTCTTGTGTGTGTTCCTTATTTGATATAAGGAAGCAATGGTATGAATTTCAGATCATTTGATGGAAGTTTCCAGAAGTAACTTGTTTGAGTTTTCTGTTTATGGAAATATTGGAATTTCTATTTAATAAGGCACTTGGCTTTTCTTTAACAATGCTTTGCCAAAATATTTATGTGACTAGAGATAACAAGTCAAAGCTCTCCAATACCTTTGTTTTTAATCTTGCAAGGTTGGAAAAACATTTGATAAGATTTTGGTGAAGCATTTAAGAATGCCTCTTTATCTGATAATCTTTTAGGGAAATTTTATTAAGTGTTTCCTCTTTCTTAATTTAGACCTTGTAATAATATTCAACAAGTATTGGATTCCTAATATGTTTTTGGAAAACTCTTTGATCAATATATACTTTAGAAAATATTGCCAAGGTCATAGGAACAATATGTTGAATATTTTGTTTTCAATTTCTTAGCCATGTAAGTTTATATAATTTGTTTGTTTAGTTGCACTCAAACAAATACAACCAAAGTTTAATTGTCACAATCAAAGTTTAATTGTCAAGCAATTAGCAAAACAACTGTGTTAAAAAGTATTCCAAAATTGGGATGTGACACCAAACGACTCCAACCGGCTCGCGCAGTCGGACGTCGACTGGACCACGCTGAAAGTCCAGATGAACGCCCTCACGCCCAAGGAAGTGGTGACAGAGTTGTGGCGGTATGGGCTGGCGTCGTACACACGGGAGAACCATCCTCCCCGGGTAAGTGTTCACCCTTCTTCGATTCAGCTTGTTTTATCTTTTAGCCGGTCGTCCTTACTTCTTGGTCGCATTATGCAGCTCTTACCCATTCAGGAGGTAGAGGACGGGCCAGACGGCCCGGACTTCCTCCCGGACTTGCCTCCCTTGGCCGCGCCCACGGAGCCATCTGCAGGCATAGCAGCAGCGACAGACGGAGAGAACAATCCGGCACCAGCTAACGAAGTAAGCTTCCCGGCCTGGATGACGAGGTTATCGATATTCATGACGGCTCTGACATAGATTTGTCGGCCTCCTTCGCAGCGTAGGCTAAGCGGCACCGAGCGACCAGCTCGTCCAGCCGCTCGGTTGGGGAGGACAAACCGGGGGCGAAGCGGGGACGCGGCGCGACGCCTTCATCCGGAGGAGCGCGTCGTCAGCGAAGGGCTCCACCACCGGTGGTGATCGGGTGAGTTTCTTCTCCCCCTTGTTTTTTCTTCGTGATTACACGCCTTTTCTTGATGTTCTTCTTTACTTCATAGGGAGATCGTGTTGTCTAGACCTATGCGGACGCCGGCTCCTACGCCTGCCCGGGAGGTGGCTCCGCCGTCGATGACGGACTTGGATGCTTCGAGGGGGCGAGGTCCCTTGTTGGCTCTGGTTGACGCTACAGCGGCAGCCGCTACGTCCCAGCTGGAAGCGGCCGCGGATCCCCAGCCATAAACGGCCGCGATGTCACAGTCGGAGGCGGTCGCCACTCCGCCGGTTGCCGCGCCCTAGAATGAGGCGGCTTCCACAGCCTGCACCACTCTGGTCGTGGAGACGAGCTCCATCTCCGCCACCGCCTCATACCAAGGACTAGGAATGCCGCCCTCCTTCATGGTGTCGTCCGGTTTGACCCAGCCGGCCGATGTGGCAATGTCTCCGCCTGGGGCTTATCCGCTGGCATCAGCAGCCCCCCCAGCACGCCAACTGCCCGCCCCCAGACAGCCTGGTCCATCCAGGTACCTATCAAGCCCATCGAGGCCGGGAAGGCGCTAAAGAAGGACCTGGAGGCCGTGGCCACGTTGGCCGTGGTGGTGCGTGGGACTTGGCGCTCGCCGTGTAGGCGTGCGAGGTGACGAACGGGCTGATGGTGGCAACTTTGCTCCTTGAACTCCGCCTTGCGGGTATCAGCCGGATTATTCCGAATTTCTTCCTTCATTTTCGCTCGCAGGACGCCCGCCAGAGCGATGCCTATATCTGGACGGCCAGAAAATAGCTGTTGAGTAAGTGATTTTCCTTCTTCCACCGGGTAGCTTGTAGTTTTCCAACCGGTGATTCACAGCCGTTTCTTGCTGTGCAACAGAGGAGATCAATGATCTCAAGGAGGCAGCCAAGAAGTCGATACCCAGAGCTCAGGCGGCTCGGATCCTGGACGAGAGCGACAAGGTGCACGCTGAGGCCACTGTGGATCTCCGCCTCTGCGCCGAGCGGTCGGATGCGCACAAGGTGGAGGCGGAGCGTCTGGCCGCCGCCCTGAAGGCCACGACGACAAGAACGCCACGGCCCTGGCCAATCACCAGGAGGTCGAGCTGGAGAACATGCGGAAGGCCAAGGAGGAGGCGCTGAAACCTCTCCAGGAGCAGCTTGACCTGATTACCAGCGCTACCACCGGTATGCGGCTCTTCTTTTGCCGGTTGATTTAACCGGCGGATCTTGCCGTCTGACCCTTGATTCTGGTTTGCATGGTAATATCCGGAAGTGGATGACGTCCTTCGCCGCAGTCGTGCGCTTGAACTGGGTGTGGCCTCCGATTCCCAGGTGATGGAAGGCTGGGTGCCCACCGCGGAGGATCGGGTTGCCACGCTTGGGGAGGAGGCTAAAGCCCGGTGAGAAGCCGGTCAGGCCGTGTTCTCCGTGACCTAGGACTCTAAAGCGCCTCCGGAGAGCATGGTAGAGCTCGCGACACGCCTCCAGGTGGTGCTCGACGCCGTCAACCGCTTGAGGGATTCGGTTGCACGCTCCGGTGCCGAGATGGCCTTGACCATGGTTATGTCGTCGTTCACTCGCGGTTTTGACCAGGCGGGCCTCAAGCGCATGACTCACGGCTTCCGGCATGGGACCAGCTTCGACGAGCTCAGGGCTCGCTCGGGTGTTTGTGAAGCCACCAGCCGGATGGGTGGCTATCTGGACCTCGAGGTCTTCTTCCCGGAGGAGGGCGCAGGAGGCGCGGAAGAGAAGGGGGCCGAGCGTCTCGAGGAGCCGGTTGCTTTGATGCCTCCACCCGCTGTGCCGACTGAGCAGGTGATAGAGGATGGTGCGCCTGGCACGGACTGAATCCCCGGGATGTCAGGTGTAATTGTCTTATCTGTTGGTAGAAACTTGGTCCGTATCTTTCGGCCCCGAGATGCCGGGTGTAACTATAGTGCACTTGAATTCTTATTCTGTGAATGCTGAAGTTGCCCCGCATGGGCTTTCGTCTTCGTCGTTGCTTCTTTATGTGACGACTTTTTCCGATTACCCGGTGGCAGGGTTCTAGCATACCCACCGGGTGTAGCCCCGAGATTGAGGCCGACTTCCTTAGGTAGGCGGACCGAATTTTTAACTTTCTTGGAAAACGTTGGCCGGCTGCCCGTAGTGGCCGACTAGCTGTTAAGTGGCAATACCGGAGAGTCTTGTTAAATCGGTAGTCCATAAAAATAGAAATCCTTAGGCACTTTTACTTGCCCATTTTTACTTAGTTAAGCGGTAGCTCACGTTAGTCCGGCTGGCTATGTTTGCTATTGTGTCCCTTGTCGTCTGGCCCTTGCTCTTGCCAACGTGTCAGTTAGGTTGCGGTATGTAGTCAGAACTGAAGAGGGGACCGTCTTGTCAGGGACACAATTGCGAACTTTTGCGGAGTTGAATTTAGGCGAGCGTGGCGCACTGCTACTAGGCAACCTTCTGTTTCTCAGACCTTAGTCGTTTTTCGCGTGTGGGCCTCTAGCTTTTGCTTTGGCCGGCTAAACTGTCGGGTTACGGTCTGCAACCGGATCCGTAGATTGGGCCTTTGGCTCCGATCCTTAAACGCCTAACTTTGAGGTATGAGCCGACTAGTTTTGCAGGTTGTAAAGTATAGACAATATGTTGCAAAGGGCGGCCCTCCAATTGTTGTGTTCGGAGGCGCCGACTACTTTTATTGATAGCTCAGGGATACAGGGGTGTTATACTTAGGGGTAGAACTTGCATAGCAGCTCTGCGTTCCACGGATGTTCTGTCTCGTCGTAGGAGGTGTTCCCCTTGTTTTCGTCTGGCTCGCACATGTCGATGATGTAGTAGGCGTTGTTGCTCAGCACCCGGTTGATGATGAATGGGCCCTCCCAGGGAGAGGACAGTTTGTGGAGGCCCTTGGTGTCTTGGATAGGCCAGAGCACGAGGTCGCTTTCCCGGAAGACGAGCGGCCGGATCTGCCGGCTGTGGTACCGGCGGAGGTCCTGCTGGTATATGGCCAACCTGGACAAGGCCAGATCGCGCGCTTCTTCGAGCAGGTCCACACCGTCTTGGTTTGCCTGCTGAGCGTCCTCCTCTCTGTACAGGATGGTCCAGGGTGAGTCGAACTGGATATCAGCCGAGAGGATGGCTTCTACGTCGTGGACGAGGAAGAAAGGCGTGTAACTGGTTGACCGGTTGGGCGTCATTCTGAGGCTCCAGAGGACAGATGGCAGCTCCTCAATCGAGCAACCGGGCACCCACTCGAGCGGGTCTACCAGCTGAGGCTTGATGCCGGCTAGGATCAGGTTGTTTGCTCTCTCCACTTGGTCGTTTGACTGGGGGTGGGCTACGGACGCTAGGTCGAGCCGGATCCGCTTGTTCCCGCAGAATCACGCGAAAACGCCTTTGCCGAAGTCCGTGTCATTGTCGGTGATGATGCTATGCGGGTAGCTGTAGCGGTAGATGATGTCCCTGAATAAGGTGATGACGGTCTGGCCGTCTAGTTTCTTGAACGGCTTGGCCTCGATCCACTTGGTAAACTTGTCCACGGCGACCAGGAGGTGGGTCATACCGCTTATGTCCGTCTTGAACGGGACCACCATGTCTAGACCCCATACGGAGAAGGGCCAGGTGATGGGGATGGTTCAGAGCGTCGTGCTTGGCGTGTGCTTTTGCATTCGGAAACGCTGGCAGCCGTTGCAGGCCTTGATCATCTTCTCGGTGTCGGCTGCTATGGTTGGCCAGTAGAATCCGTACCGGATGGCCTTGGAGCATGTTTCTCTTGTTGATGCGTGATGGCCACACTCGCCCTTGTTTATGTCCTCGAGGAGGCGGAGTCCTAGCTCCGGCTCCACGCAGCGTAAGTATATGCCGTCTGCGCTTCGCTTGTGCAGGCGGTTGTTGATGATGGTGTAGGCCTTTGCGTGGCGCTGGATCTGTCACGCGAGCACCTCGTCCTTTGGGAGTGTTCCCCGGATAAGGAAGTCGAGGTAGGGTTGTGCCCAGTCCGATCTCGGTACTTGGCGAAGGCGTCGAGTTGGAGTAGTTGCAGGCATGCTTCTTCCGTCAGGCCTGCTCCTGGGGCCGGGTGAGGAGCTTGGGGCCCGCCTGGTGAGCCCCCGGGCCGGCTGGCCAGCCGTTGGGTCCAACGGGTGGTTTGTGGTGTCCGGTTGGTTGGTCAACATAAGGACAGCTGCTGGCGGTGTCTTGGGGACGGCTGAATTTTCTGTGCCGGCTGGTGGTGGTGACGAGCCGGGAGCCCCCGGGTCCCTCTGCCCGCTTCGGTCATCCGGCAGGATGATAGAGTCAGAATCCGGTGATGAAGTAATTGATGGTTTGTGGAGGTTCTAAAGGGAGACACCAGGCGGTATTGCCTGCCTCGTGGAGGCGAGCTTGGCGAGCGTGTCAGACGTCTCGTTGAGTGCCTCTGGCACATGGTGGAACTCGCATCCTTCTAAACAGGCGCAGAGCTGCTGCACGAAGAACCGGTAGGCGGCCATGTTGGCATCCTTCGTGTCCCAGTTGTCGCATGTCTGTTGGACGACAAGGCCGGAGTCGCCGAAACAGAGTATGCATTGGTTGTTCATCTCCTTGGCCAGCCGGAGGCCATGCATGGACGAGCGCCTCGTACTCGGCCACATTATTGGAGGCCTTGAAGTGTATCCGCAGGGCGTACACTAGCCGGTCGCTCTTGAGCGAGGTTATGACAATCCTGGATCCCAAGACCCCGCTCATCTTGGAGCCGTTGAAGTGCATCCGCCAATACACGGAGTAAGGAACCGGGGGGAGGTATTGTGTCTCCGCCCAGTCAACGAGGAAGTCCGCCAGTACCTGGGACTTGATGGCGGTGCGGGGCTGGTAGAGTACCGTGTGCACGGCTAGGTCCACAGCCCACTTGTCCACGCGGCCGGTGGCGTCCTTATTGTCGATGATCTCTCCCAGCAGTGTCGTGCATACCACGGTGATGGAGTAGTGGCGTAGCTTCTTGGCGACGAAGCACACGTCGTAAGCCAACTTTTGGTAGTGGGGGTAGTTCTGCTTGGACTGCGATAGTACCTCGCTGACGTAGTATACCGATCGTTAGACCGGCTGGTCCTTTCCTTCTTCTCGCTGCTCAATGACCAGGACGGAGCTGACGACCCGGTTGGTGGCGACGATGTAGAGCAGCATGGGCTCTCATGGAGTTGGTAGAGCCAGGACTGGCACTTGCGCAAGCGTCCGCTTGAGGTCGCGGAACATGGAGTCTGCCTCGTGGGTCCAGTTGAACTTGTATGCCTTCTTCGTCAGCCCATAGAGAGGCAGGGCCTTCTTGCCGAGCCGGCTGATGAAGCGGCTGAGTGACGCCAGGCAGCCGGCGAACTTCTGTATGTCCCGCAAGACGGTTGGTCGCTCCATCCTTTTGATGGCGCATATCTTCTCTGGGTTGGCCTCGATTCCTTGTTCCGATACGAGAAAGCCGAGGAGATGGCCGGCTGGGACACCGAACACGCAATTGGTCGGGTTGAGCTTCATCTTGTAGCGCTGCAAGTTTGCGAAGGTTTCCTTGAGGTCGTCAAGGAGAGTGCATTGTTCTTTTGTCTTCACGACGATGTCGTCCACATAGGCGTGTGATACGTCTCAAATGTATCCATAATTTTTGATGTTCCATGTTGTTTTCATGCCATATGCTACATGTTTCTTATACACTTTATGTCATTTTTATGAATTTTCTGGGACTAACCTATCGACAAGATGCCACAGATCCAGTTCCTGTTTTTTGCTGTTTTTGGTTTCAGAAAAGTTGTTCTAGAAATATTCTCGGAATTGGGCGAAAAAAAATCCGAGGGTCTTAGAAAATCGTAACGTACATGGAGTCTGTAGGAGACTCGGAGGGGGGCCTCAGGGGCCCCACGCCGTAGGGCGGCACTGAAGGGGAACGTAGCATAGAAAACAAAAAAAATCCTACGCGAGAGACACCCGAAAGGCCAAGATCTAATCTAGGAGACGAAGTGCAACGGGCAACAAGAGGGTTAAGGAGAACACATACCCTCGAATACTCAAAGTGGTACGAGATCAAATCTCGTTGTTGGCGTAGTCGTACTCACACCGATCCCGATAGCGAGAAGATGGGCACCGCAATCCGGCGGTGCATCCGTGATCGGTCACACGTACGGTTGATGACGACCTCCGTTCCCTCGTTCCAGCGGGGCGCGGAAGTAGAGGATCCCTCGGAACTCCAGCAGCACGACGACGTGGTGGTGGTGAAGAATCCCACGGTCAGGGCTTCGCCAAGCCGGAGACCATGAAATGGAGCAGCGGGTGGAGGGAAAGGGAAGTGGCCAAGTGTGTGAAGGAGGGAGAGCTCTCACCCTCCTTTTATAGGAGAGGGGGGAGGCAGCCCAAGGGGGGTGCGGCCAGCCCATGGGTGTGCCCCCACCTCTTCCCTCATCATGTGAGTGGACACTCCACTCACACCCACTCATTTCCCCATTATTTCCCACTTGGAAAATCCAAAGGTTTTCTTTTAATAAATAAATAAAACCTTTTTATTTCTTTATTTCAGCATTTGTTAATTCTATTAACAAACTTTTGCATATAGCACCTCGAATCATTTGTTAATTCTATTAACAACCATTCGACGAAAAACCCCTTGAACTATTTCAATTTTCCCCGAAACAATTTCGGTGCTGCCCAAAATATTCTTCGATATTTCGTATCCTCTCAAACGCGTCATCGAACCTTAAGTGTGTCACCCTACGGTTCGCTAATAAGATAGACATGATCGAGACTCCTCTCTGATCAATAATCAACAGCGGGATCTGGAGATCCGTGATGACTCCTATATATTCAACGATGACTCTCGTGATCGTGTGAACCAACAACGCCGTGAACTATTCCCTTTGTCTCGCGATATTTTACTTGTCCGAGATTCGATCATTGGTATCAACCATACCTTGTTCAATCTCGTTACCGACAAGTACTCTTTTCTCGTTCCCGTGATATAACATCCTTTTTGATCATATCACGTGCTTGCAAGCGGTTTCGATGTGATATCACCGAGAGGGCCCAGAGTATATCTCTCCGTTATTTGGATGGACAAATCCCACTCTTGATCCATGATCCTCAACTAATACGTTTCGAATACTTAACGACACCTTTATAGTCACCCTGTTACGGTGTGACGTTTGATGCCATCAAAGCACTCTTCCGGTATCAGCGATTGACATGATCTCATGGTCTAAGGAATAAGTTACTTCGTATGTTTGATATAACAATGTAAACTAAATGACTTGATCGCATTGGTATATTCTCTTTGGGTATATGTTCATCACATCATTCTTCTAATGACATGACCCCATTATTAATAACATCCAATGTTCATGATCAGGAAACCTTGATCATCTATTAATCAACGAGCTAGTTAAAAGAGAGGCTTTACTAGGAACCATTGTTTGTTTATTAAGCACACATGTATCAGCGTTTCCGGTTAATACAATTCTAGCATGAGAAATAAACATTCATCATAAACAAGGAATAAGATAATAACCATTTTATTATTGCCTCTCGGGCATATTCCCTTCAGTCTCCCACTTGCACTAGAGTCAATAATCTAGTCTGTAAGCACTTTAACACATATGGCGTACCAGTGTTATTACCATGCTTCGCATGCGGTAAACATCATCAAAAAGATCTGAACTGTTCAGGTCCTATTGTATTTGCATGTTCTTTGCGTCTACACGCATAACTCATTCTCTAATGAGATGGCTTTGTATATATATGGTCAATTGGTGAAAACTTAATTCCTCAGCTTAAACTGATGTCACTAACATTGTGAAAATGTAGCTTCATAGTGTTAGCATTCTTGGAAACTCACCAAGTTTCGGTGATACCTTAATTCCTCAGCTTAAACTGATGTTACTAACATTGTGAAAATGTAGCTTCATAGTTTCAGCATTCTTGGAAATTCACCAAGTTCAATAAAGAACTCCTTGACACAAAATACACTTATAATCAGTTGTTAACACAACGATATACTTTACCCTTTGTTGTAGTATCTGTCACAATATTTTAATTTTGAAACTCTTTCAAATCCAGCATGGAACTTTCTTCCATCCTATTGTGCTACCCTTCATCACATATTTTAATTGAGATAAAATTACTTGAATAAATGTCAAGACTATTAGTGTAACATATTACAACTAATATTTTGTCATTACTATATAGGAAAACATATCCTTAGCATTTCTAAAATGACACAAGGATCTCTCCCACTGTTGTCTAATCATCATATGAATTATCCTACTATAACATTTTATAGCATAGGACTCATCTGGTTGTGTACATAGCATGGAAACATGACTTAGAAATCTCAATTTCAATGATGGTCATCATGTGTCAAAACACATGAATCTTGCTCAATTATTTTCCATGTGACAAGAACTCCTTCTTGTCATTTTTATATTGACTTACTTCAATATTTCATCTATGTAATTTGGCTTCAATCATATCAGGTGCGTCAATCCATCTTTTATAGATATCGATGCCCAATATCTTTTAAGCCTTTCATCAATATGAAAATCTTAACCGTGTTAATTTAAAATACATATTTTCCAATCAACCATATGCCATCTACATAAAGTATTGGAAATATGTCATAGCGCTCCCACTTAATTTCTTGTAACTCTACAAGCATCTTTATCATTCATGATGGAATCAAACCCTTTTGATAACTTCATTAAGCTAAAGATTTCAACTTCGCTATGCTCACTTGAACCATTGAAGTGTGCATGCCTTTCTAGCAACCTTTTGAATTTTACAAAACTCTCAGACTGTGTCAAGTACACATCCTTGATCAAACTTCCTCGAGAGGAGAGTTGGTTTTGTTATACAACTGCCATATCATAATATGTAACTTTTGCTAGAACTATCCGCAAAGACTAAAACATCACTACGGAAGATCAAAATCTTGTAGTAGTCAACTCTTTGAACTTCGTCGAAAACAACTTTTCGATAAGTACAACTTTCAAAGGATGTAAAATCCATGTCTTTGTCGCTATATAGACCCTTTTGCTATCGTTAGGCATCAAGCCTATCGAAAGGACTACCAAGTCACATACTTGATATTCATACAAGGATACTATGGCGGATATAATGACTCATAGTCAACTTTACGAAGTCAGGGCCCATCATTTGCTTCCTTTATAAGGTCCAGGTCCTTTTGTTGTCAAAACAACACTTTACACTTAAACCACAAGTTGTTCTAAGTACAAAGTTTTTTTTTTTGGACTTTTCTGGTACAGTTCGCAAACTCATTTGAAGTATCTACAACATTTGTAGTGTCTTCTACTTAGTCAAAATAGTAAACCCCGGGACAACTTCCAGTGCTGCGCTACTCTTGACATGATAACGAAGATTCTCTAATCTCGTTGAGTTTGTACTGTGCTCCCACTCACTTATTTCGCAAGAACTACTTTCTCGAGAAATCAACCCTTTCTGACAAATAACATTTGTCTTTTGGTTCGGTGATAGGAGAAATACCCAATGTTTTATTTGGGATAACCTTATAAACATATATTTATCCTATTTTGGTTGTAAACATTTTACACATGCTATGCATACCAAAACTTAAGAAAAATGACGATTCGGGTCATTACCCAAACCATATCTTATATGTTGTCAATTTCAACGGATCATGATGGTGCTCTTTTCAGTGTAAAAGCGGTTGTCCTTAATGTATAATCTACAAAATTATAATGGCAATTTTATTAATCTTACCATGTCAAACAGGGTTTGATTTTGTCTTTTGAATACTCCAATCTAATGTGGGGTATTCGAGAAGTATAAGTTGTAGAACAATTCTGCAACTTCTCAGATGTTTTGCTAAACTTGTAACTCAAACTTTATCCTTTATGATCCAATCATAAATACTTGATTATCTTGTTACATTGATTTTAACTTCATATTAAAAACCTTTTGAACCAATTCAAAATGTCAAACTCTGTTCCCTTTAAATAGATATACTCACATATCTACTTAAATCATCGACAGAATTTTATGAAGGAAAAATTAATCCACCATACATGACTACACATAATGGACTATATACATCAATATGTATAATCTCCACTAAATTAGTCGTCCATTCTACTTTGGCCTATGAACGGAATTCTAGTCATCTTTTGGAAGAGGTCTCACAAGCGTCAATTTATTCAAAACAAAATGACTCCGGAATTCCATCAATATGGAGTTCCTTCATGTTTTCCTTTCCGATATGAACTAAAATGGTGGTGTCACAATTTAAGTGAAAATCTTTTACGTCTTGCAACGTTTAGCATTCAGTCTTATAGATGTTTACTTTACCAACATGATTTATATTAACATATCCATCTATTATGGAATATGGTCATCGTTTGAACAATCTCATTTGTTCTCACAAAAGACTAGAACAAAATAACAACTTATTAAGTTCTTAAAATAAATCTTGAATGTTTGGTTGAACACAATAACACTTTATTTATGTTCTTGTCATAATCGATTCCACATCTATTACTAGTTCCTTTTAGGCCCTTGTATTTCTTGCATTGCGTTGCTTTGTATGACAACTCATACCAACCAATGTGGTATCAAAATACCCAAAAATACTTTGTTAACTAGTAATACATCTATAACTTGTATATCAAGCATATACTCCTGAGCTGGACTTTCCAGTTATCTTCTTTTTCCGCCATATATCTTTTTGTAATTCTATTTTCAATATTCCCTTTCCTTTATAGAAGAATCATTCAACATCAAACAATGCTAGTCTTACTAGCTCATTTTCTTTGGCGTGTTAGTCATATACTATCACCCATTGAGTCAAACTTTGAGTTTGATTGTTCTACTAATATCACCATATTAATAGCATTCTTCTAGATTCCACTCTTAGCAATTTCCAAGTAAGGTAAACTACTTTACCCATACTTCTAATCCATCCCCTCATAACAATTTTATGATTAAGCTACTATAGCTCGAAGGAAGGGATTTAGAGGATAATTTTTAGCGCCCAACTTCTTGGAATATTCAAACGCCTAGCGTCTTCAATCATTGCATATATTCAAATAATATAAGCATACATTGTCATGCTAAATTATACTCAGCCATGTTGCCACAAATAAGTTTCTAGATATCAATATATCTTTCACTTGATTGTTTCTGAAAACAATTCTTTTCGGTTCCTAAATCACTTTGATCAACAAAACATTCTTTTGAAGATAAAGTAATACGGAAGCAACCATGACTCTGGATTCTAAGTAGGAATTATTTGCTCTCTAGATTAATCAATCATTAACCATATGGAGCTAGGTAGAAAATACCAAAAATCTACAATAGGACTCAATTTTAAATTTCACTAATACGGTACCAATCTTAAATGGTATTTACCAGATCATAACAGTTATATCTCAATTAACAATCTAAGTGCAAGGTAGTTATGTGGATGCCAATGAATACTACAATTTGTGCAAATTCACTTTGATTTGTTGTTCATGATAAATAAGTTCAAGTTAATTCAAAAATTAAACCATGAACTCCCACTCAAAAACAACATCCCTCTTAGTCGTCTTTAGTGATTACACGAACCAAATTCACTACACCAAAACCGATCATCACGTGAGATGATGTAGTTTCAAAGGCGAACATCGACATGTTCATCATATCATCCATATGACTCATGCTTTACCTTTCGGTTACGTGTTCCGAGGCCATGTCTGTACATGCTAGGCTTGAAAACACCCGTTGTATGCGAACGTTGAGTCTGTCACACCTGATCATCACGTGGTGTCTCGAAACGACCAACTTTCTTAACGGTGCATAAAAAGGATTAACATCACAGACATCACATGAAAGGATAACGTGATATGATATGGTCCTTCTTGCACTTGATCTCCATCATGTGCATTATGGTATGATCTCAATCATTCCACCGGTGTGGTACCAAGTACCACGGTACCCCAAACTTGATTGTCCATCAATAAGAACACAACCATATGGATACCTTACGGTATATCAATAATTTACAAAATAGATCATCTCATAATTAAATTTGTAATATTGACCATATCACATCACATGCCCAGCAAAAACTAGTTAGACACTTCTAATTTATTTTTGCATATTTTACGTGGCTTAGGGCTTTCGAGGATAGAACCGTTCATACCTACGAACATCAACCACAACGTTGATAAACATATTTTTAGCAACCCTTCGTAGATTAGATCTTAACTATAGTAGGAGAAACGGACACCCCCTTAGCCACAAGTGAGACAACTCTCGCGTACATAGTACACGTAAACTTAGTCTGGGGCAGCTTCATCCTACTATGCCACTAAGATCATAAAATACTCAAGGATGCAATAACATGATCACCAACGCCCACATACACCTATGTGTTCTACCCGTACAAAACATCTACGCATAGATCCGGCTCTGATACCACTGAAGGGGAACGTAGCATAGAAAACAAAAATTTTCCTACGCGAGAGACACCCGAAAGGCCAAGATCTAATCTAGGAGACGAAGTGCAACAGGCAACAAGAGGGTTAAGGAGAACACATACCCTCGAAGACTCAAAGTGGTACGAGATCAAATCTCGTTGTTGGCGTAGTCGTACTCACACCGATCCCGATAGCGAGAAGATGGGCACCGCAATCCGGCGGTGCATCCGTGATCGGTCACACGTACGGTTGATGACGACCTCCGTTCCCTCGTTCCAGCGGGGCGCGGAAGTAGAGGATCCCTCGGAACTCCAGCAACACGACGACATGGTGGTGGTGAAGAATCCCACGGTCAGGGCTTCGCCAAGCCGGAGACCATGAAATGGAGCAGCGGGTGGAGGGAAAGGGAAGTGGCCAAGTGTGTGAAGGAGGGAGAGCTCTCACCCTCCTTTTATAGGAGAGGGGGGAGGCAGCCCAAGGGGGGTGCGGCCAGCCCATGGGTGTGCCCCCACCTCTTCCCTCATCATGTGAGTCGACACTCCACTCACACCCACTCATTTCCCCATTATTTCCCACTTGGAAAATCCAAAGGTTTTCTTTTAATAAATAAATAAAACCTTTTTATTTCTTTATTTCAGCATTTGTTAATTCTATTAACAAACTTTTGCATATAGCACCTCGAATCATTTGTTAATTCTATTAACAACCATTCGACGAAAAGCCCCTTGAACTATTTCAACTTTCCCCGAAACAATTTCGGTGCTGCCCAAAATATTCTTCGATATTCCGTATCCTCTCAAACGCGTCATCGAACCTTAAGTGTGTCACCCTACGGTTCGCGAATAAGATAGACATGATCGAGACTCCTCTCCGATCAATAATCAACATCGGGATCTGGAGATCCGTGATGACTCCTATATATTCAACGATGACTCTCGTGATCGTGTGAACCAACAACGCCGTGAACTATTCCCTTTGTCTCGTGATATTTTACTTGTCCGAGATTCGATCACTGGTATCAACCATACCTTGTTCAATCTCGTTACCGACAAGTACTCTTTTCTCGTTCCCGTGATATAACATCCTTTGTGATCATATCACGTGCTTGCAAGCGGTTTCGATGTGATATCACCGAGAGGGCCCAGAGTATATCTCTCCGTCATTTGGATGGACAAATCCCACTCTTGATCCATGATCCTCAACTAATACTTTTCGAATACTTAACGACACCTTTATAGTCACCCTATTACGGTGTGACATTTGATGCCATCAAAGCACTCTTCCGGTATCAGCGATTGACATGATCTCATGGTCTAAGGAATAAGTTACTTCGTATGTTTGATATAACAATGTAAACTAAATGACTTGATCGCATTGCTATATTCTCTTTGGGTATATGTTCATCACATCATTCTTCTAATGACATGACCCCGTTATTAATAACATCCAATGTTCATGATCAGGAAACCTTGATCATCTATTAATCAACGAGCTAGTTAAAAGAGAGGCTTTACTAGGAACCATTGTTTGTTTATTAAGCACACATGTATCAACGTTTCCGGTTAATACAATTCTAGCATGAGAAATAAACATTCATCATAAACAAGGAATAAGATAATAACCATTTTATTATTGCCTCTCGGGCATATTCCCTTCAGGCACACCCCCCTCTAGCCGTTCCTAGGCGTGGTGTGGGCCCCCTGGCCTCCCACCGATGTTGCCATCTCGCCTATTTATACTTCTCCACAGGTTAACCCTAAATACTAGAGCCTTTTGCACCAAAAAGATATGTAGCCGCGGTCATCGTCAACCCTAGTTTGGGAGGGTTCTGGAGCTCTCCCCGGCACCCTGCCGGGAGGGAGAATCACCACCGGAGAGGTCTTCATCACCATGCCTGCCTCCGGAGTGATGCGTGAGTAGTTTATTCCTAGACTACGGGTCCATAGCAGTAGCTAGATGGTTTCTCTCGCCTCTTTATGCCTCATGTTTAGATCTTATGAGCTGCCTAAAATGATCAAGATCATCTTATTGTAATGCTACATGTTGTGTTTGCTGGGATCTGATGAATATTGAATGCTATGTACAGTGATTATCAATCTATCATGTTCTTTCATGTGTATGTTATTTATGATCTTGCATGCTCTCCGTTACTGATATATTGCTCTGGCAAAGTTGGATCTTGTAACTCCAAGAGGGAGTATTTATGCCTAATAGTGGGTTCATGCCTCCCTTTCACTCACGCTCGAGTGACAGAAACGTAACGGGTGGAGGATGTGTTGTTGCCATTAAGGAGAAAACAACAATACTTTGTCTAAGGATGATTTTATTGTTTACATTACACACTTTTCTTAATGCAATTATCTGTTGCTTGCAACTTAATACCCAAGGTTTGCTCGGATGACACTCTGAGGGTGGATTATTAGTCATAGATGCAATTGGATAACAGTCTATGTATCTTGTTGTAATGCCCGCATGAATCACATCGTAATAATCATGTCATGCATATGCACTACGGTGCACCCTTTATATCTGTCAATTGCCCAGCTATAATTTGTTTACCCAGCATGTTATATATCTGTTTTGGAGAGACACCTCTAGTGAACTGTGGACCCCGGTCCATTTCTGTACACTGATATACAACCACTGCAACCGCTATTTTACTACCGCAATTACTATTTTCCTACTGCCATCATTGTTCTCTTTTCATTACTGCAAACAAATAGCTTCAGCAAAACCGGTGAGATTGACAACTGATGCATGTAAAATGCATAGATAAATTTTGCATATTTTCACATGGTTTTCTATTACATATTGCATCATATAAGGGTATAATTCAATGTCTTATAGCATTTTGGGGTTAAATTACAAAGTCCCCCAACTTTTATGGAATTAACCCTGCCTGTCAGAAACCCCGTTTTCTATATTTTTGACGTTTCAGGGGGCAAACTTCCGCGAAATCACCTGAAAATCTGCGGGGGTCATTTTCTTGGAAGGAAAAGACTTGCGGGCGAAGGATCCACGAGAATTGGGCAAGGAGGCCCAAAAGAGGACCCTCTACGCGGCCAGATTCCTTGGCCGCGTGAGAGGCCCCCTTTTGGCCCTTGCGGCCCCAATTCCTTCCATCTTCGACTTACTGACTCCGTCTTGACCTAAAACCGACTATAAAAAGGGTCCCCCGTACCCTTACGGAAGGGAGCGCCACCAAAACACCGAAACAGAGACCAGAAGTTCCAGATTGGAGGGGGAAAACTTCGGCGGGGCGCCGCCGGTGTGATCTCCTACCCCTCCAACGTCATCTCCATCGACATCTCCATGAAGAGGGAGTACTCCACCCCAGGCTATGGGTTTGTGGACGTAGCACTTGTATCTCTATCTCTATGTGCTTCACTAATTAGATCCGTATGAGCTGCCTCACATGATTACGGGCACCGTTGTAATTCCTATGTGGTGGATCTTTTCTGTGAGTTATTGAATCTGAGATTGCAATTGTTTCTCTTGAGTTATTTGAGTAGATGTATCTTATGTACCCCGTTCTTATTTGCTAGCTTTGATCAATCTAGTTCTTGAGAGCGTGTGTGGGGTGATGGGTGCATTAGTTGGAGTAACGGGGGCTGGCTAGTGCTGTGAAAGTGACAGAAGTTCAGCGATCCACTTAGGTTTTGTTAAACCTTTCTTAGTTACCTCACTAGGGATAAAAAGGAGTACCTTGTTACCGGGGATTTGAAGTGACACTAATCAATCTCCATGACTAGATCTAGCAAGTTCTTACTTCAACTTCATGTCACATTGCTTAAAACTATACTCTGGTTTTTTCCTTAATTATCGAGGTGTTATGATTTATTTCGCATCTTGGTGGAGTATAAGAGGGATCAATATGACCGTAGATATCTCTATGCTAGGACGTGATGCCCATATGAAAGTACTCAATGTTAAACATGTTATTGTAATCTCACATGTAATTCTTTATGTCCACCGTCTACTTTATTTGAGAGAATGCAAGTGTGAAACCATGAACCCCGGTCCTATTTTAAATATAAGAAAACACTCTAGTTACTTTTCTGCAATTTACTTTACTTGCACTTTACTTTACTTGCATCTCCAATTCGAATTTACATTATCTCCATCACCACTTGCATCACAAAAATACAAAAACAATCCATTGCATATTTATTTTCTCATTTGCATTTAGTAGTAGATTTAATTATTGCACATTTACTTTCAGTTTTGCATTGCAATTTAGAAGTCTCACACCTTGTGCTTGACAACCACTTGGTGAGGTTGAGGGCACAAAATTCTCTACTTGTTTGCAGGATCCTGGAGGAAGCCTGGAAGACAACTGCTGAAATACTGGCTCCCCAAGAGTTCGATATAAACCCTCGAGTCACCCTCGTGGGGAAGAAGGCTTGCCACTAGCTACACACTCTGCACTTGGAGTCTCAATCTAGCCATCAAGCGTTTTTCTGGCGCCGTTGCCGGGGAGCCATAGGTGAAGGAGTTGTCCAAGGGAGCTCACAAGAAGTCTTCATCACCAACAAGGTGTGCAAACACCTAAGCTTGGGGAGGTTGCACCTACGTGAGTACCGTACTTTCTATCTCCACCTTCTTTCAAGTAGATTGTTTTGTTTCTTGTCTTGTTTTTGTTTTTGTTTTGTTTTTGTTCTTGTTTTTGTTTTGTCTTGCATATTTTATTTTAGTTTGCATTTTAGTTTTGCATTTAGTTATCTAGTTTATTTTAGTATTTCGAATTTGCCTAGTTACTTTACTTTTCAGTTTTGCATAAAAAATTAAAAACTACATAAAAACTGTTAAAATGGGTGATAGGACTAAATTAAGTGACTACACAAATACACCCAATGACCAATTCATTGCTAGGCCAATTACTACACATGAAATACAAGCTGAAAGCTATGAAGTAAGTCCTAGTTTATTGAATTTAGTTACTAGAGAGCAATTTGGTGGTAGTGCTATGGAGGATGCCTCTATGCATCTTCATGATTTCATGGAAATATGTGATATGCAAAAATTTAAAAATGTGGAAAGTAGTGTTTTAAAACTGAAATTATTTCCTTTTTCACTTAGAGGAAAGGCTAAAGAATGGTTACTTTCACTACCTACAGCTAGTATAAAGTCTTGGGATGATTTAAAAGAAGCTTTCATTAAGAAATATTATCCTCCCGTTAAAATTTTGCAAAATAGGAATAATATCCTCTCATTTAGGCAAAATGATAATGAACATGAAGCCATGGCATGGGATAGAATTAAATTAATTCTTAGAACATGCCCATCACATGGAGTAAATGAATGGACCATACTACACTCTTTTTATAATGGTCTAAACTACATGTCTAGAAATATACTTGATTCTGCTGCTGGAGGTGTCTTTATGAGTAAAACTGTAGGTGAGGCTAAGAGCATATTAGAAAGCATATTGCAAAATTATAGTCAATGGAATACTGAAAGAGCACCCAATCCCACTAAGAAAATAAACTCAATTGAAGAAACCAATGATTTGTCTTCTAAAATGGACACTATTCTTGCTTTTATTAATAAACAAAATATAGAGAATGTGCCTTTGCAGGAGCTAGTTGGTAGTAATTCTGAAAGTGTGGATGTTAATTTTGTTAGGAATTATGGTAGCAATGGTTTTGGTAATGCTTACAGTTCATATAGTAAACCTCCTTATGTGCCAAATAAACCTTTTGTTCCATATCCTAATGCTAATGAAAATAAGTGGAAGCCTTCTAGTGAAATTTCTGAATCTAATAAATTGCTTATGGAACAAGTTGCTAGTCACAATGCTATGATACATGAGTTAAATAAGTCTATTGCATCCATTATAGTGATATTAAAGGATTGCAACTTCAATCTTCGAATTTAGATAAAGCATTGTCAAAATTAGCTGATAATCAAGCAACTCTATTAAGCATGTCAGCAGGAAAGCCACAAGCACAACCTAGTGTAGGAATGAATTCTATTACTATTGCTGCTCCTATTATTGAAAATATTGATCATATTGCTGAGAATACAAGTGAGCATGTCCCTAGTAGCTTAGAAGAAACTTTGAATGAAATAGTGAAGTACCCTGAATATTTACTTCCATACATGTCTTATCTTGCTAGCAAAGATGAAATTAGTCCTCATGAATCAAGCATGCTAGATAAATTAGAGAGTAAAGTAGAGGAAATTATGATGCTTACTGAATTTAAGGATCCATTGCTTGATTTAGAAAAAAGTAGCTTGCAAGAACTTATTGCTACTCTACAAAAATTTGCTAGTGATCCCACTATAAATGTTAATCAACCTGGCTTTGGATCTTATATTGCTAATCATGTCTTGCAAGAAAAAATTGCTAGGTACAAGAATGAGGCCATGATACCTCCTAAGCTTGGGGATGCATGGATCCCCAAGGTGCTAGTTTCAATTGGAAAATAAATTCACCATGCTATGTTAGATCTATGTTCTAGTGTATCGGTACTCTCTAAAGAATTATATGAATTGCTAGAACTATTTTTTTAGAAAAGTGCTCAAGTGAATTTGTCCTTGCTGATAACTCTACTAAACATTCTATAGGACAAGTAAAATATGTTATGATTGAATTGCACATGACTTTTGTACCCGTTGATTTCATTATTATGGATATGGGGGATAAATCCCCTAGTCCTATTATTTTGGGTAGACCTTTTCTTCGTACTACAGGTGCAATCATAGACTCCAAGGAAGGGAATGTCAAGTTTAAGTTCCCTCACAAGAAAATCATGGAGCACTTCCCAAGGAAGAGGGGCACGCTGAAGAACAAGCTCCCTCATGAGCTTTATCCCTCTTGATTATCAAGTAAGTAAAGCCTAGCTATATGGCTATAAAGAAAGCGCTTTACGGGAGGCAACCCGGTTGTTTTTGTTTGGATTTTCCTAGTGTCCTCTTGCTGTCTCAAGAGATTAGTTTTTTTTGTTTTAATTCTGGAGTTTTCAATAAAGAGTCAAGTCAAACCCATTTGGACTTATAAGTTGCTATCCTAGTGCATGAAATTTCTGTTTCAGCACGAGTCTGTTCACCGTATGATTTTACTTTTTTTATTGGTATGTCTGATTGAGCTAATGTTTTAGTATGTTCTGAAACTTTTTGTCCTCTGTAAGCACAAAAATTGGCTTAATTTTTTGACGAGTCTAGCTTAGGGAAAAACGTTCGTTTTGCTGCTGCTGCTTTTCTGGACAGATTCTGCCTTCTTTTGTTTTATGCACTCTTTGGGCTTGGGAATCGAATTTCCATGATTCTTTCAAGAAAGAGAGTGAACATACAACATAATGAACCTTATTTTCTATCTACTAGAGCATTTTATTTAGAATTTTGCACAGCAAGCATGTGATTTGTTTGTCCTTGCTAATCTCACCCCACAGAAAAAGAATGGGAGAAACATGTTTTGTGAAGTTTTTTCACAGGGAATAGAGGAGCTGCGCCTCAAGACATCCAAGAATGGTGAAATCCATAAGCTTGGGGATGTGATGAACACCCCACTGGAGCTACACTCTTTTGGTTAGCACACGTCTACTTTCTGTTTTTCTAAGCAAAGCATTTATCGTAGAGACTTGAAGCGTCTAGTTTTTATTTTTATTTTTGTTTTGATAAAACCACCATCATTTTATATGAGATTGAGCTACTGGAGTTTGGGGTTGGAATGTATTGGACGCTAGTATTATGACTTGTAATAGGGATGCCATGGTTGATTTGAAGAGCAAAATATGTTTGCATGATTTATAGGCTTTTTATGTGTAGAAATTTGCAATAATGTTGTCTTGAGCTATCTCTTATTCATGTCCTTGATGTTAATTGCTGGTTTATTTAGTTTGTCATGACATAAGTAGTTCTATGGACATATGCATGCATATTAGCTGGTCAACTATGTCCCTCTTGCTAGCCCAAAAATTAAAAAATTCCAACAAGTAAAAACTTGTTTCCAACACTCCTTAGCCAAGTATTTCCAGTGAGTCCACCATATCTTCCCATTAGCTTCATTGTTATTCCGAGTATGTTCACCATGTTATTGTGTTATTTATGTTCTAAATTAAGATATTCACTTTATTAATTGTCATGGGTTGAACTTGGGATAGGACTCTCACGAACTTTTGAAGGCACACTTTACTTTTTATGCATCTAATAAACATGACCCAATAATGGGAGCCACAAGTTTTGCGTTTGACAAGTGTGTGGTTGGGAGCTAGCTATAAACGTGTATCACCGGAAAGCTTTCAACATTGCACAAAAAATTTACATTTGGTTGATATCATGTACTTTTGTTTTTGGACTCCTGCCATGCCGAAATGAAATAGAGGAATAGTAAGTTTTGATGAGTAAGTATCTATATGACTAGAGAAACGCATTGGGCCGCTAACCCAAGCCATGCTTTATCATGGTGGAAATTTACTTACAGCTTGAGTGACTCTTCAACACATCCTATAATAAAATAAGAAGCTATGCATAATAGTGAATTAAAATAAAAAGGATGATGAGTCTACTCCGTTTGTTCGTCTTGTCATTGTAACATGGGCTTGTTTCCATGTCATGGTGCAAGAGTTACCTCTTTGCGGTTCTCTATGATGTCATTAATACTTATTATGATTGTACAAAGCTTATTAGGAATCTTAAGTTGAGTAATCATGGAGTAGGTTTTCACACTCACGGGGCATGAGGCTTTCAACCACCTTGTCATTCTCATTACTTCAATACTCACAATTTTAAGATGCTAGTGATAAAGGGGCAATGAGAGTCCTAGATCAATGGATACCACATTTCAATTAGTAATTTTAGTTGAATAATTTAGAGGCTAAATAAGACTTGATCATGTTTTACCTCTACTCAATTTTCTCCAAAGTGTCCACCATATTTTCTATTCTCCATTATGCTATTCTTTGACCAATATAGGATTTTATTTTTCATTTTGTGTATGCATTCGGTCCATAGTGCTTTTATTTCATTATACACTTTGTGAACTTTCATGAAGCATCTTTGCTTGCATATTTGATATTTCTTACAACATGAATTGTATATTGCTACTAATTTCTAGTATTAATCATTTGATTATATGTAGCATGAATAATCCTCCTTGATATCCCATGATTGTTTCAATATGCAAAACCCATCTTAGTTTTATCACCTTCATACTCGAGGACGAGCATGGGTTAAGCTTGGGGATGTTGATGCATCTAAAATGCATAGATGAATTTTGCATATTTTCACATGGTTTTCTATTACATATTTCATCATATAAGGGTATAATTCAATGTTTTATAGTATTTCGCGGTTAAATTACAAAGCCCCCCAACTTTTATGGAATTAACCCTGCCTGTCAGAAACCCCGCTTTCTATATTTTTGACGTTTCAGGGGGCAAACTTCCGCGAAATCACCTGAAAATCTGCGGGGGTCATTTTCTTGGAAGGAGAATACTTGCGGGCGAAGGATCCACGAGAATTGGGAAAGGAGGCCCAAAAGAGGACCCTCCATGCGGCCAGATTCCTTGGCCGCGTGAGAGGCCCCCTTTTGGCCCCTGTGGCCCCAATTCCTTCCATCTTCGACTTACCGACTCCGTCTTGACCTAAAACCGACTATAAAAAGGGTCCCCCGTACCCTTACGGAAGGGAGCGCCGCCGAAACACCGAAACACCGAAACAGAGACCAGAAGTTCCAGATTGGAGGGGGAAAACTCCGGCGGGGCGTCGCCGGTGTGATCTCCTACCCCTGCAACGTCATCTCCATCGACATCTCCATGAAGAGGGAGTAGTCCACCCCAGGGCTATGGGTTTGTGGAAGTAGCACTTGTATCTCTCTCTCTATGTGCTTCACTAATTAGATCCGTATGAGCTGCCTCACATGATTACGGACACCGTTGTAATTCCTATGTGGTGGATCTTTTCTATGAGTTATTGAATCTGAGATTGCAATTGTTTCTCTTGAGTTATTTGAGTAGATGTATCTTATGTACCCCGTTCTTATTTGCTAGCTTTGATCAATCTAGTTCTTGAGAGCGTGTGTGGGGTGATGGGTGCATTATTTGGAGTAACGGGGGGTGGCTAGTGCTGTGAAAGTGACAGAAGTTCAGCGATCCACTTAGGTTTTGTTAAACCTTTCTTAGTTACCTCACTAGGGATAAAAAGGAGTACCTTGTTACCGGGGATTTGAAGTGACACTAATCAATCTCCATGACTAGATCTAGCAAGTTCTTACTTCAACTTCATGTCACATTGGTTAAAGCTATACTCTGGTTTTTTCCTTAATTATCGAGGTGTTATCATTTATTTCGCATCTTGGTGGAGTATAAGAGGGATCAATATGGCCATAGAGATCTCTATGCTAGGACGTGATGCCCATATGAAAGTACTCAATGTTAAACATGTTATTGTAATCTCACATGTAATTCTTTATGTCCACCGTCTACTTTATTTGAGAGAATGCAAGTGTGAAACCATGAACCCCGGTCCTATTTTAAATGTAAGAAAACACTCTAGTTACTTTGCTGCAATTTACTTTACTTGCACTTTACTTTACTTGCATCTCCAATTCGAATTTACATTACCTCCATCACCACTTACATCACAAAAATACAAAAACAATCCATTGCATATTTATTTTCTCATTTGCATTTAGTAGTAGATTTAATTATTGCACATTTACTTTCAGTTTTGCATTGCAATTTAGAAGTATCACACCTTGTGCTTGACAACCACTTGGTGAGGTTGAGGGCACAAAATTCTCTACTCGTTTGCAGGATCCTGAAGGAAGCTTGGAAGACAACTGCTGAAATACTGGCTCCCCAAGAGTTCGATATAAACCCTCGAGTCACCCTCGTGGGGAAGAAGGCTTGCCACTAGCTACACAATCTGCACTTGGAGTCTCAACCTAGCCATCAACAACCTCGCTTCTTTGTTGGGAAAAAGTAATTTGATTGTGTTGTGTAGATTCCACGTTGCTGCGGAACCGGTAGTGCGTCCTGCCGACATCAGCTGCATCAACCTTCAGAAGTGATTTCTTTCTCCTACTGGTCGATTCAACCTTGGTTTCTTTCTGAGGGAAACTTCCTGTTGTGCTCTTTATACCTTCCTCTTCGGGTCTCCCAACGAGTGCAAGCTCCTGCACCATCAGCGTGGACGCTCCGGCCAATTTGTTCATGCATGCATTTCTGCATGCACCTTTGGTAGGTGGCATCGGCATTCTTTAGCCCAAAGGGCATGGTGATGTAGTAGTAGGCCCCGTACGGGGTGATGAACGTCGTCCCAATTTGATCGACCGGGTTCAGTGGGATATGGTTGTAGCCAGAGTAGGCGTCCAGGAAGGACAGGAGGTCGCAACCGGCGGTGGAGTCAATGACTTGATCGATCCGGGGCAAGGCAAACGGGTCCTTCGGGCATGCCTTGTTGAGGTTGGTGTAGTCGATGCACATACGCCATATGTCATTCTTCTTCGGGACTAGGACTGGGTTAGCTAGCCAGTCCGGTTGGTAGACTTCCGTGATGAAGCCGGCTGCCAGTAGCCGGGCGATTTCTTTACCCATGATTCTTCTTCTTTCTTCTCCGAATCTTCGGAGCGTCTGCCTAACCGGCTTTGCATCTATCTTAACATGGAGAGAGTGCTCAGTCAGATCCCTCGGTACACCCGGCATGTCCCTTGGTTCCCATGCAAAGATGTCTCAATTCTCATGGAGGAAGCTGGTGAGCTCGTCTTTCTATTTCTGGCTGAGTGCTCCCCCGATCGTGAGGAACATGCCGTCCAGCCGGCTGGCATCAAGCGGGATCTTCTTGGTGTCACGGGAGGCTTGGAACTGCACCACACCCATGGGCCTCTTTCCTTTCGGGATTTCCGGCTGCTCGACCGCTATCTTTCACTTGATCTCCTTCATTTCTTGCGCTACCATCAGGTCTTGCGCCATCCGGGAACCGACTGAAGCGCAGTCGGCGGGTAGCTTGTAATCTCCCGTAGCGGTGATGATGCCGAATGGTCCTGGCATCTTAATATTGAGGTAAGCGTAGTGGGGCACCGCCATAAATTTGGCGAGAGCCGGAGGCCCTAGGATGGTTTCTCGGCGGTAGTTGGTGATGTCGCCAAACACTACATCGAGCCAGATCATTCCGAGGGGAACGCAGCTTAAACCGGGGACGATGTCGTGGAAGGTCGTCCGGCTTGGCTCTAGTTGTTGCCCAGTGATGTTGAGCTTGTCGGTTGTATCCTTGTATAGGATGCTGGTGCCACTCCCGCCATCAATGAGCACCCGGGAGAAGGTGCAGGCCGTCTTCTCGGTGATGATGATGGTGTCGAGTAGGAGAGCGTATGTCCCCGGTGAGGGCAGGACGTCCGGATGGTCAGCCGGACCCCATGTAACGCATGTCATTGACCAGTCCATGGCCTGGGGCACCGCTAGCGCGGTCGCGTTCACCTGGCGTACCGGCAGCGTTCGCTGTACTTGTCGGTGTGCTCGATGATGTTGATGACGTAGGTCGCGTGATTATGCGGGAAGTTGTCGTGCGATCTACCTGCCGCGCCAGCCAAAGGCGGTCATGGCCGCTCCGCGCGGTTGTTGTTGTTGGCGTTGGCGTTGACTGGCGCGCTGGCTGGTGGCAGGGGTGGTGGTGGAGCTCCCCTAGGCGGCAGTCCTTTGCCCTTTGCCAGTCGGGTGGTCCAGCCGCACTCGGCGGTGGTGTGCGTGGCGGGCTTGCGAGCGGTGGAATGGTACTTGCACGGCTGGCTCAACATGGTCTCCAGCGTGTACTTGGGCATGTCGCCCCATTGGCCATCGTCTTGTCTCGGGCGGGGGTATCTGCCCCCGCCAGCCGCGGCCGGCTGGTCAGTTTCCGCGGCATTTACGGCTTGCGCCACGCCGTAGCGTTCTTCCGCCATTTGCCCGCTTCACTTCCAGGTGTCCTGGTTGTCATGGTAGGGGCGGTCTTGTCCATCACGGTCATTTGGCCGGCTGGTCTGGTGGCTGGGACCGGCCCCATCTGCCTTGTCCGGTTCGCCAGTTACTAACGCGTCGTTCGCGTCCAACCGAATGGGAATCTTCATGAATAAATCCGACCTGGCATACTTGTCGGCTACATAAGATGAACCATGGACTTGGGCTCAGCACAGAAGAGCTTGTGCTTGGACCATCGTCCCGTCGAGGCAGCCATTGATGAAGTATGCGATGGCCTGGTGCTCCTGCACCCCCTCGCATGTGTTGCACAGATTGGACCACCACGTCAGGTAGTCGCGGTCCTTCTCGCCCTTGCGTTGGACGCAACCGGCTAGTTGCTGCGGCCGGCCGGGCCGTTTGTACGTGCCGACGAAGTTGGTGAGGAATACTTTCTCAAAGTCTAGCCATCAGTGGATGCTCGCCGTGGGCAGGCTGTTCACCTATGTGTGCGTCGCGTCCTTCATCATCACCGTAGCATAGCGCACCGCCACCCTTCGGTTGTCACCGGCTATGCCCACCCGAGTGACATAGTCAACAAGGTAGTTTTTCGGCTTGATGGTGCCGTCGTATGTAACATCCCAAGTATGAAAACAACCTTAGAATGTTTGTTTCTTGAATTCTATTTAATGCATCATGTCATCATAAGCATTGCATGTGGCATGTGTTTCAATTTGAAATTCAATTCAAATTCAAATCAATTTCATTCATACTTGGCATGTTCCAATTGTGAATCACAATTAAAATCTTGCAAACAAATCAATTCAAAAAGCAATCTATTAATTGGTTGGAATTATTCAACATTATTTGTTATTTCAAAAATTCATTCTTTTGTAACCATATTTGAAAGTTCAAATGACAAATTCAAAATAATTTCAAATCAAATAGTTTAATTGCTTCCCATAAACTTGATTTTCCAAATGAGTGACTTGGTTAATTTTTCAAATAATTCAATTATTGCAAAGCTCAAACAAATTCATTTAAAATTCAAACATAAACAAATATTTAAAAAATTTGAAAACAAAACATCATGCAACTGGGCTTTTGAGTTACTTAATCCATTAAAAATATTTGCAAAATAAAATCCCAAATCTCACCTCTCTTTTCTATCTATTCCTCTCTTTTCTATTCTCTACAAAAAAAACAGAAAGGAATAAAAAGAAAAGGAAAAGAAAAAAATGGGGGAGGCAGGCCAGCCCAAGTGGGCTGAGCCCACCTACTACCCCAGGCCCAAGCGCCCCCATCGCTGTCGTCTTCCTCCTCTGTACGGAGACAGAGAAGGGGAGACCCTCCCCCACCAGGCAGCTCCCCCACCTGCTCCCCCTCCTCCTATTTCTACCCGAGGCCGAGTCGTGCCCTAGGGTTTCTTCTCCCTCTCCGTTCTCCTGCCGCCGCCGCCACTTTTCCCCTCTCTTTCCCTCCTGCTTCTTTTTCTCTGTACCTTCCCCTCCACCGCAGCCATGGCCGGTTCTTGAAGCTTCCCTCGCCGTCGTTCTGCTCATCGACGGGGCCGGGAAACCGCGGGAACGGAGTCGCCGCACCTTCTTCTACCCCTACGTCTGTAGGGAAGGCACCGAGGAGCTTCACCACGCCGGCGCCGAGCTCGACATCACCGCCGCCTCGCAGCTCGTCTCCAAGCTCTGCCTCCGTCGCTCCCTCTGTCTTCCCCGAGCCGAACGACGACTCCGAGCGCCTCGGTGAGCACGTCCCCCCGTCCTTCTCTTCCCCCACACGGCGCCCACGCACACGCTCACGCGCCGCGCAGCAGCGGCTGCAGCCGCCGGCGTCGTTTGTTTCCGTCGTTCTCGTCAAAGTTCAGAGACGGAACTCGGTTCAGTTTCACTTTCGCAATCGAGCCCACCTCAAAACAGTTTCGCGTACTAGATCTAACACAACAGAGCAGCCCAGCCCAATGGCACAAGCCCACGCGCGCGAGCCCAGGGGCGCGGGTTCGAGTCCCCCCCCCCCCCCCCCCGCGCAATTTTTTTCTTTTGGGATTTATTTTTCCCGCAGCCCAGCCCCAAAGCAGTTCAAATCTTATCTTGTAAATTCCACCAAATATTCATAAATGCTCCAATTTTGGTGATTCAAATTTCTGTAGATTCATAACTGTGAGCACTTTTGAAATATGTAAAAATATCAACATGTTTCTGTAATAAATTTTGCACTAAATAATTAAATACAGAAATGGCTATTAAAATTTGAAACTTTGGAAATTCATAACTTGAGTTCTGTTCACCCAAATTGAGAAAACTTGGGCTCTAAAATTTTGTCTTAAAAAACTCTACACAGTGGTATTTTATTTGGTCACAATTGAATTAAATTTGAACATGTTTCCCTCTGTTTACTAAATTCAATAATGATCCAAAAATTATGTTTAACATCTCAAAATGTTCAGTGAAACATTGTCCACATGTTTTCAAGTATTTCCCATGCTTTTGTAACTGAAAGTACCTCTTTTTAAATTGTTTACCAAAAATGGCAGAAATGAAAACAATAAGAATTAATTCTTATTTATTATTTTCTTCACCCAAAAATTATGGAGAGACTATACCAAAATGGAAAGAACTTCAATTAATAACAGAAAAGCATCATTTCATGCATGTGGGGATACTTTTGATGTATTGGTCTTATTAAAATTAATAATAGTCCACTAAGATAAATATGAGAGGTTTCCAAATAATGCAAACTTATTTGGGACACTCATTTAACTTGATGATCATGTCCATGATCTCTTACTTGCATTAAAATTTCATGCATCATCCCATGTTTGTGTATTATGCCATGTTATTGATTGTTCGTCTCTCTTTGTTGTTTGTTTGCTTCTTCTCGAATAGACGACGACGTTGAGACAGACGAGGTTTACGGTACTACTTCAGAGGAGTTAGCCCAGTACCAGGCTACTGAGTTTGCAGGCAAGTATTCACTCACCTGAACCATTGTGTCCTTTCCACACTTGATACCGATACTTTCCGTTGTCTAATCTGCTAGCCTTATGATTCGTTGCTTGTGTTCCGATCCTATCACATGTTATCCTGTAACCCTGATATAGCCTCACCTCCACACCTATAACCCTGTTGCCTGTGGCCTGTGTCTTGCTAGCATGCTTAGGGTTGTTGTGTTCGAGTCTGATGTCCGTTATTTTCTTTTGCTATATTTATTATGTTCTGGGGGGCTCGATATTTAAACAACAACCTGTTAATGTTTGAGGTAATAATAATTTGATGTTAAGGCACCGGCAGGAGGCCGGGTATGGTTTTGAGGCCTGCTAGTGTCGAACTCAGGAAAAGTTCTTGTCCTCTAGATCCATGATGAGCGCGCTAACCGCATGTGGGAAGCGTGTATGGGCGGCCCCCGCAACTCTGATTCGATTCGCATCTCGTCCAAATCGCCTCATTTAGTTCGGGTTTTCCATTTGCCGCATGCATATGCAGGTGCGAACCCTTGGCGCCAGGGTGGTAACTTTTGTAGTCGGCATTTAGGGAGACACGTTCTTAGAGTGCTATGAGGGTCCCCTTTTCTTCGTGGGGCTTGATTAGCCGTGCGCTCAATTGCACGGGGTTCTTTGGGCTTGATGCGAAGAAGAGTTGGGTTGTGTTGAGTGGCCTGCTTGGTGGGTTTGATCCCCGCCTGGCGGGTTATTCTTACGTGTACGGCCAAATTGGTGCATCCCTGCAGGGTTAAATCTTCTCGAGAAGTCGTGTTGTCCGCGGTTATGGATGACTTGGTGATAGGGCTGGCTAACAAGGATTAGACAATTTACACCTAATTAATAATAATTTGACTAGTAATAGGCATATTGACACAATAACTTGAACCTTCATTAATCCAACTGTGTGGGTTATCCTCGGATTGCTTCTTTGGATAAGGGGCGAGATCCAGGATGGGTTTGTTTGAGGTTAGTGGTAGTTGGCTCCGATGCGCTATCTTATCCCCTTTCTTTTAGCCGGATGTTGTAGCGTGTCTCTGTAGTTGGTTAGTGCAGCTCGCTGTCGCGCCTTTGTATCCCCTATCTTCCGTTGAACCCAAAGCATCTGTACTTGGTGTTGTCGGGTACGCTTTGGTATCTTGTGCGTCTTGCTTGCCAGTACTCGTCCGTACTGACCCCTTTGGGGCTTCTGGTTCTGCAGACTACGTTTCCGAGGATCCCCATGGTGGCTACTACGTGGAGTATGACGAGGCTGCTGACGAGTAGATAGCGGACCCGGGCAGGATCCGAGACTTCGTGGATGGGCTCCGTTCTTTTCGTTTCCGGCCTCTTAGGCCTATTTGGATCTTGTCTGTACTCAGACACTTTGGATGCTTCCGCTGTGATGTAATGATGACTTGTTGGGACATGTGTCCTCTGCATGACTGTATTTGCTATCTCCGCTCTAGTGAGAGCTTTTGCCACTTATTTCTATTTCTTTGTGTCTTAGAGATTTGTTGTGATATCACTTATTCACATGTCGTTGACGTACCATGTGTGTATGTTATGAAGTACGTCAATGGAAGTATTCGGATTCCTATTGGATGGTTTCATAGACGATGAATATTAGAGGATGGTTGTCACACGTTTACGTGTTGGCCTACTCATATTGAGATGCGGGTGCAGGTAGGCCCCGTAAGCCAATTATCTACTGTTTAGCGGTCTGTGTGTATCCTCTAGAAGTCCGGGTGCGACAAATGGTATCAGAGCCTGTCTGCCTGTAGGATCCCTTTTACTGGTTGCAGTTGAGTCTAGAAACTATTTTGTAGCTATATAGGAAAAATGAAACGTGAGAGTAGGAATTCTGTTCTTTTATTTCTTTCCCCACCCACCCTCCCTTTTTCTGGTAAGGAAGTGCAACGTTGTTTTCTCTTCTCATCTAAACTTTCAAGTTAGGATTTCACGTATCCTGGTTTCTCTAGGATGGTTATATCTACTAGACCATAGGAATGGAGGTGGTTGTGACATGATTTTCATGTTGCCTACTCACGATTGAGAACGGAGGCACATAAGCCCCGGAAGCAGATCCTCTATTCCTTAAGCAGTAGATATTGATCCCATAGAAGCCCGGATGGGTTTTCCGTAGTACCTCAGGAGTGTTTGGTCTCGTGTTTCCCAAATGTTGCTTCGATATCCTGTTCTTCTCAAGATCCTTTTCGTCCGTTGGAACCTTGTTGTTGCTTGCCACTTCAGTTTTTCTACCGGCGTCTAATCAAAGCTTCCCCGATCATCTGCAGATGGATCTCAGGTTCTACCCGCAGGTGGTTCGTATGACTCGTTGTGAGAGCACTACCGGTTATCCGGAGATGCTGAGAGACATGGTCACTTTTCTGGGGTTCCGTTGGGCACCAGAGTACCAGGTCTACGAGCAGCAGCGAGAGTTTGAGCACACCTACTACCAGGCTATCGTCTACATTCTTTCAGATGATGGCATGAGCGTAGTCCACCGCTACGAGGCAGTGGGTGTTGGGAATATGCCCTAGAGGCAATCATGTATGATGTAATTCCCACTGTATTCATAAAGTTATTAAGTTGTCCTTGTTTTGAACATCTGATATATGTCATTGAATATGTGATTCGATTGTGGAACTATATATTCATGTTGTTCATACTAGATTGTCCTTGGTCATTTAGGTTGTGCTGGACACACACCCTAGACTAATGTGAGTGTTGGCTGATGACACGGTTCCACTTGTCATGGGCATGGTGATGCCATTCCAACGTTCACGGACTTGGCTAAAGAGTTTAGCAAGTCGGACTGACCCACATTGAGATGCAACGATCAAGTCGTCATTTGCATGTCTCAATCAATGTAATCCTTAGACCTGAGGTTGTCGCACAATCCGAGTTGTGGATCACCGACTTAGGTTCTGTCAAACGTTGTTCTGTGACAAGGCAACTATAAAGGCAGAGTTCGGGTCGAATGAGAAGCAAGCTGTGTGATGTGGATAATTAAGATGGGATTTTGCCCCTCCGAATGGAGAGATATTCTCTGGGCCCTCTCGAGTGATATGATTCAGGAAGCATGGCCATGCGCGACTCAGTTAAGTGTTAACTGTGTCGATTGACTAAGAGTTAGTCAGATGAATCACATATCACGGATCGAGAAGAGAGTTGAGCTATTTAAGGGATGACGATAAATCGCCTATAGCTCGACAAGGTATATCGTGAGGCAAAAAGGACTAAGATGAATATCACATTGAAAGGTATGTCGTCATGACTCAATGGTACTTGGGAGTCGGCACGTTCTGCTAGGAGCCGCTACGGATTGATCGATTGGGAGTTGGACTCCAATCGTGTCCAAGTCGCCATGAGCCTGCAGGGTCGCACACTTAAGAGCGGGAGCAAGTATTGGTTGGGTTGGACCCGAACCGGAAATGGACTGAGTTAGTGAGTCGGACTCACAGAGGGAATGGGCCACAAGTGTTGTGCAGCCCATTACCATACGCTATATAAAGAGGGGCGCAGGTTGCCCAACGGGCACGTTAGTCCACTCTCCCATGCGTTGGGAACCCTAGCCCCACTCAGTCCAGCCGCCGCACCGGACCTAGCAGTCCGCCGTCGGAGCTCCTCCTCGTACGTGTGGATACCGGCAGAGGTGCTGTACGTTCAGCACTTCGACGTTCGAGGGATCGGATCGGCTGGATCGGATCGTAGGACTGCACTGCCCCGACGCGCTGCATCGATAATCCGCACCTGCGCGTCTAGTGGTAATACTCGTGGCCTTCTACCTCGGCTAGATCTTGGGAGTACCGCGTAGGAAAAGTTTTCGTTTATCTCTGCGCGTCCCAACAGTGGGTTCCACAGTAGATATGGCTGTGCAGCAGGCAGCTTATGTGAGCCTCACCGTCCTTCGTGCTGACTACTGGGGATTTGACGATTCTATTTATCGCCACATTCCCCGTGGTTACATCACTTCGGAGGGAGCTCCCTTCACTCTCTACGACAACTTGGATGTTTACGAGCATGATAACTCCAGGCTGCACACCACCGCTCAGTTTGTGAGACACGGTGACGCAGTTGCCCGCACACTATCTCAGGAGTTGGCTTCAGTCAGACAGCAGCTTTACCTTGCTTTGACTCGTCTGGCGACTTACACCACAGACTTTGTTGGAGACGAGCGCTTTGCACGTTTCGATCAGCCAGTTGGGCGTCGTCTGCCAGATGCTGGAGGTTACGAGCCGATCAGAGGTCCACTCCTTAACCTTGGTGCTGGTTACACTGGGATTCCCCGCTTTGGAGCACAGGGAGTCGACGCTATGTACTTCACCACGCCTAGAGTCGGTCTCAGACCACGTCAGATCTACGTGGATCGTCGTTCCACCTACTTTCGTGGGCGTACTCCTCACCGTACCTCTCGCCGTACTCCTCGCCGCCGTCCTGCGTGATGAGCATGGGAGTACTGATGTATCCATTCTTAGCTATGTTTAATTATCCTTTGGTATTCGAACCATTTATGGTGTGTTGGATATTCTAATGTACTTGAACATGTGATGGTGTACCTTTTGGTTATCTATTCATGTGTCAGAGTAATCTCTCTTTCGGTTGCCAAGTCTATCCTTTTCTATTGTTGTGCTAAAATGCATTTCCATTCAGGATGCCGCCAACAAGGAACACCACGCCTGAACCACCGCCAATCATGGAGCTGTTGACTCAGATGACCCAAGTCATGACGCAAATGGCTCAGTTTCAGGCTAATCAGCACATCAACCAGACAGCTCCACGAGTGAGAATCAAGGAGTTTCTCAGTCTGGGTCTGAGAGCTTTCGTGGCCACACGCGAGCCCCTAGACGCTGATGACTGGATCCGTGAGATAGCCAAGGCTCTGGATATTGCACACATAGCTGAAGAATACAAGGTCAAGTATGCCTCCTATCTGCTGAAGGGTCAGGCAGCTTCTTGGTGGGAAAACTTCCAGGCCATGAGAACTGGCATGCCAGTCACGTGGGATCGTTTCAAGGAAGCCTTCCTGAAACACCACATTCCAGATGGTCTCATGGAAAGAATGCGTGAAGAGTTTTGCTCTCTCAAGCAGGGCAAGTTGGACGTCATCGGGTATCAGAGTGAGTTCAATCGCCTCGCTCGATACGCTGGATATGAGGTGTCCACTGAAGCTAAAAAGATGGCAAGGTTCCGCAGAGGCTTTAACCCGGAACTCAAGTATGCTCTCACCAATGTCAAGGCCGACATCTTCGAGGATCTCGTTAACACCGCGCTCAATGAAGAAAATGGGCGCAAGGCATTCGAGGAGTCTCGCAAGCACTCGCGTGAGGGTGGTTCCTCCTCCAACATGACCACCCCTCCGCAGAAGCGCCGCATCTGGGTACCAAATGGTGCTGTCACTCGGGCTCCATATGCCCAAACTTCTCCAGGCTTCGCTCCCCGCCCACCCAACCCTGCTCAGCTGCATAATCCAAGGGCTTCGATGGGGCAGCCAAGGCCAGGGCCTCCTCGTGTCGTCACATGCTACAAGTGCAAGCAGACGGGACACTACGCCGACAAGTGCACGCAGAGGCAGCTACCTCCACCACCACCTCGTCCTAACACAAACCAGGCAATGGTGCGCGCTCCCCCGCCTAAGGCCTTCAACTCCAACAACAGGCCTGTCGGGAGGACCGCAAGGGTGAATCATGTGAAGATCGACAAAGCTGAGGAAGCTCCTGACGTCGTTCTCGGTACATTTCCCGTAAACTCTATTCCAGCTAAAGTGTTGTTTGATACCGGGGCATCACATTCTTTTGTGTCAAAGACCTTTGCCACAACAAACAACCTAATTGTGGTTCCACTAAGCAATCAGATCACTGTTCACTCCCCCGGATCTCAAATGTTGACTTCCAAGATAAGTAAGGACAATCAAATCTTAATTGGAGGTCACATATTCCTTGCTTCTCTCATGTTGCTTGGAAATTCTGACATTGATGTCATTCTTGGTATGGATTGGCTGAAGGCCAATAAAGCAAGAATTGACTGTGCTCAAAAGTCAATAACTCTGTTCCACCCTTCTGGCCAGATAATCTATTCTCCACATGAATCAAGTTCCATTCAGCTGTGCACCCTCAATGCAAAACCTCTACCTTCACTTGAAAATGTTCTGGTGGTTTGCGACTTCCCTGACGTCTTTCCAGAAGAGTTGCCAGGAATGCCTCCGGACAGAGCTGTTGAATTCGTGATCGAACTTGAACCAGGTACTGCTCCAATCTCTAAGCATTCCTACAAGATAGGAACTCCCGAGCTGAAGTTGTTGAAGGAACAAATTGATATGTACATGGAAAAAGGTTACATTCAACCTAGTTCCTCGGCTTGGGGATGCCCAACTCTGTTCGTTGCGAAGAAGGATCAAACAAAGAGACTCGTTGTTGACTATCGTCCTCTTAACAAGAAGACCATCAAAAATAAGTATCCAATTCCTCGAATCGATGATCTTTTTGATCAACTTGCTGGAGCCTCTATATTCTCCAAGTTGGACTTGAGAATGGGTTACCATCAAATAAAGATCAGAAAAGAGGATATTCCAAAGACAGCCTTCACCACTCGCTACGGTCTATATGAATTCACCGTCATGTACTTTGGTCTCACCAATGCACCGGCGACCTTCTCTCGACTCATGAATTCTGTCTTCCATGAATACCTAGACAAGTTCGTTGTGGTATATCTTGATGACATTCTTGTCTACTCCAAATCCGAGGAAGAGCATGAAGAACATCTTCGTCTAACTCTCATGAAGCTTCGCGAGCATCGTCTCTATGCTAATTTCTCCAAACGTGAGTTTTGGATTTCCGAAGTCGTTTATCTTGGTCATGTCATCTCTGCCAAGGGCATAGCCATTGATCCAGAAAAGGTTAAAGCAATTGTTGATTGGAAACCTCCAAAGACGGTGAAGCAAGTAAGAAGTTTTCTTGGCTTGGCTAGCTATTGCCGTCGCTTCGTCCGAAACTTCTCCAAGATTGCCAAACCTCTCACTGACCTCACAAAGAAGGACAAGAAGTTTGTCTGGTCTCCACAATGTGATGAAAGTTTCAATCTCCTGAAGACTAAACTCACTTCTACACCAGTTCTGGTTGGCCCAGATCCTTCCAAACCTTTCCAAATATTCTGTGATGCTTCTCTCCAAGGTCTAGGTGCAGTTCTAATGCAAGAACACCAAGTTGTGGCTTATGCTTCACGTCAGTTGAACACACATGAGCTCAATTATCCCACTCATGACCTTGAACTCGCAGCAGTTGTGTTTGCCCTCAAGAAATGGAGATAATACTTGTTGGGTAATCGCACTGAAATCTTTTCCGATCATAAGAGTCTGAAGTACATCTTCACTCAACCAGATCTAAACCTCAGACAAAGGAGATGGATTGAAAAGATCAAAGACTTTGATCTTACCATTTCTTACACTCCAGGCAAGGCTAATGTTATGGCCGATGCTCTCAGTCGCAAGTCGTATTGCAATAATCTCATGATAATGGAAAGCCAACCTCCTCTTCATGAAGAATTCCAAAAACTGAATCTTGGTCTTGTTCCTCAAGGCTATCTTGCAAACTTGACAGCCAGTCCAACTCTCGAGGACAAGATTCGTTCTGAACAACTTCGTGATGCTGAAACCAATAAGATTGTAGAGCACATCAAAGCAGGCAATGAGAAATTTGAATCCTTCTCAATTGATGACAAGGGAACCGTGTTCTTCGAAGGACGCATTGCAGTTCCTCAAATTCAAAGTCTCAAAAATGTCATTCTCAAGGAGGCTCATGAAACTCCTCTCTCCATACACCCTGGAAGTACAAAGATGTACCAGGACCTCAAGACACTGTATTGGTGGCCTAGCATGAAACGTGAAATTGCTCAATACGTTTATGAATGCGACGTCTGTTAGCGTGTCAAGGCAGTTCATCAGAAAACAGCCGGTCTTCTCCAACCTCTGAAAATCCCTGAATGGAAGTGGGACATGATTGAAATGGACTTCGTCACTGGTTTTCCGAAGTCCAAGAGGGGCAACGATGCAATCTTCGTTGTCATTGATCGACTCACTAAAGTCGCTCACTTCTTTCCTGTCAAAGAGACAATCTCAGCTAGTCAGTTAGCAGAGCTCTACACAGCAAAGATTGTTCCTCTTCATGGTATTCCATTGGAAATAAGCTCAGACCGTGGAAGCATCTTCACTTCTCATTTCTGGAAAAGCTTTCAAGAAGCTTTGGGCACCAAGCTTCTATTCAGCACAGCCTATCATCCTCAGTCTCAAGGGCAAGTCGAAAGAGTCAATCAGATTCTCGAGGATATGCTCAGAGCATGTGGTCTCTCTTTTGGCATGAAATGGGAGGAATGTCTTCCATATGCTGAATTCTCCTACAACAACAGCTTCCAGGCAAGTCTAGGCATGGCACCATTCGAGGCTCTCTATGGCCGCAGATGCAGGAGTCCAATCAATTGGTCTGGAGCTGGTGAACGTTCACTCTTAGGCCCTGACATTGTTAAGGAGGCCGAAGAGAAAGTTCGCATCATTCGTGACAATCTGAAGATTGCTCAGTCCCGTCAGAAAAGCTACTATGACAGCAAACACAGGGACATGGTCTATGCAGCTGGAGACAAAGCATATCTCCGTGTAACTCCCCTCAGAGGCACTCATCGTTTTGGTGTCAAAGGAAAGCTTGCACCAAGATATATTGGTCCCTTCAACATTCTCTCAAGGCGTGCAGAAAATGCCTATCGTCTTGAACTTCCAGAAAAGCTATGAAAGGTGCACGATGTGTTTCACGTGTCATAGCTCAAGAGGTGCTTCAAAGATCCAGGTCGTGCAGTTGATCATGATTCCATTGAACTGCAAGAAGACCTCTCTTATGAAGAGCACCCTATACGCATTCTCGATGAGACCGAGCGCAAAACTCGCAACAAGAGCACCAATTTCTTAAAAGTGCAGTGGTCTCATCATTCCGATAAAGAGGCAACGTGGGAGACCGAAGAGGATCTTCGCAAGAAGTATCCGGACCTTTTCTCTTCTCAGTAGGAATCTCGGGGCGCGATTCCTTCTAGGGGGCGTTTTGTAACATCCCACGTATGAAAACAACCTTAGAATGTTTGTTTCTTGAATTCTATTTAATGCATCATGTCATCATAAGCATTGCATGTGGCATGTGTTTCAATTTGAAATTCAATTCAAATTCAAATCAATTTCATTCATACTTGGCATGTTCCAATTGTGAATCACAATTAAAATCTTGCAAACAAATCAATTCAAAAAGCAATCTATTAATTGGTTGGAATTATTCAACATTATTTGTTATTTCAAAAATTCATTCTTTTGTAACCATATTTGAAAGTTCAAATGACAAATTCAAAATAATTTCAAATCAAATAGTTTAATTGCTTCCCATAAACTTGATTTTCCAAATGAGTGACTTGGTTAATTTTTCAAATAATTCAATTATTGCAAAGCTCAAACAAATTCATTTAAAATTCAAACATCAAAAAATATTTAATTTTTTTGAAAACAAAACATCATGCAACTGGGCTTTTGAGTTACTTAATCCATTAAAAATATTTGCAAAATAAAATCCCAAATCTCACCTCTCTTTTCTATCTATTCCTCTCTTTTCTATTCTCTACAAAAAAACAGAAAGGAATAAAAAGAAAAGGAAAAGAAAAAATGGGGGAGGCAGGCCAGCCCAAGTGGGCTGAGCCCACCTACTACCCCAGGCCCAAGCGCCCCCATCGCTGTCGTCTTCCTCCTCTGTATGGAGACAGAGAAGGGGAGACCCTCCCCTACCAGGCAGCTCCCCCACCTGCTCCCCCTCCTCCTATTTCTACCCGACGCTGAGCCGTGCCCTGGGGTTTCTTCTCCCTCTCCGTTCTCCTGCCGCCGCCGCCACTTTTCCCCTCTCTTTCCCTCCTGCTTCTTTTTCTCTGTACCTTCCCCTCCACCGCAGCCATGGCCGGTTCTTGAAGCTTCCCTCGCCGTCGTTCTGCTCGTCGACGGGGCCGGGAAACCGCGGGAACGGAGTCGCCACACCTTCTTCTACCCCTACGTCTGCAGGGAAGGCACCGAGGAGCTTCACCACGCCGGCGCCGAGCTCGACATCACCGCCGCCTCGCAGATCGTCTCCAAGCTCCGCCTCCGTCGCTCCCTCTGTCTTCCCCGAGCCGAACGACGACTCCAAGCGCCTCGGTGAGCACGTCCCCCCCCCGTCCTTCTCTTCCCCCACACGGCGCACACGCACACGCTCACGCGCCGCGCAGCAGCGGCTGCAGCCGCCGGCGTCGTCTGTTTCCGTCGTCCTCGTCAAAGTTCAGAGACGGAACTCGGTTCAGTTTCAGTTTCGCGATCGAGCCCACCTCAAAACAGTTTCGCGTAGTAGATCTAACACAACAGAGCAGCCCAGCCCACTGGCACAAGCCCACGCGCGCGAGCCCAGGGGCGCGGGTTCGAGTCCCCCCCCCCCCCCCCCCCCCCCCGCAATTTTTTTCTTTTGGGATTTATTTTTCCCGCAGCCCAGCCCCAAAGCAGTTCAAATCTTATCTTGTAAATTCCACCAAATATTCATAAATGCTCCAATTTGGTGATTCAAATTTCTGTAGATTCATAACTGTGAGCACTTTCGAAATATGTAAAAATATCAACATGTTTCTGTAATAAATTTTCCACTAAATAATTAAATGGCTATTAAAATTTGAAACTTTGGAAATTCATAACTTGAGTTCTGTTCACCCAAATTGAGAAAACTTGGGCTCTAAAATTTTGTCTTAACAAACTCTACACAGTGGTATTTTATTTGGTCACAATTGAATTAAATTTGAACATGTTTCCCTCTGTTTACTAAAAGGGGCAGAATAAAAATGCTTATGTAAAACTGCATAATAAATTCAGTAATGATCCAAAAATTATGTTTAACATCTCAAAATGTTCAGTGAAACATTGTCCACATGTTTTCAAGTATTTCCCATGCTTTTGTAACTGAAAGTACCTCTTTTTAAATTGTTTACCAAAAATGGCAGAAATGAAAACAATAAGAATTAATTCTTATTTATTATTTTCTTCACCCAAAAATTATGGAGACTATACCAAAATGGAAAGAACTTCAATTAATAACAGAAAAGCATCATTTCATGCATGTGGGAATACTTTTGATGTATTGGTCTTATTAAAATTAATAATAGTCCACTAAGATAAATATGAGAGGTTTCCAAATAATGCAAACTTATTTGGGACACTCATTTAACTTGATGATCATGTCCATGATCTCTTACTTGCATTAAAATGTCATGCATCATCCCATGTTTGTGCATTATTCCATGTTATTGATTGTTCGTCTCTCTTCGTTGTTTGTTTGCTTCTTCTCGAATAGACGACGACGTTGAGACAGACGAGGTTTACGATACTACTTCAGAGGAGTTAGCCCAGTACCAGGCTACTGAGTTTGCAGGCAAGTATTCACTCACCTGAACCATTGTGTCCTTTCCACACTTGATACCGATACTTTCCGTTGTCTAATCTGCTAGCCTTATGAATCGTTGCTTGTGTTCCGATCCTATCACATGTTATCCTGTAACCCTGATATAGCCTCACCTCCACACCTATAACCATGTTGCCTGTGGCCTGTGTCTTACTAGCATGCTTAGGGTTGTTGTGTTCGAGTCTGATGTCCGTTATTTTCTTTTGCTATATTTATTATGTTCTGGGGGCTCGATATTTAAACAACAACCTGTTAATATTTGAGGTAATAATAATTTGATGTTAAGGCACCGGCAGGAGGCCGGGTATGGTTTTGAGGCCTGCTAGTGTCGAACTCGGGAAAAGTTCTTGTCCTCTAGATCCATGATGAGCGCGCTAACCGCATGGGGGAAGCGTGTATGGGCGCCCCCCGCAACTCTGATTCGATTCGCATCTCGTCCAAATCGCCTCATTTAGTTCGGGTTTTCCATTTGCCGCATGCATATGCAGGTGCGAACCCTTGGCGCCAGGGTGGTAACTTTTGTAGTCGGCATTTGGGGAGACACGTTCTTAGAGTGCTATGAGGGTCCCCTTTTCTTCGTGGGGCTTGATTAGCCGTGCGCTCAATTGCACGGGGTTCTTTGGGCTTGATGCGAAGAAGAGTTGGGTTGTGTTGAGTGGCCTGCTTGGTGGGTTTGATCCCCGCCTGGCGGGTTATTCTTACCTGTACGGCCAAATTGGTGCATCCCTGCAGGGTTAAATCTTCTCGAGAAGCCGTGTTGTCCGCGGTTATGGATGACTTGGTGATAGGGCTGGCTAACAAGGATTAGACAATTTACACCTAATTAATAATAATTTGACTAGTAATAGGCATATTGACACAATAACTTGAACCTTCATTAATCCAACTGTGTGGGTTATCCTCGGATTGCTTCTTTGGATAAGGGGCGAGATTCAGGATGGGTTTGTTTGAGGTTAGTGGTAGTTGGCTCCGATGCGCTATCTTATCCCCTTTCTTTTAGCCGGATGTTGTAGCGTGTCTCTGTAGTTGGTTAGTGCAGCTCGCTGTCGCGCCTTTGTATCCCCTATCTTCCGTTGAACCCAAAGCATCTGTACTTGGTGTTGTCGGGTACGCTTTGGTATCTTGTGCGTCTTGCTTGCCAGTACTCGTCCGTACTGACCCCTTTGGGGCTGCTGGTTCTGCAGACTACGTTTCCGAGGATCCCCATGGTGGGTACTACGTGGAGTATGACGAGGTTGCTGACGAGTAGATAGCGGACCCGGGCAGGATCCGAGACTTCGTGGATGGGCTCCGTTCTTTTCGTTTCCGGCCTCTTAGGCCTATTTGGATCATGTCTGTACTCAGACACTTTGGATGCTTCCGCTGTGATGTAATGATGACTTGTTGGGACATGTGTCCTCTGCATGACTGTATTTGCTATCTCCGCTCTAGTGAGAGCTTTTGCCACTTATTTCTATTTCTTTGTGTCTTAGAGATTTGTTGTGATATCACTTGTTCACATGCCGTTGACGTACCATGTGTGTATGTTATGAAGTACGTCAATGGAAGTATTCGGATTCTTATTGGATGGTTTCACAGACGATGAATAGTAGAGGATGGTTGTCACACGTTTACGTGTTGGCCTACTCATATTGAGATGCGGTTGCAGGTAGGCCCCGTAAGCCAATTATCTACTGTTTAGCGGGCTGTGTGTATCCTCTAGAAGTCCGGGTGCGACATCGTACTTCGGCGTGCCCCTTGGGAGATGGAAACCCCTTGGGAAAGGCTCTGTCTTGATGCGTGGCCTGAGACACTGGTTGCCGGCCATGTCCTCCTCCTCGAGGATTCTTGATGCCTCCAAGGTGTTGATGCGTTGCCGGGAGTCGATGCCGGTTGCTGGGCTGAACGCGCTGAGGCGGTCGCGGACGTTCGTGAGGGGGACCCGGGGAGCCGGCTCCGCATGCTGGTCGCCGGCATGCGAGGCGGCACGGGCTGGGTTGTATTCGTTGATATCTGGCAGGTGGACGCCTCGGATTGCCGGCTGGTAGCCTTCTGGGGGAGGTGGATGACAATAGCGGTCTACCGAGGCAGCCGGCTGATGACAATAGTTACCCGGCTGCTGGTTGTTGTTGCCACGGTACTGACTGCCTCCTGCAACCGGTTCGGTATGACGCCTTGGCTGGTAGCTGGAGTTAACGCTACTGTCGCCTCAGGACGGTGCTTGGTGTGGATTTGGCCATGACGCCTGTCGACCGGCATGGGTTTCCCCGACTGTCGGTTGGTTGGTGTTGCGCGCGTCTGGTAGGGCCACACCGCTTGGTCTTGCCGCGCCGGCAAGGCTAGGAGTCTTTGACGTGGCTAGACGGCTTTGAGACGCTTGCTGCCGGTTGGCCGCAATTAGGAGGTCTTGCAATCGTTGCTGCCGGCATTGTAGGTCTTCGCCTTGGAGGTCGGGCAGTTCGGCCGCGGCGGCTTCCGCGACCCTCATGTTCTTGGCGGGGGTACTATAGACCGGCCGGCGGAAGCCGGGCGGGAGTCGGGTCGGCGGAGATTCCCAATTTGTGCACAAAGTTGCCCCCCGTGTTGTCGCACCGCGCCTGCGCGGTTGGGTCAACCGGCACGGGCGTAAAGTTATGGACAGTGTTGAACTCGCGTACGTGAAACTCTACCCGACGATGGGTAGAGGCAACATTTCTGGCGCTATTGATGAGCTGCTGGCGCCCCTGGTCGAGCGCAGCGGCTACTTCCTCGGGGTTCACATCCAAATTGATGGGCGTGGTGAGGTTTTCGAGTACGGCCTCGACCGAACCGCGTGCTGCGGTGTTTCGGCTACCCTCTGGGAGCTTGTCCGGGTAGTGCGTGACCATGCATTCCGAATAGTCCTGCGATCCGTTGCTACCTTCGGTACCAACCGCCTCTTTGCAGAGACGATCGGAGCAGGCCCGCACCTCAGCAGGGAACTCAGGGACGATGGTGACGAATTGTCGCACCCTGGGTTTCTAGAGGATACTCTCCGCACGAACTGGAAGTCAGGTGCTTGGATTATGGGGCATACATGCTCCCACGTCCCAGCTTCCTGGTAGGCCTGCGCTTATGCGCGACAACACAAGCCCTGCTTCCACCGTCGAAGTAAACTATCCGCTAGGAACCTAAAGGCACTACTGTCGACGTACTTCATAATCAAACACGCACGGTACGTCAACAGCTTGGTACGAATGATAACACAGAATGTCTCTAAGACACAAAAGAATGAAATAAGTGCAACTGGCCTTCACTAAGGCAGAAAATATCGAATACAGTCATCCAGAGGACACATGTCCCAACATATCATCCATTACAACAGCGGAAGCAATCAAAGGGGGTCTGAGTACAGACAAATCCATGGCTTAAGAAGCCGGAGAAAATAAATAAAAGCGAAGCCCATCCACGTAGGTCTGGATCCTGCCCTGGTCCAGCTAACTACTCGTCTGCAGCGTCGTCGAACTCCACAAAGTAGCCATCCTGGGAAGCATCGTAGTCGTAGTAGTACTCTGCGTAAACCACAGCCCCAACGGGGTCAGTACATCCAAGTACTGGCAAGCAAGACTCACAGTTCATCAAGGAGTTACCCGTCAACACAAGCAGAGATGCTTGGGATCAACGGAAGAAAAGGGGTGATATAAAAGTTGCTGCTGGCTGCTATAACCAACTACAGAGATAACTACAAGTTCCGGCTAACAGAAAAGATAAGATCGAGGATTGTAACCAACTGAAAGGTAACTTCAACCAAACCCATCCTGGATCTCGCCCCTTATCCAAAGAAGCAATCCGAGGATAACTCACACAGTTGTGATAAGGTGAATCAAGTTATTTGTGTGAATAACCTATTACTAGTCAGATTATTAATCATTGGGTGAAACATGATTGATCATTATGTTGAAGTTGTCCTGAGTACTTGTTAGCCAGTACTTTCACCAAGTAATCCATAACCGCGGAAAACACGGCTTCTCGAGAAGATTATCCCTGCAGGGTTGCACCAATTTGGCCGTACACTCAAGAATAACCCGCCAGATGGAAATGCACTTCCACCAAGCGGGGTACTCTACACAACCAACCATTCTCCGCATCAAGCCCAAAGCACCTTGGCGCACGGCTAATCGAGCCCAGAAGAAAATGGACCCTCATAGCACTCTAAGAACGTGTCCCCCTATATGCCGACTACAAAAGTTCCACCCTGCGCTGGGCTCGCAAAAACATGCATGCGGCAAATGGAAAAACACGAACTAAATGAGGCGATTTGGACGAGATGCGAATCAGGTCAAGTTGAGGGGGGCGCCCATACTCGCTTCCCAAATGCGGGTAGTGCGCTCATCATGGATCAGTAGACAAGACCCTTTTCCTATTAGGGTCGACACTAGCAGGCTCCAAAACCACTCATGGGCCTCCTGCCGGTGCCTTATCATCAAATTATTATTACCATTAGCAATTAACAGGATTGATTGATTAATAACGAGCCCCGGTACAAGATAATAAGATAGTAACAGTAGTAACCGACAACAGACTCGAGTAAAAGCAACCCTAAGCATGCTAGATAATAACAGGCACAAGCAATGGCTGTAGGTATGGAGGTGGTGGCAATATCATGGCTCAAGGTATCATGTGATGGGTTCGGAGAACAAGCAACGATACATATGGCTAGCAATAGTAGACAAAAGGATAGTATCGACAACAAGTGTGGAAAGGAACTCAATGATTCATGTGAGTGATAACTTGCCTGGCAGCTCAGCCTCGTACTGGGCTAGGTCCTGAGTAGTGGTGTCGTAAGGCTCGTCGGTACCAACGTCGTCGTCTAATCGAGAAGAAGCAAAACAACAACGAAGGAAGACGGGCAATCAATACATGGCATAGGTGCACAAACATTGGATGATGCATGTCATGTTTAATAGATGCACCAAACTAAACTAGTTGATATGAGACACAAGTTTAAATGGATTCCATATGCAAAGGTTGCATATGGAAGCCCATGCTTTAGAGTTGAATTAATTGTTCTATCACTAAGCATCATGTGTAAGTGAAACAGTATGATGCATGCATGATGAGGAACAATAAGATAACAAGTTAATTGCAATTGGAATGGTAGTTAACAATTTAGAAAGGCATTTATTAAATTTGGAAGTTTGTTACTTAAACATGGCACACAATTAAAAGTTGTTATCATCAATTTAAAGTGTGCAAAACAAATTACAAATTTTATATTTGAAAAGTTTATCAAATTTTAGTTGGATTACATGTTTCACAATTTGAAATTGGACTTTGGATTAATTAATTATGAATTAAACAATTTTAAACAAGTTTTAATTGAATTAAACAAGATTTAAATAGTTTAGGCAATTTAAATTATTCAAACCAGAAAACAAAATTTATATTTGAATAGAGCATTCAAAAAGGTGTGAAAAACATATTTTATTTGAATTATTTGAAAACAGTATGAATTAGTTATGAATTATTTCAATTTGCATTTGAATTATTTGAATTTGAATTTAGATTGCATTTTTGAAAATTCAAAACAGAACACAAATTGCATATTTGGAAAGATTATGAAATTTAGATCAAGTTTCATATAAAGTTTGTATTTGTTGGGTTTATAAAACAAAAGATATTGCATTTTAAAGTTTATTCATTAATCTGCTATTTTAAATAATTAGAAAACAAAAACAGAAATTGTTTTAATCCTTTTTATACGCACAGAAACATACACCCAGCCACTGCCAGGGGGGCCCGAGTGTTGCTGTGCCTACGTGGCCACATGAGTGACTGACAGGGGGCCCTCCCTGTCAGCACTCGGGAGAAAAAAAGGTGGGTTTAAACGCGGGTGCTGGGGTTCGAACCCAGCACCTCTCCCTCGCTGTGCGCTGTCTGAACCACTGGGCTGGTTCGCGTTTGTTGTCAGTAAACAACACGCAGGGAGGAAAAGGTTACGGCTTGCACAATTCTGAACTTTTAACTGACGAGCTAATGTTTGCTCGACAGACAGAGGTTCAGAACTGCTCGCCGGCGGCGATCAACGTCGATTTGCTCGTGCTGCGGGGCTGCTGTGATGCTGGATGCGCTCGGAAACAACAGAGGGAGAGAGGGAAGGAGACGGTGGACGCTCACCGTGGTTGTAGAGGAGCAGAGAGGCGACGATGACGAGCTGATGACGCCGGGGTGACGACGGTGGCCGCGGAGACGACGTGGACGGCGCCGTCGATGTGGTGCTCCCCCGTGTGCGCTCTGGTGCTCAACGCGTAGAGGAAGTAGCGGGCTACTGGTTCCAGCGATCAATCGACGGCGAGGGGCTCTGCTACGACGAGGAGGACCTCGGGTTCAGAAACAATGGCGCGGCGGCCGGAGGAAAAGGAGAGGATCGCGTCGGAGATCTGATGCTCACCGTGGAGGTCTTCGGTGTCCAAGGGGAAGATAACGTGGAGGCGACTCGATTACAGTGCAGAGGTGGCTAGTTGGGAGCTGGACGCGGCGGCGCCATGAAGATCTTCAGAAGCTCGCCGGCGGGGTAGTTGCAGAGAGGGGGACAGCTCGAGGAGGAGGCGATTTGGCGGCGCTGCGAGGAACCCTAGAGCTTAGGGGGGTACAGGGGTGCCCTAGGCTCGCTTATATAGGGTGCAGGCGCTGCGGTGGCCGCCGTGGTCGCGCGCGGTCGCCGTGGAGGCCTCCGATGGGCGCCGTACGGGAGGACGACGAAGGAGGGCGCGCGCACGAATCTCCGCGCAGCTCGAAACGGTAAGTTGTGCTGCGCGGGCTGGGTTGCTGCGCGCTAGGGCTAGGTGGGCTTGGGCCAAGCGGTAGATAGATAGATGTCTCCTGTTTTTCCTTTTATTCTTTTCTGTTTTTATATTTTTTTTTTTTGCAGATTGCTTTTGGAAGAAAGTTGTTAAGGTTTTAATCAAGGAAAATTCTAGAAAAATTAAGTTAAGCTATTTAAGTAATTAGCAACCATATTATAAGCTTGGATTTCAAAAATGGAAATTTAAAATTATAGTTTGTGTTTGAATTCAGAATAGGGGGATTTGAGTTTAATAAAATCTTGATAAAACATGTATAAAAATAGGGTTACCCCTAGGGTTTTAGAATGATTTAGAGGGAAGAAATGTTTGGTGATTTTTATGGTTCCCAAAAGGTACTGATTTGAACTTTGTTTGGGAATTTAAAAGGGTGATTTGAGAATTATTGATTGAATTATTGGTTGGATTTAAAGCAACAATTTTATAAGTGAAAACAAGGGAAAAAAAAAAGGGTTGTTTTTATTTGTTATTTTGGTTCCAAAAGTTGTAACAGAGCAAGTATGAAACCATGTTTGAAAAGGTTTGAATTTGAGTTGTGAAAACAGAATAAAACAGATGGAAAACAAATGCAAACAATAAGTAAACATGATGACATGATGCATTGCTTGAAATAAAACAAGGAACAAAGCATTCTAGGGGTATTTTCATACTTGGGATGTTACAAAACGCCCCCCCTTGAAGGAATCGCGCCCCGAGATTCCCTACTGAGAAATGAACAGGTCCGGATACTTCTTGCGAAGATCCTCTTCGGTCTCCCACGTTGCCTCTTTATCAGAATGATGCGACCATTGGACTTTCAAGAACTTGGTGCTCTTGTTGCGAGTCTTACGCTCGGTCTCATCGAGAATACGAATAGGGTGCTCCTCATAAGATAGATCATCTTGCAGCTCAATGGAATCATGATCAACTGCACGATCTGGATCTTTGAAACACTTCTTGAGCTGTGACACGTGGAACACATCGTGCACTTTGGAAAGTTTTTCTGGAAGTTCAAGACGATAAGCATTCTCTGCACGTCTTGAGAGGATGTTGAAAGGGCCAATGTATCTTGGTGCAAGCTTTCCTTTCACACCAAAACGATGAGTGCCTCTGAGGGGAGTTACACGGAGATATGCCTTATCACCAGGTGCATAGACCATATCCCTGTGCTTGCTATCATAATAGCTCTTCTGACGAGACTGAGCAATCCTGAGATTGTCACGAATGATACGAACTTTCTCCTCGGCTTCCTTAACAATGTCAGGGCCTAAAAGTGAACGTTCACCAGCTCCAGACCAATTGATTGGACTCCTGCATCTGCGACCATACAGTGCCTCAAATGGTGCCATGCCTAGGCTTGCCTGGTAGCTGTTGTTGTAGGAGAATTCAGCATATGGAAGGCAATCCTCCCATTTCATGCCAAAGGAGAGACCACATGCTCTGAGCATATCTTCGAGAATCTGATTGACTCTTTCGACTTGCCCCTGAGACTGAGGGTGATAAGCTGTGCTGAACAGAAGTTTGGTGCCCAATGCTTCTTGAAAGCTTTTCCAGAAATGAGAAGTGAAGATACTTCCACGGTCTGAGCTTATTTCCAATGGAACACCATGAAGGGGAACAACCTTTGCTGTGTAGAGCTCTGCTAACTGGCTAGCTGAGATAGTTTCCTTTACAGCATAGAAGTGAGCAACCTTAGTGAGACGATCAATAACAACGAAGATTGCATCGTTGCCCTTTTTGGACTTTGGAAACCCAGTAACGAAGTCCATTTCAATCATGTCCCACTTCCACTCAGGAATTTTCAGAGGTTGGAGTAGACCTGCTGTCTTCTGATGGACTGCCTTAACACGTTGACAAACGTCGCATTCAGAAACGTATTGAGCAATTTCACGTTTCATGCCAGGCCACCAATACAGAGTCTTGAGATCCTGGTACATCTTTGTACTTCCAGGGTGAATGGATAGAGGAGTTTCATGAGCCTCCTTGAGAATGATATCCTTGAGACTTTGAATCTGAGGGACTGCAATGCGTCCTTCGAAGAACACAGTTCCCTTGTCATCAATTGAGAAGGACTTGAACTTATCATTGCCCTCCTTGATGTGATCCACAATCTTCTTGATTTCATTATCACGAAGTTGTTCAGAACGAATCTTGTCCTCGAGAGTTGGACTGGCTGTCAAGTTAGCAAGGTATCCTTCAGGAACAAGACCAAGGTTCAGCTTCTGGAATTCTTCATGAAGTGGAGGTTGGCTTTCCATGATCATGAGATTATTGCAATAGGATTTGCGACTGAGAGCATCGGCCATAACATTAGCCTTGCCTGGAGTGTAAGAAATGGTGAGATCAAAGTCTTTAATCTTCTCAATCCATCTCCTTTGCCTGAGGTTCAGATCTGGCTGAGTGAAGATGTATTTCAGACTCTTGTGATCGGAAAAGATTTCAGTTTTGTTACCCAACAAGTATTGTCTCCATTTCTTGAGGGCAAACACAACTGCTGCAAGTTCAAGATCATGAGTGGGATAGTTTTGCTCATGTGGGTTCAACTGACGTGAAGCATAAGCCACAACTTGACGTTCTTGCATAAGAACTGCTCCTAGGCCTTGGAGAGATGCATCACAGAATATCTGGAAAGGTTTGGTGGTGTCGGGGCCAACTAGAACAGGTGTGGAAGTGAGTTTAGTCTTCAGGAGGTTGAAACTCTCATCACATTGTGGAGTCCAAACGAACTTTTTGTCCTTCTTTGTGAGATCAGTGAGAGGTTTAGCAATCTTGGAAAAGTTTTGGACGAAACGACGGCAATAGCTAGCCAAGCCAAGAAAGCTTCTAATTTGTTTCACCGTCTTAGGGGGTTTCCAATCAACAATTGCCTTAACCTTTTCAGGATCAATGGCAATGCCCTTGGCAGAGATGATATGACCAAGATATGCAACTTCTGGAATCCAGAACTCACATTTGGAAAACTTGGCATACAGACGATGCTCGCGAAGTTTCATGAGAGTGAGACGAAGGTGTTCTCCATGCTCTTCCTCGGATTTTGAGTAGACGAGAATGTCATCGAGATATACCACAACGAACTTGTCGAGGTATTCATGGAAGACAGAATTCATGAGTCTTGAGAACGTTGCCGGTGCATTGGTGAGACCAAAGGACATGACGGTGTATTCATATAGACCGTACCGAGTGGTGAAAGCTGTCTTAGGAATATCTTCCTTTCTGATCTTTATCTGATGGTAACCCATCCTCAAGTCCAACTTTGAGAATATTGAGGCTCCAGCAAGTTGATCAAAAAGATCATCGATACGAGGAAGTGGATACTTGTTCTTGATGGTTTTCTCGTTGAGAGGACGATAGTCAACCACGAGTCTCTTAGTTTGATCCTTCTTGGCAACAAACAGAGTTGGGCAACCCCAAGCGGAGGAACTAGGCTGAATGAAACCTTTGTCCATATACATATCGATTTGCTCCTTCAACAATTTCAGTTCAGGAGGAGCTATCTTATATGGATGCTTAGAGATTGGAGCAGTACCTGGCTCAAGCTCGATCACGAACTCAACTGCTCTGTCCGGAGGCATCCCTGGCAACTCTTCTGGAAAGACGTCAGGGAATTCACAAACCACCGGAACATCTTCAATTGCAGGAAGGGGTTTGGCATCGAGGCTGAACAGCTGAGCAGAAGTTGATCCATATGGAGAATAGACTATCTGGCCTGAAGTGTGGGAGAGAGTTATTGACTTTTGAGCACAGTCAATTTTAGCTTTGTGGGTCTTCAACCAATCCATACCCAGAATGACATCAATGTCAGAATTTCCCAGCAACATGAGTGAAGCAAGGAATACACGACCTCCAATTAGGACCTCATTGTCCATGCTTATCTTGGAAGTCAACATTTGCGGTCCCGGAGAGTGAACAGTCATTTGATTGCTTAGCGGAACCAGAACTAGGTTGTATGCTTTTGCAAAAATCTTTGACACAAATGAATGCGATGCTCCAGTATCAAACAACACTTTAGCTGGAATAGAGTTTACGGGTAATATACCGAGAACGACGTCAGCAGCCTCTTCGGCTTTGTCGGCCTTGATATGGTTCACCCTCGCGTTCCTCCCGACAGGCCTATTGTTGGAGTTGAAGGCTTTAGCCGGAGGAGCACGAACCATAGCCTGGTTGGTGTTGGGGCGAGGAGGTAGGGGTAGCTGCTTCTGAGTGCACTTGTCAGCATAGTGTCCAGTATCCTTGCACTTGTAGCAAGTGACGATACGAGAAGGACCTGGCCTTGGCTGCCCCATCGGGAACCTCTGACCCTGCATCTGAGATGGGTTGGGTGGGCGGGGACCAAAGCCTGGAGAAGCTTGGGCATTTGGAGCCCGAGTGACAGCACCATTTGGCACCCAGATGCGGCGCTTCTGCGGAGGGGTGGTCATGTTGGAGGAGGAACCACCCTCACGCGAGTGCTTGCGGGACTCTTCGAACGCCTTGCGCCCATTCTCCTCATTGAGCGCGGTGTTCACGAGCTCCACGAAGTCCTTGCACTTGATGTTGGTGAGAGCGTACTTCAGTTCCGGGTTAAAACCTCGGCGGAACCTTGCCATCTTCTTGGCTTCGGTGGACACTTCGTCACCAGCGTACCGAGCGAGACGATTGAACTCGTTCTGGTAGCCGAGAACGTCCAGCTTGCCCTGTCTGAGAGAGCAGGATTCCTCACGCATCTTTTCCATGAGACCATCCGGGATGTGGTGCTTCAGGAAGGCATCTCTGAAACATCCCCAGTTGATAGGAAAGCCAGCCCTCATGGCCTGGTAGTTCTCCCACCAAGTAGCTGCCTGACCCTTCAGTAGGTAGGTGGCGTACTTGACCTTATCCTCTTCAGCAACATGAGCTATCTCCAGAGCTCTTGCTACGTCACGGATCCAGTCATCAGCATCCAGGGGCTCACGTGTTGCCACGAAAGCTTTTGGGCCCAAGCTGAGGAAGTCCTTGATGGTGACCCTTGGAGCATTCTGGTTGTGTTGCTGGTTAGCCTGGATCTGGGCCATCTGTGTCACCACTTGGGTCATCTGAGCCAACAGCTCCCCCATTGGTGGTGGCGGAGGCGGGTTGTTCCTGGTTGGAGGCATCCTGAACAGAAACTCATTTTAGCACAACAACAGAAAAAGGATAGACTTGGTAACCGAAAGATAGATTATTCCGACGCATGAATAGATAACCAACAGGTACATCATCACATGTTCAAATACATCAGAATATCCAACAGACCAATACATGGTTCGAAAACGAAAGGATAAACTAGACACAGCTAGTAATGGATACAACGGTACTCCATGCTCATCACGCAGGACGGCGGTGAGTAGTACGACGAGAGATACGGTGAGGAGGAATCCCACGGAAGTAGGTATCACGACGATCCATGTAGATAGGAACTGCTCTGAGAGCAACTCTCGGTGTGGTGAAGTAGGAAGCGTCGTATCCCTGTGCTCCATAGCGGGGAATCCCTGTGTAACCAGCTCCGAGGTCGAGAAGTGGGCCTCTGATCGGCTCGTAGCCTCCAGCATCTGGCAACGGAAGACCAGCTGGCTGAACGACACGTGCGAAGCGCTCGTCTCCAACAAAGTCTGTGGTGTACGTCGCCAGACGAGTGAGAGCAAGGTGGAGCTGCTCCCTGACTGAGGCTAACTCCTGAGAAAGTGCGGAAGCAACGGCATCACTGTGACTAGCGAACTGGGCAGTGACCTGGAGCCTGGAGCTATCAGTCTCGTAGGTATCCATGTCGCGGTGGATAGTGAAGTGAGCTCCCGCTGCCGTGATGTAACCACGGGGGATGTGACGAAAACTGGACTTATCAAACCCCCAGTAGTCAGCACGGAGAACGGTGATACTCACGTACGCTGCCTGCTGCACGGCCATATCCACTGTGGACCCTACTGCCTCGTACTGGTGTGCAATGCTCCTGCCATCATCCGACAGAATGTAGACGATAGCCCGGTAGCAAGTCTGGTCACACTCTCGCTGGTGCTCGTAGACCTGGTACTCTGGTGCCCAACGGAACCCCAGAAAGGTAACCATGTCTCTCAGCAACTCTGGAAAACCGGCGGTGCTCTCACAGCGAGTCATGCGAACCACCTGCGGATAGTAGTTGAGACCCATCTGCAGATGATTTGGAAGGTTTTGATTAGACTCCGGTAGACGAAAAAGGATGTGGAAAACAACAACAAGGTTGAACGGACGAAAGGATGTTGAAAGAACATGATATCGAAGCAACATCGGGAAAACGAGACCAAAAATCCTGAGGTACTACAGATAACCCAAAACACGTGAAATCCTAACTTGAAAGTTTAGGTGAGAACAGAAAACAACGTTTCACTTCCTTACCAGAAAAGGGGTGGGTGGGTGGGGAAAGAAGAAAAATGGCAGAATTCCTACTCTCACGTTTCATTTTTCCTATATAGCTACAAAATAGTTTCTAGACTCAACTGCGACCAGTAAAAAGGGATCCTACAGGCAGACAGGCTCTGATACCATTTGTCGCACCCTGGGTTTCTAGAGGATACTCTCCGCACGAACTGGAAGTCAGGTGCTTGGATTATGGGGCATACATGCTCCCACGTCCCAGCTTCCTGGTAGGCCTGCGCTTATGCGCGACAACACAAGCCCTGCTTCCACCGTCGAAGTAAACTATCCGCTAGGAACCTAAAGGCACTACTGTCGACGTACTTCATAATCAAACACGCACGGTACGTCAACAGCTTGGTACGAATGATAACACAGAATGTCTCTAAGACACAAAAGAATGAAATAAGTGCAACTGGCCTTCACTAAGGCAGAAAATATCGAATACAGTCATCCAGAGGACACATGTCCCAACATATCATCCATTACAACAGCGGAAGCAATCAAAGGGGGTCTGAGTACAGACAAATCCATGGCTTAAGAAGCCGGAGAAAATAAATAAAAGCGAAGCCCATCCACGTAGGTCTGGATCCTGCCCTGGTCCAGCTAACTACTTGTCTGCAGCGTCGTCGAACTCCACAAAGTAGCCATCCTGGGAAGCATCGTAGTCGTAGTAGTACTCTGCGTAAACCACAGCCCCAACGGGGGTCAGTACATCCAAGTACTGGCAAGCAAGACTCACAGTTCATCAAGGAGTTACCCGTCAACACAAGCAGAGATGCTTGGGATCAACGGAAGAAAAGGGGTGATATAAAAGTTGCTGCTGGCTGCTAAAACCAACTACAGAGATAACTACAAGTTCCGGCTAACAGAAAAGATAAGATCGAGGATTGTAACCAACTGAAAGGTAACTTCAACCAAACCCATCCTGGATCTCGCCCCTTATCCAAAGAAGCAATCCGAGGATAACTCACACAGTTGTGATAAGGTGAATCAAGTTATTTGTGTGAATAACCTATTACTAGTCAGATTATTAATCATTGGGTGAAACATGATTGATCATTATGTTGAAGTTGTCCTGAGTACTTGTTAGCCAGTACTTTCACCAAGTAATCCATAACCGCGGAAAACACGGCTTCTCGAGAAGATTATCCCTGCAGGGTTGCACCAATTTGGCCGTACACTCAAGAATAACCCGCCAGATGGAAATGCACTTCCACCAAGCGGGGTACTCTACACAACCAACCATTCTCCGCATCAAGCCCAAAGCACCTTGGCGCACGGCTAATCGAGCCCAGAAGAAAATGGACCCTCATAGCACTCTAAGAACGTGTCCCCCTATATGCCGACTACAAAAGTTCCACCCTGCGCTGGGCTCGCAAAAACATGCATGCGGCAAATGGAAAAACACGAACTAAATGAGGCGATTTGGACGAGATGCGAATCAGGTCAAGTTGAGGGGGGCGCCCATACTCGCTTCCCAAATGCGGGTAGTGCGCTCATCATGGATCAGTAGACAAGACCCTTTTCCTATTAGGGTCGACACTAGCAGGCTCCAAAACCACTCATGGGCCTCCTGCCGGTGCCTTATCATCAAATTATTATTACCATTAGCAATTAACAGGATTGATTGATTAATAACGAGCCCCGGTACAAGATAATAAGATAGTAACAGTAGTAACCGACAACAGACTCGAGTAAAAGCAACCCTAAGCATGCTAGATAATAACAGGCACAAGCAATGGCTGTAGGTATGGAGGTGGTGGCAATATCATGGCTCAAGGTATCATGTGATGGGTTCGGAGAACAAGCAACGATACATAGGGCTAGCAATAGTAGACAAAAGGATAGTATCGACAACAAGTGTGGAAAGGAACTCAATGATTCATGTGAGTGATAACTTGCCTGGCAGCTCAGCCTCGTACTGGGCTAGGTCCTGAGTAGTGGTGTCGTAAGGCTCGTCGGTACCAACGTCGTCGTCTAATCGAGAAGAAGCAAAACAACAACGAAGGAAGACGGGCAATCAATACATGGCATAGGTGCACAAACATTGGATGATGCATGTCATGTTTAATAGATGCACCAAACTAAACTAGTTGATATGAGACACAAGTTTAAATGGATTCCATATGCAAAGGTTGCATATGGAAGCCCATGCTTTAGAGTTGAATTAATTGTTCTATCACTAAGCATCATGTGTAAGTGAAACAGTATGATGCATGCATGATGAGGAACAATAAGATAACAAGTTAATTGCAATTGGAATGGTAGTTAACAATTTAGAAAGGCATTTATTAAATTTGGAAGTTTGTTACTTAAACATGGCACACAATTAAAAGTTGTTATCATCAATTTAAAGTGTGCAAAACAAATTACAAATTTTATATTTGAAAAGTTTATCAAATTTTAGTTGGATTACATGTTTCACAATTTGAAATTGGACTTTGGATTAATTAATTATGAATTAAACAATTTTAAACAAGTTTTAATTGAATTAAACAAGATTTAAATAGTTTAGGCAATTTAAATTATTCAAACCAGAAAACAAAATTTATATTTGAATAGAGCATTCAAAAAGGTGTGAAAAACATATTTTATTTGAATTATTTGAAAACAGTATGAATTAGTTATGAATTATTTCAATTTGCATTTGAATTATTTGAATTTGAATTTAGATTGCATTTTTGAAAATTCAAAACAGAACACAAATTGCATATTTGGAAAGATTATGAAATTTAGATCAAGTTTCATATAAAGTTTGTATTTGTTGGGTTTATAAAACAAAAGATATTGCATTTTAAAGTTTATTCATTAATCTGCTATTTTAAATAATTAGAAAACAAAAACAGAAATTGTTTTAATCCTTTTTATACGCACAGAAACATACACCCAGCCACTGCCAGGGGGGCCCGAGTGTTGCTGTGCCTACGTGGCCACATGAGTGACTGACAGGGGGCCCTCCCTGTCAGCACTCGGGAGAAAAAAAGGTGGGTTTAAACGCGGGTGCTGGGGTTCGAACCCAGCACCTCTCCCTCGCTGTGCGCTGTCTGAACCACTGGGCTGGTTCGCGTTTGTTGTCAGTAAACAACACGCAGGGAGGAAAAGGTTACGGCTTGCACAATTCTGAACTTTTAACTGACGAGCTAATGTTTGCTCGACAGACAGAGGTTCAGAACTGCTCGCCGGCGGCGATCAACGTCGATTTGCTCGTGCTGCGGGGCTGCTGTGATGCTGGATGCGCTCGGAAACAACAGAGGGAGAGAGGGAAGGAGACGGTGGACGCTCACCGTGGTTGTAGAGGAGCAGAGAGGCGACGATGACGAGCTGATGACGCCGGGGTGACGACGGTGGCCGCGGAGACGACGTGGACGGCGCCGTCGATGTGGTGCTCCCCCGTGTGCGCTCTGGTGCTCAACGCGTAGAGGAAGTAGCGGGCTACTGGTTCCAGCGATCAATCGGCGGCGAGGGGCTCTGCTACGACGAGGAGGACCTCGGGTTCAGAAACAATGGCGCGGCGGCCGGAGGAAAAGGAGAGGATCGCGTCGGAGATCTGATGCTCACCGTGGAGGTCTTCGGTATCCAAGGGGAAGATAACGTGGAGGCGACTCGATTACAGTGCAGAGGTGGCTAGTTGGGAGCTGGACGCGGCGGCGCCATGAAGATCTTCAGAAGCTCGCCGGCGGGGTAGTTGCAGAGAGGGGGACAGCTCGAGGAGGAGGCGATTTGGCGGCGCTGCGAGGAACCCTAGAGCTTAGGGGGGTACAGGGGTGCCCTAGGCTCGCTTATATAGGGTGGAGGCGCTGCGGTGGCCGCCGTGGTCGCGCGCGGTCGCCGTGGAGGCCTCCGATGGGCGCCGTACGGGAGGACGACGAAGGAGGGCGCGCGCACGAATCTCCGCGCAGCTCGAAACGGTAAGTTGTGCTGCGCGGGCTGGGTTGCTGCGCGCTAGGGCTAGGTGGGCTTGGGCCAAGCGGTAGATAGATAGATGTCTCCTGTTTTTCCTTTTATTCTTTTCTGTTTTTATATTTTTTTTTTTTTGCAGATTGCTTTTGGAAGAAAGTTGTTAAGGTTTTAATCAAGGAAAATTCTAGAAAAATTAAGTTAAGCTATTTAAGTAATTAGCAACCATATTATAAGCTTGGATTTCAAAAATGGAAATTTAAAATTATAGTTTGTGTTTGAATTCAAAATAGGGGGATTTGAGTTTAATAAAATCTTGATAAAACATGTATAAAAATAGGGTTACCCCTAGGGTTTTAGAATGATTTAGAGGGAAGAAATGTTTGGTGATTTTTATGGTTCCCAAAAGGTACTGATTTGAACTTGGTTTGGGAATTTAAAAGGGTGATTTGAGAATTATTGATTGAATTATTGGTTGGATTTAAAGCAACAATTTTATAAGTGAAAACAAGGAAAAAAAAAGGGTTGTTTTTATTTGTTATTTTGGTTCCAAAAGTTGTAACATAGCAAGTATGAAACCATGTTTGAAAAGGTTTGAATTTGAGTTGTGAAAACAGAATAAAACAGATGGAAAACAAATGCAAACAATAAGTAAACATGATGACATGATGCATTGCTTGAAATAAAACAAGGAACAAAGCATTCTAGGGGTATTTTCATACTTGGGATGTTACACGAATACGCTGTGCTCGCCGAAGTGGACGACGGAGCAGTTGTTCGGGAGAATGGGGCCTGTGATGGCTCCGGTGTTGTTGATGACGCAGTCGATGGTGCCAAAAGTCACCACGAGGCCGGTGACAACGCGCTCGCCGGTCTCGGACAAAGGAGGTCCCGTGCAAAACACATACTCATCCATCGCCATCTGCCCCACGGTGGGCTCCAACTGTCGTGGGATGAATCACGGCAGCACCAAAGGGGTTCCGATGGTGTTTAAAGAAGGGCCAAACTAGCGAACGGTGGCGTTGGTACGGGATTGGATAGCAAGTGTGTGGACGCACGATGTACCCAGGTTCAGGACCCTCTCGCTGAGGTGAAACCCCTACTCCTGTTTCTGTCTCTCTACTATTGATGCACAAGTTTGCTCCTCGAGCTGTGTTCTGAGTGTAGGAATGTGGGTGTAAGTCAATCTCTCCCCTTCTAAGGGCGTTGGGCCAATCTTTATATACTGGTAGACTGGTCGGCTTAGAGGTGGGGCAGGCGGGTACATGACCAGCCGGTGAGATTCTCAGGACAAACATCTTATGTCCTTGCGCCCGTAGTATCCAGCTGCCGTAGGCAGGGTCTGTACCGCAGCAGAGCCGCGCCCATGCCTGCATACCCGACAGCCACTCTCGGGCGCTTGAGTTCCCATGCGGTAGTACCTAAGTCATACCCGGGTACTCTCGAGCCCAGACCTGAGTACAAGGGTCCGTACGTAGGTACCGGCTAACCCTTATAATATTACAAGGAGCCGTACGTAGGTACCGGCGAGCCCATGCCGGAGTACCTCAAGCCGCCGGAGAGTAGGCGTACCAGGAAACATAGAGGAGCACTGTAGTCCACGTAGGCCCTTGGGGTTGGCGTGCAGCTTCACACCCTCCAATACTGTTGACTTCGCGACCAGCCGGATGGGCTCCTCGTCCGGCTTGTTACTCCACTACCGGATGGTAGCATCAGCCGGCAGGCGGATCGATGGCTACAATATGTTCATTTACACGATGTCTCTTGTGACCAACCAGAGCATAGCACATCGGTTGCATCCTTCCGGCTTCTTGAGGCACACGGGGATCATCCCCCCGACAGAAAGAATGAAAACTATGGTAAAGAATTGTCCTACACACGGTTTAACTACGTGGATGCTTGTCCAAACTTTGTATGCAGGATTAGTTTTTTCTTCAAAGAGTTTATTGGATTCATCTACGGGAGAAAACTTTATGAATATCACATTAGGTGCAATAAATAAGTTATTGGATGATTTGATGAAAAACTATTCCCAATGACACACAGAAAGGGCTCCAAAAGTAGAGGTTACATTATGTTGAGAAGGTCTCTTATTTGGGTGATAAAATTTATATGCTTGCTTCTTTACTTGCTAAATAAGTGCCTATGGATCCTAATAATGTTCTCTTGAACTATTTGATTTCTAATAAAAATGATCAAGTTGATGTGAATTTTATTGCTAGAAACAATTTGAACAACAGTGCTTATAGAAATAATTTTGGTGGTAATAACTATAGGCTATATCCTCCTAATAATGGTAATTTGTGTGGGAATTCTTATGTAAATGCTTATAACAATCCTAAAAGTTCCACCTCTTATCTAGAAAACACGCTCAAAGAATTTATTTCTTCACAAAAGGTTTTCAATAAAACTGTTGAGGAAAAGGTGGAAAAACTAGATAATCTTGTCTTGAAAGTTGATAGTCTTGATCATGATGTTGAAATTTAAAAATTAGGACTACACATTTTTTAAGTCAAGAAATCTGAACCTATAAATGCTATACAAGTTCAAATAAATGATAATATGAGAATGTTAGCTCAAATTCGTGCTAGAAGATAAAGAGAAGAAGTTGCTGAAATTTTTGCTAAAAGAGAGTATGTTAAAATTTTCACCGTGCAACCTTTTGAAGAACTTAAAACTTTCAGTACTCATGAGCATGCTAAGAATCATAAACATGTTAAAAGTCAAACAAAGGGGATTGGAGGGGTCAAGACTGTAGGTAGAAGGAGTCCCAAAATTTTTGAGTGAATTTTCTAATGAGAAAATTGTTGAAAGTGGGCTTGATGATAATATGACTTCAGGAGAAACTTTTCCCACTACATTTGAGGATGATAAAATTGATTTTTATAATTGTACCCTCTCTGATGTTATAAAGTTCCTACAAAAAATGGCCAAAGATCCTGATACGTCATAAACGTATCCATAATTTCTGATGTTCCATGTTATTTTCATACTATATGCTACATGTTCCCCTTACACTTTATGCCATTTTTATCGATTTTCTGGGACTAATCTATTGACAAGATGCCACAGAGCCAGTTCATGTTTTCTGCTGTTTTTTATTTCAGAAAAGTTGTTCTAGAAATATTCTCGGAATTGGACGATTCGAAAACCCAAAGTCTTAGAAAGTCGCCGCGCACACAGAGTCTAGAGGGGACCCGAAGGGGGGCCACAGGGGCCCCACACCATAGGGCGGCGCCCCTTGGCCGCCCACCGACGTTGCCCTTCCGCCTATTTATACCTCTCGGGAGGTTAACCCTAAATACAAAAGCCTTTTCCACCAAAAACATATGCAGCCTCCGTCATCATCAACCCTAGTTTGGGAGGGTTCTGGAGCTCTCCTCGGCACCCTGCCGGTTGGGGGAATCATCACCGGAGGGATCTACACCACCATGCCCGCCTCCCAAATGATGTGTGAGTAGTTCATCCTTGGACTACGGGTCCATAGCAGTAGGTAGATGGTTGTTCTCTCCTCTTTATGCCTCATGTTTAGATCTTGTGAGCTGCCTAACATGATCAAGATCATCTTATTGTAATGCTACATGTTGTGTTTTCTGGGATTCGATGAATATTGAATGTTATGTCCAAGTATTATCAATCTATCATGTTCTTTTCATGTGTATGTTATTTATGATCTTGGATGCTCTCTGTTGCTAGTAGATGCTCTGGCCAAGTAGATGCTTTTAACTCCAAGAGGGAGTATTTATGCCCGATAGTGGGTTCATGCCTCCATTTACTCATGCTCAAGTGACAGAAACATAACGGGTGAGGGATGTGATGTTGCCACTAGGGAGAAAACAACAATGTTTACATTACACACTTTGCTTAATGCAATTATCTGTTGCTTGCAACTTAATACCCAAGGTTTGCTCGGATGACACTCTGAGGGTGGATTATTAGTCATAGATGCAATTGGATAACGGTTTATGTATCTTGTTGTAATGCACGCATGAATCACATAGTAATCATCATGTCATGCATATGCACTATGGTGTAGCCTTTATATCTTTCAATTGCCCAGCTGTAATTTGTTTACCCAACATACTATCTATCTGTTTTGGAGAGACACCAGTAGTGAACTGTGGACTCCGGTCCATTTCCTTTATACTGATAATACAGCCACTGCAATCACTATTTTCATACTGGTACAACTGTTTTCCTACTGCCATCACTGTTCTCTTTTCATCGACTGCAAACAAGTACTGTTTTCCGCAAAACCGGTGAGATTGACATCCTCACTGCTTTGTTGGGGCAAAGTGATTTGATTGTGTTGTGTAGGTTCCACGTTGCTGCTGAACCGGTAGTGCGCCCTGCCAACATCAGCTGCATCAACCTTTGGAAGTGATTTCTTTCTCCTACTGTTCGATTCAACCTTGGTTTCTTTATGAGGGAAAACTTGCCGATGCACTCTTCACAACCTTTCTCTTGTGGTTTACCAACGTCATCCATCAGATCCTAATGCTAGTAAGTTAAATATTGCTTTTACCAAACACATCACTAATTCTCTTATTGAAGGTAGAGAAGAAAGGCACAAACTTAAGGCCTCTATTCCTAGAAAATTATAAGATGGTTGGGAACATACTATTAGAATAAGAGCGAATGGTTTTGATTGCAATGCTTTATGTGGTCTTGGTGCTAGTTCTTCTATTATGCCAAAGAGTTTATACGATATGCTTGATTTGAAGCCTTTGGATGCTAGTATTTTGGGAGTTCATCTTATCGATTCCACCATTAAGAGACCTTTGGTAAGGATTGATGATGTTCATTTTTTTTTTCTAATGATAATTATATTACCATTGATTTTCTTGTTTTGGATATTGAATGCAATGCTTCATGTCCTAATATTTTGGGAACACCTTTTTTCGCACCGTTCATGTTGTGATTGATATGAAGGAGATAATTATAATATTTCAGTTTTCCCTCAAGAAGGGCATGGAACATTTCCCTAGAAAGAGAATGAAGTTACATTTTGAGTCCATTGTGAGGGCTAGCTATGATTCTATTGACAGTACTTGATTCATACTTCTTGCATAGCTAAAAGGCGTTGAAGAAAAGCTCTTGTGGGAGGCAACCCGGCTTGTTTTCTCTTGTTTGTTTTCGATGATTCTTTGAAGTTTTTACCTCTGTAATAAACGATATTTATCCTTTTTTTTTTGTGCCAAGAGTAACCTATATTTGAGAGTAAGTGCAACTTGGTGTTTTCTATCCATATTTTTGCACCTCACCAAAAAATTCGCATCTCTCAGCCAGACTATGATAAAGTTCTGAAAGAAAATAGAAGCTGCCCCAGATTGTTATCTAACTTTCATTAGTAGACCAATTTTTGATTGAGCTACGGAAGTGCCTCAAAAAAATTCATCTTTATAGTCAGTTTTGTTTTGACAGATTTTTGCCTTTTTGCATTTGTCTCTTAATCTTTTTATTTGTGTGTTCTCTTGATCAGGAGAGATTTAAGATAAGTTGTGACAGTAACTAATGTTTAAATTGAGTGTTTGTCTTGTGTTGAAACTTAACCAAGTAAATTTATTTATTTGATGCACTAACCCCGCAAATAAAGATTGTGAGAAGTTTTGTGTGAAGGAAGTATTCAAGTGTAAGGAGAGGAGCAGGATATGAGAAGATGAAGGATGGACAAAACCTCAAGATTGGGGATGCCCATGTCACCCCCAAGAAATATTCAAGAATTACTAGCGTCAAAACTTGGAGATTCCCAAGGCATCCCCTTCTTCATCAACAAAATAATCATGTCATCTTTCAAGACACTATATTTTTTATTGCTTCACATAATATGTGTTATTCTTGGAGCGTGTTTTTATTCCGCTTTTAGTTTTGTTTTGTTTGCTTTCTGGTCATAATTGGTTGGATCCTAGCATTCTTTGTTGGAGAGAAACACACTCCATTATTATTATTTTAGAACACTCTAGTTTTCACTCTTATTGCTTTTTGAGTGTTCAGTTTTTTCTACTACCGTGTTTAGGTCTTTTTTTTGCTTATTTTGTTTAGATCTTATTTGTTTGATATATTTAGATATGATTAGCTCTCTGGTCTTTATTTATTATTTGTTTAGATAGTTGTCTCAAGTTGCTTCGTGATTAATTGGACTGCAAATTGTCATGCATGTGGTAGTGGTATGAGAAGAAACTGCATAATCTTGTAGATCATTAAATTGTTTCACTTGAATCATTTCTAGATTTTTGATATATTAATATTCTTAATGGGTAAAATTGCTGGTCTAGCAAATTTAAAACATTTAATGGTTGGTATAAACGTGTGAACCTGTGCCAGACTCGAATAATCACTTGATAGATTGATCTTATATGACTTTCATTGTGGATGGCAAAGATGATAATTTTTGTTATGCGCTATGGTCGGGGTAGCTAACAGTGACTTGTCATTTCCATGGACCCTCTTGAAGTGATATTCATTATGTCTTGTAATATCATATGCTACTTGGAATCTTTAAACTTGTGAGTTCTTTTTTATTCAAGTTAAGTTACAGTTTTATGGCACTCCCACTAATCATATTTGCTAGCCTCTACGGTTTTGTGCATTGCTTTTTCTCACATCTAGAGTAGGTACATACTTCGCCAGTACATCCAAGCCCTGTTGGAGGACTTCATCTTGTTCTCCTACACATAAGCTTATATATTTTCCTCAAAACAGACACCATACCTACCTACCTTGGCATTTCCATAGCCGCTTCGAAATATATTGCCATGCAACATCCATCTACATTATGTTAGTTGATGGCGTACTTCCTTGTTATATTTAGTTTGATACATCGTAGATATTTCATTATGAGTTATCCTCACTGAATGTTGCCACTACTGGTGATGATTTAAAATATTCCAAAGAGACCACCAAAAAGAGTCCAAAGTGGCCACCACAAAAAGATCCCAAAGAGGACAAATGAGGGAAAATATAAAAGAGCCACATAGGCACCAAATAAAAAAAATAGAGGGGTCCACATTTCTATCCTTTATTCCACACTTGTGCTTATGTTTAGCACCTATACTTTAATTTGGAAAGAGTTTTCATATTATTACTTGCATAAGAATGTAGAGACTGATACGTCATAAACGTATCCTTAATTTCTGGTGTTCCATGTTGTTTTCATGCCATATGCTACATATTTTGCTTACAGTTTATGCCATTTTTATCTATTTTCTGGGACTAACCTATTGACAACATGCCATAGAGCCAGTTCCTTTTTCTACTATTTTTTTGTTTCAGAAAAGTTGTTCTGGAAATATTCTCAGAATTGGAAAATTCGAAGTCCGGAAGTCTTAGAATTCTTGAAGGTTCCACATAGTCCCGAAGAGGCTCTGAGGGGGGCCACACCATAGGGCGGCGTGCCCCCTGGCTGCGCCATCGGGTGGTGTGGGCCCCTCGGGCGCCCACCGCCATCCTCCTTTCGCCTATTTATTCCCCCCGATGCGTGAAACCTAAAAATATACCACTTTTCCACGAAAAACACCCGAGGCAGCCTTCATCGTCAACCCGAGATCGGGATGGCTCTGGAGTTCTCCCTGGCGCCCTCCCGGGAGGGGAAATCATCACCAAAGGGCTCTACACCACCATGCCCGCCTCCGGAGTGATGCGTGAGTAGTTCATCTTTGGACTACGGGTCCATGGAAGTAGCTAGATGGTTGTTCTCTCCCCTTTACGCCTCATGTTTAGATCTCGTGAGCTGCCCTACATGATCGTGATCAGCTTATTGTAATGCTATATGTTGTGTTTGCTGGGATCCGATGATATTTGAATGTTATGTCTCTTGATAATCAATCTATCATGTTGTCTTTATGTGTATGATATTTATGATCTTGCATGCTCTCCATTGTTAGTAGATGCTCTGGCCAAGTAGATACTAGTGACTCCAAGAGGGAGTATTTATGCTTGATAGTGGGTTCATGCCTCCTTTGCGTATGTGCTCTAGTGACGGAAACGTGACGGTTGGAGGATGTGTTGTTGCCATTAGGGAGAAAACAACGATGTTTACATTGTTTACATTACACACTTTTCTTACTGCGACTATCTGTTGCTTGCAACTTAATACCCAAGGTTTGTTCAGATGATATTCTGAGGGTGGATTATTAGTCATAGATGCAGTTGGATAATGGTATATGAGTCTTGTTGGAATGCCCGCATGAATCCAATAGTAATTGTCATGTCATGCATGTTTCATTATCTATCAATTGCCCAGTTGTAATTTGTTCACCACACATGTTATCTATCTTTTATGGAGAGACACCACTAGTGAACTGTGGACTCCGGTCCGTTTTCTCATACTGATAATACAACCACTGCAATTACTGTTTTCACTGTTTTCATACTGCTACTACTGTTTCTATATTGTTCCCATACTGTTTTCCACACCATACATTTAACATCTTTGCTATCAGCAAAACCGGTGAGATTGACAACCTCACTGCTTCGTTGGGGCAAAGTGAATTGGTTGTGTTGTGTAGGTTCCATGTTGCTGTTGAACCGGTAATGCGCCCTACCGCATCAACTGCATCAACCTTCAGAAGTTTCTTGTCCTCCTACCGGTCGATTCAACCTTGGTTTCTTTTCTGAGTGAAAGCTTGCCGCTGCACTCTTCACAACCTTTCTCTTGGGGTTTACCAACGTCAACCATCAACAAGTTTTCTGGCACCATTGCCGGGGAGGAAGAGAATTTCTGCAAGGGGAGTCTCTCACTTCTAATCTCTTTACTTTGTTTTAGTTTTGTTTAGTTTATTTTATTCTGTCTTGTTTGCTTCTCTTTATCAAAAACACAAAAAAAAATAGTTCTGATTCTAGCTGTTATTTTTATCCTGTTTTTAATCTTGCTAAAATGACTACTCGTGAGAAAACTAAGTTGTGTGACTTCACTAGCACAAACAACAATGATTTCATTAGCACCCTATTGCTCCACCTGCTCCTACTTCTGATTTTTATGAGATAAAGTCTGCCCTGTTAAATCTTGTTATGAGAGAGCAATTTTCTGGTGTTAGTACTAATGATGTTGCTGCCCATCTTAATAATTTTGTTGAACTATGTGAGATGCAAAAATATAAATATGTAGATGGAGATATTATTAAACTGAAATTGTTTCCTTTCTCTTTGAGAGGAAGAGCTAAAGAATGGTTGCTATCTTTGCCTAGAAATAGTATTGATTCTTGGACTAAATGTAAAGATGCTTTCATTGGAAAATATTATCCTCCTGCTAAGATTATATCTTTAAGAAGTAGCATTATGAATTTTAAGCAACTTTATAATGAGCATGTTGCTAAAGCTTGGGAAATAATGAAATCTTTAGTAAAGAATTGTCCCACTCATGGACTGACTACTTGGATGATCATCCAAACCTTTTATGCAGGTTTGAATTTTTCTTCAAGAAACCTTCTCGATTCAGCTGCTGGAGGAACCTTTATGTCCATGACTTTGGGGGCAGCAACAAAGCTTCTTGATGATATGATGGTAAATTATTCTGAATGGCATACTGAGAGAGCTACAACAGGTAAGAAGGTAAATTATGTTGAAGAAACCTCCTCTTTGAGTGATAGACTTGATGCTATTATTTCTATGCTTGTGAATTTCCATGCTCCTATTGATCCAAACAATGTTCCTTTAGCCTCTTTGGTTGCTCAAGAAGAGCATGCTGATGTGAACTTCATTAAAAATAATAATTTCAACAACAATGTTTATAGGAATAATTTTGGTAGAAATAATTATAGGCCATATCCTCCCAATAATAATAATGTTTATGTCAATTCTTATGTTAATTCCTACAACAACAATAAAATTGTTCCCTCTGATCTTGAAAACATGCTCAAGAATTTTATTAGTACACAAACTGCTTTTAATAAATCGGTTGAGGAAAAGTTTGGCAAAATTGATGCTCTTGCTTCTAAAGTTGATAGCCTTGCTCTTGATGTTGATTTTCTGAAACTAAAGGTTATGCCTCATGATGTTAAATAAAGCAAAACTCTAAATTCCATTCAAATTTGAATTGATGACAATGTTAGGATGTTAGCTGAATTGTATGCTAGATGGGAAAGAGAAGATGAAATAGCTAGAAAGAATAATATAGCTAATGTTTGCACCATTACCACCACTAGTAAAACTGAAGCTTCTCATTCTAGTAAACCTTCTATTATCAATGGTAAAGTAATTGGTGTTGGAAATACTCCCAATTCTGCTATTAAAAGTGCAAAACTGCTAAAAATGTTCCTGATAAAAGTGTTGAAATTTTTAGAAACATGGGAGACAATGGTCCCATTACCTTTGATAAAAATGTTATTGACTTTGATGATTGCAACATAACTGAAGTGATTAATTTCCTACAAAATCTTGCTAGTTTTTCTAATGCTAGTGCTATGAATATGGCTTTCACAAAACATATTACAAATGCTCTCATGCAAATTAGAGAAGATGAATTCAGATGTGAAGCCTCTATCCCTAGGAAGTTAGATGATGGTTGGGAACCCATCATTAAACTGAAAGTGAATGATTTTGATTGTAATTCTCTATGTGATCTTGGTGCTAGTATCTCTGTTATGCCTAAAAAACTTTATGATATGCTTGATTTGCCACCTTTGGAGCATTGTTATTTGGATATTCGTCTTGTAATGTTAGAGAGAAACCTTTGAGGAGAGTTGGTGATGTTATTATTATGGTTAATAATAACCTTTTCCCCGTTTATTTTTTTGTTATGAATATTGAATGCAATGCTTCTTTTCCAATTGTTTTGGGAAGACCTTTTCTTAGAACCGTTGGAGCTGTTATTGATATGAAAGAGGGGAATATTAAATATCAATTCCCACTCAAGAAAGGTATGGAACACTTTCCTAGAAAGATAATGAAGTTGTCTTTAGATTCTATTATTCGTACAAATTACAATTTGGATGCTTCTTCACATGAAAACACTTGATTCCATTTTTCAGGCCTAGCTAAAAGGCGTTAAAGAAAAGCACTTCTTGGGAGATAACCCATAGTTTTATTTTTGCTTTGTTTTTCTCTGTTTTCTTTGAGTCAAGGGGTTGTATACTTATGTAGAAAATCATTTTTATCTTTATTTTCATGTATTAGTTGTGCCAAGTAAAGTTTCTAGCGAAAGTTGGAGTTGGTTTTGGATTTCTGCGCAGAAAACAGATTTCTGCTGTCCACCGTAAAAAATCGTATAAATTAAAGAAAGATAAAAATGACCTGAAACTTTTTTTCCTTATTCCTCAGATAATTACAAAACTTTTTCGTTTTTTATGTTTTTCTATCTGAGCAACTTAAGTGCCCCGAAAAAATTCGTCATTACAGACTATTCTGGTTTTGGCAGATTCTGCCATTTTTCTTGCATTTGCTCTTTTACTATGTCAAATGGATTTATTTGCTTCAAGAAACATCAGTGGCTGTAGCTAATGTTTAAAAGTATCAATATAACTTGTGCCCATGCAGAACCCATGGATTTTTTTATTGTTGCACTAACCCTCTAATGCGAATTACTTTGAGTGTGGTGTGAAGGAAGTTTTTAAGGGTCAAGAGAAGAGGGTGATATAATGTGATCAAGAAGAGAGAAAAGCCAAATATTGGGGATTCCCCGTGGTTCATACCAGCAAACTCTAAGAAGACTAAAGCGTCTAAGCTTGGGGATTCCCAAGGCATCCCCTTCATCATCAACAATTTATCAGGTCACTTCTAGTGAAACTATATTTTTATTCGGTCACATCATATGAAATTTACTTGGAGCGTCTGTTTGTTTTTTGTTTTGTTTTCTTTTCTTTTCCTTGCTGCAATAAATATTGTTGGAGCCTAGCATTCTTTTCTGGGAGAGAGACACGCTCCGCTTTTTCATAGAATACTCGTTATGCTCGTATTCTTAGTTTTTTCTTTTAGTTGCTGCAAAATTCCTTTTTAGCTCCTGTTTTTCTTGCATCTCTTATTCAGAGCTGTTAGTTTTAGTATAGTTGTGTTAGTAATCTCTTGTTTCATTTTTCTATCTCTTGGAGAGTTTTTGTTTAGTATAAATTGCTTGGTGTTGGAAAGCAGTAGTACAGTTTGCGTGCTTATAACGGTGCAAATAGAAGCTTGTATAGATTGTGGCTAGACTTTTTCATATCATCCTAGATGTTATTTTAATTCTTAAGACTAGTGGTTATTTTTGTAGCATGACTTGTCTCAAATAGCTGAGAGTGTTTAATGTTCCATTGAAAGAATCATGAGTTGTTGTTGTCATATTGAAGCATAAATTTGTGGTGTGCTCCTTTGAATGTTTTATTTGGTTGACTTGGCGCATGCTTACACCATGTTTATGACTACAAACACGTTGCTTATAGCCTCTATGATCATTTAGTTTTTGAACTTGTAATACCCTTTATGCTTTGATTAATGATGTTTTTGTCGCTATGCATGATTATGACCATTATTGCTCTCTTGATTTGTCGCTCCCAGTCTTTGCTAGCCTCCATCTGTACTGAGTATGAGCTCTACTCGTGCATCCAACTCCCAGAAACAAAGTATGCCAAATGTGTCCATCATACCTACCTACATGTGGTATTTAACCGCCACTCCAAAGTAAATTGCGCATGTGTTACCTTTAAAACTTTCAAAATTACTTATCTTTTGTGCTCCTGTTTTAGCTCATGAGGACATGAATAGATAATCTTTATCTCACTTGTTGATTGGACTTTCACACCCTGTACTAGTGGCTTCATCTGCTTATCCAATTGATAGAAGAGCTGGCAGCGGGGTGCCCAGCCCCAAACTTAATACAACAAATTCTCTTCACTATTTTTGCCCCTGATTTATCAGTCAAAGCATAATTGTGTAAACAAAAGAGAAAGAGGGATGACCTTCTACCCAGATGCGTCCTTCTATGGGAGCCGCTCTTGTGAAGTCTAGTTGTCTTGTGACGTACTGTATTTTCTGTTTACCATTCGTTGACATAAGCATACACACCTCTCTAAAAATAATGTTTTCAGTGCCTCTGTGTAATAAAATAAAAAGATCTAGCACATGAGTGATTCCTGCTTCCCTCTGCGAAGGCCTTTCTTTTACTTTTATGTTGAGTCTCCATCTTCTAACTTTATGCACAGTTGAGAGAGCATAGTTGGCATTCTGAGTTTAATGTGCATTGGTCCTAGAAACATTATTAATTGATTCATGTTGTGTTATTATTTGTTCTAGTCTTCCTCTTAAACTTTGAAGGTGTCCTGGCATTTATGTTTTGCCCCACTCTTAAAGACAAGCGAAATATCACTTTTCTATGTTTTCTCTATGCTTGAAACAAACGTATAACTTTCAAGTGCATTATTATTCATGATCTTTTATTTGTGTTAATTTTCATGATGCAAAGTGAGTGCTATGTTTCATTGTTAAAATTATATTTATCATGCTTGTGTTTAAAGTACTATGATCTCAGCTTACTTATGCTTTTACAATTTAGATGATCAAGTTTATGTTGGTAGCATCTCACCTCAGAAATTATGTGTTTTTATCGTTTACCTACTCGAGGAGGAGTAGGAACTAAGCTTGGGGATGTTGATACGTCATAATTGTATCCTTAATTTCTGATGTTCCATGTTGTTTTTATGCCATATGCTACATGTTTTCCTTACACTTTAGGTCATTTTTATCGATTTCCTGGGACTAACCTATTGACAAGATGCCACAGAGTCAGTTCTTGTTTTCTGTTGTTTTTAATTTCAGAAAAGTTGGTCTAGAAATATTATCGGAATTGGAAAATTCGAAGCCCGAAAGTCTTAGAATTCCCGAAAGTTCCACGGAGTCCCGAAGAGGCCCGGAGGGAGGCCACAGGAGGCCACACCATACGGCGGCGCGCCCCTGGCCGCGCCATGGGGTGGTGTGGGCCCCTCGGGCGCCCACCGCCATTGCCGTTTCGCCTATTTATTCCCCCCGATGCATGAACCCTAAAACTATACCACTTTTCCACGAAAAACACCCGAGCCGCCGTCATCGTCAACCCGATATTGGGAGGGTTCTGGAGTTCTCCCCGGCACCCTGCCGGGAGGGGAAATCATCACCGGAGGGCTCTACACCACCATGCCCGCCTCCGGAGTGATGCCTGAGTAGTTCATATTTGGACTACGGGTCCATAGAAGTATCTAGATGGTTGGTATCTCCCCTTTATGTCTCATGTTTAGATCTTGTGAGATGCCCTACATGATCGAGATCATCTTATTGTAATGCTACATGTTGTGTTTGGTGGGATCCGATGATATTTGAATGATATATCTCTTGATTATGAATCTATCATGTTGTCTTCATGTGTATGTTATTTATGATATTGCATGCTCTCCGTTGTTAGTAGATGCTCTGGCCAAGTAGATACTAGTGACTCCAAGAGGGAGTATTTATGCTCGATAGTGGGTTCATGCTTCTTTTTCATCTATGGCGAGTGACAGAAACATGAAGGATGGAGGATGTGTTGTTGACATTAGGGAGAAAACAACGATGTTTACATTGTTTACATGACACACTTTGCTTACTGCGATTATCTGTTGCTTGCGACTAAATACCCAAGGTTTGTTCTGATGATATTCTGATGGTTGATTATTAGTCATAGATGCAGCTGGATAACGGTCTATGAGTCTTGTTGTAATGCCCGCATGAATCACATAATAATCATCATGTCATGCATGTTTCATTATCTATCAATTGCCCAGCTGTAATTTGTTCACCACACAAGTTACCTATCTTTTATGGAGAGACACCACTAGTGAACCATGGACCCCGGTCTATTTTCTCATACTGATAATACAACCACTGCAATTACAGTTTTCACACTGCTTCCACTCTTTTCATACTGCTACTACTATTTTTATATTGTTCTCATATTGTTTTCCACATCATACATTTAACCTCTTTGTTATCAGCGAAACCGGTGAGATTGACAACCTCACTGCTTCGTTGGGGCAAAGTGAATTGATTGTGTTGTGTAGGTTCCATGTTGCTGTTGAAACGGTAGTGCACCCTACCACATCAACTGCATCAACCTTCAGAAGTTGCTTGTCCTCCTACTGGATGATTCAACCTTGGTTTCTTTCTTTTTTGAGGGAAAACTTGGCGATGCACTCTTCACAACCTTTCTCTTGGGGTTTACCAACGTCATCCATCAGCAGCGTGAGCGCCTCTGGACGCTGGTAAAAGTCGTTGCGGTGGCGCGCTCCTTGGTGGCTCCGGTCGGCCATGTGGGCTCTGCCTATTTCTGCCTCGAGCGTGGATTAGGAACGAAGCGATTGGGGAATTTTTCCTTGCTCGCTCGCCTTATCTGTTTGGTGGTGGGCCAGGCTGGCTGCCTTGCGTGGCCTTGCATGTGTTAGGGAATATAGGCACCAACATCCTTGCTATTTTCCTGATCCCTTCGTAGTACTAGTTCAGCTTGCGAGCAGACTAGTCTTTTAACATCACTACTAAGAAGTGATTTATTCATGTGTAGACTGTTAAAATTAGTACTTCCACTTTGGTACTATATATGTCCGTCGAGTATTCCGGAATTTTTCAATGACGTGATATATTTCCATGTTTGCCACGTGTCGAGATGAATTACGTCTATTTGCAATTGAGATTTTAATTTCTTGCAAACATAGTGCAAAATTCAAAGTGACTTATTCAAATTGATGTTTTGGGATCATGAGGTAGTTTGTAGATTTATCTAAACCTACTGTTTAAGTCTATATTTTGTCATTTATGACAATATGATTTCTAATGTGCTCTCCCGAACATTTAATTAAGTTATGACATAAGACATTCGAAGCGTGAGTATTACTCCGCTAATGCTGCTAGATCTACTCCAAAAAATTGCTTTGGTGATTATCTACAACGTGTCATGCTTAACAATTTGAGGTCCACACTAATGAGTTCAAGCCCACTACTTGAATCTTCTTTTATTTTGCATAGTTCATTACGACATAACCATGATGGATTTTAATTTACCAAACGTAAATTAATATTCTCTGTTTACCCAAATCGGTAACCGATGGCTAAAAAACAGTTCGATATACTCGATCTCAATGGCCACAACTACCCTACCTGGTCCATGGACATCAAGATTGCCCTTGCGTCCCGTGGGATAGTGCGTACAATCCAAAATTCGGAAGACCCCCTTCCCGCTGGAGTTGCACCGCTAAGAGATGACCATAAATATACAACCTCATACATCATAAGGAATCATATTCACGTTGATCTTAAGTTTGGGTACTTGGAGGAGGAATCCCCATTTACTTTGTTTTAGGACCTCAAGACGAGGTATGAACGACAGAAGGCAGTTGTCCTGCTCGAAGCACTCCATGATTGGACACACCTCCGACTCCAGGACTTTAAGTCTGTCAGGGAGTACAATCATGAGGTTCATAAGATAAGTTCCAAACTACGCTTTTGCGGTAAGGAACTTATTGATGCGGAGAAGATAGAGAAAACTCTGTCTACTATGCTCCCATATGACAGGATCCTCCAACAGCAGTACCGTGCTCGCGGCTACCAAGTCTATTCTGGTCTTATTATATTTTACTCTAGGCTGAAAAGCATTATGAGCTACTCGCTAAGAATGACTCTCAGCGTCCGGTTGGTTCCCAACCTCTACCCGAAGTTCATACGAATGTCGTGAACGGACAAAAGTTTGATAGTAGGTTCAATCGAAGTCCCTCGAACTTTAGTGGTAAGTGAAAGTGCAACAGGAACAGAAAGTCTAGAAACTTAGACCATGGGAAAGGCACTACACAGCCCAAGTTAGACAAAACTAAGCTTTGTGACAAGTGTGGATGCTACACGCGGCCCACTAACAAGTGCAAGACCCCAAAGAATCTAGCCATTATGTGTCAGCAATCCCAGGTATGCAACTCACCTTAAGGGAAAAGGTTTGAAGCAAACTTCAACCTTCATCCAAATGGCATCGATGGAGCTGGTTGTTCGCAAGATGTTCCCCCGGGACCTAGCAACGCCGTTACTCTCCTTCCACTAGATGATACTACAGGCATGAAGGACATGATGGTTGAGTACGCGTCAACCGACATGTTTGGAGACTTCGACTAGTCCCACTATATCCTTAGCGGTCGTTTTATTAATGTCTATTAGTAATGTTGTAATAAAACATAAGTATTGTATGTCAACATATACTCTATTGTTTGGATTGTACTACACGTACATACATCCAACTCGTAGAACATGTTGCATATAATGAAATTTCATTGGTCACAATTTACTCGAGTTCAAATTTCCTATGTCATAAGACTTTGTGTGGACATCATGCACCAGAAGGAAGCTAATTTTGAGGCTCTGGATCCTCAAAATAAAAGCTGAACCACTTCAGTTCCTTGAAGACATTCATGATTCGTGGTCTCATCCAACCACTATCTGGACCATTTAGGTATTTCATGGTGTTTGTTGACGCATCTACACGATGGTCACATATGTGTAGTCTATCCACACAAAACCATGTATTTGCCAAGATAAACGAGGGAAGTAATAAGTTACAGACCCGTTATCTAGAAAGCTGAATTAAATATTCGCATGGACAATGCTGCATAATTTTTTTCAGGTGCCTCCACTAACTACTTCATGGCACTAGAATTGAAGCTCAACATTCTGTCCCATATGTCCATACACATACTGGTTTGGATGAATCCTTAAATGAGAAGACCAAACTCATTGCAAGACCTTTGTTGATGAATTGCAATTTACCAACTTCACGTTGGAGTCAAGCAGTCTTACACGTTGTTGACTGACTATCTGCACATAGCAGTGCTTCCCCTCTGCAAATGATACATGAAAATCCTCCGAGCATTTCCCATCTGTGTAAGTTCGGAAACGCTCCACGCTTACCGATCTCACCACCACAACATACATAATTGGGCCCACATACTAGGGATCTATGTGGGGTACTGATCTCCGCCGATCACCAAGTACATTGAACCCCTTATAGGGTATCTATTCATAGCCTAGTACGTTGATTGCTACACTAAATGATGGATTATTTCCAGGCATTAGGGGGAGACTTCATGTACCACATAGAATGCCAGGAAATCAATTGGGACTCCACGTTCCACCTCATATCCATGTACTCAAGAATCTGGACTATACGTTCATTCACAAATTTGCAACATATTGCAAATATCCTTCCATATTCATTTACTGACCTGAAAGGTGTAACAAAATCCTTTAATCTGGCTAGAAATACACCCAAAAGAGTGGAGGTACCAATAAAAACCACTCAACTCCTCTTTACTAAATAGAGGGGGAGTAGTACGGACTCTAACCAGGATCTGGCTTCCTACAAGCAACAAAGGCAATTGAGGAGGAATCCTCTAAGTCGGTAAATGCAAGTTAACCTAGCGTTGACATACACCTTATGGGTAGTATACACCCAATGGAAGGGAAACCTCCACAACCCAGCTTCAGCTTGCACACACTGGCTGGGACATCGAAACACCTAGAATCACGCGTATTGAGAAATCACGAAGAGTCATCAAGGGTGTTTGAGATTTCCTCTAACAATCGATACTGGAGAACCATATAACCAAAGCCTACAACCGTCGACAAACATTTCTCTTGTATGATTGCCAACAAGCTTCTTGATGAATTCAGATCCAAAGACTATGTCCATAGCAAAGTGCTAGACCACTCACTTGGACTGAAACAATCGAAGGATGCAATCCAATCAGAATTAGCCCCGCTCTTCCAAATGAATTCTCTATTCGATTCATGCGTTTTCTTCCAGACTCGGAACGAAAACAACAAGGTGGTGAGAAAGCAAGGCTTGTAGCATAAGGTCGGGTTTCTGCAGAGATCGAGACCCTACTCTCCATACAAGAGTGGAATCCTTCTTTCTGATACTTATTTAATTGGTAGTACAAAATCATCTATCTATGCAGTTGATAGATGTAGTGACTACACATTCATGTGGATCACTAGATTTGGACATGTATGTTTCCTGATGGAATCTCAATCCTAATCGAAATTCAAATGCAACATACATTATGTAAAATCAATAAGCCACCACATGGCTTATTGTTGTCGGTACATTCTGGTACAATCGACGTAGTGAGAGTTACTTATACACAAGGATTACTCCTACAACGATGATTACCAATGTGTGTTCGTCATACACAAGGATTACTCCTAAAATGACAAAGCACGTACTCATATACAAGACGGGATTTGAGACGAAGGTTTTTGGATAAAACCAAATAGTTTTTTGAGACTACATCTCGAACTTCTTCTCTCAAGTATCATGGTACACCAAGTTGGCTATGTCAGAAATACTGGATAAACTTAATATGGACGTGTCATATCCATCCCCATGTTGGTTGTTCGATCTGTAGACATAGAGAAAGATTTACTCAAACAACGGAAAGATGTAGAAGAGATGTTGGGACATATAGTTCCATATCCCAGTGCCCTTGGACCCAGCAACACAACTGGTTGGGATCAAGAATATCTCTCGATATCTCCAAGGCACTAAAAATCTTGACCTATTGTTTATATTTCGGAGAAATCTGAACTCCAATATCATCAAACACTGACATTGGCTACCTTTTGATCCCACAATGTGTACCTACATGGTAGAACAGTCACTCCATTGACGTCTTCCAAATAGACTCTGGTGGCTACACCTACCAATCATTCTGTGATATGATGCTACATATTAACACATATGACTTCACGGAATGACAAACCACACCCATTAGTCATGTGGCATTGGTTCTCTTGAATCATAAACCATTATCTACGCAGACAATGTTGCTTATGTTGCATGGATGCGAACATGATACATCAAGAGAAATATCACCATGCATATTGCCACTCAATTGTTTTATCCCTATGAACTCTGTAAGAGTCGGGGAATAAACATCTTGCAAACCCGAATCATGCAAAAAGCTTGTTGGTTTGTTCCTGAAGTCTCTACCAACTTCAATATTTCTAAAGTTGGTATTCGACGACTTCGAGATATGTAAGAATCAGGGGGTATCTTCCTGAATTATTCATGTTCAAAGCATCTAACACTCTGTTTCCCTTTATGAGTTCACTATGCAGGTTCTCACCAAGGTTTTTAATAAGGTAATACCAACATAAGTTCATATGTCATACTATCCGTTTTCCCCATCTTTTTTAAGAAAGTATATACAACATATTTATTTTCCTCTATATTCTATGGATTTACTTCATATCGACTTAACACGGGCAATAATTATTATATGATGTGCCATTTTCTCCTTATTTTCCCACTCGGCTTGAAGGAGTTTTAACAGCATATCCAACCATTATATGTTGCACAATTTTCTCCTTATTTTTTCAACTGGGTTTAAAGGAGTTTTAGCAACATATCATACACACCATACTACTCATATTTTTTCCACGGGGTTTTTGGAGGAGATGATTTCAAAGATGATCGATTGCAAGGACAAGGAAGGATTAGGGGGAGTGTAAGGATTTAATTAAATAGATTAATTAGATGGATAACCCTCCATTTACCTCTGTCGGTTGTAATATGCCAACCGACTATCTCGCATCTGTTATCAAAAAAAAAAAAGACTATCTCGCACCTCTTTGTACGGACGCGACTCTCCACTCGCGTACCTTCTCCTTGTATACATACTCAGAATCATCAATAAAAAGGAAATTCGATTCATTCATTCTCTCCATAGTCTCTCGTTTTACCCAGAACACTGGAGAGTGCCAAACCTCAATCCCAGTGTTAGAGTAAGGATCACGATGATGCCCGAGTCTCCAGGATGCCACCGCCTCTATCCCGAGCATGCAGCGCATGCATAGCTACGTGCGTCCTATACGCACGGATCGGTGGAACCGATCACTCTCTCTCTCCCTCGTGTACTTCTCTATATAACCTCTGTACTGTACAGAGGTTATATAGAGAAGTACACGAGGGAGAGAGAGAGTGATCGGTTCCACCGATCCGTGCGTATAGGACGCACGTAGCTATGCATGCGCTGCATGCTCGGGATAGAGGCGGTGGCATCCTGGAGACTCGGGCATCATCGTGATCCTTACTCTAACACCCAGGACACCCCACCCCCAAACAAGTCAAGGGTCCTTGAAATTTCGGCAACCTGCCAAATATTCCATCCTGCCGGCGCCCCGGCCGGCCGCCGCCACAAACCACGAAATTATCGACCCGTTTAGCCACACAGCTTGACACTGACAGCCAGCGACCGGCGACTCACCCGAAGCAGCTCGCGCAGGCTATCTCCAAAACCACCGGACAATCTCAATCCCTCGGCGGGCCGCGAGCAGCAGGCTGCGGCAGCGATGGAGCCGGAGGGGGTGCGGCACCGGACGGTGGAGGTGGCGCCCGGGGTGCGGCTGCACGTGGCAGAGGTAGGCCCTGAGGACGGGCCCGCGGTGCTACTCGTGCACGGCTTCCCGGACCTCTGGTACGGCTGGCGCCACCAGATGGCCGCACTGGCGGCCCAGGGCTTCCGCGCCGTCGCGCCAGACCTGCGCGGCTACGGCGACTCCGACGCCCCTGCCGCCGCTGACTCCTACACCACCTTCCACCTCGTCGGCGACCTCGTCGCCCTCATCGCCGACCTCGGGCAGCCACAGGTTTGACCATCGGAACCGTTCGGCCTTCCAATTCCCCGCGGCCATGCTCCTGCTAAGCTAGCTGAGTTCTCTTATTCGTTTTGATCCCCGGCCTCGTGCGACAGGTGTTCGTGGCGGGACACGACTGGGGCGCAATGGTGGCGTGGCAGCTCTGCCTGCTCCGGCCGGACCTCGTGCGGGCGCTCGTCAATCTTAGCGTGGTGTACCACCCACGCCGCTCCGAAGGGACTCCACTCCAGGCCATCAGGGCCTTTTGCGGCGAAGACCACTACATGTGCCGCTTCCAGGTGAAACCCCTTCATCCTTCATTTCGTGATTGTGGCAGACAGAATCAGTGTCCTTATTGTAGGTCATTGAATTGTGTTCCTCTGTCCTGTCTGAAATTATTGGGCAAGGGTTTGTTTTAGCAAACCATTGAACCGGCTAATAGTCGTAGGTATAACAATTTCATTATGTTAGACGATTGTCTGCATGGTTCTCAACTTCTCTGAAATGTGTTCCTTGCGGGCTGTTCTGATGCTTGACAAGGGATTAGATTTCCGGCTGTTGCGAGGACTAAACTAGGTTATTCAGAAGCAGCTGACTGATACTGTCAGCGACAGCCATAGATTTTGGAACTCCAGATTGAATAATGGAAAAATGGCTAATAAACGAAAATGATAGTTTTATTTGATTGGAGGTCGAATATTGTTTTTCAGTAAGAAATTGAGTTATTGATACGGCGGAAATCGGATACTTAGCATTGTCGTTCGCATTTATGAGATACAGAGAGCGTAAGGATCCTAGTAAAAGCATTGTTTCTTGAAATATGCCATGAATTTTGGCTGCAGTATTATTTGCTGCACAACAACACAGATGTCCTTACCGGGGGCAGAAACCTCGGTAACTTAAGTCCCACAAACCTCAGTAAGGAACTAGAGCTCGTGGTTGGAATGGCAATCAGATACTTAGCACTGTCCATTTCTCGTAACCCGAAGTGAACTTAAACAACACATCTCTCTGCAGATCTGCAAAAGCTAACAATCTGGTGTATTACAGTGAATACAGTTAGTCTTAAACCCTAAAATGACTTTTGTCTTAGAATATAAGTCTCGTCTGGTATGTAATCACATGGCTTTTCCCTTTCAAGTATAGAACTTCAACAGTTCTTACCTGCAGATTTAATTATTTATTCTCAGCTATTGTTTTCCTTTGCACCAACATTGATTCAGATTTGGTCTATCAGAAACAGTTGCACGTACTAATTACCAAATTATGTATGCAGGAACCTGGAGTTGCTGAAGCTGAATTTGCTCTATATGACCATAGGCATAAGTTTAAGACGATCTTTGGAATGCGCAAGCCAGCTCCTCCTATTTTATCCAAGGGCAGGACTTTCTTTGAGTCGCTTGAGTCAGATGGTACCTGCCCCGCATGGCTGTCTGAAGAAGATATTTCCTACTATGCTGACAAATTTGAGAAGACAGGGTTTACAGGAGGGCTAAACTTCTACAGATGCATGGACCTGTATGTCTTCGATGGCTCGTACTCACTGTCTTGGTTTTACAATATACTTCTTTATAAAATTGTTGTTAGTCAAGAAAGTTAACTTTATTAGTATTTGCAATGGAAGAATCATTTCAACTGGTCACTGATGTCTTTATGCTTTAGAATTCACATCATATGAGGGGGAGGTACTTCATAAAATCCTAAATGCGTTGCAACCTAAAAAGAAAGGAACCTAGTGTCAAATCTGCCGAAATTGCTCCTTTTCAGCAACTCTAAGTTGACACATGCATGTCTGAACAGTGGCTACTTCAGGTTAAAATTCTATGCGCGAAGGCATTAGCCAGAGTTAACGCAAGCATCCATGAGATATCGCTCAACTTCTTTTTGTGTGCGTGCAGGAACTGGGAACTTTCTGCACCATGGACTGAAGCTCCAATAAAAGTAGCGACCAAATTCATCGTTGGGGACCTGGACGTTACATACAACACACCAGGAGTGAAAGACTACATTCACAAGGGCGGCTTCAAGGCATACGTGCCGAACCTGGAGGATGTGGTTGTCATGGAGGGAGTGAGCCACTTCCTGAACCAGGAGAAGCCTAAAGAGATTTCAGATCACATTTGCGAGTTCTTTAGCAAGTTCATATGATACCATATGCGATGGTCTTGGGACGCTTACTTTCTTCGATGTTGTTCATGTAGTTGTATATGTTTATCTTGTCAGCTTTACGTACCACAAGACTAAGTAGTACATTATATTATCTAAATAAAATTATGCGAGCCTACTTGTTTCGGTAGTGTTTGTATGGTTATGAAACACCAGTGGGTGCAGCTGAGTTTTGCAGTAGGCAGTGAGGATCTTGAAGGGGATTTGCTGTTCTGCTGCCTGTCAAACCCATCGTTCCAGTGGTCGCCTGGAGAGTGAGATCTGTTTCTGGCATATATGTGCCATAGAGTCCTTACGAGGGAGAACTAACAGGGATTTGTTATGCCTAGACTACAGAGCAAGTCGATCAAGAACAGCTCAAGAACAGGGGATTGTTTCTACTAGCTTGCGAGGAAATCGGGAGTATTCGATTAGAGGGCCATACCACGATCAGTGGCGGCTACGGGTGTAAACCCTAGTTCTTAGACAAGTTTGATTACAGGCCTCGATGGGCAATTATAGAGAGGATCAAGCTATACGACAACCAAGAGAGTGGTTGACGGTAAAGTGCCACATGTAAAGGTTGAATTCAAATAGTGATGTGTCGAAGGATTGCAACGGGATGACGATGAGTGGCTCGCCTTGCTAGTTGACGACGAAGCGGTAAGGTCATCCTACGGCTGAGAAAAGATCGACAAACTCTGTTCGAGTGATCTGTTATAGTGCATCATATCTGAACCTATATTTGCTTGAGGCATGACAATTACCCCCTGTCGACAACATTCTTGTCCTCAAGGATGAAAAGATGGAAACACTTTTTTGCATGAATGTTGCATCCTCCTAAGTGGCATGTTCTTCTGGTATGTCCTTCCACTTGATGAGCCATTGTACCACTGGAATAGAAATGGAGCCTTTCACCCTTGGAATTAACTTTCTTTCCAATAATCTCTCGGGTTCCCGTAAGATCAAGCCATCCTGTGTGACCAATGGTAGATGAGGGCAGCGAACAGCTTTGGGTCCCAAGTGTTTCTTCAGTTGACTGACATGGAATGTTTGGTGGAGCTGGCAACTCTCTGACAAGAGTAATTTGTAGGGTCTGCTTCCTATTTTTGCTATGACTCTGAAAGGGCCATAGTATTTTGAGTGGAGTTTCAAGCACCTGTGAATACTGAGAGAAGTGTGCCTGTAGGGCTGTATTTTCAAGTAGATCATGTCCCCAATTTCAAAAGTTCTTTCAATTCTATTCTTGTCAGCATACAACTTCATTCTCTCTTGTGCTTTCAGCATAGTCTGCTTTATTTCCTTAGCAGTGTCCTGTATGTGTGGTGTGGGCAACGTGGCATCATTGCTTGGATCTTGTGGTAGTAATGTTTCAGTTAGCATGGGAGGAGGTCTGCCATACAAGGCTTGGAATGGTGTCATTTTGAGTGATGAATGGAATGAGGTATTGTACCACCATTCTGCTAGAGCCAGCCATTGGTGCCATTTCTTAGGCTGGAGGAATGCCATATTTCCCAGATAATTCTCCAGGCATTGATTCACTCTTTCTGTCTGTCCATATGTTTGTGGATGGTAAGATGTGTTGAATTGTAGTTTGACTCCTAGAGACTTGAATAATTCTTGCCATAGTGTGCTTGTAAAGATTTTGTCTCTGTCAGTCTCTGTCAGTAACAATGAGTATGGGGAGACCATGTAGTTTAAATACTGAATCAGTGAAAGCCTTAGCAACAGTCTTTACTGTAATTGGGTGCTTCATGCCAATGAAATGGACATAAATTTGTCCAGTACTACCAATATGAGGTCCCTGTTATCAGAAAGTGGCAAGCCCTCAACAAAGTCCATGCTAAATCAGGTACTGGAAGTGGCCGCAAAAGTCCAGGGTATTTGCAGTTCTCCCCTTTGTTGAGTTGACAGACGGGGCATTGTTTGGCCATGGTAATTACTTGCTGTTTCAATCCAGGCCAATGAAACAGGAGATTAATTCTTTGGTAGGTGGCCTTTTCTCCTGAGTGTTCTCCAAGTTCAGAGTTATGTAGCGAATCCACAATTCTTGTTCTGAGACCGGTAGAATTGCCACTGTAAATTTTCCCTTTGTATCTCAAGATGCCTTTATAGAGGGTGAAATTTGGGGCAGCCTGAGGTGTAATCCCTTACACTTAGTTCCAGTAGTGTATGTCTTTGTAACATCTGTCACCCATTCTCGCAGTGCTGCACTTGTGAAAATTGTTGCTATTTGGTGCCCGATTCTTGATAGTGCATCTGCCACTATATTTTCCTTTCCCTTCCTGTATTCCACCAAGTAATTTGTAGCCCAATAACTTTACCATTAATTTGTGTTGAATGCCTTGCGTGAGATTTGATTCTTGGATATACTTGAGGCTCTGCTGGTCTGTCTTTATTATTATGGAAGAAGCAGAAAAGTAATGTTTGCATTTTTTAGCCCTTCCAATATGGCCATGGCCTCCTTGTCATATGTAGAGAGCCCAGTAGATTTTGGTCCAATTGCTTTGCTCATGAAGAAAATTGGTTTTTCTTTTTGCATGATGACAACTCCAATTCCATGTACTGATGCATCTGCTTCGAGGGTAAATGGTGGGAGAAGTCTAGCATTGCCAATACTGGTGGCGATGTCATGGCCTATTTTAGCAGTGAGAAGGCACTTTGTTGTTGCTCTTGCCAAGTGAAACTGTCCTTTTTAAGGGCATCAAATAATGGTCTGCAAATTAAGCAATAATTCTTGATAAATCTCTGTAGTAGTAACCAGTTAAGCCCAAGAATCCTCTCAGTTGGGTGACATTTTTTGGCCGTGGCCATTTGAGAATTGCTTCAATTTTTTGTGGATCTGTAGCAACTCCTTGGCCGGTGAGAAACTGCTCGGATCCTAGCAACAAACAAATGAAGTAAGAGGCTTTCCAGGTATGTTTGGAAGTATCGATTGCGTGCATTGGAGTTGAAATAACTGTCCATTTGGTTGACAATGATTGTACAAAGGAGGTCATCATGGAGTTTGCGGCGTGGTCTTTAAGGCTATGGCAGATCATGAGACTTGGATTTGGCATGCGTTCTTTGGCATGACATGATCCCACAATGACATCATATGTTGCAGCGTTCCCCTGTGTTCATGAAACTTGTTGAAGGCCATGCTCCGTCGATGAACTATGTTGTTAATGGACACGAATACAACAAGAGGTACTACCTAACGGATGGTATCTATCCAAGATGGTCAACATTTGTGAAGACAATTTCTAATCCTCTAGACTACAAGAAATTATGGTTTGCGTCGGTACAAGAGAGCACAAGAAAAGATGTCGAACGTGCATTCAGAGTGCTCCAACAGAGGTTTGCCATTGTCGCTATCCTGCTCTGACTTGGTCGGCCGAGCAGATGGAGGAGGTCATCAATGCATGTATGATCATGCACAACATGATCATTGAGAATGAGCGGGCAAATCCAGTGCATGATCTTCTTCCATTTGAGTTTCAGACTCCTCTCGCCAATGTGGATCACAATGTGCCAGCGGATTGGACTGATTACAACGCTATGCATATGAGATCCGAGATGAAACCACTCATGATCAACTCCAAGATGATTTAGTGGAGCATTTGTGGGTTCGCTAAGACTTGACGGCGGTATAGTTCACTTCCAATTTATTCTCAATTGTACAAATATTTTTATTTTTATTTTTAGCCATCCGTGAAATATATAAGTACTATTTAAAAACTAGAACATAACTAACTATTTTTTTTCCATACGACTTCCTACGGAGCCGGGTTCCACTACTACCACGAATATGGGGACAACAGAACAATGTCTTTATTTACAACCCAGCTTGCAAACCAAAGAAACGAAAGGAAAACCACCTCCCTACCAGGAGAGAGGGGGGGAACTACAGAGATTACAAAGTTTTTAAGGGTATAAAAACCATCCCGTAAGGGAATGATTTTAAATCCAGCCACAACGAGGAGCCCCAGGTTTCAAACTTATTTACGGACCAAACTGGACACGGCATGGAGAGTATCCAAAAGAACTAACTACTTTTTAAGAATCGAAAATACTAAAATTGGACAAAATATTGTTTTGTTTGTTTTATTCTGGAGCGACAAGTGGGAAAGGACGCCCCCAATAATGCCGCGCCTTCCGGACAGCCCTGAGGATTCGTCCAGGCGCCAATTCGGACGTCTACGCGAGTGGGATGCTATAATCCCGGGCGAGGAGTGGACACTGAGCTGCTAAAAATCCGCCATGGAAAAAAGTTACTCCTTTGTGAAGCTTTTGACTTTTGTACAGCACAAGCAAAGTGGGAAAGCAGAAGCAAACACAACTGTCTCGTTCACGCGACATCACCACTGGGATGGAGATTTTCTAGATTCATTATCCTCATTCCCTCTCAACATAAATGGTGGGCAGATCTAAAACTACTTGATACAAATAATATTTTCATGTCCATATATTTTCAAAAGACACGTAAACTTCCATATAGACAAATTTTGAAAATTGAAGGTGCTCACTCATTCTTTTTTTTTTGAGGGAATAACTCATTGGAGTTAAAAGTGTGTTTTACCACCTGTTATATTTATTCGAAACCGCTACTAAAAAAGGAGTTATAGACAAAGCTGGCTGAAAGAACTTTTATTTTGGTACAAAATACATGTTCCCATAACAAGAAAAATATAAATCAAAACAAAAATAGCGTTTTGGCTCCCGAACTCACATGCTCTTGGCCAAATAAAAAAGAAACAAACAGGAAAATGTTTTAAAAATTATGAAAATAATTGGGATGAGCATAAAAAAAAATTCTACATATGAGCCTTTTTTTTTTGATAAAATGATATGTATGCTGCTTTGTGCGAAAAATAAAATCAGTGCTCTAAAATGATTTTTTAAAATCTCTTTTTTGTCACTGATTTGTTATTTCACAGAGCACTACAGATGTTGTTTGACCATTAGAAAATTTGTATACGTTCGTCACCAATTTTTTCAGAATCTTTTGAGATGATATACTAAGATTTTTTTAATCCAGACATGAAGATTTATAAATTTCCGTATGAAAAGGCCGTTTACGGGCCTAGATTCAAAAAATAAAATTGAATGGACCGGTCCCTTTGAGCTTCCCATTCCACCTGTAGATTCCGCTTGGCCCGGCCTCTCTCGCGCAATCATGAAGCACCACGGAGTCGACTGACTCTGCCACCGTCGCCTTTCAAAAGGGAGCCAGCCAGTGGAGAAAGAAATCGCCTGGTTCCTCCAACTGATTCCACACTGCCTACCTTCCATCAGAAGCCAACAAGTGTGCGTGCAGATTCGCAGCGATGGCCGACGAGCTCAAGCGCGGGTTCGGCTCCGTCGCCGCCTCCCACCCGGCGCCCTACGCCACGAGGGCCCCGGCCGACGCCGACCGCAGGCCCACCGCCGTCTCCGCCACCGCCGCGCTTGGCTCCCCGCCGCCGGCCGCCCCCTCGCCCACGGCGCACAAGATCCAGCTCAAGAGCGCCGACATGAAGGAGGAGATGCAGAAGGAGGCATTCGAAATCTCCCGCGTCGTAATCCCCTTACCCCCTTATTCATTGGATTCTCTCGATTCGGTTCGCGCTGTCTCGCGTGCCTGGCGGTCGCTGGGGTTTGGTGCGTCTGGGGAATTTATCTTCTTATTATCTGTTTCGCGTAGGCGTTCGAGAAGCACGCCATGGAGAAGGACATCGCCGAGTACATCAAGAAGGAGTTCGACAAGAACCACGGCCCCACCTGGCACTGCATCGTCGGCCGCAACTTCGGTAATGCCCTCTCTTCCCCGTTCTTGTTGGAAATAGCTTTGTACGGGAGGATGCAGGGTGCGTCTGTCAGTCTGTGGTGCTTTGGCATGATTTGGCTAGTAAAATGAAAAAGGGGGGAAATGGTTAGGTGGTAATATAGCAGATTTTCTTCTCTTGTGAAGATGGTTCCCAATTGACCCGCCAGTGAATGAAACGAATATATCTCCTAGTCGCCAGTGAATGAGGTACAATCAGAGGATGACAGATGGTGTCATGGAATGTTACATTAGCTGTGTAACTGACCGTTTAGATTATGTGTTTCAGAAAGATTTAGGGGCTTAACTGTGTAAGTGATCCAAATTGACCCGCCAGTCAATGAATATATCTCCTAAATTAACACAGAGCAACTTGGTACATAGGGTATGCTAAATTACCTTAATCACATGCCTCCTTGTTTGGATGCTATTTTAATACTGATTTAAGTATTTCTGCAAGTTTGATTCGGGCAGTTTTTCCATAGATTAAGTTCGTGCTGGTATCGACCCGATCCAACTTTTCATAGCTGCTATTCGGTTTGTTGTATTTTCAGCTAAGGGATCTGAAATTTATGTTTCAGTCTTCTGGTATAAAAACAAATTGGAGTAAATTACACATGCGCCCGTTTAATTACTGTCACTGCTACGCTACTCTATCTGATAATGAGATGCAAGAAAATGACATGATATGTTATGTGATTTTCCAACTGACTAGGTATGACATGCCACAAGGCTTTTTGTGTGTCATGCCACATGGTATGCCATGTCATCCTAGAGGTTTGCTCATGTGTCGTATCATTTGTTTCATTAAATAAACATTCCACAATTAGCATCAGACTGAGAGAAAGTTTAGGGACCTCTAATGCACTTAGCCCATCCGAATCACAAAGTGGTTCAAGCAGAACAAAAGATCAATCAAATGTTTTTTATGTGTACCGACAACTGCATCTTACTGTTATTTTTTTCAACTGTGTTCTCTACAAAAAGTATTTTCTTACCCAAGGAAACCGGTCTTTTTCACTGAATTTCATAGAGCTCGTTGACAGTTTATTTTGGCATTTTTAAGCCAGACCACTCATCAGGAAGATAATCAATAAGTCATCCCACAAACGGTCAATATGCTTGCTTTGTGCATTTTTTTTCTCTATAGCTAGCATACAATAATAGGAGAGAACCGTCACAAGAGAATCCTCTCATTTTTAATGGTTGTTGTTACGATGATCTGAATTCTGCATCCTGTTGATCTTTTCCTTTTTATCTTGTATTATATGATTTTCCGCCACGTTTGAAATTTATACTCGAGCAACACCTCAACTTTCGTGTTCCGACAAACAGAGAGGAGGACAACGGAACCATATGACTGTACATTTGTTATATTGACTGTTCTTACTTGTTAGCACTTCTCTCGCCTTGAAAGGGGCTAGGCCTATCTGGTTGGCCGCTAAGTTCTCCTCAATTCACTACACTTCTGTTAGGCTTGTTTGAACAATGTAGGCGGTTGTTTGGTTTGCGACCACACCTTAGGTAAGATTCATTTTCTGATAGTTGTGTCCACATGTCACTGAGTAAAAGGTTACCATGTTGCCTTAGGCATGCTGAAATGTGGCACTGGCACCTAGTTTGTTGAACTAAACTTCCATGGGTTAGGCAAGAAATATATAATGACATGTAGGAAGTTAGGCTTTGAAACAAGGTGTGCTGTGAGAACTCACTGTTTTAGTCTGGCATTGCCTTTGCTTAATATATCTAATACTCCTAGTCCTCTAAATTATACTTGCCTCTGTATCTGTTGTATACTTATGATTCTTCAGTTTACACAGTCTGCTGTCAAATCACACATCTCATGACCTTTGGATGACCTTGTGGTTCCGGAGCATGTTGTATCAACTGATTATATCCCAAAAACTAAATTCTATAGCGAAAGAACAACGTTAATAATTTTAAGGGTTTCTAGTGGGCTGTACAGGTGCTAGAGAAAGCTTGCCTTTAAGTAAGAGCATTTTTATTGCTAGATTGCATTAGTTAATCTTAAGTTCTGGCCTAAATAGAGTATGATTGGTGGAATTGCTTATAGTATATTTTCTTGAGGCCATTTTTGGTATTGATCTGTTGTTTTTTTACTACTCCCTCTGTCTCAAAATAAGTGTCATTCAAATGGATGTATCTAGTTTTAAAATGCATCTAGATACATCCATTTGAGCGACACTTATTTTGAGACAGAGGGGGTACATGTGGTCATTTGCATACTACCAGTTCAGTAACCACGGAGGGCTATACATTGGCTACTGTACCTGCTTTCATTGACCAGACTCGCATGTTTTTTTTAACTCTTTAAGTTTAGCTTGTGTGTTGTCTCGTCTTGCCTTGCTTTACGACTGAGTGCTAAGGGCCTGTTTTGAGGAGTGTTGTATTCTCAATGCAATCAGACATTTTGAAGTCCTACTGGAGTTCTCCTGTTACATTTTTTTTTTTCAGTTTGTTAAAACACCCAGGGACTTCAGTTTATGTAGCCCATGAGCTGAAAGTTAGAAGCCCCAAAAGAAAACTCAGATTACGTTTTGGTTGTGTATGATTATGGTGAAATTTAGAGGCATCTGCATTTGCCTTGGAATGCAAAAGTGAGCTGACAAACAAGCAACATAATTGGAATTATCTTTTAAACTGTTCCCTTGATTGGTGTTGTGAGATCGGAGCCAGTTTTGAGTTGTCAGTATGTTTGGAACAGCCAACTGCTAAAACGGTAGAGGATAATAACTTAAACCAATTAATTTTGCCATTTTCATTTGTACGCTGTATTGTGAATTGCGGCTAATGTATGTTTCATCTGTTGATCCTGGGCGTGTAAACTATTGGCCTCATACCTTGTTACTGGTTAGCCTCAGAGATGAGATCCTCTTGAAGGCTTGAAATCCTGAAAGCTATTCATGATCTGTAAAAATAAGCTTCGCTAGTTTTATAGCACAACTTTTCTAATGATCTTGGGCCATTTATTATCTCAACCAGATACACACGGAGTTTGAACTATGTTGCTAAGTAAAATTGTCACTGGTTTTGCAGGTTCTTACGTGACGCATGAGACGAACTACTTTGTCTATTTCTACATCGATTCTAAAGCCGTCTTGCTCTTCAAGTCTGGGTGATTGATGCCAGCTGATGCCGCGCCCTGTGGCGCTGATCTTCTGTGTGCCCCTCCTTCATCCATGTTGGAAATCAGAAATTTGGAAGAGCCTTCGTGTTGGTGTGAGATTAGATCGTGTCTGTTTTGCGTGTGATGCAGCTAGGTGTTGTTGACGTTGTATCATTGTAATATTCCCAGAAAATTGGACAAAAGAAATCAATCATTGACAAGGTAAGAGAAACCCTCTGATCTACGGACTAGTTTCTCCCGTTTTGGAAGTTATTATCCTGCCGTCCTGGCCAAATGGGAATATGGGGTGATCAAATTAAAAGGAATGCATTTTGCTCCTATAGTCGTTTGTGAATTGTGATTTGTGAACCACACACCCCATCCCACCTGTTCCTTTGTGGAGCCATTGAAAACTTCCACGAGTTTGCTGGCATCTGGCACACTGCTGGGATTTGATTTTCTTTTTAGCTCGGGATTCGAGGTTTTTGGCGGTTCTGCCCATTTATTTAGAGCAAGTACAATAAGACCACGTTTTAAATAATATACTGTTACTTAGTTGGACGAGAGAGAAAATGAGAGAGAACAGAAGTGGGCTACGGGTTGTAGCATGTGCTTCGGCACCGTCAGGCTATTCCCACGACGAGTGGGCACGAAGAAGCCACCATTGGAAGACCTGGCTGGTTGTGCGTCATGGGAGACGGAGAGGCGGGATTTGAGAGGAGCGAGTGAGTGGGGTGCACGACATAGGACGGCATGGTGAGCACGGTATTTATAACAACGTCTGTCAAGAAGCTTCCCGCCGGTGGACGCGTGTCCATTCAGTGAACGCGCGCGTGGGGGAGCCGCTGCCTCTGGAGCGGTCGTAACCATTAATCAAGGTTGACGGCCAACCGCCTCCGCTCGTGTCTATGACGGGTGGGCCCTACATGTCGGAGGCGTTGTCCACGGGATGTCCGGCACCACGCAGTCCGCCCTCAGGTTTGGAGGCCCATGAGGGGTGCCAGACAGAAAATCGTGTAGGGCCACCATTATGGGGTGTTGCTGTGGCGCGGTTTTGTGTCTGGCACCCCTATGGGCCTTTGGAGGTGCTTTGGGAATGGCGGTCGATAATTTTTTGTGCATGATAAGAACAACTATAGCAGATCCCCTGTCTTGCACGGAACCGAAAAATAACCGCTGGAGAGAAAAAAAAGCCCGACCAGAGCCCATAAATGACGACGGCCCGTAAACATTTTCTCGGGCGACCGAGAATTTCCTCCCCTGAATCCACGGTTTTTGTCGCCGACTTGAGGGTGCCCCCGATAAGGAGAAAGCGGTTGGCGAGAGGGACATTTCAACGCCGCTAAGTTCCCTCCCCCATTTTCTCCCACTTCCACTTTGCCCGCCGCGTCACCGCCAGCCCGCCGCGCTCGCTCCCGCCCTCAAGCCTGCTCGCCTGCCGTCGAGAAGACGTCTCCTAGCCGCCGCAGCCCCAGATCTGGTGGTGCAAACAACAATCGGATGCTGCCAACCCGTGCCGAGAGCCGCCGCCCTGGAATCCGCGGGTGAATTCGTCTCCGTGGCGAGAAACTTGGCATAGTCGACTTGTTTTCGTCGATTTATAGTTAACTAGGAGTTGTTTCCATTTTCGTTGATGGATTTGACCCTGTGTGACCAGGTTCTTTTGGAGTATTCGTCCTCCTCCGACGACTCCAATGGGGATACGTTGCTCGCGACCCAACATCAGCAGATGCTAGTGGTGGTCCTCGTCGTGGAGGAGTTCCAGGAGAGGAGGAGAAAGATGCGCCTGGCATCCACCCTTGGCCGCCTATGCATTCCCTGAAATCGAGTTTACGACAACGAGCTACTGATGCGGGACTACTTCGCCGAGGCGTCCACCTACCCGCCGCACATCTTCCGTGTAAGGTACAGAATGCGCCGCTACCTCTCATTTATCACATCTAGAGTTTCCATGTAGTAATTTTCCATTTTTTATTCATGATCTCCTTCATGTGTGATTTGAAACATTATCTGCTCGTCATATTCATGTGTAATTTAGTCCATTATTTAATGTAATAATTAGATCATTATTAATATTTATATTTGAGTTTGTAGTAAAATATTATTTATATGTCAAATGATACATATGTGCTGAAAGTCTGAAAATAAAACTGTTTTTCAGGTCGAAAATGGCGGGGGCGGAACATCACCCGTAAACCCGATTGTTTGAGCGGCCGACTGTTCTGTTCCAGCCATTTTCAATCTGCCGAAACGCGTTGCTCCAGCAACCGTGGTAAAACAAGGCGCGCTGCAAAATTTGGCCAGCGCACCGAGAAAAGCTCCATCCGGCGCCGAGGATCTTGAGCGTCCAGTCCCGCCCGCGCGAATAGCCAACCGCCATTGAAATTTTCGCGTGCGCACGTGGCAGCTCCACTCCATTTACCCTTCTTCTCCTCCGCCCACCGCCGCGCCACCCCGTCGCCGCTCGTAGCTCCCACACGAAGCGCACCGCACCGCTCCCCCCCCCCCCCCCGGCCACCGCCGCTCACATGGCCGTATGTGAGGCGGCGCTGCGGCAGAATTTGGTCGGCCGGCGACGCTCTTTCAGGGCTTCCTCTTCCGCGAGCTCTACTCCGCCGTCGATTCGACCGGCAGGCCGTCGCTCCTGCGCGCCTGCGTCCGGCGGCAGTGCAGCGACCCACCACGCACAAGGTGTTCGACGCAATAACTCAAAGGTATGAGAGGAGCCGAATTGTTCATTTACAATCGCTATCTTTCTAGATTGAAGAATAATCACCAATCTATATTTGTAGATGAGTTCGTCTTATGATTATGATTTGTTTGACGAAGAATTGGATCCCCAAGAGGAAGAGGGCATTGTTATTCTTTTGCCATTGCACGACAATAAGAAATCAAAGCACATTGGGTCTGTTGGGGGTAGAGAGAAGTTGTGGAGGGAAAGGATTGATGGCCACAACAAGTTGATGTGGAACTATTTTGCGGAGCATCCCATATATCCTGAGAAATATTTTCATCGCCATTTTAGGATGAGCGCCGAATTGTCAAGAAGATTGCGGAGGAGATGATGAAGCCTAGTCATTTTTGACGCAAAGGAGGAATACCATCGGAGAACTTGGCCATAACACCTATCAGAAGGTGACCGTTGCCTTGTGTATGTTGGCATATGGTATTTCGGCAGATCTAGTTGATGACTATTTGGTAATGGGCGAGAGTCAAACTATCAAGTGTGTCAAGCGCTTTGTGGTAGCTATTATAGAAGTGTTCGTGATGAATACTTGAGACCCCCAATGCTCAAGACGCGGCTAGATTGTTGGAGTTCAACAATGCTCAGGGATTTCCACGCATGCTTGGCTCCATTGATTGTATATATTGGAGCTGGAAAAATTGTCTGGCGGCTTGGCATGAACAATTCCAGTGGCACAAAAAGGGTGCCACTATAATCCTTCAAGCCGTGGCTAATTACGAGACTTAGATTTTGCATGCTTTTTTTTGGAATGCCTGAATCTTATAATGACATCAATGTTTTTCACCGGATTGCTAACGGTGAGCTGCCATCGGTGGAGTTTGAAGCAAACATGCGTACATGCAACTATGCCTCGTATCTCGCAGACTACATCTATCCAAGGTGGCGAACATTTATGAAGCCAGTGAAGAAACCGCAAGGTAAGAAACAATGTACTTTTCATAATGCACAAGCGGCGGCAATAAAAAGTGTAGAGAGAACATTTGGGATTTTTGCAAGCGCAATTTGCTATTGTGAGAGGGCCGGCTAGATTTTGGTATCAAGAGATCCTTTGGTGCATTATGCCCGTTTGTGTGATCATGTCTAACATGATCATCGAGAACGGGCGTGGGAAAAATGTAGACTATTATGTCTACGATTTGATGCGACAACTCGTACGAGTGAGAAAAAGAGTAGAGATGATTGCCCGCTTTATTGCATCCTACCATTCCATTCGCCAGAACGATGGTAATGATAATCTTCAAGAAGATATCATACGGTAGTGGTGGAAATGGTAGGATTAACAAAACCAGTAGTTGTTTGTATGTTTGTATTCGACAGTTATGTGACGAACTATCGTTTGTATTGTTTTATACAATTTATTTGTGTTGTAAAAAATAATTAAACTATTTATTTTATAATTTTGATGGCTTTGTTTGATCCGCTATGATCTACATGTTGGTTTGTATGAAGTTTCTACTGCACGCGCTGTTTTTTGTGCGCCTGATGAACCTCCGCAATGCGCGCTATAGTTTTGGGCCATTGAAATCCCTGTCGCCAGCACGGCGCTACAAATGTGCTAAACAGGTGTTGGAAACGCGTTTTAGCGCGCGACAGTATTGGACGCCTGTTGGATATACTCTAAGAGCGTGCGGTAAAAGCCGCTCTTTTCGCACACCGGGGGACAGTTCGCGCGCTCCAGCAGTCACTAAAAAGTGTTGCACGTGGAAAAAATGGATGCACGCGGGCCGCTGCGCCGGAAACTTGGCGCGTGGCAAACTGCGTGCTCCATAATAGCCACGCTCGCGCCTCGCGCAAGTGCCACGGTTCATTCACGCCTTCTTTTTTCCTCTTCCACGCGCCGCGCCTTCTCCTCTCCTCGCAAATCCATGGGTATACCAAGAAGTGACAAAAGTTATCCCTGTAAACCAACCCCCTAAAGCGAAATAAGCACAAGGAAAGAGCAATAGGTCGGACCATCCTACAGAAAAAATGGTCCCTTCCTAACCAGTCATCCATAGTATCAAATAGATCATTTTCTTCTTTAGGAACTCTACCGAGGGATAACGAGTTCCATGATCAGGTTTCCCGAAAGGGGGAGCCATCTCACAAGGAAGAACCGCAGGGAAGGCTAACGTGGGTCTTGTAGGGCGAGGACACGGTGTTTTTTTCAGGTCCAGGTTAGCCTGAGAGACTCCCTAGTTCCTGCAAAATACTATGATGGCGACCGTCGGGCACAGGTTACAAGTACCTAGCCAGATTGAGTATGAAGCTAAATCTTCCCTAGGGTTTATCCCGTCCGGCTTATATAGATAGATGGATCGGGCCATACAGAAACATCAACCGTACATTGGACTAACCCTACAATCTACGGTCATCTGGATCTTTGTGGCTGTCATTCCGGATGCATCCCTGCGCTTCATCCCTCTTGGGCCTTCAGGCTTTGGGCCTGCTCCCTTGGTCCGGCTTTTGGATGTCGGTAGATGCCCCTTTCCGGATATCTCCGACAGTAGCCCCCGGGAAGACTTAGGAACTTTCATGTGACATTGATTTCCGTAAAGCTGAATGACGGAAGTTGGTTCCTGAATCTTCGCCCTTTATTCACGCTAAGCTCAAACGTGGTCCGTCATCCAGCAGAAAAGACGGATCTTCTCACTTAAGCTTTCCTCGTGCAGGTGTTTCCGTTCCGGGCGGAATGAACTAACTGCCCCAGCACAATTATAGGAGCATTAACAATGACAAAAACTACAGATAATGATGGCTCCGCCAATCTTGGCGCGGTAATCGAGGAGGCCCTCCGAGTAGCAATGGTAATAACGTGACACGCAGTCAAACCGTGCCACGTGGCACGCATCTAAGCATGCAACCGTTAGGGCCAAGGTAGCCATCCAGGGCTATAAAACCCTCACAGATGCACCCCTTTTCTTCTTCTTCTTCTCCACTCGCTTCCTGTCACCTCCAGTTTCCTCGCACTCGTGCTCTTTTCCTCGCACAGAGAGCGCAAAGCACACCTCAAGAGACCAAGCAGAACTCCGGCGAGCCGCGCAACACAATCGACTTCGGAGATCTCCGTTCCGGAGGCGATAGGACGGTTGTGGAGCAGGGATCTGATGACCCACAAGTATAGGGGATTGCAACAGTCTTCAAGGGAAGTAAAACACCCAAATTTATTGATTCGACACAAGGGGAGTCAAACAATATTTATAAGCCTTAACAACTGAGTTGTCAATTCAGCTTATGAGTGGTAGCCTGAAAGTAGACTTGCTCGCAACAGTTTATCAATGGTAACAGTTTTATAGCAGCAATAGTAGTAAAATAACAACATGAGTAAAATAGTAACAACAGTAGCAATCACGGAAAACAGCAGGATGAAAGTACCGTAGGCATAGGGAATGGATGAACGGACGTTGCATGGATAAGATACTTCATCTAATAATCAAAACATGGGCATTGCATATAGATAATAATAAAGCATCCAAGTTCTAGTTAAACCATAGGAATGTGTTCCAATATAGTCATACGTGCTCGGAATGAGAAACTTGCATAACATCTTTTGTCCTACCAGCCCGTTTGCAGCGGGGCTCAAGGGAAACTACTGGTAATTAAGGTGATCCTTTTTAAGAAAGTACCGGAGCAAAGCATTAACACTCCGTGAACACACGTGATCCTCACATCACAACCATCTCCTCCGGTTGTCCCAATTTCTGTCACTTTGAGGCATCGGGTTTCGGACAATGACATGTGTAAACAACTTGCAGATATGATCAAGAAACATAATTGTACTCATGAAACAATAACATGTTCAGATTTGATATCATGGCACTCGGGCCATAGTGACAAACATTAATCATAACAAGTTGCAACAACGGTAGAAAACATTAACAATGGATACTAGGCACTATGCCCTAACAATCTGACATTATTACATGATAGATCTCATCCAATCCCTTCCATCCCTCTCAGCCTACAGCAGTGTTTACTCACACATGGAAGGGGGGGTCATGGATGGTTGATGGAGAAGAGGTGGAGGTGACGATGGCGATGATATCCTTCGAATCCCCGTCCCGGCACGGCGCCAAAACAAGAACTTCTGATCCCCGAATTGAGTTTCGAGGTGACGGCGGCACTCTGTGGTGTTTCTCTGGAATATGACAAACCCCCTATTGTTTTAGGGTTACAGGGGATATGTAGTCGAAAGGGGAGCCCGAGCGGGTGCTTGGGGGCCCCACACCACCTGCTGGCGCGGCCTAGGGGGGAGGGCGCGCCCAGGGGTGGTGTGGACCCCTCCGGGTCTCCTTCTGGCTCCGAGGGTCTTCGGGTGAAATAAGGTCTTTGAGATCTTTTCTGGGCATTTTCCCGAAAGGTCATTTTTCTGCAAAAACACAAGACACCAGGGTAATTCTGCTTAAAACAACGTTAGTCCGTGTTAATTGTATCCAAAACTCACAAGTTTAGAGTCAAACCATAGCAGAAGTGTTCGGAAAAGGAGATATGTTTTGGACGTATCAACTTTCCCCAAGCTTAGCTTACTGCTTGTCCTCAGGCAATTCAGTGACAACTGAGTGTGATAAAAGAACTTTTACTGACACATTAGTTTCATATGATGTAAATATATTCACTATATGATCAAGTGCTTAGGCAATTCATAATAAGAAGCATGCAAGATAAAATCACTAAGCAGTTATGCAAACCATGAAGAGATGCCAACAAACTAATAAACAACAACATGAAATATATCCATCTACAGGATTGCAATGCTCATAAAAGGGTATGATAAAGTGTACTCGCCTGCCCTTAATAATGGAGCAAAACATAAATGCTATGGCACCTCTAAAGTTCAAAGGAAGACTAGAAGTAAAGATATCAAAGATACAAGCATCAAAGTTATGCCCCCCATCAACCGTGCTCTGGGACAAGCACATTACACTAAGAATGACAACCATGCTCTCAAGAAGGTGCATAAAGTGAGAAGGTGAAGACTCATCATAAAAATAAAAGAAAGGCCCTTCGCAGAGGGAAGCAGGGATTAACTCATGTGCTAGAGCTTTTTATTTTATTAAACAAAGGTATTGAAAATATTTGTTTATAGAGGTGTATGTTTAGGTCAACGAATGGTAAACATACAATACAGACGTCACAAGACAACTAGACCTTGCAAGAGCGGCTCCCATTGAAGGACGCATATGGTATAGAAGGTCATCTCTCTTCTCTTTTGTTTACACAATTATGCTTTGACTGATAAATCAGGGGCAAAAATAGTGAAGAGAATTTATAGTAACCAATTTTGGGGCTGGGCACCCCGCTGCCAGCTTTTCTATCATTTGGATAAGCGGATGAAGCCACTAGTCCATGTGTGCAAAGTCGTCTCTATTTACGTCCTCATGAGCTAAAACAGGGGCACCCCGCTACAAGATTTTCTATCATTTGCATAAGCGGATGAAGCCACTAGTCCATGTGTGCAAAGTCGTCTCTATTTACGTCCTCATGAGCTAAAACAAGGGCACAAAACAGGAATAATTTTTGAAGGTTTTAAAGGTATTTACTTGGAGTGGCGGTTAAATACCACATATAGGTAGGTATGGTAGACACATTTGGTTTTTGGGAGTTGGATGCACGAGTAGAGCTTATACTCAGTACAGGTGAAGGCTAGAAATAGACGGGGAGCGACAATCAAGAGAGAAACAACTGTCATAATCATGTTTGCGACAAAATAAAATTAACAGGGGCATAAAAGTGATACAAATACTCTAAGGAAAAATAAATCATCGGGGCTTAATTGAATTTTTGTTTTCAGTCTTATGCATGCGTGAGCATGTGCCAAGTCGATTCAAGCGAAACAATCAGAGGGGGATACCACAATGTCATACCCTTCTATGAATAAAATAGTGCAAGCAAACATTTATAGGACATGCTATCTAATATTAATAAGTTGGAACTAAACATGTGAGAGCACGAACTACTAAACATCAATTAAATAACATACACCTTACACTAACAAACTAAGCATGTCCACATGAATGAGTATATGTACAAAAATAAAACAAATAGAGTTCATACCAGCCTCTCACCACAACTTGAATTGTCGTAAATCGTCATTATTGCTCTTCACTCATGTGGATTGAATAATATAGAATGATAACCAAGATCCAATGGAGACACGGAAGACCGATGAACTCCCGCAACAAACTTTACAAAACCAAAGAAGAACAACAAATATTTTTGGGTTTTCGAATTAAAAACAAGAACAGAAGGAAACAAGCAAACAAAGCAAAATATTTTTGGATTTTTGAATATTAAACCGAAACGAGAAACCAACAAAAGAAACTAAAGAAGAAAATAAAGAGAAATAACAGATTTCTTTTTGTCTTTTTGTACTTTGGAAAGCAAGAACAAAACAATAAAAACAAAAAGAAGCGAAAGAAACGAAAACATGGATATACAAGGGACCGACAGAAATATGATATATAGATGAGTATGATGTTGGTATACCTGCCCCCAAGTTTAGGCATTTGTCCTGAGTGGAGATAAATCATGGCGTGGGAAGTATCCCCACTGTGGTGGGTCGTCCATAGCATGGTCGTACTCGGGCGCCCATGAAGAAGATGAAGCAGCAGGCGCATAATCATAACTGGGTTGCTCGTATGGAAACCCCGCAGTGTTGGAGGGCTAGACGAAATCACTATCGCCCCCCTCTGGCCCTCTCCTGCATCCTTTACATGCTGGGGGTGCTGCTCAGTGTATGCATCTAGCTCACTCTCCAAAAGTGACATCCTTGCCTTCCATTAAGGTTAAACAAAAGAGGTGCAGGCAAAAGTACTAATCTATCAGATTTAGTCACTCTCCACCTAGATTGTTTGGAGAAAGTTATTCCATAAGATAAATTGTTCAGGTTAGTGATGACCTACAAGTATAGGGGGTGTATCTTAGTACTTTCGATAAATAAGAGTGTTGAACCCAACGAGGAGCATAAGGTGTTGACAAGCAGGTTGGATAGAGGATTCACTCTAAACACTAGCAAACGTGTTTTTGGAGATTTTTGATATAGCAGATAAATGAAGTGCGAGTAAATAAAGTGCAGTAAATAATATTGCAGCGAGCGTCCCAATCCTTTTTAGAGCAAAGGACAAACCGGTTGTGTTTCTTATGATTACCAATCGTTCTCGAGGACACATGGGAATTTAGTCAAGTGCTTTCGCTTCGTTACAGTTGATTAATATCCATTGGTTCGTGAAGTGTTGTGTGGGTGAACCTATGCTAATGCACCACCCAACTAGGAGTAATACATACTTGTGATTATATCCCTCATAAGCATCCGCAAATACAAGAAAGTAATTAAGATAAATCTAACCACAACCTTAAAACTCTGGGATTCTACGCTCCCTCGTGCATTGATTTCCTAGCGGGGGTCTAGGTTTCTGTCACTCCGGCAACCCCACAATTAGTAGTCAAATACACAATGCATCCTCCTAGGCCCATAAAGGTGAAGTATCATGTAGTCGACGTTCACATGACACCAGTAGAAGAATAGCACCACAACTTAAATACCGAACCACAAGATATTACTTCAACATAACTTCACTACTAACATCATGAATTCTCCCATGTCCTCAAGAACTAAACGGACTACTCACAAGACATCATATGGATCATAATCAGAGGTGATATAATGGATAATAACAATCTGGTCATAAAGTGCTAACACCGATAAATCTCACAAGCATCAACTACTAACAAGTAATCCACACCGGGAGAGAGATCTAATGTAAAACAACGATAGAGGACCCTAATTGTTACAGCGGGATGACGGTGAATGATGAGGGTGATGGTGCTAGTGGTGATGATGATGACGATGACGATCTTGATGATGCCCGGAGCGATGACGGTGATGATGGCGATGATTTCCCCGGCAGATTTCTCCCTGCCGGAGAGCTTTTCTCTCTCTGGTGTTTTCCGCCCCGAGGCGGCGGAGGAATAATTCTTCGATGATTGTCTGGGGCATAGGTTTTCCTGGGGGTCAAGTACGCGAAAGGGGTCGACCAGAGGTGGGCCAGGGTGGCCACACCACCTGGCAATGTTCAATATATCGCTTATCGGAAACTTATCGGTTGACCCCCGATAAGTGGTAAATCGGCCAATTTATCGGAATATCGGCCTAAATATCGGAATATCGGCCGAGATATCGGAATATCGTCTGAAATATCGGCCCATTTATCTTATCGGCCAGACACCGATAAGCGATAAATCGGCCGATTTATCGGAATATCGGCCGATATTTTGAACAGAGCCACCTGGCGGCGCGGCCAGGGGGCACGCCACCTCATGGTGTGGTCCCCTGGTGGCCCTCCTCTGGCCCCCTTATGGCTGGCCTCCTCCTACAAACTTCTAAGACATCTCCGGTGTCCCCCCCTCTTCTTCTGAACTTCTGAAATAGGGTATCTCGATGGTGCTTTTTTTCCATCAGATTTCTAGTCCCGGTGTTTATTCTCCAAAAATTATGAAACATGCAAAATAAGATAAAATAACATAAGTGATGCATCATAACATGAAATATATCGATGAATAACAGAAAATAACTATATAAAACAGTGATGCAAAATGGACGTATCAACTCCCCCCCAAACTTAGACCTTGCTTGTCCCCAAGCGAAACTGAACTCAGTAAACATGACCACAGGTTTACGGAGTGAGGTGTCGATAAATAAAATATGGACAAGAGGCATCACATCTAACAAAGAACAAATCATTTTAGACAGCAACTTCCTCTCATATAATCAAACTTGAAACAAGCAGAGGAACAATAAAGGTGCAAAAAGTAAATCAAAATTGGTAAAGGCAAACTTCGTTATTGGTCAGAGAACAATTAACAGTGTACTCATCTTTCGATCAGAGTCTTTATACTAGATGATACGGATCAACGTGATCCGAGAGGGGTTTTGGCCCAATCTTTCACGGCGATTCGTAAAACAGCAACGTTGAATTGAACAAGATCAACTCCACGCACGCGCACAAACAGATCAACAAGATCCGCAATCAAAACCAGCATAAATACGCAAACGGCGTCCCATCGTGGGAGGAGCCTCACGATAACTTTACTCGTAAAATTCTTGTCTCCCCTAAAAACCTAGGCGTCACTCCTTTATATAGGAGGCCACAAAGGGCTCGGTTGGACAGGCCCAAACCGAACACACAACTGACTCGAACCTAACACACGCGATACAAACCGGCCTATTAAAAGGCTCGGCCAAATAATAAGGCACGCAGGCCTCTAATAAAACGTGTACATACTTAGACGAATGTCATCTAATCGTTGGTCATCCTGTATGCAACACGCTGCACCACCCAACACTAACAATGTTTGGCCTCACGCCGTGGACCAAACTGGAACATCAACGGTGGTGTCCTGAAGTTGGGTTTCACCTCATCTAGCGGTGGGATTGCAAATCTGAAAGCTCCAACTGTCAACATAGATGGCGGTGGTGGCGCAATGATAGGAGTAGGTATCCTCCCCGCATCATCCCCCCCAACTTGAAGAGAAACCGTCCTCGGTTTCAGCTTGACACTTGGAACCTTTGTCTTCATAGCAACGACGTCCACCTTGATATCCTTGTCAACCATTGGCTGCAGAACATGACGCTTCCCTTTATGCCACAAGGAATATACATTGGAACGCCCCTCATGCGTGGAACGCCGATCAAACTGCCACGGTCGGCCTAGTAGCACGTGACATGCATCCATAGGCAACACATCACAGACCACTGTGTCCTCATACGTACCTATAGAAAATTTCAGGCGCGCCTTATGTGTGACCTTCAGCTTGCCTGAATTATACAACCACTCAATGCAATGTGGCTGCGGGTGCTTCCATGTAGGCAATGAAAGAGAATCCACCAAGCTCTTGCTAATAATATTGGTGTAACTGCCACTATCAATAATCAGCTTGCAAGCGGAATCCTTGACTGTGCATTGGGTCTGAAAAATATCCCAGCGCTGCCCTTGTCCTTCTATGCGATCTTCCGGTACACGTTGCACCATCAGATTTTTACACTTTGCAGCAAGTTCATACCCATCTACATTCACTGCGTCAGTTGCGTCAACCTCATCACTAGACGACTCTGCTGATTTTTCCTCGTCACTTGCAGAAACATAGCCATCTTGTGTGAGCATAACCCTTTTTGCATTAGGGCAATCACGCCTCATGTGTCCTCGACCGCCACAAGTAAAACACTCAATGTGTGCGGTGGACTGCGTACTAGCTGCAGCTTTGGACACTCCAGATTTTGGCGCCTCAAGAGAAATATTATTAGAGCGTGTAGAAGGTGCCGGCTTAGCGCTAGAACCAGCAGCCCCGCCATTAGAATGACGCCATGTATGTATAGGGGCTGTAGCTTGACGCCGTTTGAGCTGTTGCTCCGCACGCTCAGCTTGGTGCACAAGATCCTGAAGATTATAGTAGATGACCATCTCCACACGATCTTGCACCTCAATATTCAGACCATTAAAGAACCGAGACATCGTGGCCTCCGGGTCTTCCGTTGTTCCTGTGCGTATCATCAACAACTCCATCTCTTTATAATACTCATCCACAGATTTAATACCTTGAGTAAGCTGCTGCAGTTTATTGTACATCTCGCGCTTATAATGCTCAGGAACAAAACGACGCCGCATGAGTTCTTTCATACCTCTCCATGACGTCGGCCGGTTGGGCATACGCAAAATTTGGCTCCACCAAATCAGTACATAACCGGAGAACTCAATAGCTGCAAGTTGAAGTTTCTTCTCCTCGGTGTAATGGTGAGCTGCAAAAATATGATTCACGCGCATCTCCCACTCCAAATAATCCTCGGGACTACCCGCTCCGGAAAAATGCGGTATGGAAATTTTAACACGTCCAATACCATCATCCAAAGGAACACGTGCAGCCTGACCAATACGAACAGCGGCAACAGGACGAGTGTCAAAGGTGCGTTGTTGGGGAGCATATCCAGCATCGTCCTCCAAATCAGCATCACCACCTCCATGCGCTCGTGCCATGGGATGGCGAAAACGACCGTCGGCATGTCCGTCTCGATGTGGTAGCGCATCTTGTAAGGTAGCAGCGGGAGGGGGCTCCACTCGCGCACGTGGATTAAGAGTATCCGCCAATGCATCAAGACGAGTATTGAGTGCCGCAAATTGGCTATTTAGTCTCTCCTCCAAAGCATCCGTACAGTCCTTGATATATACACAAGTTTTGTCAAATCCATCGCGAACATTGGGAGCAAGATCATCAGCATAAACAGGAATAGCAATCTCCTTTTTCTTAGGTTCGGCGGTAGCAGCGGCAACAGAATTTTCACCAATCAATGAGTTCACCATCGCGGACGAAAAAATATTGAGCAGATTGCGTTGTCGCAGTAGACACCCTCGGTAGAGCTTCAATCAGCGGTAGTAGTACACAACACGAACAACAACCAGCAGAGACCTCGCTGTTCACAACGTGTAGAGTGCCCTCTATAGGGAGCGATCAGCCAGCTTATTGTTTTGAGATCGATTGGCACCTCCGCAAGGTAGCAAAGCTGGACTCTTGGAAGCGGACAACAGGACACGATAGGAAAATAAAGCCTCGATGGATAATTCCAGGAGGACTCCAATCAGTCACGATCAAGAAACTCACGTGGAGAATAATCCACAAACTTTGTACGTACAAGGAATTAAAGATCCGTTTGCTTTCTTCAACGTTGACAATACCAATTTCTATGGCCCAAACCACCTCGATCTGACCAACGAGCAAGGCAGAATTATTTTTTCCTTTGTGGATTCTTCCGATCAGACTAGCACTTGACTACACCGAGCAATTTCCGAGCCAACACGGGACAAGAACCAACAAGTAGTCGTGGCGGCGGCAAAAACTCCAAACGCCTCCACAAGAAATAACTGGCGTCTTGCCGGATGCATCCAGCAGCAATACTCCCAATAGCGGATCGAGAGAAGCCGATAAAACTCAGCCAAAATCACCGTGAGAAACCCGACGAATCTGATACCAAGATGATACGGATCAACGTGATCCGAGAGGGGTTTTGGCCCAATCTTTCACGGCGATTCGTAAAACAGCAACGTTGAATTGAACAAGATCAACTCCACGCACGCGCACAAACAGATCAACAAGATCCGCAATCAAAACCAGCATAAATACGCAAACGGCGTCCCATCGTGGGAGGAGCCTCACGATAACTTTACTCGTAAAATTCTTGTCTCCCCTAAAAACCTAGGCGTCACTCCTTTATATAGGAGGCCACAAAGGGCTCGGTTGGACAGGCCCAAACCGAACACACAACTGACTCGAACCTAACACACGCGATACAAACCGGCCTATTAAAAGGCTCGGCCAAATAATAAGGCACGCATGCCTCTAATAAAACGTGTACATACTTAGACGAATGTCATCTAATCGTTGGTCATCCTGTATGCAACACGCTGCACCACCCAACACTAACAATGTTTGGCCTCACGCCGTGGACCAAACTGGAACATCAACGGTGGTGTCCTGAAGTTGGGTTTCACCTCATCTAGCGGTGGGATTGCAAATCTGAAAGCTCCAACTGTCAACATAGATGGCGGTGGTGGCGCAATGATAGGAGTAGGTATCCTCCCCGCATCACTAGAGCTTATATTGCAGAGTTTATCATGCTCAATTATAACAGTCTCTTTGCAGACATTGGTAACTTTCAAAGTGGTATTCAAATAGATAAAAGTATTTGCAGAAACAAGGAACAATAAAGATTATGATTGAGTAAATCAACATATAGTTGGATGAATCACAACAACTCAAATGCTTGCTTAAGACAGAAATAAGTAGGTTTACTAACTCAACATAAAGGTAAAAGATAGGCCCTTCGCAGAGGGAATCATGGATCACTCATGTGCTAGAGTTTTTATTTTCTAAAAACAGAGGTATAAAATGGTTGACACTCCTCCAAAACTTTCTTACACAAACCATGGCTAACTGAATCCTCGGGTGCCTGCCAACAATCACAAACCATGGAGGAGTGTCTAATTTTGAGAGGTGTATGTTTATGTTAACGAATGGCAGACAGAAAATGCAGTACGTCACAATCCAAGTAGACTTCACAAGAGAGGCTCCCATAGAAGGACGCAACTGGTATAGAAGGCCATCCCTCTTTCTCTTTTATTTACACAATTATTCTTTGACTGATAAATCAGGGGCAAAAACAGTGAAGAGAATTTGTATTATTATTTGGGGATGGGAACCTCGCTGCCAGCTCTTTTAGCATTTGGATAAGCGGATGAAGCCACTAGTCCACGCTATGAAATCCAATCAACAAGTGAGATAAATATTCTCTATTTGCGTCCCCATGAGCTAGAAAAGGAGCAAAAAACAGGTGTAATTTTGAAGTTTTAAAGGTAGCACACAAGCAATTTACTTGGAGTGGCGGTGAAATACCACATATAGGTAGGTATGGCGGACACAATGGCAAGGTTTTGGGCTCAAGGTTTGGATGCACGAGAAGCATTCCCTCTCAGTACAGGTTTTTGGCTAGCAAGTTTGGGTAGCAAGCATAAGAATTGAAGTAAAACAAACAAAAACATGTATGATAAAGCCAATCATGCAATCTTCCTTGAAGGTGCAAGCAAACTTATTTTAGAATACTAAGCTTATGAGCTAACAAGAAAGAAAGATCATGAAATAATATATCTACATGCAACTCCCCTCTTTTCTACTTAAGTCTCAACAAATTGTTGCTACTAGCCAATGCTAAGTTTGCCAAAACCAACTATATTAACTTGAAGCTCCAAAATTGATACCAATACTAACAACAAGATCAATCACATAACAAAAATTTGCAAACTAAAATAAATAGGACAAGTAGATGATGAAACTTCTCATTAATATTTCATTTCGGCAACTCAAACCAAGGGATGCAATGATAACCAACTAAGGAGTGACACTTCCATACTGCAAACCATACTATATGATATTTTCTCTACTCACGATATGACTCTACTAAAAGGTAAAAAGGGTGAAAGATAAAGGTGATACCGCAGCACCCCCAAAGCTTGGAACAAGCCAAGGGGATGCCAATACAAATGACGAATCAATTCTTCGGTGGTGGTCGTGATACACTCTTCTCGAGCAAGGCATGGAAACATTGCATCATCTCACGAAACCTGTTGTTTTCCTCTTGAAGAATCTCTACCTTCGTCCTTAAAGATCGATAACATTCACAAAACTCATATGCAACCCGAAGAGCTTCCTCTACTCGAGGGACGGGACCGAGGCCCGAAACTGATGGTCTTGGTCCCTACACGCGACAAGAATAAACACTGCTTGATGACATCCTTTTTGCTTCTCTCTTGACGCCCTGATCCATGTTCTTGCGCTTGGAACCTTGGAGATCATCTTCCATTGGCTCCTTCCCCTTGTTGTTGTTAGCGGAGGCTATTGTTCTTCTAAAACTGAAAACAAATCCTGGCAGAAACAGCTCGAAACAGAAACACGACGAGAAAACGATATACGGACCTCGGGGGATCCGGGGGTTATATAGCAAAAATATGAGTAACGAAAGGAAAGTCCAGGTCGAAAACGAGTCGGAGAGGGGCTCCGAGGCGTCCACACCACAGGGTGGCGCGGCCAAGGGTGGGCCCGCGCCCCCAGGTGGTGTGGTGCCTCCGGGCACCTCCTCCTACTCTTCTTCGGGTCGGTATTTTTTATATTTTCCAAAAACCAATAATTTATAACTTGGAGAGTAATCCGTGAACTTTTTCTTAACAGAATTGTTACCTATTCCAAAACAGACTCTGCAGATTCTAGAATCTTCCCTCTAATGGACTTCTCCGGAGTCAATACTTGAATAACATCAACATCTTCATCATAGGAATCCCCAGGAATATAATGTTTGAGTCTTTGCCCATTTACCACTTGTGTAGTGTTATCTTCAAGGGAAGCAACTTTGATTGCACCCGAACTATACACTTCTTCAATAATATAAGGTCCTTCCCATCTGGAGAGTAATTTTCCTGCAAAAAAATTGAAACGAGACCGATACAATAGAACTTTCTCACCAACATGAAACTCTCTTTTAAAGATTCTATTATCATTCCATTGTTTAACTTTCTCTTTAAAGAGATTGGCATTTTCATAAGCTTCACATGTCCATTCATCTAGATGATTCAAATCAAGCATTTTTTTCTTACTGATGACTCCCAAGTGCAGGAGATCAATTGTAGTACCTTTCGATAAGTATTTGAGTGTCGAACCCACGAGGAGCTGAAGGTAAGCTATCTATTCTCTAAAGACCTATAACCCTCTTATATGGCTGTTTATGCAAAGCAATAAGTTTGACTAAAAGGAACTAACTAATTAAAAGCAAGTGACGTGGAGTGTGGTTTGTCTAGTAACTAGTGAAGCAAGTTTAAAATGCAAGTAATCCTAAAGCAAGTTTCTAAAGAAAGTTTCTAAGCAAGTTTCACAATTAGCAAGCAGCAAATATCTCAAGTATCTCAAGGGAGCAAGTGTTCTAGCAATAGGTGTTTCGTTCGTGTGGTTGTCACAATTAGTGAAGCACATGTTTTAGTCTTAGTTGTTTCTTCTAGGAAGGAGCCATGAATAGGTATAGTCAAGTAAATGATCTACAACCCCTTATGATGGATCATGTGGCCAAGTAAATGACTGCACAAGATTGATTAAGACATAAAGTCCCACCATAGCTTTACGTTCTAAGGTCCCCTATATATATCCCCCAATAACTTAACTTTGTGGCTCGGTCTCAGGTTACTGTCACTCCCAAGTCACCACCACTCCATTATGCTACCGGTGATCACCTTACATGCATTCCCCAACATATGCGTGCACTCATATATTGTACATAAAGACAATCATAGAGGATAACAAACTTGTATGCAACCAATCAACGAACTATTTCACCATTGCCAAGAACAATTCACTACTCAAACATAGACGGGGAGACACAATACATCAAGGGAATATAGTATTGCATCATACATCGTGTTTGCCAAGAGATTACAGTGGAGAGATGGAGCTGATCTTTATGTAGATGTTGATGATGAACACGCCGGAGGGGGGGTGGAGCCCTATGGGGGTGATGCCAGCGGCGTTTCCCCCCTCCGATCTTCTCCGGCGGCAACCTTCTGTCTCTCTATTTCGTGGTTTCGTCTCTCGGCGCCGCCTCCTCCTCGAAAAGGCCAGGGGACCCTTTATATAGTCGTTTTTAGGTCACGAGACACTCGGGAGAAGAAAGATCGACGGCGTCGGAGCCACGGGGGCAAAAAGGGGGCCTCTCACGCGGCCAAGGAATTTGGCCGCGTGGAGGGTCCTCTTTTCCACCTGGTTGGCCTTTTAGCCCTCTACTTTGTCCCATGGTCTTCGTCTCAAAAATTCTGAACCGTGCTCTTTGGCCTTTCCCTTTTTGGAGTCCCGAAGCTCCCGGAAAGTCTGAAACACTAAAAAGTACGTTTTCTGGAAAAACAGGGTTAGAACCAAAAGAAGGGGGATTGTTTAGAAAATCCCCCAAATCATTATAAAACATGAATATAAGTTGCTAATATGTAGGAAAAACAATTAATAACATGCAAAGTTCATGTATGCATTTTACATGCATCACTTACCAGCAAGTTTAAAATCTTTATTAAGTTCTTTCACTGCACAATAAGCTTTGTGTTCTAATTCTAATGGCAAGTGACAAGCTTTTCCATATAACATTTTATAGGGAGACATACCGATAGGATTTTTATAAGCAGTTCTATAAGCCCATAAAGCATCATTCAACTTATCTGACCAATTCTTCCTAGATTTATTAATATTCTTTTGCAAGATATATTTAATTTCTCTGTTTGATAATTCTACTTTCCCACTTGTTTGAGGATGATAAGCTGAGGAAATTCCATGATTAACATCATATTTAGCGAGGGTCTTTCTAAAACCACCATGAATAAAATGAGAACCTCCATCAGTCATAAGATATCTAGGCACACCAAACCTAGGGAAAATAACATCTTTTAGCATTTTTAAAGAGGTCTCGCCATCAGCACTTTTTGTAGGTATAGCTTCTACCTACTTAGTAACATAATCAACAGCAACAAGAATGTGAGTATAACCATTTGAAGGAGGAAAAGGACCCATAAAGTCAAATCCCCAACAATCAAAAGGTTCAATAACAAGAGAATAACTCATAGGCATTTCATTACATCTAGAAATATTTCCTACTCTTTGACATTCATCACAAGATAAAAAAAAATTACATGCATCTTTAAAGAGAGTAGGCCAATAGAAACCTGATTGTAGAACCTTCTGTGCGGTTCTATCTCCACCGTGATGTCCTCCATAAGCACTACCATGGCACTTCTTCAATATTTCATGTTGTTCATGATCTGGAACACATCTTCTCATAATACCATCTACTCCTTCTTTATATAAATGTGGGTCATCCCAAAAATAATGCCTCAAATCATAGAAGATTTTTCTTGTTTGTTGAGCTGTAAATGTTGGAGGCAAATACTTTGAAACAATAAAGTTAGCATAATCAGCATACCATGGACTATCTTGGGATTTTACCTTTATTGCAGCCAACTGTTCATTTGGAAAACTATCATTAACATGAATAGGGTCAAAAGTAATGTTTTCCAATCTAGACAAGTTATCGGCAACAAGATTTTCAGCACCCTTCCTATCCACAATATGCAAATCAAACTCGTGTAAAAGCAACGCCCATCTAATAAGCCTAGGCTTAGCATCTTTCTTTTCCATAAGGTATCTAATAGCAGCATGATCAGTATGAATAGTAACCTTTGAATCAACAATATAAGGCCTAAACTTATCACATGCAAGAACTACAGCTAAGAATTCTTTTTCAGTGGTAGCATAATTCTTTTGAGCAACATCAAGAGTCTTACTAGCATAATGAATAACATTCAACTTCTTATCTACGCGCTGTCAAGAACAACACCTACAAAAAAATCACTAGCATCAGACATAATTTCAAAAGGTAAATTCCAATCAGGTGGTTGAACGATAGAAGAACTAGTTAAAGCCTTCTTTAAAGTTTCAAAAGCTTCCTTACAGTCATAATAAAAAACAAATGGTACATCTTTTTGAAGAAGATTAGTAAGAGGTTTTGATATTTTGGAGAAATTTTTAATAAACCTCCTGTAAAAACCAGCATGACCAAGAACACTACGAATACCTTTAACATCCCTAGGATAGGGAATTTTCTCTATGGCTTCCACTTTAGCTCTATCAACTTCAATACCTCTTTCAGAAATTTTATGTCCAAGAACAATTCCTTCATTTACAATAAAGTGGCATTTCTCCCAATTAATAACAAGATTAGTTTCCTCATATCTCTGCAAAACTTTATCAAGGTTTTGCAAACAATTATCAAAATAATTTCCATAGACGGAGAAATCGTCCATGAATACTTCCACAATCTCTTCACAAAAACCATGAAAAATAGCAGACATGCATCTTTGAAACGTAGCAGGAGCATTATACAAACCAAAAGGCATACGTCTATAAGCATAGGTACCATAAGGACAAGTAAATGTTGTTTTCTCTTGATCTTGCTTCCTAACAGTAATTTGAGAAAACCCAGAATAACCATCAAGAAAGCAAAAATGAGTTTTCTTAGACAACCTCTCTAACATTTCATCAATAAATGGTAAAGGATAATGATCTTTCTTAGTAACTTTATTAACCTTTCTAAAATCAATACACATTATATAACCAACTACTACCCTTTGTGGAATGAGCTCATTGTTTTCATTAGGCACAACAGTCATTCCTCCCTTCTTAGGGACACAACGCACACGGCTCACCCATCTACTATCAGCAATAGGAAAAATAATACTAGCATCAAGGAGTTTTAATACCTCATTTGTTACCACTTCCTTCATCTTAGGAATTAAACGGTGTTGATGTTCAACTACTGGCTTTACATCAGGTTCAATATTAATAGCATACTGACATATAGTAGGAGAAATCCCCTTCAAATGATCAAGAGTATATCCAATAACTCCACGATGTTTCTTCAGAATTCCCAATAATCTTTCCTCTTCTTCACCTGAAAGTTTAGCACTAATAATAACAAGATATATTCTCTTATCATGAATATAAGCATATTTAAGATCATCATGCAAAGGTTTTAAATCAAAAACAAGATCCTCCTTGGGTGGTAATGTGGTACCCAAGTCTTCCACAGGTAAATTATGTTTCAGTATCACTGGTTGACAAAGAAGAATATCGTCAATCTCATTTCTCTCTTCCATAAAGACATCACTCTCATGGTCCTCCATATATTGCTGCAAAGCATTGTTAGGAGCAAGAGCAATAGAAGCAAGTTGTTCAACTTTAAAATTATCATCAGGCAATTTAGATTCATAAGGTGCTCTAGCAAATTTGGAGAAATTGAACTCATAAGATTTTCCATCAAATTTAGTCAAAATCTTCTCTCTCTTACAATCTATAATAGCACCACAAATATTCAAGAAAATTCTGCCAAAAATAATAGGACAAGTCTTACTAGCAGCCTTACCAAGTACTAGAAAATCAGTGGGATATTTAGTCTTTCCACATAAAACTTTCACATCTCTAACAATACCAATTGGAAAAACAGTTTCTCTATTAGCAAGTTGAATAACCACATCAATATCCTCAAGCTCACAAGAACCAATTTCATGCATAATTTCTCTATAAAGCTCACAAGGTATAGCACTAGAACTAGCACCAATATCACACAAACCATAATAGAAATGATCACCAATCTTAACAGAAAGCACAGGAACACTAGTTTTCTTAGGTCTACGAGGATGGGAAACAACGTGTTCATCCTCAACATTTCCATAAACAAGATCTTTCATTATTGCTACAGCAGGTTCAACAGTTATTTGTTCATCAGGCTCAATAGATTTCTTATTACTCTTATTAACCACACTAGCCACCATAGAGTGTTCTTTCACCTTAGCAGGGAAAGGCATTTTTTCAACATAAGGCTCGGGAACAGCAGGATTAGCATCATGCACTTCTATATTACTAGCAGGAACAATATCTTTATAACGTGCATGATACTTGTCATAATCTCTTTTAGGAATATCAAGATAGGAGGCAAAAGCTTTAAGACAGTTTGCAAAGATTTGAGAATCAAGACCACAAACAGAGCTAACATTATAGAAATCATTGGTTCCCATAAAAGATTTAATGCATCCATAATCATAATTTATACCTAACTTTCTGCCTTTGTCATTCTCCCATCCTTCATTGTTTTCTTGAATACGGTTGATACGTCATAAATGTATCCTTAATTTCTAATGTTCCATGTTGTTTTCTTATTGTTTCCCACATGTTTGCTATACACTTATGCCATTTTTATCGATTTTTCGGACTAACCTATTGACAAGATGCCATAGATCCAGTTCCCTGTTTTCTGATGTTTTTAGTTTCAGAAAATTTGTTCCGGAAATATTGTCGGAATTGGAAAATTCGAATCCCGGAAGTCTTAGAATTCTCGAAGGTTCCACGAAGCCCCGAAGAGACCCGGAGGGGGGCCTCAGGGGGCCCACACCATAGGGCGGTGCCACCCTGGCCGCGCCATGGGGTGGTGTGGGACCCCGGGCCTCCACCGCCTTTGCTCTTTTGCCTATTTATACCCCCAGAGACGTAAACCCTAAAGATATACCACTTCGTCCCAAAAAAACAACCGAGGCCGCCTCATCGTCATCCCGAGATTGGGAGGGTTCTGGAACTCTCCCCGGCAACCTGCCGGGAGGGTAATTCATCATCGGAGGGGTCTACACCACCATGCCCTCCTCCGAAGTGATGCGTGAGTAGTTCATCCCTGGACTACGGGTCCATAGAAGTAGCTAGATGGTTGTTCTCCCCACTTTGTACCTCATGATTAGATCTTGTGAGCTGTCTAACATGATCAAGATCATCTTTACGTAATGCTACATGTTGTGTTTGTTGGGATCTGATGAATGTTGAATGCTATGTCTTCTGAGTATCAATCTATGATGTTATCTTTATGCATATGTTATTTATGGTCTTGCATGCTCTCCGTGATTAGTAGATTCTCTCGAAAAGTAGATGCTAGTAACTCCAAGAGGGAGTATTTATGTTCAATAGTGGGTTCAGGCCTCCTTTGCATATGTGATCAAGTGACAGAAACATGACGGATGGAGGATGTGTTGTTGCCATTAGGGAGAAAACAACAGTGTTTACCTAGTTTACATTACACACTTTGCTTACGGCGATAATCTATTGCTAGCGACTTAATACCCAACGTTTGTTCGGATGATATTCGGAGGGTGGATTATTAGACATAGATGCAGTTGGATGACGGTCTATGTATTTTGTTGTAATGCCCACATGAATCACATAGTAATCCTTATGTCTTGCATATGCACTACGGTGCAACCTTCATTTCTGTCAATTGCCCAGCTGTAATTTGTTCACCACGCATGTTAATTATCTTTCACGGAGAGAAACCACAAGTGAATTGTGGATCCCGGTCCTTTTTCCTCATACTGATAAAACACCTACTGCTTTCATACTGATATTACTGCTTTCATACTGTTTTCCTACTATTTTCCACACCATACGTTTAACATCTTTGTGTTCAGCAAACCGGTGAGATTGACAACCTCACTGCTTCGTTGGGACAAACTGATTTGATTGTGTTGTGTAGGTTCCACGTTGCTTCTGAACCGGTAGCGCGCCCTGCCATCTCAGTTTCTTCAATCTTCTGAAGTTACTCCTTCCTCCTACTGGTCGATTAAACCTTGGTTTCTTACTGAGGGAAAACTGTTGTTGTGCTCATCATACCTTCCTCTTGGGGTCTCCCAACGAGTGCAAGACTGTGATGACCCAGCACACCACTGCATGTGTAGTGCAAGTCGGTGACATAATACTCACAGAAGGACTTATCCGTGAATATTACATCTCTCGGAGTGGTACAACAGAAACACAGCGGGTCCAAGCAAAGCTATAGAATACAAACTTCATTACAAGATCTGGAGAGTCTCTTTGATGAATCAAGAAGATCTCCTGCAAATGAAACATCAGAAGAAGCAATGTGAAGCTCCCAGCTGGAGAATAACTCTAGCTCAGAACTAAATCACTAAGGCTGATGTCAGCCCTAATCTATGGCTTGTAACAGCTAAGACCGAGATGTTCTCCACCTGCACTCTGGTAGCTTCTCCTCCACCAGCGTTGTTGATGACGATGCTTTACCGACTAGGTAACATATCAGTCCACCTAGCTTCATGAGGTAGCAATGGCTTCTCGATGACGACTTTCATAAGGCTTCATCTCTAAGCAGGGGTCAAACGGGAACGAATGAGTAACGAGCGTTACTCAGCAAGTTCATGGTATATAGTGGGTAGTTTGATGCACTAACTGCAGCTTCAGACTCAAAAGAGTCATAAGCTAATGCAAGGTTTTTGTAAATCTTTCTTCAAGAGGTTTCTTTTAATTATGAAAACTATGCCCGCCAGACCATCACAGGACTAGAACTTCATGGAGTTGCCTTTCCTATAGCGTTCGCAGTTCCTTCCCGGAACAGGGGGTAACATGCCACATCCGTTTACACTCTGCAGAGGTGCGTTACTTTACCCATGGGCGACCAAGACCATGTTGCACAACCAGGTGTACATTCATATCCACTCCCACTCAGGTGTGGGGCCCGGTTATTGGTCCAAGCCAAACTGTGCTTCTCCGCACAACGCATGCCCACCCATTTCTGCCAGCAGGTTGAACCCATGATTCCACCCCTCACGATGGATATCTAGGCGCCCCTGGCAGACCATCATAGACCCCAGAGTCCGTGGGAATTAAGGGATCCCACCCATGTGCATGTAGTCTCGCAAGACCTACAGCGTACGTCTCTGGCAGCCCCTTGACATGCGAACGGGAGAAGATCACAGCTGACTTACTCCCCCAATAGAAGACCCATGGTCAACGCGGTATTTATGGCGCACCGAGTTTTGACGGCATTTGTGATTAATTCCTAGGTAATACTTTCCCATGCAGATGGAACCTTCCTTTGACCTATTCATCTTACCATGGTTCCATCCGCCCACCAAACAAAACACTACCACTCGGGTAGTCATTCAATTAGTCATATTATTATAAAAATAGGATCATGCATTCTTTTGAGGGTAGGTGATAATACGATAGGGTTTTTCAAATAGTTCATTATGAAATACTGCAAAGGATATGAGCAAGTGATGAACTTTCCTGAGATTGAAATAACCATAATAATCAATGTCTTCGGGGTTCGAGGGGTGCGTAGAGAAATCCCGACATCTGAAAGATAGCAAAGTAGTCCCGATAAGGACTACAGAAAACACTGGCAAGGATGGTACATGCATAGTAATGAGATGCATCGCAAAATACCTTGAAAATACCCCAGCTTACAAGTGTAAGCTACGTTTGATACGATAACTTAATCACACAGGTTTTAGGTGAAATGTTTCAGTACTTGTGGTGATGTGGTTATTACTTCTTTTAGACTTACATGTGTTTCACTTTTACTTAACAAACAATTGTTATCATGTTTAGGTAGAAGTTTTATCACCTGGTTAGACAATAAGACAATAACACATGGAAATCAACTAATGAAAAGATAGCAGACACATTTTATTTTATGTTCAAAAGTGTAGAGCTAATGACACAAAGTTTATTTGAAAAATGATGAACTAATACAACTAACTCTATCATCACAAATGTGCTAATGACTTGTTATGATAGGCTTAATATGGGTGAAAACATTTGAGGGTTATTAGTAAGGAAGATAATGATGTGGTAGTTATTTTTGGTTATAATGGAATATTATAGAATTCCATTATACCTTTAGAAACAAGTTTATAAGTTAAACAAAATGTTTTGTGTTTGACATATTTGAGTTGAAAATGTTTTTCTCTTTAATTTGGTATATCATTTGAAGTATTCTGAAAATATTTGAGTAAGTTATTAATTTATTAATTTTAAATGTATTAAATGGCTAGGCAAAATATTGCACACAAGAAAACTTGGTAAAATTACTATGAAAACATCATAGATGAGTTGCATTTGTAATTTGGAGCATTTTGGTATATAACTTGTATTTTTCTGATTTTGTAAACTATTTATTATTTTTTTCTATTTTAAATGATTTAATTTTATCAAAGAAAATATTTAATTTTAAACTTTATCAAACATTTTTGAAAAGTTGATAAACATTTAGATTACATTTTTCTGATTAATTTGGTATATTATTTATATTTTTATGATTAATAGAATTAAAGTCATTGATTTATTAAATTTATTTCATTTTCTGCCAATTTTAAATTGTCAGGTGGGGCCCACCTGTTATATTCGGTTTAATTAAAAGAAAAGAAAAGAAAACTTTATGATGTCAGGATAACATCACGATTGCATCAGAGTGGAGGGGATCCTCCCTGTTGAACAGCAATCGCACGATGCGGCCAAAATTAGTTTGATTGGTGCACTCCACAAGCTCTAGGAGGCCAAGGCGATGTGGAGGAGCGGCGCTAGTGAGCAATTGGTCACCGGAGCTGACCGGCGGTGAGCGAAACACGGCGACGGTGGCGGTGACTTGGTGGCAGCGAGCTAGGGTGCACGGTAGAGTGAGACGAGGAAACGAGCGTGCTCACCGGAACACGAGGAGATCGATGGAGAGGTCGAGGAAGCAAGCGGAGCCCGGAATCGACGGGAATCGGCCGCGGTGGTCGGTGGCCGGAGAGAAAGTAATGGAGAATTCCGGCTGTTCCCGGGCCTCCCAGCTTCCGTGCGTTCTCGAGGTAGAAGAAGAGTTCATTGCGCACCTTCCTGTACCACCAATTGCCACGGAGATGGTCGGAGTCGATGACGGCAAGCGAAGGCCGAAGGTTAGGGTTAGGGTTTTGGTCACCTTTTACACACAGAGAGAGAGTGATTGCAAGGGAAGAGGTGAAGTGAAGAGGAGCTTGGTCTCTCCTGGTCCTTATCCACGCAGAAGAGCGGCCGAGAGGAGGTGGCAGCGTCGGGAGCAGCTCGTCCACGTCTCCTCTGCCTTCTGGCAGAGGAAGAAGAAGAAGAAGAATTAAAAGGGACATTTGCAATAACCCCCTGGAATTGTTAGGTTTTGCATAATAGTCCTCATGTTAATAGAATGTGAGAGAAAACACTGTTTTCAGGGCCAAATTTTAAACCTAAAAATTATTAAAAATAACTTTTGAAATCCTTATAAAATTGCCCGGCTCACCATGTTTTTCTTTTTCAATTTTGAGCAAGATTTAAATTTTATACTTAGGGTGCTAGATTAAGTGGTTTTTGTTATTCCTCACCATTTAATTTGTTTAATGGCTTTAAAACTATGTTTAGGCATGATTAATAAGAGTTCACACAACAATCATGTGGATACCAAAGTGGTGTATCATAATTCGACAAATTTGGATACGATCCCTTTTAGAAAGTAATTTGGTAACACTACTTTGTAGTGTTTTTATGTATTATGGAAAAATCACCAAATATGGAATATTCTTCCAAGTCCTACCAAATACTTTGGTTAGTAAATGAACTTGTTTTATTTTGTAAAACTTTGTAATTTTCATAATTTAAACTCTTCACAATTTTGAGTGACATTCACTTAGGAAAGAGTTTGGTAAATTACTTAGTAGTGTTTTTCTTTTATGCATTGTTCACAAAATCACCATGTAGGGAATTTATTCTAGATCATGCCAAATGATTTTAGTGGGAATAGACTTGTTTTCCTTTATGTAGCTTTGTTGTTTTCATAGTACTTGTTTAAATGGAAACATGTGTGGCTTTGGAATCTTGTTGTTTTGTTTCCCACACAGGTTTAAAGTATGGATATTATGCCCTGTTGATTTTATAACATGTATTCAGTTGCAAGATTATGTAGAGATGAATTTTTTTATTATAGTTTTGTCTTATGGATGGGAATGATCTGGAAAACAAGGTGTTAAGCTTGTTACCATTAACCTCCACATATCACAAACATGTGGATGTAATGGCTTGTTATTATAACATACTTGATAATTGTTTCCCTTGAAGTGATTATTATTTGTTCCTCATCAAGGATGAGTCTTGACAAGGTATAGGGTAATAGTTTATCTAATATCACCTAATGTTTCACTGGACAATGTCTTATGCTCCCTTACCGAGGTAGTGTTGCTCCTTGTTGACTTCTGTTGCTTGATGTTCTTCTCTCTAGTTGCTACTAACCTTCAGGTACTGCCTTTGTCACTTGCAAGAAATATCAGCTCTTGGATTCCATCTTCAACTATCTCACCCTTGTGGTGAACACAACCAGTTATCCCAAGCAAAGATTTTACTTAGATGGTTATAATGTGGTTTCTTGTTTCCTTAGTGTTATACTTTATTTTGGTTGTTTGCAAAAGAAATGTGGATTTAGTTTATGAGATCAATTTGCCCTATGTATATAAGAATAATTTGTTAACAAGGTTGCTAGTCTTGCCTCCAAATTACTACTCATATACAATAGGCTGAGATGTACCATGTAATTCAATCTTTTGTTTGTTTGTGTATGACACTCAATTGTTTCAGTATACAAAAGTGATCTGTTAACAAGGTAATTAGTCTTGTTACCAAACTACTTCTATATAACACTAACATTGGAATATCACACTATTTCAAGAGAGTTAATAAGATCAGATCAAGATATAAGAGTTTCCAAGTACTCTTTATAATAGGTTAGAATAGCACTTGTAGAACATCCTAAAGAATCTTCCTGAAGATCTTCTGGTGGTAGTTCCTCTTTTCTTATGGGTGCTTCTCTTGCAAAATGATTCAGAGAAGATTGGAAAACAAGATAATCTAGACAAAGTAGAAAGATCTTGTTTAAGACTTAGTTAAACTTTTATTCTTCTTCAATATACTTGTTATTTTGTTTCCCATAAGATATGTTCTTATATCATACATGATTTATTTCTTAGTTTCCAATTTACTTCCTCTAATAGGGGTTATTACTTGTTGTTATTCCTTAGTTGTATCCAGAGATACCTTAGTTGTTAAATTCTGATGTGTATAGAAATGTGAAATGCTTATGGAGTGATGGCTTAATAGTAAGATGATCCAATGGTTCATTGGTGTGTTGAGATTTCATATGCTCACTTGTATAAGATGAATAAGACAATGAGCATGAGAAGATTATTGGGGTTTAATTATTTAAGTTAGAGTTGGTAGATGTTTTTCTCAGGGTGTCATGTTGTTATTTTATGTTCTTCATTCGTAAACATAATACGGACATAGAGGTTTGGAAAGATCATATGTAATGATCTAGGTGTAAAAGTAGTTTAAGAAGATTTATTTCTTCTTTTAGATACTTCTTTTATGGTTGATGAGATATGTACATATTCGATAAATATGTTAATATAATTATTATATCATTTCCCACTTGTGGGTTTGAGTTAACACTTGTTTGTATCTATTGTGTTCTATTGAACCTTTGTTATTTAGATGTGAAGGTTAACTTAGTAGTTACTAAATAATTTGGAAAGATGTGGTGTGAATGGTTGATAACTTAGAGAGTTATTGTTTGAGAGGACATAACACCTCTGTTGATGAGATGGTTCAATTGTGTATTACTCATTGGAGAAAGTATGATTATCAGTTGTGTGTTTTGGGTACTCACCGCTCTTTGGGTTGTAGATACCTAATGAATTATCCAAAGTAACTTAAAGACTTGTGGTTAAGGTTGTTGAGAGTTTGTGTTGGTCAAAACCAATTTATGGTTTGTGTAACCAAATCATTTGGTTTCTTAAGATACTGGTTATAAAGATCATTCCAAATGTACTCTTAACTAGATGTACTAGACCTATTTCATCATGTCAAGTGAAACTTTGGTCACTTTGACTTGTTTAAACTTTCGCGCCAAAATTTCCCGTACTTTTAGATGCATGCTTTGCAAATGCACATATTATATTTAGATCCTTATAACCTCCCAAACTCTGGGATGTTACAAAGACCTGCGCCATCAAGCTATTTTTCTGGCGCCATTGCCGGGGAGGAAGAGAATTTCTACAAGGGGAGTCTCTCACTTCCAATCTTTTTTTTTGTGCTTAGTTTATTTTATTTTGTCTTGTTTGCTTCTCTTTATCAAACACAAAAAAATTAATTCTTATTCTAGTTGTTATTTTTGCTTTATCATGCTTGTTATCAATGTTTGATGTCTTTGAAACTAGATCTTATAGGCAAGGTGGGTTCACAGATGAACAAAAAAAATATTATAAGGAACATCGCTTCTCACAAAAAGGATTACACTTATGGGAGCAAATTAATAAATTGCATGACTATGCTAAAAACTTGTGCTCGATTTATAATGTTACTTATTGCTTTGATAAATCTTGCTGCTGTAGGAGGTATAAACACCTCCCTTTTCAATGTGAGTATAATGATGATGTTACCATATCTTCTTATTTTAAGGGAAATTATGAATTATATGACGTGGAACAAATTGAAGAATTTATTGCTTGGAAGGGTGCATTCGAAATTTCTTATTTACTTGAAAGTATTGATGATGCACCTTATAAATACGATATTTATGCTATACTTGAATATTTCTTTGATAATTACAAGGATTTTAATTACTACATAATGGAATATCTTAATAAATGCTCTCAACCTAAGGAAGAGACTAATTCCTTGCAGGAACCTATGGTAGAAGAAATTGATGAATCTGGAAGCTCATTGGATGAAAAAGAGGAGGAGAGTGATGATCAAGAGGAGGAAGAATTGAGCTACCCATTTCTACCTTCCAATGATAGTAACTCTTTAACTCATACATTATTTGATGAAATTGATACTTGCTATACTTGTGACCTTGATACTACCATGAATGAAACTTGTCAGAATGATATTTCTACTATTATTTATGATAATCCTGGCTACTTTGATAAATCTTATGATAATGCTCTAGATGATGGTCCTACGTTACTTGATGTTATAAATCATAAGGCTACTAAAAATAGAATTGCTATAATGTGTCCTATACCTTTTATGAGTGATCATTTATATTTTTTTGCTATTGCTAAAAGTGGGAAAAAAGAGGAGCTGATTTTAAATTTTGATCCCACTATTTTTGAGCTTGATATGAATTGTGTGCTTTTAGACCATGCCAAACATGCTTTATGTGATAATTATATTGTTGAGTTTGTTCATGATGCTACTGACAATTATTATGAGAGATGAAAATATGGTTATAAGAATTCTCATGTTACTAAAACACCTCTCTTTTTGTTGAAAGTTTTGAAGTTGCTCTCGTTCTACTTTTCCATGATTTCTAGTTTGAGCTTCTTTAATTTGTTTCTTTGAAAGATTGCTATGCATAGGAAGTGGGTTAGACTTAAATTTGTTTTATACTTGCTTCTTGATGCTATCCTTTTCTTAATTCATATTTCTTATGTGAGCATTTTCTTCACCTGAAAATACTTGATTCCACTTTTCTAAGCCTAGCTAAAAGGCGTTAAAGAAAAGTACTTCTTGGGAGATAACCCATGGTTTTATTTTTGCTTTGTTTTTATCTGTTTTATTTGAGTCAAGGGGTTGTATACTTATGTAGTAACTCCTTTTTATCTTTATTTTCATGTTTTAGTAGTGCCAAGTAAGGTTTCTAACGAGAGTTGGAGTTGGTTTTCGGATTTCTGCGCAGGAAATAGATTTCTGTTGTCCACCGTAAAAAATCATATAAATCATAGAAAAATCAGAATGACCTGACATTTCTCGTTCTTATTCCTCGGCTAATTACGCAACTTGTTCGTTCTTTAAGTTTTTCGATCTGAGCAACGTAAGTGCCTCGAAAAAAAATTGTCTTTACAGACTGTTCTGGTTTTGACAGACTCTATCATTTTTCTTGCATTTGATCTTCTGCGATGTCAAGTGGATTTCTTTGCTTCACGAAACATCAGTGGCTCTAGCTAATGTTTAAAAGTATCAGTAGCACTTGTTCCATACAGAACCCATGGATTTTTATTTGTTGCACTAACCCTCTAATGCGAATTAATGTTTGAGTGTGGTGTGAAGGAAGTTTTCAAGGGTCAAGAGAAGAGGGTGATATATGTGATCAAGAAGAGTGCAAGGTCAAAGCTTGGGGATGCCCCCGTGGTTCATCCAAGCATATTTTTAGAAGACTCAAGCATCTAAGCTTGGGGATGCCCCCGTGGTTCATCCAAGCATATTTTTAGAAGACTCAAGCATCTAAGCTTGGGGATGCCCAAGGCATCCCCTTGTTCATCAACAATCTATCAGGTCACTTCTAGTGAAACTATATTTTTATTCGGTCACATCATATGAAGTTTACTTGGAGCTTATATTTGTTTTTATTTTGTTTTATTTTGTTTTCCTTTGTTTTATTTTGTTTTCCTTGTTGCAATAATATAGTTGGACCCTAGCATTCTTTGTTTGGGAGACATAAACGCTCCGCTTTTTCGTTTGAATACTCGTTATGCTAGTATTCTTAGTTTTTCTTCTAGTTGCTGCAAAAATTCATGTTTAGCTCTCGTTTTCATTGCATCTCTTATTCAGAGCTGTTAGTTTTAGTAGTGTTATGTGAGTACTCTCATGTTTTCTTTCTTTACCATTTAGAGAGTTTTTGTCAAAGCATGTTTTGTATGGTGCTTGTTGGGAAAAAAAACTGCTGCTTGAGGTAGAATTTTTAATGGTGCAAGTACAAGCTTGTATAGACTATGGCTAGACTTTTTCATATCATGCTAGATGTTATTTTAAATCTAAAGCCTTGTGATTATTTAGTAGAATGATTAGTCTCAAATAGCCGAGAGTGTTTAATGTGCCATTGAAAGAATCATGAGTTGTTCTTGTCATATTGAAACATAAATTTGTGGTGTTCTCCTTTGAATGTTTTATTTGGTTGACTTGGCGCATGCTCACACCATGTTTATGAATATGAACCAGTCATAAATAGCCTCCATGATCATTTAGTTTTTGAGCTTGTGGTACCACTTATGCTTTGGTTAATGATGTTTATGTCTCTATGCATGATTATGGCTCTTATGCTCTCTTGATTTTTCGCTCCCAGTCTTTTGCTAGCCTCCACCTGTACTGAGTATGAGATCTACTCGTGCATCCAACTCCCAAAAACCAAAGTTTTCCCATTGTGTCCACCATACCTACCTACATGTGGTATTTAACCACCACTCCAAAGTAAATTGCTCATGTGTTACCTTTAAAACTTTCAAAATTACTCCTGTTTTAGCTCATGAGGACGTAAATAGAGAATCTGTATCTCACTTGTTTATTGGACTTTCACACCCTCGACTAGTGGCTTCATCCGCTTATCCAATGATAGAAGAGCTGGCAGCGGGGTGCCCAGCCCCAAATTAATAACACAAATTCTCTTCACTATTTTTTCCCCTGATTTTTCAGTCAAAGCATAATTGTGTAAACAAAAGATAAAGAGGGATGACCTTCTACCCAAATGCGTCCTTCTATGGGAGCTGCTCTTGTGAAGTCTAGTTGACTTGTGACGTACTGTATTTTCTGTTTGACATTCGTTGACATAAGCATACACCTCTCTTAAAATATAGACACTCCTCCATGGTATGTGATTATTGGCAGGCACCCGAGGATTCGGTTAGCCATGGTTTGTGAAAGATGGTTGGGAGGAGTGTCAAGTTTTATACCTCTGTTTAATATAATAAAAGATCTAGCACATGATTGATCCATGCTTCCCTATGTGAAGGGCCTTTCTTTTACTTTTATGTTGAGTCTCCATCTTCTAACTTTATGCACAGTTGAGAGAGTATAGTTGCCATTCTGAGTTTTATGTGCATTTGTCCTAGAAATATTATTAATTGATTCATGATGTGTTATTGCTTTTTCTCTAGTTATTTGTTATAGTCTTCCTCATGAACTTTGAAGGTTTTATGGCATTGATGTTTTTACCCACTCTTAAGGACTAGTGAAATATCACTTTGACATGTTTTCTCTATACTTGAAACAAACGTATATCTTTCGTTGCATTGTTATTCATGATCTTTTATTTGTGTTACTTCTCATGATGAAAGGTGATTGCTATTCTTTATTATTAAAATTCTATTTATCATGCTTGTGTTTAAGTTCTATGATCTCAGCTTACTTATGCTTTTACATTATTTATGATCAAGTTTATGTTGGTAGCATGTCACCTCAGAAATTATGTGTTTTTATCGTTTACCTACTCGAGGACGAGTAGGAACTAAGCTTGGAGATGTTGATACGTCATAAATGTATCCTTAATTTATGATGTCCCATGTTGTTTTCTTATTGTTTCCCACATGTTTGCTATACACTTTATGTCATTTTTATCGATTTTCCGGACTAACCTATTGACAAGATGCCACAGAGCCAGTTCCCTGTTTTCTGCTGTTTTTAGTTTTAGAAAAGTTGTTCTGGAAATATTCTCGGAATTGGAAAATCCGAAGCCCGGAAGTCTTAGAATTCGCGAAGGTTCCACGGAGTCCCAAAGAGACCCGGAGGGGGCCTCATTGAAGGGGTCGTTGCATAGAAAACAAAAAAAAATCCTACGCGAGAGACACCCGAAAGGCCAAGATCTAATCTAGGAGACGAAGTGCAATAGGAAAAGAGAGGGTTAAGGAGAACACATACCCTCGAAGACACAAAGAATTACGAGATCAAATCTCATTGTTGGCGTAGTCGTACTCACACCGATAGCGATAGCGAGAAGATGTGCACCGCAATCCGGTGGTGCCTCCGTGATCGGACACACGTACGGTTGATGACGACCTCCGTTCCCTCGATCCAGCAGGGCGCGGAAGTAGAGGATCCCTCGGAAATCCAGCATCACGACGACGTGGTGGTGGTGAAGAATCCCATAGTCAGGGCTTCGCCAAGCCGGAGACCATGGAATGGAACAACGGGTGGGGAGGAAATGAGGTGGGCAAGTGTGTGTGAGAGAGGGAGCTCATGCCCTCTATTTATAGGAGAGGGGGGAGGCAGCCCAAGGGGGTGCGACCAGCCCTATGGTTAGCCCCCACCTCTTCCTTCATCATGTGAGTGGACACTCCACTCACACCCACTCATTTTTCCTTAAAACCCCACTTAGAAAATTCAAGAGTTTTTCTTTAATAAATAAATAAAACATTTTTATTTCTTTATTTCAGAATTTGTTAATTCTATTAACAAACTTTTGCATATAGCACCTCGAATCATTTGTTAATTCTATTAACAACCATTCGACGAAAAACCCATTGAACTATTTCAATTTTCCCCAAAACAATTTCGGTGCTGCCCAAAATATTCTTCGATATTCCGTATCCTCTCAAACGCGTCATTGAACCTTAAGTGTGTCACCCTACGGTTCCTGAATAACATAGATATGATCGAGACTCCTCTCCGATCAATAATCAACAGCGAGATCTGGAGATCCGTGATGACTCCTATATATTCAACGATGACTCTCGTGATCGTGTGAACCATCAACATCGTGAACTATTCCCTTTGTCTCGCGTTATTTTACTTGTTCGAGATTCGATCATTGGTATCAACCATACCTTATATCAATCTCGTTACCGACAAGTACTCTTTTCTCATTCCCATGATATAACATCCTTGTGATCATATCACGTGCTTGCAAGCGGTGTCGATGTGATATCACCGAGAGGGCCCACATTATATCTCTACGTCATTTTGGATGGACAAATCCCACTCTTGATCCATGATCCTCAACTAATACTTTCCGAATACCTAACAGCACCTTTATAGTCACCTTGTTACGGTGTGACGTTTGGCGACATCAAAGCACCCTTCCGGTATCAGTGATTGACATGATCTCATGGTCTAAGGAATAAGTTACTTCGTATGTTTTATATAACAATGTAAACTTAATGACTTGATCGTATTGCTATATTCACTTTGGGTATATGATCATCACATCATTCTTGTAATGACATGACCCCGTTATTAACAACATCCAATGTTCATGATCAGGAAACCTTGATCATCTATTAATCAACGAGCTAGTTAAAAGAGAGGCTTTACTAGGAACCATTGTTTGTTTATTAAACACACATATATCAACGTTTCCGGTTAATACAATTCTAGCATGAGAAATAAACATTCATCATAAACAAGGAATACGATAATAACCATTTTATTATTGCCTCTCGGGCATATTCCCTTCAGTCTCCCACTTGCACTAGAGTCAATAATCTAGTCTGTAAGGACTTAACACATATGGCGTTCCAGTGTTATTACCATGCTTTGCATGTGGTAAACATCATCAAAAAGATCTGAATTGTTCAGGTCCTATTGTATTTGCATGTTCTTTGCGTCTACGCGCATCACTCATTCTCTAATGAGATGGCTTTGTATATATATGGTCAATTGGTGAAACCTTAATTCCTCAGCTTAAACCGATGTCACTAACATTGCGAAAATGTAGCTTCATAGTGTTAGCATTCTTGGAAATTCACCAAGTTCCGGTGATACCTTAATTCCTCAGCTTAAACTAATGTTACTAACATTGTGAAAATGTAGCTTCATAGTATCAGCATTCTTGGAAATTCATCAAGTTGAGTAAAGAACTCCTTGACACAAAATACGCTTATTATCAGTTGTCAACATAATAATATATTTTAGCCTTTGTTGTAGTATCTGTCACAATATTTTAATTTTGAAACTCTTTCAAATCCAGCATGGAACTTTCTTCCAGCCTATTGTGTTACCCTTCATCACGTATTTTAATTGAGATAAAAATATTTGAATAGATGACAAGACTATTAGTGTAACATATTACAACAAATATTTTGTCATTACTTCATAGGAAAACATATCCTTATCATTTCTAAAATGACACAAGGATCTCTCCCACTGTTGTCTAATCATCATGTGAATTATCCTGCTATAACATTTTATAGCATAGGATTCATCTGATTGTGTACATAGAATGGAAACATGACTTAGAAATCTCAATTTCAATGATGCTCATCATGTGTCAAAACACTTGAATCTTGCTCAATTATTTTCCATGTGACAAGAACTCCTTCTTGTCATTTCGATGTTGACTTACTTCAATATTTCATCTATGTAATTTGGCTTCAATCATATGAGGTGATCTAATCCATCTCTTATAGATATCGATGCCCAATATCTTTTAAGACTTTCATAAATAAGAAAATCTTAACCGTGTTAATTTGAAATACATATTTTCCAATCAACCATATGTCATCTACATAAAGTATTGGAAATATGTCATAGCGCTCCCACTTAATTTCTTGTAACTTTACAAGCATCTTTATCGTTCATGATGGAATCAAACTCTTTTGATAACTTCATTAAGATAAAGATTTCAACTTCGTTATGCTCACTTCAACCATTGAAGTGTGCATACCTTTCTAGCAACCTTTTGAATTTTTACAAAACTTTCAGACTGTGTCAAGTACACATCTTTGATCAAACTTCCTCGAGAGGAGGGTTGGTTTTGTTATTTAATTGCCATATCATAATATGTAACTTTTGCTAGAACTATCCGCAAAGACTAAAAACATCACTACGGAAGATCAAAATCTTGTAGTAGTCAACTCTTTGAACTTCGTCGAAAACAACTTTTCGATAAGTACAACTTTCCAAGGATGTTAAAATCCATGTCTTTGTTCCTACATAGACCCTTTTGCTATCGTTAGGCACCAAGCTTAGCGAAAGGACTACCAAGTCACATACTTGATATTCATACAAGGATACTATGGTGGATATAATGACTCATAGTCAATTTTACGAAGTCAGGGCCCATCATTTGCATCCTTTATAAGGTCCAGGTCCTTTTGTTGTCAAAACAACACTTTTCTCTTAAACCACAAGTTGGTCTAAGTACAAAGTTTTTGAACTTTTGTGGTTCAGTTCGCAAACTCATTTGAAGTATCTACAACATTTGTAGTGTCTTCTACTTAGTCAAAATAGCAAACCCCAGAGCAACTTCCAGTGCTGCGCTACTCTTGACATGATAACGAAGATTCTCTAATCTCGTTGAGTTTGTACTATGCTCCCACTCACTTGTTCCGCAAGAACTACTTTCTCGAGAAATCGACCCTTTGTGACAAACAACATTTGTCTTTTGGTTTGGTGATAGGAGAAATACCCAATGTTTTATTTGGGATAACCTTATAAACATATATTTACCCTATTTTGGTTGTAAACATTTTACACATGCTATGCATACCAAAATTTAAGAAAATGACAATTCGGGTCACTACCCAAACCGTATCTTATATGTTGTCAATTTCAACGGATCATGATGGTGCTCTTTTCAGTGGAAAAACGGTTGTCCTTAATGTATAAACTACAAAATTATAATGGCAATTTTATAAATCTTACCATGTCCAACAAGGTTTGATTTTGTCTCTTGAACACTCCAAACTAATGTGGGGTATTCGAGAAGTATAAGTTGTAGAACAATTCTGCAACTCCTCAGATGTTTTGCTAAACTTGTAACTCAAACTTTATCCTTTATGATCCAATCATAAATACTTGATTATCTTGTTACAACCATTTGAACCAATTAAAAATGTCAAACTCCGTTCTATTTAAATAGATATACTCACATATCTACTCAAATCATCGACATAATTTTATGAAGGAAAATTAATCCACCATACATGACTACACATAATTAACTATATACATCAATACGTATAATCTCCACTAAATTATTCGTCCATTCTACTTTGGCCTATGAACGGAATTTTAGTCATCTTTTGGAAGAGGTCTCACAAGCGTCAATTTATTCAAAACAAAATGACTCCGGAAGTCCATCAATATGGAGTTTCTTCATGTTTTCCTTTACAATATGAACTAAAATGATGGTGTCACAATTTAAGTGAAACTCTTTCACGTCTTGCAACGTGTAGCATTTAGTCTTATAGATGTTTACTTTACCAACATGATTTATATTAACATATCCATCGATTATGGAATATGGTCATAGTTTGAACAATCTCATTTGTTCTCACAAAAGACTAGAACAAAATAACAACTTATTAAGTTCTTAAAATAAATCTTGAATGTTTGGTTTGATACGACAATGAACACAATAACACTTTATTTATGTTCTTGTCATAATCGATTCCACATATATTACTAGTTCCTTTTAGGCACTTGTATTTCTTGCATTGCGTTGCTTTGTATGAAAACTCATACCAACCAATGTGGTATCAAAATACCCAAAAATACTTTGTTAACTAGTAATACATCTATAACTTGTATATCAAGCATATACTCCTGAGCTGGACTTTTCCAGTTATCTTCTTTTTCTGCCATATATATTTTTGTAATTCTATTTTCAATATTCCCTTTCCTTTACAGAAGAATCATTCAACATCAAACAATGCTAGTCGCACTAGCTCATTTTCTTTGGCGTGTTAGTCAGATACTATCACCCATTGAGTCATACTTTGAGTTTAATTGTTCTACTAATATCACCATATGAATAGTATTCTTCTAGATTCCACTCTTAGAAATCTCCAAGTAAGGGAAACGACTTTACCCATACTTTTAATCCATCCCATCATAACAATTTTATGATTAAGCTACTATAGCTCGAAGGAAGGAATTTAGAGGATAATTTTTAGCGCCCAACTTCTTGGAATATTAAAACGCCTAGTGTCTTCAATCATTGCATATATTCAGATAATATAAGAAAACATTATCACGCTAAATTGTACTCAGTCATGTTGCCACAAATAAGTTTATAGATATCAATATATCTTTCACTTGATTGTTTCTGAAAACAACTCTTTTTCAGTTCCAAAATCACCTTGATCAACAAAACATTCTTTTGAAGATAAAGTAATATGGAAGCAACCATGACTCTAGATTCTAAGTAGGAATTGGTTGCTCTTTAGATCAATCAATCATTAACCATATGGAGCTAGGTAGGAAATACCAAAAATCTACAACAGGACTCAATTTTAAATTTCACTAATACGGTACCAATCTTAAATGATTTTTACCAGATCATAACAGTTGTATCTCAATCAACAATCTAAGTGTAAGGTAGTTTTGTGGATGCCAATGAATACTACAATTTGTGCAAATTCACTTTGATTGGTTGTTTATGATAAATAAGTTCAAGTTAATTCAAAATTATGCCATGAAATCCCACTCAAAAACAACATCCCTCTTAGTCGTCTTTAGTGATTACACGAATCAAATTCACTACACCAAAACCGATCATCACGTGAGATGATGTAGCTTCAAAGGAGAACATCGACATGTTCATCATATCATCCATATGACTCATGCTTTACCTTTCGGTTACGTGTTCCGAGGCCATGTCTGTACATGCTAGGATCGCCAAGTAGAACCGTAGTATTTCATGTGTTTCAAGGCCATGTCTGTACATGCTAGGCTTGAAAACACCCGTTGTATGCGAACGTTGAGTCTGTCACACCCGATCATCACGTGGTGTCTCGAAATGACGAACTTTCTTAATGGTGCATACTTAAGGAAGAACACATTATTATCTTGATATTAAGTGAGAGGGATCATCTTATAATGCTACCGTCGCTATCTAAGCAAAACAAGATGCATAATAGGATTAACATCACATACATCACATGTAAGGATAACGTGATATGATATGTCCTCCTTGCACTTGATCTCCATCATGTGCATTATGGTATGATCTCCATCATTCCACCGGCGTGGTACCAAGTACCATGGCACCCCAATCTTGATTGTTCATCAATAATAAGACAACCATATGGATACCTTCCGGTATATCAATAATTTACAAAATAGATCATCTCATAATCAAATTTGTAACATTAACCATATCACATCACATGCCCAGCAAAAACTAGTTAGACGCTTCTAATTTATTTTTGCATATTTTACGTGGCTTAGGGCTTTAGAGGATAGAACCGTTCATACCTACGAACATCAACCACAACGTTGATAAACAAATTTTTAACAACCCTTCGTAGATTAGATCTTAACTATAGTAGGAGAAACAGACACCCGCAAGCCACTTATGCAATACAAGTTGCATGTCAGTTGTGGAACAAGTCTCATATACGTGGACATGTAAGGTTAGTCCGGGCCGCTTCATCCCACTATGCCACTAAGATCATAAAATAATCAAGGAGGTAATAACATGATCATCAACGCCCACATACACCTATGTGTTCTACCCGTACAAAAAATCTACGCATAAATCCGGCTCTGATACCACTGAAGGGGTCGTTGCATAGAAAACAAAAAAATTCCTACGCGAGAGACACCCGAAAGGCCAAGATCTAATCTAGGAGACGAAGTGCAACGGGCAAAGAGAGGGTTAAGGAGAACACATACCCTCTAAGACACAAAGCATTACGATATTAAATCTCGTTGTTGGCGTAGTCGTACTCACACCGATCCCGATAGCGAGAACATCTGCACCGCAATCCGGCGGTGCCTCCGTGCTCAGTCACACGTACGGTTGATGAAGACCTCCGTTCCCTCGATCCAGCGGGGGGGCGAAAGTAGAGGATCCCTCAGAACTCCAGCAGCACGACGACGTGGTGGTGGTGAAGAATCCCACGGTCAGGGCTTCGCCAAGCCGGAGACCATGGAATGGAGCAGCGGGTGGAGAGGAAATGAAGTGGGCAAGTGTGTGAGAGAGAGGGAGCTCATGCCCTCTATTTATAGGATAGGGGGGAGGCAGCCCAAGGGGGGTGCGGCCAGCCCCATGGTGTGCCCCCACCTCTTCCTTCATCATGTGAGTGGACACTCCACTCACACCCACTCATTTTTCCTTAAAACTCCACTTAGAAAATCCAAGAGTTTTTCTTTAATAAATAAATAAAACATTTTTATTTATTTATTTCAGCATTTGTTAATTCTATTAACAAACTTTTTCATATAGCACCTCGAATCATTTGTTAATTCTATTAACAACCATTCGACGAAAAAACCCTTGAACTATTTCAATTTTCCCCGAAACAATTTCGGTGCTGCCCAAAATATTCTTCGATATTCCGTATCCTCTCAAACACGTCATCGAACCTTAAGTGTGTCACCCTACGGTTCGTGAATAAGATAGACATGATCGAGACTCCTCTCCGATCAATAATCAACAGCGGGATCTGGAGATCCGTGATGACTCCTATATATTCAACGATGACTCTCGTGATCGTGTGAACCATCAACGTCGTGAACTATTCCCTTTGTCTCGCGATATTTTACTTGTCCGAGATTCGATCATTGGTATCAACCATACCTTGTTCAATCTCGTTACCGACAAGTACTCTTTTCTCGTTCCCATGATATAACATCCTTGTGATCATATCACGTGCTTGCAAGCGGTGTCGATGTGATATCACCGAGAGGGCCCAGAGTATATCTCTCCGTCATTTTGGATGGACAAATCCCACTCTTGATCCATGATCCTCAACTAATACTTTCCGAATACCTAACGACACCTTTATAGTCACCCTGTTACGGTGTGACGTTTGATGACATCAAAGCACCCTTCCGGTATCAGTGATTGACATGATCTCATGGTCTAAGGAATAAGTTACTTTGTATGTTTGATATAACAATGTAAACTTAATGACTTGATCGTATTGCTATATTCACTTTGGGTATATGTTCATCACATCATTCTTCTAATGACATGACCCCGTTATTAACAACATCCAATGTTCATGATCAGGAAACCTTGATCATCTATTAATCAACGAGCTAGTTAAAAGAGAGGCTTTACTAGGAACCATTGTTTGTTTATTAAACACACATGTATCAACGTTTCCGGTTAATACAATTCTAGCATGAGAAATAAACATTCATCATAAACAAGGAATAAGATAATAACCATTTTATTATTGCCTCTCGGGCATATTCCCTTCAGTCTCCCACTTGCACTAGAGTCAATAATCTAGTCTGTAAGGACTTAACACATATGGCGTTCCAGTGTTATTACCATGCTTTGCATGTGGTAAACATCATCAAAAAGATCTGAATTGTTCAGGTCCTATTGTATTTGCATGTTCTTTGCGTCTAAGCGCATCACTCATTCTCTAATGAGATGGCTTTGTATATATATGGTCAATCGGTGAAACCTTAATTCCTCAGCTTAAACCGATGTCACTAACATTGCGAAAATGTAGCTTCATAGTGTTAGCATTCTTGGAAATTCACCAAGTTCCGGTGATACCTTAATTCCTCAGCTTAAACTAATGTTACTAACATTGTGAAAATGTAGCTTCATAGTATCAGCATTCTTGGAAATTCACCAAGTTCAGTAAAGAACTCCTTGACACAAAATACGCTTATTATCAGTTGTCAACATAATAATATATTTTAGCCTTTGTTGTAGTATCTGTCACAATATTTTAATTTTTAAACTCTTTCAAATCCAGCATGGAACTTTCTTCCAGCCTATTGTGTTACCCTTCATCACGTATTTTAATTGAGATAAAATATTTGAATAGATGACAAGACTATTAGTGTAACATATTACAACAAATATTTTGTCATTACTTCATAGGAAAACATATCCTTATCATTTCTAAAATGACACAAGGATCTCTCCCACTGTTGTCTAATCATCATGTGAATTATCCTGCTATAACATTTTATAGCATAGGATTCATCTGATTGTGTACATAGAATGGAAACATGACTTAGAAATCTCAATTTCAATGATGCTCATCATGTGTCAAAACACTTGAATCTTGCTCAATTATTTTCCATGTGACAAGAACTCCTTCTTGTCATTTCGATGTTGACTTACTTCAATATTTCATCTATGTAATTTGGCTTCAATCATATGAGGTGATCTAATCCATCTCTTATAGATATCGATGCCCAATATCTTTTAAGACTTTCATAAATAAGAAAATCTTAACCGTGTTAATTTGAAATACATATTTTCCAATCAACCATATGTCATCTACATAAAGTATTGGAAATATGTCATAGCGCTCCCACTTAATTTCTTGTAACTTTACAAGCATCTTTATCGTTCATGATGGAATCAAACTCTTTTGATAACTTCATTAAGATAAAGATTTCAACTTCGTTATGCTCACTTCAACCATTGAAGTGTGCGTACCTTTCTAGCAACCTTTTGAATTTTACAAAACTTTCAGACTGTGTCAAGTACACATCTTTGATCAAACTTCCTCGAGAGGAGGTTGGTTTTGTTATTCAACTGCCATATCATAATATGTAACTTTTCCTAGAACTATCCGCAAAGACTAAAACATCACTACGGAAGATCAAAATCTTGTAGTAGTCAACTCTTTGAACTTCGTCGAAAACAACTTTTCGATAAGTACAACTTTCAAAGGATGTAAAAATCCATGTCTTTGTCGCTATATAGACCCTTTTGCTATCGTTAGGCATCAAGCCTATCGAAAGGACTACCAAGTCACACACTTGATATTCATACAAGGATACTATGGTGGATATAATGACTCATAGTCAATTTTACGAAGTCAGGGCCCATCATTTGCTTCCTTTATAAGGTCCAGATCCTTTTGTTGTCAAAACAACACTTTACTCTTAAACCACAAGTTGGTCTAAGTACAAAGTTTTAGGACTTTTGTGGTTCAGTTCGCAAACTCATTCGAAGTATCTACAATCACATGTAGTGTCTTCTACTTAGTCAAAATAGCAAACCCCAGGAACAACTTCCAGTGCTGCGCTACTCTTGACATGATAACGAAGATTCTCTAATCTCGTTGAGTTTGTACTGTGCTCCCACTCACTTGTTCGCAAGAACTATTTTCTCGAGAAATCAACCCTTTCTGACAAACAACATTTGTCTTTGGTCAGTGATAGGAGAAATACCCAATGGATTCGTTGGGATAACCTTATAAACATATATGTATCCCATTTTGGCTGTAAACATTTTACACATGCTATGCATACCAAAACTTAAGAAAATGACAATTCGGGCACCACCCAAACCATATCTTATATGTTATCAATTTCAACGGATCATGATGGTGCTTTTTTCAGTGAAAAAGCGGTTGTCCTTAATGTATAAACTACAAAATTATAATGTCAATTTTATTAATCTTACCATGTCCAACAAGGTTTGATTTTGTCTCTTGAACACTCCAAACTAATGTGCGGTATTCGAGAAATATAAGTTATAGAACAATTCTGCAACTTCTCAGATGTTTTGCTAAACTTGTAACTCAAACTTTATCCTTTATGATCCAATCATAAATACTTGAGTTACATTGATTTTTACTTCATATTAACGACCTTTTGAACCAATTCAAAATATCAAACTCCGTTCTCTTTAAATAGATATACTCACATATCTAGTCAAATCATCGACATAATTTTATGAAGAAAAATTAATCCACCATACATGACTACACATAATGGACTATATACATCAATATGTATAATCTCCACTAAATTAGTCGTCCATTCTACTTTGGCCTATGAACGGAATTTTAGTCATCTTTTGGAAGAGGTCTCACAAGCGTCAACTTATTCAAAACAAAATGACTCCGGAAGTCCATCAATATGGATTTCCTTTATGTTTTCCTTTCCGACATGAACTAAAATAGTGGTGTCACAATTTAAGTGAAACTCTTTCACGTCTTGCAACGTTTAGCATTTAGTCTTATAGATGTTTACTTTACCAACATGATTTATATTAACATATCCATCGATTATGGAATATGGTCATAGTTTGAACAATCTCATTTGTTCTCACAAAAGACCAGAACAAAATAACAATTTATTAAGTTCTTAAAATAAATCTTGAATGCTTGGTTCGATACGACAATGAACACAATAACACTTTATTTCTGTTCTTGTCATAATCGATTCCACATCTATTACTAGTTTCTTTTAGGCCCTTGTATTTCTTGCATTGCGTTGCTTTGTATGACAACTCATACCAACCAATGTGGTATCAAAATACCCAAAAATACTTTGTTAACTAGTAATACATCTATAACTTGTATATCAAGCATATACTCCTGAGCTGGACTTTTCGAGTTATCTTCTTTTTCTGCCATATATCTCTTTGTAATTCTATTTTCAATATTCCCTTTCCTTTACAGAAGAATCATTCAACATCAAACAATGCTAGTCGTACTAGCACATTTTCTTTGGCGTGTTAGTCATATACTATCACCCATTGAGTCATACTTTGAGTTTGATTGTTCTACTAATATCACCATATTAATAGTATTCTTCTAGATTCCACTCTTAGCAATCTCCAAGCAAGGTAAACGATTTTTACCCATACTTTTAATCCATACCATCATAACAATTTTATGATTAAGCTACTATAGCTCGAAGGAAGAAATTTAGAGGATAATTTTTAGCGCCCAACTTCTTGGAATATTCAAACGCCTAGTGTCTTCAATCATTGCATATATTCAGATAATATAAGAAAACATTATCACGCTAAATTGTACTCAGTCATGTTGCCACAAATAAGTTTATAGATATCAATATATCTTTCACTTGATTGTTTCTGAAAACAACTCTTTTTCAGTTCCAAAATCACCTTGATCAACAAAACATTCTTTTGAAGATAAAGTAATATGGAAGCAACCATGACTCTAGATTCTAAGTAGGAATTGGTTGCTCTTTAGATCAATCAATCATTAACCATATGGAGCTAGGTAGGAAATACCAAAAATCTACAACAGGACTCAATTTTAAATTTCACTAATACGGTACCAATCTTAAATGATTTTTACCAGATCATAACAGTTGTATCTCAATCAACAATCTAAGTGTAAGGTAGTTTTGTGGATGCCAATGAATACTACAATTTGTGCAAATTCACTTTGATTGGTTGTTTATGATAAATAAGTTCAAGTTAATTCAAAATTATGCCATGAAATCCCACTCAAAAACAACATCCCTCTTAGTCGTCTTTAGTGATTACACGAATCAAATTCACTACACCAAAACCGATCATCACGTGAGATGATGTAGCTTCAAAGGAGAACATCGACATGTTCATCATATCATCCATATGACTCATGCTTTACCTTTCGGTTACGTGTTCCGAGGCCATGTCTGTACATGCTAGGATCGCCAAGTAGAACCGTAGTATTTCATGTGTTTCAAGGCCATGTCTGTACATGCTAGGCTTGAAAACACCCGTTGTATGCGAACGTTGAGTCTGTCACACCCGATCATCACGTGGTGTCTCGAAATGACGAACTTTCTTAATGGTGCATACTTAAGGAAGAACACATTATTATCTTGATATTAAGTGAGAGTGATCATCTTATAATGCTACCGTCGCTATCTAAGCAAAACAAGATGCATAATAGGATTAACATCACATACATCACATGTAAGGATAACGTGATATGATATGTCCTCCTTGCACTTGATCTCCATCATGTGCATTATGGTATGATCTCCATCATTCCACCGGCGTGGTACCAAGTACCATGGCACCCCAATCTTGATTGTTCATCAATAATAAGACAACCATATGGATACCTTCCGGTATATCAATAATTTACAAAATAGATCATCTCATAATCAAATTTGTAACATTAACCATATCACATCACATGCCCAGCAAAAACTAGTTAGACGCTTCTAATTTATTTTTGCATATTTTACGTGGCTTAGGGCTTTAGAGGATAGAACCGTTCATACCTACGAACATCAACCACAACGTTGATAAACAAATTTTTAACAACCCTTCGTAGATTAGATCTTAACTATAGTAGGAGAAACAGACACCCGCAAGCCACTTATGCAATACAAGTTGCATGTCAGTTGTGGAACAAGTCTCATATACGTGGACATGTAAGGTTAGTCCGGGCCGCTTCATCCCACTATGCCACTAAGATCATAAAATAATCAAGGAGGTAATAACATGATCATTGTAACATCCCTGATTTTTGCAAAGTCCAAAAATCACTAAAAATTTAAACTTTTGTTTTCTTGTTAATACAAGTCACCGAAATCCTAAAAAAATCAAATCACAAAACAAATTTTATAACTTATGCCAAGATACTTGGATTGATATCTAAATAATCCTATATTTCATAAACTTGGAAAGTTATCCCTAATAAAATATTTTACAAAGTAAATTCAAGTTATTTAAAGCTATACATATTTCATATTATTTGTTTTATTCAGATATTTGTTTGTGAAAAGAATGCTTTGAACTTTATAAATTGGGTATTTTGATCCTTGGTTATTTCTAGCATTAAAAATACTTTATAACCCCAAAAGTATTTTATATGAGATATTAAATTATTCATCAATGCTTTGAACGATAAAATGATTCTACAAGATTTTATTAGGCACCTAAATACGATTAATATATTTTCTTATTCTTCAATTTTAAATTTGACATAGAGTGTCAGCTAAAATTTATACAAACATTTCAATATTTTAGTTTTTGAAATGTGTTAAAAGGAACACACAAATGTTTTCTGTTGATAGGTTTTGGTTTTCCAACTCTTTAGAAATTAGTTTGAGCTCAATTGGATAATTAAAATAAAAGATAAAAAAAAAACTATATAAAATAGCAAAGGAATAAAAAAAAAGAGGCCGAACGACCCAAACTGGGCCGAATCCTGGCCCATCCAAGCGACCATGTCGTCCTCCTCCTGCTAGCACGTACAGAGGCAATCTGTACGTTACATCCATGTCTGTATCTCTTCCCCTCCTCCTCTAGGACATTCAATACCTCGAAATGAATTACAATCAAAACTAAAACTGCTCCCCATTGAATCACGGTTTCATTCAGGCAATTAAAGTCCGATTTCAGTGTCTTATTCATCCTGGTCGACTCGGTGAACCGAATGCCGCCGGTCGGCATTGATCTCCGGATCTCCCTCCTCACACCATAAGAAGCCGAACCATGTTGTCTACTGCGTTCCCCTCTTCCTCCTCCCACTTTTTTGTTCTCAAACTTTTCCCAAACAATCCCTGTACAGCCCGTACCGTATGTGCCCATTTGTGTCCAAAACTCGAGTTCAACATCAGATCTTGATCTCCACCATGACCTCCTCGACAATTCCTTGCACCAGTAAACTCTCCTCATGAAGGCCTACCTCCAGGACATAGTGGTGCCTTGTTTCGTTGCTGTTGGTCGAGCCGCCGGCGAAGTCATGCCATCCATGGTGAGTTCATCGGGCTGGTACGGCTTCTATGTGACATTCCTGGCCAAATCTCTCTCACCATATAACTTCTTTTGGTTATACTTATCTCCATGACATGTTTGTACGTCATATCTTCGTTGTAGACCGCCTCGCCTCCGTCTCCGTCCACAGTTTTCTGTCGACCGACTCCACGCTAGAGCAAGCCGTAGACGCAGCCGACAAGTCTCTTCAAGGAGCAACGAGTGTTGACCTGAAGCCGCGGCCAAGTACTTTCCTACGTCTAATTCGGACCGTCGTACACCCGTACCTATGAAGTAATCCCACAAGACGGTATGTGACTAGTCCAATCGATTCAAAGTTTCAGCTAGAGGTACTAGTACGCACAAGTTGATTATGTTGTCTATATGCCTTTATATGAGCCGAACCTACTCATGCCTATTCATGTATAACATCTATTTACGTGGACAACCAGTAAGCTGATGTATTATTACTAGATGCAAAAAGGGCACGACGTGCACGGACAAAATCAAGGTTGTTGCAATAGATAGCTCACCCGATTATCCCTATGTCGACACCAAGCGGAGCGTAGTTCCGCCCATATTTTTCATACGACTCATGGTGAGCTAGTGATGTCTTTTTTTTTTTTTATGTCCATCATAGAATCAGGAGTCAGAATAGATCAGCCAGTGAAGTGATACCATCCAATGGAATCTTGCCATTTATCAACCTATTTATAAATTTTCGGATTTTGGACAGAAACATGTAGGAACTTCTAAAATTCATATCTTTAGTTCTACGAAGCCAAATCCAATGATCTTTATATCCTCGGATTCAGAAAATCGTGTAGAATACAGTAGTGAAATAAAATATTATGTTTGCATCGTGCAAAATAATGAAAACTGCAGAACCATGTATTGCATTGTTTTGCTTATAAAATCAGTTTCAAAATATATAATTGAGTGAAACCAATTGATTTTGCTTTGTCCTTAAGCCCTATAACCAGAGAGAACAAATGTGAATTTCATAAAACATTTTCATAACAGAAACTTTCTGTCATTGTGTTATAGCCTCTATTTGAATTACACAACTGTTTAATTTATTTTATAATGCAAAATAAATTGTCCTCCAACTTCGTGCGTGTGTTTTAAGACCATAGAGAACAAAATAAAACTTACTTAAGTTCATTTGTTCAATAAACATGTGAGAACGATTTTAATAGAAAATCATATTTTTTGTTGTGTTAAACCCTATAACTCGATCACAATAATTCTTTTTGTAATTGAATTATGTGATAAACCATAACAACCTTGCTTAACCAACCTAGTTAGATATCTCGTTACGCTTGATGCTAATGTTTCATGTGGTATTGTATGTTTGTTAGAATGCTTGTTTATTGTTTTGTTCTTTCCATGTATAGATTGTACGGAGAGAAACGTTATTTTCTTGAAGAGTGTGTGATCAACACCAACTTCAAAAAGGCAAGTAACACATCATCAACTACTCATTATTTTCTATATGCATTAGTTGATTTTTGAGTAGTATGCATTGATAGCAAATTTTTACTAAGTTATATTATGCTATGCTATTATCCTAGTAGTGTGTAGCCATCTCTTTTATCCTTGTTATTTATAGCCTTAGAACTTGATAGATGCTATGCAATGAGACAAATGATTTTTACTTGATGTTGTGAAAAAAATTCTAAGTAACAACTTCAATGAACCACCTGGGTGGATTTGGTTGTTTGGCTGATGAGAGTTGAGTGTCTCCCCGAGGGGTGTTCACTTGAGTAATGCCACCCAGGAACAAAGTGATTATGATGTTCCCCAAGTTTAGATTGCTTCCAGTGCAACCTTTAGTCATATGGGCTCTGTCTTGATCAACTAAGTTGTGCGGGTTCAGCCCGGGCTTGACAAGCAGATGTAGCATAATTATAGGTGGAACGGGTCTTGCCATTGGGTTGGATTCTTGCTTCTGAAAGATCTCGTCTCGATTCTTCTCCTTTCCTTAATGCACTCAGGGTGTATAGGATGTTTGGGTTGAGTTGGGTCTGAAGGTGAAAGTGCACAAGCTCTGCAGAGTCAACAAACTAAGATCTTAGCCGTGTCCCCGGTTATGGACAACTATGAGCAGCTGGACAAGGAAGGACGGAAGAATCACATCACCATTTTCAATAAGTAAAATATTGACCAAGTGAACAGTAGTTGTGGTGCTTGGATCTTAATCCAATGTTGCCATCCTTTGAAAAGAAAAGATTGTTTTACAAAAGTGATAGGAGAAAACTAGCTTTATGCAAAACTTAGCCAAAACTCCACTCAGCCAAATAAGCATGTAGTATTAGTCTTGCCATTTATATCCACCATAGTGTTACTTGCCAATACATTAAATTGTATTGACTCCCTTGTGGCTTCATATTCCATATTGCAGATATTTCTGAAGACGAGTGAGGATTTCGTTTAGGATCTCGAGACTATCGCCAACATGTTTTGCCTGTGGCACATGAAGAAGATGGGCTCAATGTTGTACTATGTTTTCCGCTGTATTTCTTTGTTTTCTGCTAGTCTTCTAAGACTATTCAAGTTGTAATCCTATTTTGTAAATACTGGATCATGCGATGTAATAGAATTTGATGCATTTGCATGATATTTCATTTTGTACTGTGGTGCTAGCATTTGATCCAGGGACTAGCACAGTAACACAGGTATTCCATCTTTATTAAAAGTTGGGATGCTACAAAATGGTATCAGAGCATTGTGTTGCCTGTAGGAATTCGAGACCCTTAGGTTTGGAAGCCATTTTTTATCATGTTATTATCTCCTTAGAGTATTTTGGATCCTAGCGGCATAGTGAGATGAAGCGGCCCGGACAACTTTACGTGTCCACGGACACGAGACCGTTCCCTGATTGGCTAGCGGGTGCCAGTATCTCTCACTATAGTGAATATCCAATTTACAACAAGTTGTTAATAACCCATTGATCACCCTAGAATTGAAAATTTGCTATGTTCAAACTTTCTAGAAACAAAACAATCATCTTAATTCTTCTCATATCCTCTCATCTATTATTCACCTTCAAAATTTTATAGATGACCTCCCTCTTCAATACCATCAAGACAGGAATGTTGATGACCATACCAAGAAGTGCAAGGAGTATTTTCACCACATGAAGCCCTACACTCAAGATTTTTGAAGAATTTGAAGAAAAACATAGACTTCCCAACAATCAAGAACACCTCAAGACATGGAGAGAAGAATATGAATAAAAGCTCAAGAAGATATAGATGAGACCACCAATCTAGTTACTTGGTTAGAACAACGTTAACGTGTTAGTGTATTGATCATACCAATGAGTGTGGTATGACAATATTAGTGTTTCTAAAAACTATGTTGTTTGGTGTGGTGAATGTGTTGATATAAGTTTGTTATGTGTTGATTGCAAGATGAGTTTCCTTGATCTTATGTGTTGGGGTAGGATCTTCTTTAGTCTCTTTCTAATCTCTACTCATCCATGCTAAGCCAAACCAAAAACCATTTACCAACCATAGAGAACTACCATATGAAGTGCAAGAATAAACCCTTCATCCAAGAATGTCATGACTAGTTCTCCAGAGAGACACAAGACACACAATTGAGGAATGTCACAGGTTTCAAGATCCTTTTTTTGTGAAAGAATAATCACATCCTTGATGAAGCCAAATGTATACCAAGGAGCAGCAAGAAAATCAACAAGTGAAGAAAGACAAGTGAACCCCAAGTTTCATGAGCTATGAAGATTTCAGAGCCAACTGCACCAAGAGAAGAAATAATGAAGGAACACAACTATCCAGTTTGTGTTACATAAGAGTTTTACGCAACCCCCTAGTTGAGAAATGATAGTTTAGCTCAAGTTTGTCTTAACAGAATGGAAACTTTCTGTTAGACAAGTGAGGTGACCTAGTGTTATTAAACAAGATTCATCAATCCAAGTACAAGGTAATGATTGAGTGCAACATGGATTGGCCCCCATGGTGACTACTCACATTATTTACTTTTGCTATGAGGAATGTTAAATCTGAGTGACACACCTATTAGAGAGACGACGATGTTAAACCTGAACCATAGAATGGTAGAATATAATAATTACCCTATGTTAGTGTTGCTGAAAACGTATTAAGTTCGGTGAGGATCAAGCCAACCTTGGAGGTAGCAAACAAGATGGAAGATTTTCCAAGAACATCAAAAGACCAAGTTGAGACTGACCCAAGGAATTTTGATTGACCCAAGGAGTGACCCCTCAGTGTCAAAGGTAGTTCAACATACCTATGTTGGTCTACAGCTCTACCGAGAAGGAAAATTCTACTCAAGGAAATCTGAAATCAATCTACACTCCAATGTAATGAAAATAGACTAACCACAAAAATTCCTTTTAAGGGTGGTAGCCCACCCAGTTGTTCTCGAACCCAGTCACCTAGACCCATCTTTCTTTCTAGCCTTCCCAAATCTCGGGACGAGATTTCTTTTAAGGGTGGTAGTCTGTAACATCCCTGATTTTTGCAAAGTCCAAAAATCACTAAAAATTTAAACTTTTGTTTTCTTGTTAATACAAGTCACCGAAATCCTAAAAAAATCAAATCACAAAACAAATTTTATAACTTATGCCAAGATACTTGGATTGATATCTAAATAATCCTATATTTCATAAACTTGGAAAGTTATCCCTAATAAAATATTTTACAAAGTAAATTCAAGTTATTTAAAGCTATACATATTTCATATTATTTGTTTTATTCAAATATTTGTTTGTGAAAAGAATGCTTTGAACTTTATAAATTGGGTATTTTGATCCTTGGTTATTTCTAGCATTAAAAATACTTTATAACCCCAAAAGTATTTTATATGAGATATTAAATTATTCATCAATGCTTTGAACGATAAAATGATTCTACAAGATTTTATTAGGCACCTAAATACGATTAATATATTTTCTTATTCTTCAATTTTAAATTTGACATAGAGTGTCAGCTAAAATTTATACAAACATTTCAATATTTTAGTTTTTGAAATGTGTTAAAAGGAACACACAAATGTTTTCTGTTGATAGGTTTTGGTTTTCCAACTCTTTAGAAATTAGTTTGAGCTCAATTGGATAATTAAAATAAAAGATAAAAAAAAAACTATATAAAATAGCAAAGGAAAAAAAAAAGAGGCCGAACGACCCAAACTGGGCCGAATCCTGGCCCATCCAAGCGACCATGTCCTCCTCCTCCTGCTAGCACGTACAGAGGCAATCTGTACGTTACATCCATGTCTGTATCTCTTTCCCTCCTCCTCTAGGACATTCAATACCTCGAAATGAATTACAATCAAAACTAAAACTGCTCCCCATTGAATCACGGTTTCATTCAGGCAATTAAAGTCCGATTTCAGTGCCTTATTCATCCTGGTCGACTCGGTGAACCGAATGCCGCCGGTCGGCATTGATCTCCGGATCTCCCTCCTCACACCATAAGAAGCCGAACCATGTTGTCTACTGCGTTCCCCTCTTCCTCCTCCCACTTTTTTGTTCTCAAACTTTTCCCAAACAATCCCTGTACAGCCCGTACCGTATGTGCCCATTTGTGTCCAAAACTCGAGTTCAACATCAGATCTTGATCTCCACCATGACCTCCTCGACAATTCCTTGCACCAGTAAACTCTCCTCATGAAGGCCTACCTCCAGGACATAGTGGTGCCTTGTTTCGTTGCTGTTGGTCGAGCCGCCGGCGAAGTCATGCCATCCATGGTGAGTTCATCGGGCTGGTACGGCTTCTATGTGACATTCCTGGCCAAATCTCTCTCACCATATAACTTCTTTTGGTTATACTTATCTCCAGGACATGTTTGTACGTCATATCTTCGTTGTAGACCGCCTCGCCTCCGTCTCCGTCCACAGTTTTCTGTCGACCGACTCCACGCCAGAGCAAGCCGTAGACGCAGCCGACAAGTCTCTTCAAGGAGCAACGAGTGTTGACCTGAAGCCGCGGCCAAGTACTTTCCTACGTCTAATTCGGACCGTCGTACACCCGTACCGATGAAGTAATCCCACAAGACGGTATGTGACTAGTCCAATCGATTCAAAGTTTCAGCTAGAGGTACTAGTACGCACAAGTTGATTATGTTGTCTATATGCCTTTATATGAGCCGAACCTACTCATGCCTATTCATGTATAACATCTATTTACGTGGACAACCAGTAAGCTGATGTATTATTACTAGATGCAAAAAGGGCACGACGTGCACGGATAAAATCAAGGTTGTTGCAATAGATAGCTCACCCGATTATCCCTATGTCGACACCAAGCGGAGCGTAGTTCCGCCCATATTTTTCATACGACTCATGGTGAGCTAGTGATGTCTTTTTTTTTTATGTCCATCATAGAATCAGGAGTCAGAATAGATCAGTCAGTGAAGTGATACCATCCAATGGAATCTTGCCATTTATCAACCTATTTATAAATTTTCGGATTTTGGACAGAAACATGTAGGAACTTCTAAAATTCATATCTTTAGTTCTACGAAGCCAAATCCAATGATCTTTATATCCTCGGATTCATAAAATCGTGTAGAATACAGTAGTGAAATAAAATATTATGTTTGCATCGTGCAAAATAATGAAAACTGCAGAACCATGTATTGCATTGTTTTGCTTATAAAATCAGTTTCAAAATATATAATTGAGTGAAACCAATTGATTTTGCTTTGTCCTTAAGCCCTATAACCAGAGAGAACAAATGTGAATTTCATAAAACATTTTCATAACAGAAACTTTCTGTCATTGTGTTATAGCCTCTATTTGAATTACACAACTGTTTAATTTATTTTATAATGCAAAATAAATTGTCCTCCAACTTCGTGCGTGTGTTTTAAGACCATAGAGAACGAAATAAAACTTACTTAAGTTCATTTGTTCAATAAACATGTGAGAACGATTTTAATAGAAAATCATATTTTTTGTTGTGTTAAACCCTATAACTCGATCACAATAATTCTTTTTGTAATTGAATTATGTGATAAACCATAACAACCTTGCTTAACCAACCTAGTTAGATATCTCGTTACGCTTGATGCTAATGTTTCATGTGGTATTGTATGTTTGTTAGAATGCTTGTTTATTGTTTTGTTCTTTCCATGTATAGATTGTACGGAGAGAAACGTTATTTTCTTGAAGAGTGTGTGATCAACACCAACTTCAAAAAGGCAAGTAACACATCATCAACTACCCATTATTTTCTATATGCATTAGTTGATTTTTGAGTAGTATGCATTGATAGCAAATTTTTACTAAGTTATATTATGCTATGCTATTATCCTAGTAGTGTGTAGCCATCTCTTTTATCCTTGTTATTTATAGCCTTAGAACTTGATATATGCTATGCAATGAGACAAATGATTTTTACGTGATGTTGTGAAAAAAAATTCTAAGTAACAACTTCAATGAACCACCTGGGTGGATTTGGTTGTTTGGCTGATGAGAGTTGAGTGTCTCCCCGAGGGGTGTTCACTTGAGTAATGCCACCCAGGAACAAAGTGATTATGATGTTCCCCAAGTTTAGATTGCTTCCAGTGCAACCTTTAGTCATATGGGCTCTGTCTTGATCAACTAAGTTGTGAGGGTTCAGCCCGGGCTTGACAAGCAGATGTAGCATAATTATAGGTGGAACGGGTCTTGCCATTGGGTTGGATTCTTGCTTCTGAAAGATCTCGTCTCGATTCTTCTCCTTTCCTTAATGCACTCAGGGTGTATAGGATGTTTGGGTTGAGTTGGGTCTGAAGGTGAAAGTGCACAAGCTCTGCAGAGTCAACAAACTAAGATCTTAGCCGTGTCCCCGGTTATGGACAACTATGAGCAGCTGGACAAGGAAGGACGGAAGAATCACATCACCATTTTCAATAAGTAAAATATTGACCAAGTGAACAGTAGTTGTGGTGCTTGGATCTTAATCCAATGTTGCCATCCTTTGAAAAGAAAAGATTGTTTTACAAAAGTGATAGGAGAAAACTAGCTTTATGCAAAACTTAGCCAAAACTCCACTCAGCCAAATAAGCATGTAGTATTAGTCTTGCCATTTATATCCACCATAGTTTTACTTGCCAATACATTAAATTGTATTGACTCCCTTGTGGCTGCATATTCCATATTGCAGATATTTCTGAAGACGAGTGAGGATTTCGTTTAGGATCTCGAGACTATCGCCAACATGTTTTGCCTGTGGCACATGAAGAAGATGGGCTCAATGTTGTACTATGTTTTCCGCTGTATTTCTTTGTTTTCTGCTAGTCTTCTAAGACTATTCAAGTTGTAATCCTATTTTGTAAAGACTGGATCATGCGATGTAATAGAATTTGATGCATTTGCATGATATTTTATTTTGTACTGTGGTACTAGCATTTGATCCAGGGACTAGCACAGTAACACAGGTATTCCATCTTTATTAAAAGTTGGGATGCTACAATCATCAACGCCCACATACACCTATGTGTTCTACCCGTACAAAAAATCTACGCATAAATCCGGCTCTGATACCACTGAAGGGGTCGTTGCATAGAAAACAAAAAAATTCCTACGCGAGAGACACCCGAAAGGCCAAGATCTAATCTAGGAGACGAAGTGCAACGGGCAAAGAGAGGGTTAAGGAGAACACATACCCTCTAAGACACAAAGCATTACGATATTAAATCTCGTTGTTGGCGTAGTCGTACTCACACCGATCCCGATAGCGAGAACATCTGCACCGCAATCCGGCGGTGCCTCCGTGCTCAGTCACGCGTACGGTTGATGAAGACCTCCGTTCCCTCGATCCAGCGGGGGGCGAAAGTAGAGGATCCCTCAGAACTCCAGCAACACGACGAAGTGGTGGTGGTGAAGAATCCCACGGTCAGGGCTTCGCCAAGCCGGAGACCATGGAATGGAGCAGCGGGTGGAGAGGAAATGAAGTGGGCAAGTGTGTGAGAGAGAGGGAGCTCATGCCCTCTATTTATAGGATAGGGGGGAGGCAGCCCAAGGGGGGTGCGGCCAGCCCCATGGTGTGCCCCCACCTCTTCCTTCATCATGTGAGTGGACACTCCACTCACACCCACTCATTTTTCCTTAAAACTCCACTTAGAAAATTCAAGAGTTTTTCTTTAATAAATAAATAAAACATTTTTATTTATTTAATTCAGCGTTTGTTAATTCTATTAACAAACTTTTTCATATAGCACCTCGAATCATTTGTTAATTCTATTAACAACCATTCGACGAAAAAAACCCTTGAACTATTTCAATTTTCCCCAAAACAATTTCGGTGCTGCCCAAAATATTCTTCGATATTCCGTATCCTCTCAAACACGTCATCGAACCTTAAGTGTGTCACTCTTCGGTTCGTGAATAAGATAGACATGATCGAGACTTCTCTCCGATCAATAATCAACAGCGGGATCTGGAGATCCGTGGTGACTCCTATATATTCAACAATGACTCTCGTGATCGTGTGAACCATCAACGTCGTGAACTATTCCCTTTGTCTCACGATATTTTACTTGTCCGAGATTTGATCATTGATATCAACCATACCTTGTTTCAATCTCGTTACCGACAAGTATTCTTTTCTCGTTCCCATGATATAACATCCTTGTGATCATATCACGTGATTGCAAGCGGTGTCGATGTGATATCACCGAGAGGGCCCAGAGTATATCTCTCTGTCATTTTGGATGGACAAATCCCACTCTTGATCCATGATCCTCAACTAATACTTTCCGAATACCTAACGACACCTTTATAGTCACCCTGTTACGGTGTGACGTTTGATGACAGCAAAGCACCCTTCCGGTATCAGTGATTGACATGATCTCATGGTCTAAGGAATAAGCTACTTTGTATGTTTGATATAACAATGTAAACTTAATTACTTGATCATATTTCTATATTCACTTTGGGTATATGTTCATCACAACATTCTTCTAATGACATGACCCCGTTATTAACAACATCCAATGTTCATGATCAGGAAACCTTGATCATCTATTAATCAACGAGCTAGTTAAAAGAGAGGCTTTACTAGGAACCATTGTTTGTTTATTAAACACACATGTATCAACGTTTCCTGTTAATACAATTCTAGCATGAGAAATAAACATTCATCATAAATAAGGAATAAGATAATAACCATTTTATTATTGCCTCCCGGGCATATTCCCTTGACTCATGGGGCCCACACCATAGGGCGGCGCCCTCCCCCATGTCTGCGCCATGGGGTGGTGTGGCCCCCCCGGCCTCCACCGCCTTTGCTCTTTCTCCTATTTATACCCTCCGAGACGTAAACCCTAAAGAAATACCACTTCGTCCCGAAAAACACCCGAGGCCGCCGTCATTGTCATCCCGAGATCGAGAGGGTTATGGAGCTCTCTCCAACACCCTGCCGGGAGGGGAATTCATCGCCGGAGGGGTCTACACCACCATGCCCTCCTCCAGAGTGATGCGTGAGTAGTTCATCCCTGGACTACGGGTCCATAGCAGTAGCTAGATGGTTGTTCTCTCCACTTTGTACCTCTTGTTTAGATCTTATAAGCTGCCTAACATGATCAAGATCATCTTTATGTAATGCTACATGTTGTGTTTGCTGGGATCTAATGAATGTTGAATGATATGTCTTCTGATTATCAATCTATCATGTTATCTTCATGCATATGTTATTTATGATCTTGCATGCTCTCCGTTATTAGTAGATGCTAGTAATTCCAAGAGGGAGTATTTATGCTCGATAGTGGGTCCATGCCTCCTTTGCATCTGTGCTCGAGTGACAGAAATGTGACGGATGGAGGATGGGATGTTGCCATTAGGGAGAAACCAATGGTGTTTACCTAGTTTGCATTACACACTTTGCTTACGGTGATAATCTGTTTCTAGCAACTTAATACCCAATGTTTGTCCGGATGATATTCGGAGAGTGGATTATTAGACATAGATGCAGTTGGATGACGGTCTATGTATTTTGTTGTAATGCCCGCATGAATCACATAGTAATCTTTATGTCTTGCATATGCACTATGGTGCAACCTTCATTTCTGTCAATTGCCCAGTTGTAATTTGTTCACCACGCATGTTATTTATCTTTCACGAAGAGACACCACTAGTGAACTGTGGACCCCGGTCCTTTTTCCTCATTGTGATAAAACACCTACTGCTTTCGTACTGCTGCTACTGCTTTCATACTATTTTCCTATTGTTTTCCACACCATACGTTTAACCTCTTTGTGTTCAGCAAAACCGGTGAGATTGACAACCTCACTGCTTCGTTGTGGCAAAGTGATTTGATTGTATTGTGTAGGTTCCACATTGCTTCTGAACCGGTAGTGCGCCCTGCCATCTTAGCTGCTTCAACCTTCTGAAGTTACTCCTTCCTCCTACTGGTCGATTAAATCTTGGTTTCTTACTGAGGGAAAACTGCTACTATGCTAATCATACCTTCCTGTTGGGGTCGCCCAACGAGTTCAAGATCTGCACCATCAACGGTCAAGAAGATCCCATTTAACTTCTTCCTTCATACGCGTGAATGATCCAGAACAAGAAGCGTCCAAGAAATCCTTGTCATGAAAAGAAAGCCTTGCATAAAAATTATTGATAACAATATTACTCGGGAGTTCATGAACAAGACATTTGGGCATGAATAACTTCATTCTCCCCCACGCTTGGGCAATACTCTCTCCATCATGAGGCCAGAAATTATAGATTTGATTCCGGTCTTTATGAATCTCATTGGGAGGATAAAATTTAGAATAAAAGCGAGGAGCAATTTCCTCCCATCCAATAGATTCACCATTCTTCAGTAATTTGAACCTGTTAGCGGCTCTTCCGTTAAGCAATAAAGAAAATAATTTCCTTTTAACTTGATCCATTGTAATACCTGCACACATTAATAACTCACATAATTCATGGATAAAGAGCAAATGGTCACCAGGATGGACAGCTCCATCACCGTAATAGCAGTTATCCATAACACGTCCAACAATTTTCATAGGTATTTTATAAGGATCTAATTCGGCAGATAACGGGTTACCTACTACCCTAGTAGTAACGGTAAAAGTACCCATAAAAAGAGAACCAAAGGTATTCTCCATAATGAAATAATACAACAGACAGAAATAAAAACAACACTCACAGTAAAAGTTTCTCTTCCAATTCCACTTACCAATAGCGCTTCACTCCCCGACAACGGCGCCAGAAAATAGTCTTGATGACCAATATTGCAGCGAGTGTCCCAATACTTTTTTGAGCAAAGTACAAGCCGGTTCTGTTACTTATGATTACCAAACATTCTCGGGGACACATGGGAATTTAGTCAAGTGCTTTCGCTTTGTTACGGTTGATTAATATCCATTGGTTCGTGAAGTGCTGTGTGGGTGAACCTGTGATAATGCACCGCCCAACTAGGACTAATACATACTTGTGATTATACCCCTCGTAAGCATCCGCAAATACAAGAAAATAATTAAGATAAATCTAACCGCAGCCTTAAAACTCCGGGATTCTACGCTCCCTCGTGCATTGGTTTCCTAGCGGGGGTTTAGGTTTCTGTCACTCCGGCAACCCCACAATTAGTATTCAAATACACAATGCATCCTCCTAGTCCCATAAAGGTGAAGTATCATGTAGTCAATGTTCACATGACAGCACTAGAAGAATAGAACCACAACTTAAATACCGAACCACGAGATATTACTTCAACATAACTTCACTACTAACATCATGACTTCTCCTATGTCCTCAAGAACTAAAAGGAATACTCACAAGACATCATATGGATCATAATTAGAGGTGATATAATGGACAATAACAATCTGGTCATAAAGTGCTAACACCGATAAATCTCACAAGCATCAACTACTAACAAGTAATCCACACCGGGAGAGAGATCTAATGTAAAACAACGATAGAGGCCCCTACTTGTTACATAGGAATGACGGTGGGTGACGAGGGTGATGGTGCTGGTGGTGATGATGATGACAATGACGACCTTGATGATTCCTGGAGTGATGACGGTGATGATGGCGATGATTTCCCCTCTCCGGAGAGGAATTTCCCCGGCAGATTTCTCCCTACCGGAGAGCTTTTCTCTCCCTGGTGTTTTCCTCCCCGAGGCGGTGGCGGAATAATTCTTTGATGATTGTCTGGGGCTTAGGGTTCCCTGGGGGTCAAGTACGCGAAAGGGGTCGACCAGAGGTGGGCCAGGGTGGCCACAACACCTGGCGACGTGGCCAGAAGGTGGGGGGCGCCACCTCATGGTGTGGGCCCCTGGTGGACCCCCTCTGGCCCTCCTTCTGGCTGGCCTCCTCCTCTGAACTTCTAAGACATCTCCGGTGTCCCCCCTCTTCTTCTAAACTTCTGAAATAGGGTATCTCGATGGTGCTTTTCCATCAGATTTCTGGTCCCGGTGTTTATTCTCCAAATATGACGAAACATGCAAAATAAGATAAAATAACATAAGTGATGCATCATAACATGGAATATATCGATGAATAACAGAAAATAACAATATAAAACAGTGATGCAAAATGGACGTATCAGTTAGCATAGGTGGAGAGGAACTTTTGTTGAATCGTGGAAATAAGGTCCAGCCTCTCTACGGAAACTGAAGGTCTAAAGGATGTGGCTCCACACCATGCAAATCTAGCAAACAAGAGGCAATAAGACCTCCACAAATTCCTCCCTTCTCACGGTTAAGTGAGAGACGTAAAGCAATTAAAGCACCAAAGTTATAAGACCTATCATGTCTTAAAGCAGCTGAGACAAAAGCTAGATCATAAACAGATAGCTTGTTGGCACTTTTTCTAGCAAGCACACATTTGGAAATAAAATAAGCAAAGTATCGAGTGGATGGGAGTTGAATTTCTCGTATTTTACCACTCTCCCATGTGAAGATTCTACCTTGGCAAATCTCCTCATATAAATCCAGCTGTGGTTTGGGCCACCCTCTTATTTTCTCACATGAACCTCATCGTGGCACCTTGATTGCTGCACGAAAATCATTGAAAGGCAAGTCTACAACTTTATCATAAATTTTGTAATGGACCATAGGGTTAGGCAAAGACCAGCTAAAGCAAAAATCCTGTACCACGGACATCCTCAATGAAACGATCCAATCCTGCATTTTGCACAAGAGTATAGAAATCCTGCAGAATTCCCATTGCACGCATGAATTCCTGACATAGATAGATTGATGAAAATACTATTTCTTCATGGTGTACAGGCATGAACTCATGTAATTCCAACTCATGTTGGTTAAGCTGATACACATTGTGCTCCATCTCTGAATTTTTTAAGCAAGCATTACAAAAATTGGTTTCAAGCAACTACAAGGTGAAAACTACTATAGAGACTTATTGGAGAGCTAAACATGCATCAAAACTATATTATTTCAACTTAAATCAAGCATGCAAACTCACATAAGCTGTCACCTACAGTAACAAAATAATCAATAAATACTCCGCCAAATAAGATTCTACTTGGATAATCCGAGGAGTCACATACCGGAGAGCAAATGCACCAAATTTTAGCAACAAATGTGGGCTGAGCAAAGAGATCGACCAGTTCTACTCCACCGTCTACTACATCAACCAGTTCTACTCCACCGTCTACTTTCATGATGATGATGCCAGGTCCTTCACTTGGATGACCGAGGGAACCAAGCTCACTCCTACTTGGGTTGAGTTCGCTGCAGTTCTTGGGTATACCATCAACGGTGAAGATGATGGTTGGCGTTGTCATGACAAGGATACATATGGTGGGAGGAAGGTACTTCGTGATGTCACCATGGTGGAAGGTATCTGTGGGAAAACTGAGGATCTTCTGCCCCCATTTGAGATCATGCACCTCATCTACCGCGAGACTATTGCTCCCCAGGTGGGAAATTGGGATCAAGTCCATGGCTATGTCTTTGATCTCCTTTCTCTGTCCCTCAAGCAACAAGGCAAAGGCGAGCCCCTCGATGTCATGGATTTCATATACCAGGAGATGTGGTTCACTGTGCTTGATAGGAGGGCTCCGGCTTATGGTCCGTATGTGATGAAGCTTCTCATTGCCAAGTATGCCGAGGCCAAGAATGGTGTCAATCTTGTGGATGGCCTCACATTGGCCCCACACAAGCCCAAGAGTCTCCGGGTCAAGGAACATCTTCTTCCTTCGGAGAGGTCCAAGCTAAAGGGCAAGACTGTTGCTGACACTGCCACTCCCTCCTCCTCGAGGGTTCCTGATGATAAGCCCAATTGGTTTGCCAAGTTTTCCTCCAAGGTCAAGGCCTTAGTGTGCTTCCGGAATGACTGTCTCTATGATGCTCACCTTGCCTCCCATCACTCTGAGAAACGTTAGAAAGAGATCATGGCTACACTACACCTCCCCCACTCTCCTGTGTCTACTACTCCTCCGGGGAAGGCTGCTTGGCTTCGTGCTCATGGTGTTCCGTGGAGTGACGATGATGATGTTCCTAATGATGCTGAGACCTCGGCTCCCGAGGGTGGTGGTGATGATCCGGAGTGTACACCTTCCATGGGCTCTCAGGAGTGATCTCCTAGGGACGCTAGCATCACGCTTCTATCTTTTTGGTATCTTTGATGCCAAAGGGGGAGAAGTGTTGTCTTAGGATTGCGGGTTTTTGCATGGGAGGTCCACAAGCCTATGTTTTCTTGGATGTTTTTCTTTCTTGGCTTGTGGACTCATTATTTGCTTTATCATGTCTTGAGTTCAAACTATGTTCTTATGTGTGAGACCTATCTATCTATCTTCATGTGTACTAACTTGTGTTTTCATCAAAAACCAAAAAGGGGGAGATTGAAAGGGCATTTTGTGCTATACCCGTTTTGGAGTTTGACGACAACACGGTTAGGGTATCTAACATTATTTGTGCTTCTCATAGTCTACAGGTTCACCTGGGATTCCCCCTTCCAAAAAGAAGAGCGCTCAATTTCACGAAGAAATCTTTTTTACTCTGATTTGTGGTAGTGCCGCAGTTTCGCCCGGTAGTACTACCGCCACTACCGCATTTGGCGCATTTCGGGACAACATCGTACTAGCTCTGGTGCGGTAGTGGCCCCGGTAGTAGGCCGGTACTACTGCCTTCGGGTACTACCGGCGCGCCTTCCGGTACTACCGGGTGCGCGGTACTACCGTGGGCACTACCACATTTGGCCAATTTCGGGACAGATGCATACTGGTTTTGGTGCGGTAGCGGCCCCGGTAGTAGGCCGGTACTGCTGCCTTGTCGGTACTACCAACCTACATGTCGGTACTACCGGGGTTGCGAAAGGAGGAGCCACGCGCGTTTTGACCGTTTGAAGAACCAGAGGATTCGACACTACCGGGAATTAGGCCGGTACTACCGGCTATGCGGGCGCTGCACAACCATAGTTATGGAGAGAGTATAAAAGGACCCCACCCTTCTTCCTAGGGGGTTAAGCTTCACACTCTCTCTCTCTCCAAGCCATTAATGCGAGCTTCAACTACTTAGATCTCCCTCTCCAACCACCCAAATACTCCGATACTTTGTGGAGAGCTTGAGGAGACTTAGATCCGTGATTCCACCAACGGAATTGCAAATCCATCCACCACATCCTAGTATATCTAGAAACCTACTAGGGACCTAGAAACCCTAGTAGAACTTGTGCTTGGAGCTTCCACCTTATTGCAAGAAGCTTCGGATTGTTTGAGAGCCTCCATCAATCTTGTGGACTGTCCTTAACCTTGTGTAAAGGTTTGATCAACGCTTTCAAGTTGATCTCATAGTGGAAACAAGAATATCCCTCACCGGAGAAGTTCAAGAAGAATAAGGTGTGCACATCCATGCTATTGAGGAGTGCCTAGGTGGCTCCCCATATCTCCAACGTAGACGTACTTCTCTTTCAGAAAGAACTACGAAAAACATATCCTTGTCTTCTTGTTTACACTTGTGGTTTATCTTGTTACCTTTCGTTTTACTTGCGTTGCGTATCATATCTTGTATCACATAGGTTGCTCACCTAGTTGCACATCTAGAGAATCATGTATTACTTGTTTAGCCCAAACTAAAAAGGAAAAGAATAAAAATTGGTAGTCAACCGGGGTACCCCGCCGCGTACAGCAGACGCAGCTCGTCTTTCTGCAGCCAGCAGCGGCCGAAGCCGTTGGTCGCTGCGCCGTCGTCGAGAAACCTCTCAGCCATAGCTCTGGTTGCGGTGGAGACGGAGGAGGCGAGAGGAGATGGGAAAGGCGTGAAGGAGAGTGTGGACAGCGAGGCACGGCCGCGAGGCTTTTAAAGGCGGCGAAGGGACGGGCACGAAGGCGTGGCGGCTCCATTACTCGCCTCGGGGAACTGACCGGCAGCCGCCATTACGCTGGGATGGGAAACGAGGCGATGCGCTCGCCCACTGCAGCAGGGTCCCACCCCCGGGAAAAAATGGCGCTAGATTTTCCTGCGGTTTTTATTCCGCCCGGCGCCCCTAGCTGCCCCCCAGCGCGCTGGGTTCGTAGTGGGATCGCCGGCTCTATTTTCGGCCCAATCCGGCGTTTTTTAGGCTGCTCGGGGGGGAGTGGGGGATTTTCCATTTGCCGGCGCGCCGAAAGGCCGAAAAAGCGGCCTGGGGGCGCCTTGGGGGCGAGTGGAGATGCTCTTATCGCGACCTACTAGAGATGATCTAAGGGTGTGTTCGGTTTTAGAACTAGATGAACGGAATGGAACCATTCCATTCCACAAAAATGGAATGTCACCGTTCTATTCCATTCCGGTGTTCAGTTTAGACAAAAGGGAATAGAATGGAATGGTTCCTATAATTTAGGATTAGCTATTCAATTAGATCTAATTTAGGATTAGCAAATGAAATAGCAGTAATTAGCACAAATCAATTTCGCAGTCGCGGCCGCCCTTGCTCCGTCCGGCTGCCTCTTGCGCCGCCGTGGTAGGGGGAGAGGGCGTCGATTCTGGCGTCGACGGCGCGGCCCGCCTGGACGAGGAGCACCACTGTGCGGGGCCGCGCGAGTTAGAGCGTGGAGTCGACCACAAGGGGTGGCCGAGGACCGGGAGGTCGCCCTCAGAGGCGGCGCGGGAGAGCGTGGAGTTGACCTTGGCGGTGGTGCGGCTGTAGATGGAGATCAGGAATCCCTTCTCGGCTTCCCCTTGCTCCGTCCGGCGCCGCCGCAGCCGCCCCTTGCGCCTCTGGCTGGTTGGTCGAGGAGAGAAAGAGAGATGAGAGGTTAGCGGAGGGAGAGATGTTAACAAGCGGAGAGGAGAGGTTCAGGACAAGTGCGTTCCGGATATAGACGGAATATTCCGTTCCGAGGAACCACCTCGTTCCATTCCTTTTACCCAACCGAACACCGAAACGGCCTCAGGTGCGGAATGGTTCCGTTCCATTCCACTTTTCTTAAACCGAGCACTCGCCCGGAGATACACCGACGGAGTCAGTCTGTCAGGTAGCGCACTCGTGTCCGTGACGCCGACGTGCGGTGAGATGCGATGCTTTCCGGTCGCTGTCGTGAGTCCCGGAGGCTGACGTCCGATCAAAAGAGTGGACCTGATTCCGCGCGGCAAGAAAATGTTCATGGACAGCGACGGCGCCGCGCGACCTAACCTACGCATGCGCACCTAGCGCTCTAGACCACGTGCCTATACACATCGGCGCTTGGCCCCCGTACTGACTAATAACGATGGTTGAGTTTGTAGTTCATCCCTGATACGACCAGCGTCCAGCGATGAGGAATCGACGCCACAGATCTTGTGTGAGCCATACACTTTGCCTTGGCGTCGCGCGTTTCAGGCAGCGGCAGATAGATGGTTCGGAGCCGGATCGACCAGCGTGTCGTCGTCGTGTGGTGTACTGGCACGGTTGACGTGGCATGAGTGCTCGTAAGGATGCGGGTGGAGATTAATCAGGACCGTGTCTTCTTCTTCTTTGGGGCAGATCGGGACACCATGTTGGAAACGATGATTCAGAAAGCAGTACGCACGGCATGGAGGTGTATTTAGGAACAAGAACACTGCGATTTCTTGCATTGTTATACTGAATAAAAGTACAAGCCCGACGGCGTACCATCGGGCAACACGAAACACTAGACTGGGCATCGATCGTCCACACAGCCGCCGCTGTTCCTTTCGAATCTCGTGGTTCCCGCATAAGATGTATCTTGTCGAGAGCGCGCACGTCCAGGGACGTCGGTACTTCCTGTTACTTAGTTGATCCCCAACCAGAAGGGTGGAGCGGGCCTTCAAGCCCGTGCGTAGGTGCGGCCGAGGTGCGCGGCGCGGAGGTCGGCGGGATCGGCGGGGGCGGCGCGGTTGGCTGGGCGGTAGTGGCCGGTGACGGGGTCGGGGACCCAGGACGAGTCGGTGGCGGCCTTCTCGGCCTCGCCGGCCGCCTTCCTGTCGGCGGCGCCGCGCCTCATCGCGCCGGAGGTAGCGGCCGCCGCGTAGCCCCTGGTGGTCGGCGCCAGCAGCTGGGCGAGCGCGCGGGCAGCAGCGGAGCCGGAGAGAGCGAGCGCCATCGGATCTTCTCTGCGTCGGTCGATCAGATGGCTGTTGGCGCTCCGGGGGCTATGTGCTGCTGCTGCTACTGCTCCGAGCTGGATGGGCTTGCTTTGCTGGTGTACGAGTGTGAGAGTGCAGCACCGTATATATAGGGGAACGGGAGAGGCCGAGAGGAGGCAACGTCTTGGTTACCAGGAAAGCCGGGGCCTTGTGCCGACTGGTAAGCAGGAAATGGCGCGGTGGGTTCGATACTTCGTCTTGATATTTTCTCGGGTGGGCGTGGCCGGGTGGGTCGCTCGACGCGTTCCACCGGAACTACTCCGATTGACTGCGTCATGGAAAAGGTAGCTATCGTCTGGACCAGGAGGCGACGAGTAAGCCAAGTCGTCTTCTTTTCTTTTCTTGCTACACGCCCAAGTTACCTTGCCCTTCTTCTAGGTTTGGTGAGTCATCTTTGGCGGGTGCGCGTGCTTATGCGCACGGTGCACCACGAAAACAAAGCCCGTTTCCCCTATCTACGAGTAAATTCGAGGTAGTACGCGGTTATATTACTATATGCACCACGAAATAAAACCATTTCCCTAGCTAGGAGTAAAGTCGAGGTCCCTAAAAAAGAGAGAGTAAATTCGAGGTACAACGCGATTATGATACTATGTTCATTGAAAAAAAAAATTCCTCTCTACGACTAAATTTGGAGGCATGTGGAAGGGGCTAATGTATGCTAAGGACGCCATTAATTGGAGCCATCTCAACTCTGTTTTTTTCAAACCGCGTCTCAACTCTGTTTTCTTTTTTTGAACAGGGAAAGACCCCCTAGTGCCTACATGCTGCATGTATTAAACAACGACGGATTACAAATTACAAGGGGGACCTCGAAAGGTAGGAAAATTACAGGGACGTCCTTGACAACTTGCAAACAGACCCTAACGAAGAACTAAGAACGCAATCAAGTTCTTCGACTTTGCCGTCGTTAAAGAAGACGCGGGCCGAACAACGACTCCCCACTCAAGCAGCGGGGACGGAACCACTTGCTGCAGGGCGGGAAAAACGCGTCGTTGGACGACCTCGAAGAAGCCTCCTCGGGAGGTTGTAGATAGCCTGACGCAACAACGGCGCCACGGCTTGGAGCTGCTGACAGCCAGCATCGTCGGTCGGCGGTCGCACTTGTGCCACCGAGAATCTGCTCCACAGAAGAGCAGCATCCGAACTTTCCCGACCTCCTCCGCCATCGCTAAGGACCACCACAGAGCTCCTCCATCCCCCACTACCACGGACGGTCGATAGAGAGAACAAAGCAGCAGAACAGCAGAAACGAAGGGGGCATATGGGGCGCTTATTGAATCGAGCTGCGCTTACTCCGCCCTCAGCTATCTTCCACCTCGGAAGCTCGATGAAGACGGGTCGCCACAACCTGCCTATGCCACACCCAAGGCCAGGCACAGGAGCATGATTACTCGAGAGGGCAGGGAAGACGGCCTTATTAGCCGAGATGGCTTGCCGGAGCACCACCGTCTGCAACAACTCCTGCCACCGGAGCTGTGCGGCGACGAAGATCGCGGCAAGTGCGCACCAGATCTGGGCGATGAGAGCCGATGCCCTACTCCAAATCACAACCTGAAGCAAACCATAGAAACAGAAACACGCTACAATATCTACATCCCGAGCTGCGCAACCACTCCCACGCCGGACGGCGACACCGCCGAGGTGGAAAAGGAAGCGAGCCGGAGAAAAACGGGGGTGGCGAAAGTCGACTCTCAAAGCGGGGGTGGGGAGCGATGTCACGTCTCAACTCTGTTGAGTGTGTCAATTGCGACCTACTACCTTTCTTTTTCTTCTTCTCTTTTTTGATAGTGCTACTTTTCTTCTATTCCTTCGATCATAACAAGTTGAATTGGTAAAAGAAACTGGTTGACTATAATCAATCGTTTTATGTCGTTGTATTGTTTAAACATGTTTAAATATACTAGTTATCATGCTCCATCCGTCCATGGCTGCATCTCTGCTGTTAGTTGAGATTGAGTTGACTTTTTTTTGGATTTTGTTAAAGTGGTGAAGGTCTATATCTCTCGGGGCAATGGCTACACACGCTTTCGTGTCTCATTAATAAACATATCTCTCCGTGTTGAATTAATTGTCATAGATTTATCAAAATATGTAATCTATACATATTTAGCATATTGATGCATCCGTATTTTGCCAAATCTACGAAAATTAGTTTGGAACGGAGGGAGTAATTCAACAGACGGTAAGCCCACTGAGGTAGGTAATCAGACACATCTCGACCCTTGAGCCAAATCCCGTCGATAAATGACCTACACTTCATTGAAAGAATCACTTGATAGGGCAAGGCTACCATCAAAATCACCGTGAGAGGGTGACGCGACACTAGTGGTTCCATCGATCTTCTTACATGATAGACAGTAGTTCTTTACTAGAATATGCTCCCGTTGCAACGCACGGCATGTTTCCTAGTCCTGCTAAAAATTGCGATGGACCACAAGGAGTCTCGATGAGAGGTGCTAACTGGCTACGCGACTTAGCGTCGGCACGCCGTAGCAATGGACCCGACCACGTGCTCGCGCCGCCGGATCTGGTCGTGGCACCCGTGGCGACCCGACCACACGCTCGCGCCGTCGGATTTGGTCGTGGCACCCGTCATGACAGTGATTGTAATCTGGTTGTGGAGCCTATGACCACTCAGACTGTAGTCTAGCTCGCGCTGGCTAGATATCCGTGCAAGGCGTGCATGCCGCAAATATGTTGGATGCTTAGCCGCTCAGGAGCTCTCTCCTTATTTTTCTCACTTTGCTCTCCTTTTCTCTAGACTATTTGATTTTTCTCACTTTGCTCTTCTTTTCTCTATACTAGTTAAACATGTACGTGCACACACGTCCTTCCAAATTAACACAATTATTTCAATTTTACCTTCATATGAGTTGTTTTTTGTCCGTATCTATCATATATCTAAATCAAAATTATCAATTTGGGCCGTCAAATGATACCACATTTATTTAATAAGGAAAATATTCGTTTTTTCTCAAACTATTCGATTTTTCTCACTTTGCTCTCCTTTTCTCTAGACTATTCGAGGAGACGCCTTCCTCCGTAGGAATCACTTATGCTGAACCGACCCATTTTATCCAAACCGCGTGTCAACTCCTCGTTGGTGCGGACTGAAGAGCAACCTCAAGGCTCAAATAGCCCAGCGGTTAGATCTTTTAGAGATATGTCTCTAATTAATCATTAGAATCATAGCAATGTGGCTCCCATTTTTATTTTTCTTCGTCTTATTAAATTTGATTGTACTTGGATACCACGCCCACCTTCACTTTATCTACTCGCACCGTCTCAAATTAATCGTCGTGGATTTGTCAAAATATGAATTTGAGACAGAGCGAGTAGAGTCGACTACAATACTTATCTTATCCCATCATCATAAGATAACAATATAGTAAACTCGGTTGTAATGATGGTACTCTTGGCAAATGTCAGAGTACTAGTTTACTGCTTGTGCGTTGTCACGGTGTATTATTGATACAACATCATTGCGTCGAGGCTTATTATTTGTTTATTTTCCAGAACATTGAGAGAACCCATCAGAACATGGAGAGAACCCATCAGATGTATAAAGGTGAAACATATATTAAAATAAATTATAGATATGAAAGGGACTATGCATGACTTGTGAGGTTTGCATGCAAACTAATATGGCTTGATCATTTGAATTGGTGTTACTTCCATCTTGATATATGTAATTAAAAAGATAATATTTAATTGGTTAAACTAAAACACATATAGTTACGCTGGAAGAAATTAAAGGCTAAAATAAATAAACTATATGTTGCTTCTATTTTTCAACAAGAATAGCAAATTTAATTAGAGTTTCATGTCTTCCGCCCCCCCCCCCCCCCCCTAGCATCCTTCACTCCTCTTGTAAAAGGAAAGAATCGCTCACACCGTCGTCTCGATTCCACAACTCCTCTCATCCCAACCGATGTCGACCGTATCAGCGTGGCATGATCGAAGGTTGGTTCCAAAATTGAATACCATATCTTATTAAAATCACGGAAATTATATCAGGAAACCTATAAACATAAATCTAGCTAGTAGAAGTAGATGTATCTCTTTAGTCCAAAAATAAGCATGCAGAAAAACAGTTGAAGGACACTTCAATTTAAAAGAGAAAAAACTCTAAAAGACTAAAATGACCTAGTGGCGGCCTATTACAAGTTATAATTAACAAAGTTACATAGTTGAATCAGTTACTGATGGAGAAAGGACTTAATAATAAATCATAAGAGAGGAAAGAGCATTGCAACATACCATGAATAATATTGGTAGGTCCTTACATGTTGAGCCAAACCTACCGCCTACATGCTTTCATTCTCCTAGCGAGGACTTTCAACTTCATGGACTGCCTACTTGATTGGGTCTCGATCTCATTCATCTTGGAATCCATTTTTGCAGCAATGAACAACATATCGGTAAAATAGGAATCAATATGAGTAATCTTTCTAACCAGAGTCAAGAATTCAGGTGTTCAATAAACCAAATCATATCAGTTGTGGTATAAGTAGAAGGACATGTAATTCTTAATCTCTACATCTGCGAGAGCATCTTTGCCTCCTGATCGAGAAAAGCATGGCATGATGTATCCTCACTTCCTTCACCTTGTTGATGCAACGACCCATTCCCAAAGGCTCGATGTATCCCGATCAACCACGTTTTCAAACATTTTTTATTATTGTCCTCTTGTTATGGTAATGTTTTTCTTGCATGCCACAATATCACAGCTGATCGATACACTGCATATAAGAAAATAATATGGTTAGATAGAGTGAACAGAGAATACATCAAAGAAAAATCTTACACATAATGGAAGGACGGAGTTTGCTTGATAAAATCCAGCTCATCAGCAACTACACCAATAATAGTACACGCGTATTAGCATTTGATATAATCCTCAGAGAAATCTATTTGTACATCAGACAAATACAAACTGAAACTTTGGAAGATAATGTCAAGTGTGTGATCGTCGTAGAGTTTGTGGATTGCAAGTGCAAGTTCTAGATGAACATATCAAACATCATATCCTTAAAGATTGCCAACCATCGATGATGCATGAGAGAAGCTTTTCCATAATAGTTTATGAGGGAGCAATATACAAGTCATCACCAAGCCAAGTACAATGAATAAAGGTGGTTCAACTTAAGTTGGTAAGGATCGCCATTGTTTAATTCAAGTGGATTGCGTAAGGCAAAGCTATGACCTTTATAGGATTTTTATTTTACCTATCTCATAATATTAGTTGAGAGACCGGGCTATAGGATAAATAACCGTGCTAACTCGGTTATATCGTTCGTAGAGAGATCAAACCTTTGCATCATTGTCATCATATTTTTTAGTTATTATTTGTACTTTATCCATGTGAGGTTTTAGAGCTTGTCCTGATATTCATGACAAGCTCAAGTTTATCAAAAAAAATCGTATGAAAACATGTTACTTTTTTTTATTGGAGCATTTGTGGTTCTTATTTTATAGATAGGTCTAGCCTTTATACACTAGTTTATTGTGCCTTGTTTTACTATGATTTTTCAGTGCATGATCGTGTAGAGCTCGTTATTGTGATTCCAACGAGACCAAAATTATCAAAAACAGAGTTTACACGCTTAAGTTATAGCCATTTTTGGTATCAATGTTTCTACAGTTTAATATGGACGGTATTGCCGCTCTACTAGCGACCCAATTTCCGGAAATGGTCGTTTTTCTCCTATTTCGAGGGGTTTTAACCTGTTAGTTATGTCTTAAAATCTGCTGCTAACCTCAGTAAGTGAATATGTTCCTAACGGGTTGATTCTCGAGAAGGAACCTTTCTAGCAAGTTTTAGCCTTCATTTTGACATTAACCAGTTTGCTATCTCTGAATCCTTATAATGATTCTTACTCCTCAAAAAAGTAAGAGCTTATTTGGATCTACAGGTCATTAGATATAACAATAAAAACATGATGTACGGTGAGATGTTTTCGCCTTTTCTCCAATAAATACTCACTTCGTTCGGAATTAGTTGATATATCTTTATCCAAATACGGATATATTTGTACACTAAAATATGTTTAGATATTTTTTTTGAAACGGATAACCCAGCCTCTACATCTAGTAGATGCACACGGACTTTTATATTAAAATCGCACCAGAAGGCGAGTCCAGAATATAGCAAATACAAATCAACGACAGCACAGTGAATCCAATAAAATCATCATCTAACTGACAATAAACAGCTATTGAAGACTACACGTGTTGTAATCTCCTAGCGTGCAACCAGTCACCCTGGTTGAAGATAGCCCGTACTACCGCCATCAACCTGGTGCATCCAGAATCCAAACGCCCTCGTTGGCCTTCTGGTAGAAGGAAAGACCATATGTGAATCCAATGAGTAACTCGATGAACGACCTGCAAAAAATGTCCAGCTTTGAAGTTGTTAAAAATCACATCATTTCTGCAATTCCAAATTGCCCATAAAATAACACATACACCAATGCGTATACTAGCTTTAGTCTCAATATCCACCCCATCTAACCAATTCCCAAATAAATTAGTAACAGATAGAGGTGGTGATATACTAAATGTGAAATGAATCAACCTCCATATTTTTCTAGCAAAAGAACAAGAAATGAACAAGTGTTCCACAGTTTCCACATTTCCACAAAAGACACAATTCAAGCAGCCTGACCAATGTCGCTTCTTCAGATTATCTTTAGTAAGTAATTCTTTGCGATTCAAAAACCACATAAAAATCTTAATCTTTAGAGGAAGTTTTAATCTCCATAAGTACTTACGTAAAAATCTAGTAGTACCGTTCATTAGATCTTCATATAAGGACTTAACCGAGAACACACCTGACTGTGTGAACATCCATCAATCTTTCAATAAGATTTAACCAGACTTCCGATTTATCTCCTAAGAGAGGTCTCCTAAAAGCAATATTTGGGTGTTCATGAGCAATAACATCAGCCACTAAGACATTCTTATGTCTGACAATATTATAAAGCGACGGGTACTGAGCTGCTAACGATGTCTGACCTAACCATGTGTCTTCCCCAAAACGAACATTCAGCCCATCACCAATCAGGTGATATGCGGGAAGAAATCCTAACTAACCTTCATAATACCCTTCCAGAAGGGTGAGTCAGTAGGTTTGGCAACAATTTTGGATAGAGGTTTCCCCTTAATGTATTTATTGTGTAACAACTCATGCCACACTCTCTGCTCCCTTAATAGTTTATAAAGCCACTTGCTAAGTAAACGTCTATTCTTAACATCTAAAACCTCAATCCCAAATCCACCTTGATATTTGGGTCGACACACTATATTCCACTTGGTTAGGCGATATTTCTTCTTAAACTTATCGCATTGCCAGAAAAAACGATATCTATAGAAGTCTAACCTTTTCCTTACCCCAACGGGTATTTCAAAAAAGGATAGGAAGAACATGGGTAAACTAGAAAACACCGAATTAATAAGCAGGATAACAATTTACCTACCCAAAAACTTAGCTTAGAGTCAAACCTATCTTCAATTGGTTTCCACTCTTTATTAAGAAGTTTTTGGTAATGAATTGGAATACCCAAGTATCTAAAAGGAAGACAACCAATGTCACATCCAAAAATTTACCGATACTCATCCTGAGAGTAAGCAGCATTTCCAAAACAAAAGATCTCACTCTTATGAAAGTTAAGTTTAAGACCCGACATCTGTTCAAACAAAGCTAGCAAAAGCTTCATGTTGACAGCTTTCTCCAGGTCATGCTCGAGAAAAAAATAGTATCGTCAGCATATTGGAGGATCGACACTCCACCTTCAACAAGGTGCGGAACTAGACCTCCAACTTGACCCACATTTTTAGCTCTAGCAATTATGACAGCTAACATATCAGCTACCAGATTGAACAGAATGGGAGATAACGGATCCCCCTATCGCAACCCCTTCAAAGTTTGAAAGTAATGACCTATGTAATCATTAACCTTGGTCCCCACACTTCCACCTTGCACGAATCGAGCTACCCACTCACACCACTTAGGTGCAAACCCTTTCATCCGTAGAGTCTGTTGCAAAAACTCTCGATTGACCTTATCATATGCTTTCTCGAAGTCTGTTTTCAATAAAACCCCGTCCATCTTCATCCGCTTTATCTCATGGATAGTTTCGTGAAGCACTACTACCCCCTCCAGAATATTCCTCCACGAGAGGAATGTTGATTGAGTCGGTCTAATAACCCTTTGGGCAATGGACGTTACTCTATTTGTACCAACCTTGGTAAAAATCTTAAAATTGGCGTTAAGAAGGCATATTGGTCTATATTGCTATATTCGGCTAGCGTCTTCCTTCTTAGGAAGCAAAGTGACTACACCGAAATTCAACTTATATAGGTTCAAGTCTTCATCATGAAGCTGGGAAAACAAATCCATTAAGTCTCCCTTAATGACGTCCCAAAACTTCTGCTAAAACTTAGCAGGGAATCCATGTGGCCCTGGAGCTTTATTCAGTTCCATTTACGAAATAGCATCCAACACCTCCTCTCCCAAAAAAAGGTGATGTTAAAATGTTATTCCCAAACTCAGAAACCTACGGAAGATCATCTGTTCTTGACTCCTCCATGGAGACCGATGTGGGATCCGACGCCCCAAACAGTTTTTTATAGTATTCGGAAATAAAAAAAATTAGATTCTCTTGACCTATTATCGTCCATTCGTCTTGTTCTAGCTAAAAGATCATTTTCTTTCGACGTTTACCATTAGCAATCAAGTGGAAATATCTAGTATTATTTCCCCCTTCTTGAATGTATCTAACCTTAGCTCGCTGAGCCCATTTAGCCTCTTCATCACATCTAAGATTCGATAGATAAACATCAGCCTCTTTTTTGACCCTCCATTCATCAACCGAAAGAGGTCCTCTCTCAGCTTTCGAATCTAACTCATCGATAAGAAGTAAAAGTTTTTCCTTCAACCTCTTATACTCGCCACTTAAATTTCTCGCCCACCCACGCAAGAAGCTACGAAGATGTCTAATTTTTTTTGCCACCTCTCAATGGGAGTCTCCCCCGTGACCACGGAGTTCCACTGCTCCTTAACCATCTCATAAAAGCCTTCTTGACGCAACCAGGACAGCTCAAAGGAAAAGACCGATCTATTCCCTGCATGAGCCGAACTTCCTGTATCTATGAGAAGAGGTGTATAGTCCGATCCCACACGAACCATTGCATGAACCGTCACTGAAGGGAATTTATGTTCCCAAGCCACACTAGCCAGAACTCTATCTAGCTTTTCATGTGTTGGAACATCACGTCTACTCGTCCACGTGTATTGCCTCCCCGACATCTCCAATTCTTTCAAATCTAGACTTTGAATAATGTCATTAAATATAAACGGCCAGCGAGGATTAAAGTTATCATTACTCTTCTCCTCCTGCGTCCTAATAATATTAAAATCTCCGCCAACAATCATCGGAAGCAAATCTCCTTCACAAATTCGAACTAATTCGGAAAGGAATTCTGGTTTTTTTATCATCCTGAGCTGCCCCATAGACAATCACGAGAGCCCAAAGGAAACCATCGTCCTTTGAGCGTAGATGAAATTTTACAGAAAAGTCTCCCGCTACAACTGTCCGAACAGTTATCATAGCAGAACTGAAACCAACTAAAATTCCTCCTGACCTACCATGAGGGGGTAGACAATACCAACAAAAGTCATAACCCCCAGCCAGATGATTAAGAAGACTATTCGAAAAACAAGACCGTCTTGTTTCCATGATAGCCACAAAATCAAGTTTACATTCCCTTACCGCCTCATTCACAGACCTATGTTTCGCCGTATCACCAAAACCATCACTATGCCAAAACATCCCTTTCATTGTGATTTCTTTTTTAATGATTTTATACGAGCACTTCTTCTCTTAGAATTTGAATCCACTAATTTTTAAACTTTCCAGGGAAGGGTGTCAGCCACACCCTGGATACAAGAATCCATCATATTCCCCATGGCCTCTTCCTTATCATTTTCATAATCTTCACAAAGATTAGATGTCTTCCTCACAACAAGACTAGTGCTCTCAGTATCAACCCCCGCGTTAAGATTATTGCTTAAAAAATTAAGTTGACGTGCACATTCTAGTTTTTTAAGTGAGTTGACCGCACTATTAATCTTAGAGGGTGAGTTTCCCAGCGAAATCTCCACACTATTAGCCCTCTCGATAATACTCTTATTTGTAAGTGCTGAAAATGATAAAAGAGGTTTTGCCACGTTACCTGCCAGTAATCCGTCGCGCTGCACAGCTAGCCGTTCCGCCCTCTATGGTACAGGAACATCAGCATCCGGCTGAGCGTGCAGGTGCGCACTAGAACGCCGCCTTGTCGACGTCGGCTCCACGATGCCACCATAAGCAACGATCTCAGCCCTCAACGCCCTCGGCGTAAAGGGCGGAGCGCTCGCGTCCACCCCTCACGCACGTCCTCCTGACTGCAGCGAGAGTGGAGAAACCGGCGGTGTGGTCGATGTCGAGTCCGCAGCCCCTTCTCCCTCCGCCTCAACCGCCCCTGATCCTCCTGACCTGGGTGTGAGACTCGGGGAGGTGGCCACTCTGCCACCCATCAGCGTAGATGAGATCGTCGGCGAGGAAGGCGAGCCTTTGGTTGCGCTCCCATCGGAGCACCTAATCAGGCCACTGCCCGCAGCACCATCGAGCGCCACCACCTGCGCGCCAAAGTGAGATGCAGCCACACCGTTTTCTGTCACATCCTGGCCAGGCAACATCATGACAGAGGCAGCTCCCGTCCCAGAACATAGTGCCCTCGTCTCCCGCGGAGACTGCGCCGTGTGCGCGATCATGTGCATATCCTCCATCACGCGGTCCTGCCGCAGCGGCATCGATGCATGCCCGATGTAGGCCAGCCCCGGCTCGCCGTGATCACTCCTCGGCAAGGGAATGGGCGACGTCACAAAGCCATCACCGCACTCTCCCTTCGCCGCCCGAGATAACTGCTCCCCTCGCGTGAGAGACTGCGACGGCAACACCTCTCCCTTTGACACAACAGTCGTCGGAGTAGCAACGTTCGCACCCACGGCTATGATATCCCTGTCCCATCCGAATTGCTTACGTAGAAGCGGAGAGAACACCACACCTGTAGTTGGCATGGATGCCTGAACCGAGTCATTAGAGGATCCACCTCAAACATCAGTCATATGAGTATCCGTCGCCAAGTCACCACCCGAAACAACCACGTTATCATTCAAAGATGTTTTTGCGAGAGAGTCACGGAAGTCATCTCCCAAATCCCCGTCTTCATCATCTTCATCATTCTGATCAGTATCTATGACCAGATCATCATGAGATTTCCCTTTGTCCTCACCCTTAACCTCAAAGAATAAATCATAGAACTCATCTTTGATAAACATCGGAAAGTTGGGTGGTATTTTAGTGTAGTTTAGGCAACCGACCAGTATACGCAAAACACCATGCTTACGAGTATACTCCATGTCCAACTTGCGAGTCACACCCAATAAATATCTGATTGACCATAGTGCCAAAAAGTCTCCGAAATAGTCCTCAGGGATTCCAGCTACCCGGACCCAAAAAATAGGAAGAGTATCAAGAGGTTCTATTCTCTGTCCCCAGCTATCCAGAACGATCTCGCAGTCCTTCTTTGGAATACGACACACCCCAAAAACTTTCAATCTGTCAAGCTCAAGCTTCGATGGAAACATCACCTTGAACACATTTTGTCCAATCTGAGTAACGTTCGAAAGAAAACCCTCTATGGGCACAAGTCTCTGCAGTTGCGTGATTAGCTGAGGAATAGAGAGCACTCCGCGAGATACCGTAATCGAAGCAAGCCTCAAGTTTTGAACCTTAGGACGGAAATTCTGGGAGAGACGCAAACCAAAAATCATCAAATCATCATGGATATATCCATACATTATCGGGTGTGGTTTAGGTGCCGCTAAGAGATGACACGGTCCATTGACATGCACTGATCCTCCACAATAGACACATATCGGTTGCGGACAATCCGCCAAAAAATGCCCCGCAACTCCACACCGAAAATATTTGAGTTTGTCAATTTTTTTTGCCTTCTTTAGTACCGCACCCGCCACAGCTGCTGCCAGTTGATCCGCGGATACGCGCTTCTCCCCATGTGGCTACACCTCCGGCTGCACACCCATGTTTCCCATCTGCACAACAGGTGCAACAGCTTGCACCATCTGCCCATGTGTTGATGGCACTACACCCCTAGCCACATGTTGTTGAACGTTTGCATTCCTCTGTTGCTGCACCTGAACATGTTGATGCGGCTTAGCCACTGCCGAACTAGCCCCCTGCGTTGCCGAATTCACGGCTCCTCCAACCACTTGATTAGCGACGGGAACATAGCGACCCTGGCCACCATCGGAACGACTCTGGTTCCTGTAACCCCCGCCACCATAACCACCTCTTCGCCCAGCGTAGCCTCGACCAAACTAACGGCCCCTGTACGCACCTCGGTTACCTCCCGTGTACCCGTTTCCGCCGGCTGTTGCATTGAAAGCAAACTGGGTTGCGCTCGCCGCACCATCAGCGGCGCCCACCGTGGCACTCGGCCCAGACTCGAACTGGTTCGCCGGAACGGCCAAGCCTCTTGCCAAGCCGAGCCCTCCTCCAGCGTGAGGGCCAACTTGAGCCGTGTTGACACCAGGCAGCGCCACACCGCGACCAGCACCAATACCTTGCTGCGCAGCACCTCGCCCAGGTGGCGCTCCTCCATGCCCATCGCGAGCCGCCATGGTGGAACAAACCCTAGGCGAACGCACAACAGCCACACTCTAACGCCACGAGAAACCTAACACCTTCCTTGGTCCGTATCCGTCAGGAATAAAGGCCCTCGTGACGCACGTCCGACCCGCACACCGACGGCCCACAGCGTGATGTCGACCATGATTCGGACCCACCTCTTGCGTGAGACCCGTATCTGATCGACGTAAATCACGAATATTCGAATTCCTTCCTTGATCCTTCAATCTAGGAGGAGTGCGGCCATGGCGATCTTCCAACGCAACTCTGCGCCGCCCCTGGACCAGCATCCATGACGCAGGATCATCATCCTCCGACAAAACAAACACCGACGGTTTGATCGCGAGAACTTTCAACTGAATCTTAGTTCGCTTCTCCTCCGGGGAGGTTGAACTCGAGACATGCAAGGAAGAAAACGAAGTTAAGCATTTGGACGCGTACCTCTAAGCACATCTCTTCCGCATCCTTTTCTCGCGCCGATTCGAATCCGATTTCATCACCTTGTCCCGCACCGACGGCGGTGTAAGACATAACAGCTCGAAATCTATCTCCTGCGCCGTTGAGTTGAACGACGGCGAGATCGATGAGACGTCTGAGTCACCGTCGGACCCATCTTCGTCTTCGCTTGCTAATGCCCAGAATCTTCCTCCAACCACCGGCGAGCACGAGCCGGAATGACCTCCACCCTTCCTCAGATGCAGATCCGGCGAGGCACCTGCGGCAGCCTCCAAGGCAACAACAGCAAGCTCTCCCGTGGTCACCACCGTGGCGTCGCCCATGGTCACCACGGTGGCATTGCCCACGGCGTCGCCCGAGACGTCTAAGAGATTCATCGATCGTGGCAACCTTCAGAAGCTTAAATATGGGGGGAGGGGGGGAGAATTTCACTTCCCCGCCTCTTGCACCAAATAGGGATGCACACAAACCAAGGCTAGGCTCCGTTTGGCATCAAAGTATTTTTGAAGTATACATGGAATACTTCGGTATCTAAAAATACTAAAGTATTGAATACTTCAACATGTTTGGATATAATAAATAATGTGGTTTTAATAATGAAGTATGCTCCAAAAATGCAGTTTTTTTGAAGTATTAGAGAAAGAGGTCTCACCCCTTTTTTTCTAAAATGAAGTATTTTCCAAAATTGAAGTATTGCTTTGCCTGGCAACAAAATACTATGGTTTTGCAATACTCTGTTTTTGGAAATACTGATGTGCCAAATTAGGCCTGATCCTCAGGATAAATTGCATGAGTATCATGAATGCCTAGTCCTGAAGTAAACCAGTTGAGCTCCGCCCACTTCTAAATATATGGCGAGAAAATTGTTGTATTGGACGGAGTCTTAAGTTGCTAAGATAGGATTATTGTAGATGATCCAACATCCATAGGATAGGATTTTCAATTGCCAACCATATAGTAGTCGTTAAAATATTAGCAGCACGCATCCCATGAAGGATCAATCGGTTTGATGACAGCAACACTGAGACGCCTACTTGAGTCCGTGACGCCTAGTTGCGGTGCTTTCCGGTCGCCTTCGTGAGTGTGGGCGCACAAGGGCACCAGTATCACCAAGTCCCGGAGGCTGACGCGCAATCAAAAGAGTGAACCTGATTCCATGCTGCCCGCGCCGCGCGGCGAGAAAATGTTCGCGGATAGCGACGGCGCCGCGCGACCTAACCTGCGCATCACGCCTGCTAGCGCTCTAGACCGTGCGCACCTGCCATCAGCTGGCTGGACAGCACCCGATACGTCCAGCCATGAAGATTCATTCAACTGAAAGAGACTGTTGGGATGGGAGGATCATTTGGAAGATAAACTGAAACGATGATTCAGATAAGATTAAGTGGAGTAGTAGTAGTACAAGCCCTGCTCGATGGGAGTAAGGTCGGGTAACACGGAACACTAAACAGGGCATCGAGCCCACACAGCACGCACGCACGCACACACGCAAACGGGAAACTGGCAAGGCCCTCGCCGACGCACTTTCATTCATATCTCCAAGTAGCTCCCGCGTGCGATGGGTCTTGTCGAGAGCGCGCACGTCCGGGGACGTCGGTAGCGGCGGCATGTTCGCTGCTTCCCACACCCTCCCTGTTACTTAGTTGATCCCCAACCAGAAGGTTGAGGCGGGCCTTCAAGCCCGTGCGTAGGTGCGGCCGAGGTGGGCGGCGCGGAGGTCGGCGGGGTCGGCGGGGGCGGCGCGGTTGGCCGGGCGGTAGTGGCCGGTGACGGGGTCGGGGACCCAGGACGAGTCGGTGGCGGCCTTCTCGGCCTCGCCCGCCGCCTTCCTGTCGGCGGCGCCGCGCCTCATCGCGCCGGATGTAGCGGCGGCCGCGTAGCCCCTGGTGGTCGGCGCCAGCAGCTGGGCGAGCGCGCGGGCAGCAGCGGAGCCGGAGAGAGCGAGCGCCATCGGATCTTCTCTGCGAGGATGGCTGGAGACGCTCCGGGGCTCTGTGCTGCTGCTCGAGCTGGCTGGCTGGGGTTGCTGGTGTAGGAGGACGAGAGAGTCGGGAGGGAAGCGCCGTATTTAAAGAGGGGCGGGGGTTTTGGATTTGCACAGCTCTTGGGAGCGTGGAAAGCCGGGGCCACGTGCCGACCAGACGCGGGAAGCTGTAGGAAATGGTGCGGCTGGTTCGTCGCTTCCTTCCTGGCCTCCTGGACGGACGGCCTTCGACGTGCCCACCTTGATATTTTTGTTTACTGGTCCTGCTGCTCGGCTGCTCCTGTAGCCGAGCATCGCCGTGTTCGGCGGACGCGTGGCTTGGAGTAGTAATTCGGAACGGTGCAGAGGAGCAAAGCCAAGTCGTGTTTTGTTTTGTTTCTTTTCTTGGTATAGTACGTATACGAAGTTGCCTGGCTCTTCTCGTTCTTGGTTTGGTTAGTCGTTTTCGTAGGGTATGTTCGTTGGCGTACTGTACTATGGTTTAGGCCACGTATTTGGGGTAGAATTCGATCATGTTGTGTGCACCACGGAAACAAAACCATTCGCCCGATCCACGAGTAAATTGCATTCGAGGTAGTAGTACGCGAGTACGTTGTGTGTACCACGAAAACAAAACCATTTCCCTCCTAATAGCTACCAGTAGATTGGTGGCACTGCCAGGAAGGAAGGAAGGGGTCTACGGCTCTCGGCGTCCCCAGTCGGCGCGGCGAACATGGCGCTGATATTTTCTCAAACAAAACGTGGACGGGGGAGCTTGTCCTGAGCCGAGGCTACCGTCTGGTGGAGGCGGGCGGTCGGCACCGCGACGGTTCATCTGGACAGGCCGTATCCGCCTAGCTCCTACCCGGGCCCGACTGCCGATTCGGCAGCAGCACCAAAAGCGGAGACCCGTGTATGATGCGGTCGGCGTTTTGGTGGTGGTGCGGTGGACCGGGGCAGATTCCAAATTCTCTACTGACGCCCTGTGCATGCATCTGCCGATTCTGCTCAAGTTTGGCCATCCAACGAAACGAAAAAGAAAAAGGCCGTAACCGGATGCAAAGGGGGCATATATCTCTCTAACATTTTCACATATCGTAGTACTAGGAGTCAGCTCAGCCATGCTGATCTGCTGAGCGTGTCATATGCGACCTAACTTCCTTATATTCCTTCAATCACGATGACGAGCTCGGTTTGGTTCAATGAACCCATCGAATCCCCCTAAAAAAGAACAAAAAAAAAAAACTATCGAATCAGATACTCCGCTTGCCCTCATTCTGCGACCACAAGGGTTGGTGTGGCCCGAATCGCAAACCGATCAACATAAACACATTTAAAACTACACACAGGTTAACGAATTCTAGCATTATTGTCATCTTATTAAGTTGCCACGTTGCATCTCATGCCTTCGGCAACACCTCTTCAAGTTGATTCAGGGCTTGATCTGACCTTCTTTTGTCGTGTAAATCTAATCACATAACGTTTGCTGACTTTGAGTCACTGACACGGCGGTTAGTTGTCACACAAATTGACGTTACGTCAGAGTATTTGAACCATATTTGTTCATCCTAGTAGCATAACATAACTTCCATCTCCGCTCTATCCTCGCTCGTCTCGCTACTATTTTAGCGTTTTGGTGGTGGCCGCATCAAGCCGAGCCCGCGACCGAAGCAGACTCCAAATTCTGGTGACGTCCTACATGGTTACTCAGCAAAAGACAAGGAAAAGGCGACAACCAGATGCTAATGACGCCATTAGGGTCATCTCGGCCATGATGAGTGTGCGACCTCCCGTCCTCTCATTCCTTCAATCATGGTAACAAGCTCAAGTTGGTTACAGAAACTCATCAAATACTATAATCTCCTTGCTGTCCAAAAGGTTGGGATGCCCCAAATCGAAACCAATCAATATAAACACACAGGTTGATAAATTATAGAATTATTATCATCTTAAGTTGCCACGTCGCATTCCATGCCTTCGGCTTCGCCTCTTCGTTGCTTGATTGCTTTTCTTTTGAAATGGGAACATCCCAGCCTCTGTATCGTGATGATGCACACGACTGGTTTTATTAAAATAAAAAGCTTGTAGCGTACGCATAAAATATCCCAAAAAAACAAATCAAGGATCAGCCATTGTGGCCACAAAGACTAGCCACCAAAAAAGACACATCGAATGAAGACTACACATATTGGAGTCTTCTAGCATGTTGTCATCCACCCGGTTGAAGATAGCCCGAACGATCGCCATCAACCGTGTACACCCGGAATCCATGAGCGACCGCTATGCAGGTGGTAGGAGAAAGGACCACATATGGATCCAGTAGGTAGCGCGGTGAACAACCTGCAAAAAATGAGCACCTCTAGCCTTGTTAAACACCACATCATTCCGACAGTTCCAAATCGCCCACATAAAGGCACAAGTACCAATACAGATACGGTTTTTAGAACTCTTATCAACATCATCCAACCAGTTATCAAACATATTATCTATACTAATTGGTGGTATAATACTGAAAGTAAAATGCAAGTCTCCACACATCTCGCACAAAAGGACATGATATAAACAAGTGCTCAACCGACTCATCCGATTGACAGAAAACGCATTGTTTGGACCCTGTCCAATGTCTTTTAATCAAGTTATCCTTAGTAAGTATGACTTTACGATGAAGAAACCACATGAACACTTTTATCTTAAGAGGGACTTTCAGTTTCCAAAAATCTTTACAAAGATAAAGAGTATGTCCAAGCATTAAATCAGCATACATGGACTTAACCGTGAACACACCATTAGTAAACAATTTTCATCGAAATGTGTCTGGTTCATTAGTAAGAGAAACAGCCATAAGTTTCACTACTAAATCTTCCCATGCTCTCCATTTGTCGCCAGTTAGGTTTCGGCGAAACTCAATATTCAACGGAGTGTGAGATAATACATGTGCCACCAAGACATTCTTATTCCTGACGATATTAAACAAGGTTGTATATTGTTCCGCCAACGGTTCAGCACCCAACCACGAATCCTCCCAGAAACGAGTATGCAAGCCATTACCCATCTGAAAAGTTCCCCGTTTGAAAAAAAACTTCCCTAACCCCTATAATCCCTTTCCAAAAAGGCGAGTCATGGGGTTTTATCTGAACTCGAGACAGAGTTTTCTCATGAAGATATTTATTACACAACAAATCATGCCAAACACCTTTTTCATTTAGGATCTTATAGAGCCATTTGCTCAAAAGACAATTGTTTTTTATATCCAAAACCTCAATGCCAAGACCTCCCTGGTCTTTTGGACGACAAACAATATCCCACTTGGTAATCCTATATTTCCTTATGTGATTATCACTTTGCCAGAAGAAACGAGATCTAAAATAATCTAGTCTCTTGCCCACCCCAATTGGGATAGGAAAAAAGGATAGTAAAAAACATTAGCAAGCTGGTTAAGACAGAATTAATCAACACTAGCCGATCTCCATATGAGAGCAACTTGTCTGCCCAACAACCTAGTTTTACCTCAATAGGCTTCCATTCCTTATTTAAGAGCTTTCTATTATGAATAGGTATTCCCAGATAACGGAATGGTAGAGTTCCAACCTCACACCCAAATATGTGACGATATTCCTCCTAGGCTTTGGTAGTCTTACCGAAACAATATAATTCGCTCTTATGAAAATTAATTTTCAACCCGGAAAGTTGTTCGAAGATGGACATGATGAGTTTCATGTTTACTGCTTTGTCTAAATCCTGTTCTAGAAACAAAATAGTATCATCCGCATACTGCAAAATCGATATCCGCCATCAACTAGGTGCGGGATAAGAGACCCAACCTGACCATCCTCTTTGGCCCTTGCAATTATGACGGCTAACATATCCGCCACAATATTGAACAACACAGGCGAAAGAGGATCACCCTGCCGCAACCCCTTTAGAGTTTGAAAGTAGTGTCCAATGTCATCGTTGACACGTATCCCTATGCTTCCACCTTGAATGAATCTACTCACCCAGTCACACCATTTAAGGTCAAAACCCTTCACGCGTAGAGCCTGCTGTAAGAAAGACCATTTTACTTCATCATATGTCTTCTCAAAATCAATTTTGAAAATGACATCATACATCTTTCTCAAATGCAACTCATGAATGGTCTCATGAAGAATAACCACCCCCTTGAGGATGTTTCTCCCAGGTATAAAGGCAGATTGGGTTGGGCGGATAACTTTATGAGCAATAGTTGAAACTCGATTCGTACCCACTTTGGTAAAGATTTTGAAGCTCACGTTAAGAAGACAGATTGGACTATATTGCTCAATTCTACTAGCATCTTATTTCTTAGGAAGAAGAGTGATTACTCCAAAGTTCAAGCGAAACAACTAAATATCGCCGCTTTGAAGTTGGAAGAATATTGCCATTAAGTCATTCTTAATAATGTCCCAGCACTTTTGGTAAAACTCCGCTGGAAACTCATCTGGTCCAGGGGCTTTATTGTGTTCCCTTTGAGAAATAGCCTCGAACACCTCCTTTTCATGGAAGTTAGATGTTAAAATGCTATTCTCATCAGCAGAAATTTGAGGCAAGTCATCCTTATAAGACTCAATCATAGAGAAGGAGTTATGTAACGGAGGCCCAAACAATTTTTTGTAGTATTCCATTATAAACACCTTTAAATTACGCTCCCGACGATTGCCCCTTCATCTTGCTCTAGTTAAAAAATACGTTTTTGCGATGTTTTCCATTAGCAATTAAATGGAAATACCGTGTATTATTACCTCCTTCTTGGATATGTTTAATCTTCGCTCGTTGTGCCCATTTTAATTCCTCCTCCCTCCGGAGTTTGGCAAGATAATCATCTGCTAGTCTCTTCGCTGTCCCTCTCATCCACCGAGAGAGGTATAGTTTCTGCTTTAAGATCAAGCTCATCAATTAAGAGCAAAAGCTTATCCTTTAATCTTTTATATTCACCGCTCATATTCTTCACCCAACCTCGTAGAAATGGTCTTAAATGTCTAATTTTATTGCTTGATTTCTTGACCTGACTTTTTTTTGTCGCGCAAATCCCCTCACTTAACGTCTCCCTGACATGCAGTTGGTTGTCCCTCGGGTCAGTGACTCAAAGTCACCTAACAACATGTCGTGAGAAAATCTGAACCTTATTTACTTATCCTACCATGATATAAGCTCTGTCTCCTCTCTATCCTCCTTCATCTTGCTACTGTTTTAGCGTGTCGCATCATAGATTTTGCCCTCTCCTGACCAGTCTTCTCTCACTCAGAAGGGTTGTAGCTATGGTTCATATTGCTAGAGGAGGCACATTAGAGCATCTCTAGCAGAGCCCTAAAAGGGCTATAACTAAAAAAATCGTTGCTTTTAGGGGTTGGCTTTAGTTTTCACGCGCTAGCAGAATCCGAAAACGTGGACCGACTTGAGAATGCGACTCGGGGGCCCGAAAATCCTCCCCACCGGCCAATATATGAACGGGTCCTCTCAGGTCCATCGCTCCACAAACCCTAGACTGTGCGACCGAAATTGCTCACCGCGCTTCGTAGCTCCGGTGAGCGATTGGATCATCTCCACGCCTCCTTTAGTCCCATCGCCTCCGCATTAGCGCCATGGATCCGCAGAGGAACATGACCGCCGTCACCAACAGAATTGTTGGCTCCCCTCGACGCCCTGCACCGGCCACGCCTATCGCCGGTGCGGTTGTGCCTCGCATCAGCGAGCACGGCCGCGTCTATGGCCCTCCCTAGGACAACTCTAGTGAGGAGAACAGGGCGACGCTGATGCCTTGGGGGCGTGTTGTTCGTTAGGTTACTCCAAGCGCAGAGTTGGATGTAGAACAGCGGCAAGATTTCCCTTAAAATTAACCAAGGTTATCGAATCCAGGAGGACAGAGAGATTCTTTAGAAGGTTGTCAGCGGCGCAACTGATGTGGAATCTGCACACGAACAAAACACACTACTTTGCCCCCAACAAAACAGAGAGGTTGTCAATCTCTCCAGTCTTACTGAAAACAAAGTTATTACACGTATCGTGCAGAAAACATTGATGATTGCAGGAAAATATAGAGAACAGTATGATTGCAGTAGGTGGTTTAACAATATGAGGAAAATAGATCGGGGTCCACAGTTCACTAGTGGTGTCTCTCCATAAATATTTCTAGCATGCTGGGTAAATAAATTACCGCTGGGCAGTTGACAAATAATGAGGGCATGACAATGCAATATATGACAAGATGTTCATTATGAGATTAAACAGGGCATTACAACAAAGTACATAGACTTGCTATCCAGCGCATCTATGTCTAAATAATCCACTTTTGGATCAGCATCCGCATCACTTCCAATATTAAGTTGCAAATAACAGATTATTGCATGAAATATTGTGTGTAATGTAAACAATGCAAAATACACGTAGAGTAAGCATCATTATTTTATCCCTAGTGGCAACATCACATCCACAACCGTGCACGTTTCAGTCACTCGAACGCTGATTTCTGGAGGCACCTCTTGGAGTCACAAGCATCTACTTGGCCAAAACATTTACTAGCAACAGAGAGTATGCAGGATATAAAAAAATATACATATGGATAAATAAACAACTTGCTCATAGTATCAATATTCATCGGATCCCAGCAAACACAACATGTAGCATTACATAACGATAATCTTGATCATGTAGGGAAACTCACAAAATCTAAACATGATAGCACAAAGTGGAGAGACTACCATCTAACTACTGCTATGGATCCGTGTCGGGGGGATACCCCCGAGTAGGGTAAAGGCAAGTGCTAAAGACAGGAACAGAAGAGACGCTTGGCAGAGTAGCGGCTACCCGGTACTCGCTACCTGGTCGTCCGCTATTCGGCCGTACACACTGATGGCCAGGAGGAAGAATCAAGGAAGTTATTCTCCGCCGGGTAGAGGAATTGGCCCGAGTAGAAATGGCGGTTTCCTACTCGGGCCAGAAGTCAAAGGAGCCGTTCTGACACAGGATCCCGCGTATCCCGGGTCCGTACTTTGGCACTGTTCACGGCACTGTTCATCTGCAGAGCGCGTGCCTGACCGCGACAGTGTGTCAGCAGGGCGTCGCAGGATAGGGGGGACCTACTCTGTGTTCGTGGCAGTGATAACAGATCGGTTCCTTGGTTTTGCACAACGACTTTACACATGAAGACAAGCTAGGAAGCCAAAGTGGTCAGCGGGAACCCGGAAGGGTACAGTGTGCACACAATGTCGACATCTTGGCTGTATCCGGCTGGGCACCAGTATATAAGGTGCCCTGCCTCCTCCTGCGCGAGGGACGACACGACTAAGGACTACAGTAGCGTAGAGAGAAGAGTGGCTACTCGGTGTAAGCAACACTTGTACTGTGGCTACTCGGTGAGACTCGAATATAAAGAGAGAAAGGCAGGAGTAGGGGTTTTACCTCCACACGAGGGCCCTGAACCTGGGTAGATCTTGTTGTTTGCAGTGCTAGCTTCACACTCACGCGGCTACTCGCTGCGTGATCCCTCCCCGAGCGCCTCCAGCGTCCATCGTCCCCACAACTTTAGCCATCCTATGGCATCTGCCGTGACACCACCACGACAGTTGGCGCCCACCGTGGGGCAACCAGCGGCGCTGGCTGGAGTTTCCGTTCGGACGGGATCGATTTCTGCTACCGGAGAGCGCGTGGTCTGTGGCCTCGTCCACAGATTCGGCTCCTTCGACTTCGTCACCGACAACGCCGGCGATTTCGGCGGCAGGGCCATGCCGGAGGGCGGCTCGGTGATCTCCTTCGGCGCGCACCTCGTCTACGTCGCCACCGTCATCGACCGCGCGTACCCCGGGGAGGTGCATGTCGCGGAGGATCCCCCTGCCGTCATCGCGGCACGCGGGAGGCCGTTGGGCCGCTCTGCGGACGTCGCGGAGGTGATGATGACCGGCCCTGCTGCTGACGCCGGGAAGGGTGCGGCTGCTGCTGCCGCGGGCGTCATCGAGGATCTCGCTGGCCCGAGCGCTGGCGGGAAGACCCACAAGCCCTACGAGAAGGACTGCAACCTGCCTCCCTCCACTACTCCGACGATACCTGCGTCCGCCGTGCGGATGGGCATGCCGCCTCCCACCGAGCTCGAGCTCATGACCATGCGGGCGCAGCTCGAGCAGCAACGCCAGGCGCTGCTCGCCGAGCAGGCGGAGCTGGATAAGGTTAGGCTTGAGCTGAACCTAGACCAGAACGAGTACAACCGGGCTCACGGCTTCACGCCCGTGGTGAGGAGGCCTTCCAAGGCAGGCGCTACGCGCCGCAACCTAGGCACCGAGATGGCAGCAGTTGGTGAAACTGCTGGCCAAGCCGCTAGCCAAAACACCGCCACCACCAGACCCAGATACAGCACCCCCGCCAAAACCCTTAGAGCTGCTGAGGCTGTAGCTGCTGAGTTGCCGCATCTCGCTGGCGACGCGCGCGTTAGGCAGCAGGAGAGGCTCAACGAGCTAGTGCTAGAGGCTGCTAGGCAGAACGAGGAGTTCCGGAAAGCCAACCCGGGTGCTGGAGCTTCTCAGGTAGTGCACTCGCATGCGGCTAGATCTAACGATCAGGCCTCATCACCGCATCCGAGTCGCGAGAAGGAGCGGAGTGGGCATTCCGGCAGAGATAGGCAGATGCAGGTGTACGACCCGGCTGTCGCTGCAAAACAGCACGCTGTAGCGCGACAGTCCGGTCAAAAACACAACGCTGCAGGAGCAGGCTATCAAGCCCATAAAGCTCAAAGCCAGGCCCGAGATGGAGAGCGCCCAGGCCCTTCTCAGCATCCAGTTGCTCAGCCTACTCGGCAGAGGCAGCAGCCGCGCGCAGTCGCGCCAGCCGTCAACCCGGTGGAGCAGCCTGCAGTCGTGCAGGTGGACAGATATGATGATGGCTACTCGGCCATGGGGCTGGCTGGCTATGACATCCTGGACCGCGTGGGTGAGCGCGTGCTGGAGCCCAGCGATGCCAGGCACAAGCTGGACCGGATTTCTCTGTCCGCGCAACTCGAGAGCAAGGGGCCGCCTGGCCCAGAGTGCTTTGGTCCCCGCATCATGACGGAGCCGTCCGTGAAGCAGTTCCAGCTCGCTAGGGGGACCAAGTGCTATGACGGCAGCACCAAGCCGGAAGATTGGCTCAATGACTATGTCACAGCCGTGCACATTGCAGGCGGCAACCGGAGGTGGGCCGTGCGGTACATCCCGCAGATGCTCGAGGGACCGGCAAGAACCTGGCTCAACAACCTGCCCAAGCACAGCATCAACTGTTGGCTTGACTTCGCGGAGGCATTCGTCAGCAACTTCACCAGCACCTACCGGAGGCCGAATAGGCCGCAGCAGCTATCCGCTTGCAGGCAGCGGGAAGAGGAGACGGACCGCGAGTATCTTACTCGGTGGAGTACTCTGAGGAACACCTGTGAGGGTGTGAATGAGGCCCAGGCCATCACTTGGTTTGCGCAGGGTTGCAGGCATGGCAGCATGTTGTGGCAAAGGCTCCAGAGGGAGATGCCGAGTACTCTTGCTGAGACCATCCGGATTGCGGATCAGTACGCACTCGGCGACCCGACTCAGCCTCTTCTTGATGCTGCTGAGCCGAGAAGGAACTACAACATCAACACCAGCAAGCGCAACGAGTTCCGCAACAAGCGCAGAGGTGACCGGATTGATACCCGGTACGATCCTGAGGAGGTGAATGCTGTGGCAACCGGAGCTGGGAGTAGCCAGAGGCCAAAAACTGCTGGAGCCCAGTACGGGCAGAACCAGAATCAGGGCCAGGGCAACAAGAAGCCATACAGCGCTTCCCAGCAGGGTAGCGGCAACTCGGGTCCGGCACCGAACTTTGTCTTCAAGGACATGAAGGATGGCCCATGCAGTTTCCACACTCGGCATCCCGCAAGACCTGCCAACCACACTACTCGGCAGTGCAGTTGGTGGGAAGAAATCAAGAATGAGGGCCTGCCTCCTCCTCCTCCTCTGCCAGCTGCGAATGCCGCTGTACAGCCTGCTCGCGCACCCGCTGCTCGGCCTCCAGCCTTCCCGAGAAGGGAGAATGTGAACCAGGTGGCTTTAGGAGCCAACCGCTACTTCAACAATGATGGCTACCGCAACAACAACAACAACAACTACTACTACTACACCCGCAACAACAACAGAGGCAACAACAACAACAACAACAACAACAACAACCAAGGTAACAACAGCAATGGCAACAATGGTGGCGGAGACCGCAATCGGTACCAGGAGCACCACGAGAGCTACATGATCTTCACCTCTGAGCCTGTCGACAAGAAATCCCAGCACAGGCGTGCCATGGAGGTCAATGCTGTGATCCCTGCTGTTCCTCACTATATGCATTGGTGCAACCAAGAGATCACGTGGTCCCGAGTAGATCATCCCAAGGTGATGCCCAACCCGGGTAGCTACGCCTTGGTGCTGGATCCTACCTTCTTGGGTCCCGAGAAGAATGTGAGGTTCAGCAAGGTACTGATCGACAACGGCAGCAGCATCAACATTGTGTACAGAGACACACTCGAGAAGCTCGGTATGGCCGAGAACATGCTGCTACCCAGCAAGACCACTTTCCATGGCATTGTGCCGGGAGTCTCTTGCAATCCGATTGGCCGAGTATGGATAGATGTGCTATTCGGCACCAGGGAGAACTGCCGCACAGAGAGCCTGCAGTTCGAGGTGGTTGATCACCAGAGCCCCTACCATGCCCTACTCGGCAGGCCTGCTCTGAGCAAGTTCATGGCCTCTACCCACACTGCATATCTGAAGATGAAGATCCCTGGTCCCAATGGCGTGATTACCATCTCTGGTGATTACAAGAAGTCTATGGAGTGTGCCTCTGCTGGCTCTCAGTTGGCGGAAGTCCATGGTGATCGCTGCCGAGAAGAAGAAGATGTACGAGGTGGTGGCTATGGCGCAATCCGCGCAAGCTGGTGCGCCTGGCATGCCGAGTTCCCAGCACGGGACGGCGTTCCAGGCATCTCAGGAGACAAAGAAGATCCAGGTTGACCCTGAGTTTCCCGACCGAGTTGCCATCATTGGCTCCGGGTTGGGGGAGAAATAGGAAAGCGAGCTCATCCACTTCCTCCGTGAGAATCGGGACGTGTTCGCCTGGTCCAATGAGGATTTACCAGGTGTCCCGAGGGAGTTGGTTGAGCACTCGCTACATGTGCGTCCTGACGCCAAACCAGTGAAGCAGGCTATGCGCCGTTTCGGAGATGAGAGGAGGAAGGCCATAGGTGACCAGATCACCAAGTTGCTGATAAGCAATTTCATCATGGAGGTGCTGCATCCGGATTGGCTAGCCAACCCGGTCATGGTCGAGAAGAAGAAGGAGGATCCCAAGGCTGCTACCGCATGGCGCATGTGCGTCGACTACACCGACTTGAACAAGGCCTGCCCCAAGGATCCTTTTCCGCTACCTCGCATCGATCAGGTGATCGATTCCACTGCTGGTTGTGAACTGCTGTCTTTCATAGATGCCTACTCTGGTTTTCACCAGATAGCTCTCAATCCTGCTGATCAAATAAAGACTGCTTTCATTACCCCGTACGGGGCTTATTGCTATCGTGTCATGTGTTTCGGGTTGCGGAATGCGGGTGCCACTTATCAGAGATGCATGCAGAAATGCTTGCATGATCAACTCGGCAAAAATGTGCAGGTGTACGTAGATGACATTGTCATCAAAACGAATAAAACACATACTCTGCTTAGTGACCTTGAGGAAACTTTCGCTAACTTGCGCAAGTATAAGATGAAGCTGAACCCGAGTAAATGCACCTTTGGCGTCCCGGCTGGCAAGCTACTCGTCTTCTTGGTATCCAGTCGGGGCATTGAGGCCAATCCTTCAAAGATAAAAGCTATTGAGAGCATGTCTTTGCCGAGATCCCTGAAGGATGTGCAAAAATTCACTGGTTGCTTGGCATCTCTGAGCCGTTTCTTGGGCAGAATGGGCGAGAAGGCCCTGCCTTTGTATCAATTGATGAAGAAAAGCGACAAGTTCGTCTGGACACCGCAAGCGGATGTGGCATTCAAGGAGCTAAAGGCAATGCTGGGTAGCGCTCCCATCTTGGCTAGTCCGCTACCCAAGGAGCCAATGCTGCTGTACATTGCTGCTACTAACCGAGTAGTCAGCATGGTGATTGTGGTGGAACGAGAAGAGGAAGGCAAAAGTGTGCAGAGGCCTGTATACTATCTCAGTGAGGTGTTGTCCAGCTCCAAACAGAATTACCCTCACTACCAGAAGATGACTTATGGTGTGTACCTGGGCGCCAAGAAGCTGAAGCACTACTTCCAAGAACACCCCATCACAGTGGTGAGCTCAGCTCCCATCTCGGATATCATGGGCAACAAGGAAGCGAGTGGCAGAGTAGCCAAGTGGGCAATCGAGCTGGCCGCGTACGCTCCCGCGTATGCGAGAAGAGAAGCCATCAAGTCTCAGATCCTGGCAGAATTTCTGGTGGATTGGGCTGAGGTGCAATATGAGCCTCCTACTCCGGTATCCAACTACTGGAAGATGCACTTTGATGGCTCCAAGATGAAAGAAGGCCTTGGTGCTGGCGTAGTGCTTACGTCACCCAAGCGAGATCAACTCAAGTACGTGCTGCAAATCCACTTCAAGGCATCCAACAATGTTGCAGAGTACGAGGCTGTGGTACATGGCTTGAAGGTAGCAAAGGAAGTTGGCGTGCAGCGCATCATATGCTATGGAGACTCGGATCTAGTCGTGCAGCAGGTTTCTGGCACTTGGGATGCTCTGGATGCCAACATGGCGTCATACCGCTTCCTGGTCCAAACCATGACAGGATTCTTTGAAGGTTGCGAGTTCCAGCACATCCACCGAGCAGAGAATGAAGCAGCTGATGAGCTGTCCAAGTTGGGATCTTCTCGGCAGTACATCCCGGCTGGGATTGCCTTGGAGCATTTGAGAAAGCCATCCATCAAGCCATCCCCAACTCGGAGTCCATCTTCGTTCCTTCCCTGCCTGATGAAGAAGCAGTTCCAATGGAGATTGACTGGGAAGGTGCAAAAGGAGACCCGGGGACTGCCGTCTCCATCCCGGGGACTGGCGCCTGCAACCCGGGGACTGCCCCTCTCTACTCGGGGACTGCTCCTCCTACTCGGGGACTGCTCCTCTTACTCGGGGACTGCCCCTCTCAGCTCGGGGACTGTCGCATTCCTTGAAGAAGTCCTTGCAAACCGTTCGGGGCTGCAGAGAGTCAACCCCAACCCAGAAAATGACGCAACAGTGCCTGTCCCAATGGAAGTGGACGAACCAGTGTTTCCCGCACGGGAGACGCCGAGTTGGGCCATGCCCATATTATCCTTTCTAAAGGACGGCACCCTGCCAGACGACGAGGTTACCGCAAGGCAGATTCAGAGAAGATCCAAGGGCTACACCATCTTCAGAGAAGTGCTGCACAAGAGAAGTGCCACTGGCGTGCTGCAGCGCTGTGTGGAACCGGAAGAAGGAGAAGAGATTCTGGTGGAAATACACCAAGGGGAATGCGGGCATCACGCCTCTTCTCGGGCTCTAGTCAAGAAGGCTTTTCGGCATGGCTTCTTCTGGCTCACTGCTTTGAAACAAGCTGAGGATATCGTGAGAAAATGCAACGGCTGCCAGAGATTCGCAAGTAAGATCCACATGCCTGCTTCCGAGTTGAAAACAATTCCCATCACTTGGCCATTTGCTGTTTGGTGTCTGGATATGGTTGGTCCCTTCAAACCGGCTAGAGGCAACATGACACACATCTTGGTCATGGTTGATAAATTCACCAAGTGGATTGAAGTGAAGCCTATTCGGAAGTGTGATGGAGCCACTGCTGTGAGTTTCCTGAAGGATGTGATCCTGAGATACGGCTACCCGCACAGCATCATCACAGATAACGGCACTAACTTTGCTGAGGGAGCCATGGTGAGATTCTGCAGAGATAAGCACATCCGACTAGATGTCGCGTCTGTCGCGCATCCCGCGTCCAATGGACAGGTGGAAAGAGCAAATGGCATGCTGCTTGCAGGCATAAAGCCAAGGCTGATTGAGCCGCTGCTGAAAACACCAGGGTGTTGGCTAGACGAGTTGCCAGCGGTGTTGTGGAGTCTAAGGACTACCCCTAACCGGTCAACCGGCTACACGCCATTCTTCTTGGTTTACGGGGCTGAGGCCGTGTTGCCAATCGACCTAGAGCATGACTCCCCCCGAGTAACCCTCTACACTGAGGCGGAGGCGAGAGAAGCTCGAGAAGACGACGTTGACCTGCTAGAAGAAGCAAGAGAGCTTACTCTGTCACGTTCAGCTGTTTACCAGCAAAACCTGAGGCGTTATCACAGCCGAAAAGTAAACCCAAGGGTTTTCCGAGAAGGAGACATGGTCCTTAGGCTCGTGCAGCGCACAGCCGGGATGCACAAGCTATCCCCTCCGTGGGAAGGGCCGTTCATTGTGAGCAAAGCTCTACACAATGATGCGTACTACCTTGTAGATGCGCAACCAGCACAGAAGAACAGGCCGGATAAAGCTGGGGAGGAATCCAAGCGCCCCTGGAATGTAGCTCTACTACGTCGCTTTCATTCATGAGCAAAAGTGTGTATGTACCCCCCTTATCCGAGTTAAACTCCTACTCTGCAATCCGAAATTGAACTCGGGGACTGCCCTCGTCCAAAATTGCTCTAAGTGTTTCTACTCTGTTGTCTCTTTGTCTACTCGGTTGCTACGCTTAGAATTTCAAAAGCATACAAAGTAGTGTGTTTATACTCACCGGACACTCTGCGACTCTGCTGCTGTCCGCAAACCGGCTTCATGGCAAGCCAGAGAACAAGCCAAAGAGTCAATGAACACATGAAAAATTGCAAAGGGAAGGAAGCGTGTGGCAACCGAGTAGAGTGTTTTTTACTGTCTGTTGTTAACTTTTCGGCTATGTGGTGGGTAGCGTTACTATGACTGTTTCCTAGTGGCTAAGTATTTGAAACCTCAACTTTGAACTCTTGTGACTCGAATACCAAAAAAGCAACAAGTTGCAGGTAAGAGCTGAGATAAAAAGGAAGGGTGGATGAAAAATGCAACTCGGGGACTCGCATGATAACGCAACCCGGCATCAAGCCAAAGCTGCTCAAATTACTAAGTATAAAAACTTCAAGTGAAATAAAACTGAGTAGCAACGGGAAGATAAATTGTTCAGTACATCTGCACCCGGCATTCCGGGGATTTGATAAAAGTTTCAAGCATAAGTGTGGCAGGACATAATCAGGTGGAGGTAGCAGCATTTTCAGTGTTGGTCTTGGTGGCATCAGCTTCGGGGGTGGCCTTGGCAGCGTCAGCTTCCGGGTTGGCGACATCCGCTTCCGGGTTGGTGGCAGCCTGATCAGAAGTGGCTGTGGCCACCGAGATGGGATCCGTCGCCGAAGTGGAGGCAGCAGATTGAGCGCGGAGTCGCGCCGTGTCATCGAGGGCTGCGCCTGATGAAGTGCCGAACTCAAGGGCCGCGGTGTCGATGGTCATCTCCACGCTTTCGGCTTCTTCGTCGCTATCCGCGACGGCCGCGCCCTTGCCCTTCTCGGACTTCTCATCGGTGCTGGCGAAGAAGCTCAGCCCGTCTGACACAGTGGCCTCCTCGTCATCATCTTCATCCTCGTCGTCGCCCTCGCCTTCCACATCCGTGTCGGGCTCGGTGAGGCCTTCGATGTAGCGCGCGGTATCCGCGTAGGAGGCGATCTCCCACGCGACTGCCTGGCGGCGAGCCACGCACTCGGGTTCCTTCTCCCACTTGGAATCGCGGCGCATCTCGAGGATGGTATTGAGATTAAGATTCTCATACCAGCTGCAGATGAAGAGGAGCAGCATGTCCGCGCCTGCCCGAGCTCCGGATGCTCGCCACTTCTTCAGCTCGGCCTTGACGCCATTCAGCTTCTCGGCTAGCGCGCGGATAGTTGAGGGCAAGGGATCCCGGGGCCAGAACAATGCATGAAGTCGGAAGGCAACAGACGTTAAGTCCGTGCCCAAGCCCCTAAGGCGCTGAAGCTGACTCTGCATGTTCGTGAAGCTGTCTTCGATGGAAGCCTTGGTGTCCATGGGGAGCCCTTTCTCTACTCGCATATCTTGGGCCTTTGACAGGGCAGGTTTGCTGGCTGAGCAGAGATCGGGGAAGATTTCTGAAAATGCTATCAGAAAAAGATTAGAAAAGAAAGCAGTGAAGAGATGCAAATCGGTCAACAGAGAAGAGGGAACAGGGAGGCGCAGAGATGCGAAAACTTACTGTTCAAGTCGCAGAGTAGCGACTCAAGCTTCCTCTTCCAGGACTCCTCATCTGCAGCGTGCCGCTCTTCGACCCTCCGGAACTGGGCCAATTGGAGCATGAGGTCCGAGTTGCTCTTCTTCAGCGTATCGCACTCCAGCTCAAGGGCCCTTTCCTTGGCCTTGGCGGCTGCCTCCAACTTGTTCTTCTCGGCGGTTAGATCTAGGATGTCCTGAAGGGCAGTCCTTAACTGGACCTGCAGCGGCTCCAGCTCGGTGGTATGTTGGCTCTTGAGCTCGACGGCCTGGTTTGCCAATTGCTGCTGCAACTCGGCGGGCTGCACGCAGTCGAGATGCTCTTCACGAAACTTCTTGTAATCTTCTGCGGAGGAGAAAGGTATGGTCAGCAGATAGCAGAGAAGAAGGAGGAGAACAAACCGAGAAGGCGACAACTCACCTTCCAACTTCTTGATGGTGGTCTCGGCGTTTTCAACAAAGACGTGACAGTGCTGGTGCTCCTCTGTCAGCGTCTTGATCTTGCCTGCAGAGTACAAGGAGTTAGAGCAGAAAGCAAAAACGGGCGTAAACAAAAAACGCATGAACCGAATAGCTAGAAGCTTACTCTCCATCTCGGAAAGCTGTAGGGTACGAGCTACGGCCTCCTTCTCGGTCACGGCATCGCTTTTGCGTTCAGCTTCTAGGGCCTCAAGGCGCCTTTTGGCAATGCTGTGATTCCAGAGCAGGGTCCGGTAAAGGGACGTTCTCTTCAAAAGGCTATTCTGAGAAGCAGAAAGAAAAGGAGTTAGACAATGTTTTGAAGATTTGACCCGAGAAGACGCCAACTCGGTTGAGTGACCGCCTACTCGGCCCGAATCTCGGGGACTGGGTGATGGATAAGAAGAAGAATAGAAGAGAAGAAAAGCGCAATTCGGAACAGGCAAAGCAAAACTTACCGCATAAGTTTGCTCGAGATCCTCTGCAGCCTTGCGGTGGACGAACAGCTTTGCGGCAAGCGTACTGGTGGCGGACGAGATGGTCATGGGATTGTAGCCCATGTCCGCCTTATTCCAGTCGGTGCGCCAGTGATCCAGCTTGCCCAAGGCCAGACCATTCCAAGGCTCGTTGCCAAGGAACGCGCTGTTCCACTCGGCGTCGATAAAGCCCACCCGGTCGATTATCTGCTCGAGACCCTGGGACTCCACCTCGGTCTCCTGGATCTCGCGCGAGAAGATCGATTGGGCCTTGTCCTTGGCCGGCAGCTTGGAATCCACAGCCTGGGCCTGTTTGCCTCTCGTAAGAGCGAGTTGTTTCTCGACCTTGGTCAGACCAATGCTATATTGTTTGCTCGCTTGCAGCATGTAAGGCGGGTAGGCAGGCGGGTCTTTGACGCTTGATCCCGCGGCTGTGCCTGCACCGCTGCCGGAAGCACCAATGGTAAGCTGCCCACTCTTCGCGGCAGGCTTCGCAGTTGGTTTCGGTGGCGGCATCACGGCGGAATCTTGAGCAGCGCCCCGAGAAGGATTCCTGCGGACGGGGGCGTCTGGCTGGGCAGCTTTCTTCTCGGCTGCTGGCTTCTCGGCAGCTTGCTTCTCGGCGGCCTTCTTCTCGGCAGCAGGCTTCTCGGCGGCCTTCTTCTCGGCTGCTGGCTTCTCGACAGCCTTCTTCTCAGCAGCCTTCTTCTCGGCTGCATCCTTCTTGCCAGCGGCATCGAAAGCAAGTTTCTTGATGGTCTGTTTGGCTGGAGGGCTGGCTGTGGTCCTGGTCTTCTTCATGGGCGGGGAGCTTGGCGCAGTTGGCGGAGCGGCCTGCTGGGCACCCGGCGCCAAGGACTGGCTACCAGGCGCAGCATCCGGCTGCGCGTGGCTCTGCAGCTCCGGCTCCGCCGCAGTTGTCTCAACCCGCTGCTCGGCAGCGGGGTCTTGCAGTACGTCATCTTGGTTATCTACCCGCGGCTGGGCCGCGGGGTCATCTCGGGCAGCAGCATCGGTGTCTTGCTGCTCTTGGCTCTCTTCCTGCCGCTCAAGGGCGGCACGGTCTTGGTGCTCGGTGGCTATTTCTGTGTTCTCCCCAGCTGTGGCAGCTGGGGGAGAAGGTGGTCTCTCGTCGTGAGCAGCATCCTGCGCTTGTTGTTCCGCGCGGGCCTGCTGCTCCTGCTCGGCGTCCTGGGCACCAGTGTCCATGTCCTGGACGTTGGTGTCGTCTTCATCCTCACCCTTCACGGGAGAGGGCGCACGCGCCTCGTCCCCTGCCGCGGGCTCGTCCTCCTCAGAGAGGTCGATGAGCTTGTCGACGTCAATGGCGGGTCTCTTCTTGGATTTGGAGGGAGCGGCAGCAGCATCAGCGTCCAAGGGGGCGCTGAAGAGAAAAAGGGATTCAGGAAAAGAAGAGAGAAAGAGGAAACCGAGAAGCAGCGGTGGAACAAAGAATTCGGGAAAAGCAGTGACAGCGGAATGCAACTTGGAGGAAAATCACTTACCCTGCACGTGAAGGGGGTAGCCGTCTCCCAGCAACCTGCTTGGTCTTCTTCTCGCCCTTCTTGGCCTTCTTGGCGGTGGGCTCCTGGGCACCACTGCCCGCCCTCTTCCGAGTGGCGGGAGCGGCAACCGCAAGCGGATCGACCTCGAGGGCGTCCTCATCCTCTCCCTCGTCAGCATTAGCCTCCTCTGCAGAATAGGAAAGAAGAAAACAGTTGAGAAGCAGAAAGAAACTAAGTTGCGCTACTCGCGACCGAAAAGGTGAACTCGGTCACCTGCGTCGTCGTCTTCGGACCAGTCCCGAATGGACGTGCCGACATGGTGCTTACCCGGCTGGACGGCATGGGGGATGCAGAGGGTGTCCGCGGTGTCGTAGGATACCTCATCATCCTCCTTTCGGTCTTCGTGCCAGTTGGCCTCGAAGCGCTCCTCGCTCTCAGCGAGCTGGCGAGCAAGGCGCTGGGGATACAAGCAAGCAACACGAGTCAGTTGAGCAGTGTAAGGGATTCTACCCGGGACGAGATGCAAGCACAAAGCATAACAGAGTAAGCGTCCTACTTAGCGAGGCGTGCAAACACAAAGCACATGAAGCCTAACGGATATCAGCAAGTGTCCTACTCGGCAGGTAGTGCAAACATAAAGCATCTAAGGCGTGCAAACACAAAGCACATGAGGCCTAAAGAGATACTGCTAAGTGTCCTACTCGGCACAGAGTGCGGATACTAAGCATACCAAGCTAAGAAGGCTATCTACTCGGAATCGATACGCAGGGAACAGAATAAGAAGTACTAACCCGCTTGATTGGCTTCGTGCGGCTGTACGGCACAAAGCCGTACTGCCAGTGGTCGGTGAGGCCGGTGCTCATGATGGAGCGCGCCCAGGTGGCCACGTCCGCGTTGCTGAGCTCGAACGTAGTCGTCCGAGTGCAATCTCGGTTGCCGCCCATGTAGCACATGAGGTGTGCGCGGCGCTGCAACGGGAGCACCCGCCTGGAGATCCAGCAGGCGATGGGGTCGTCGTCCTTGAGGCCCTTATCCTTCAGCTGGGCGAGGCGCGCGTTGATCTGCTTGATGTCGCCGTCTAGCGGGGGCTTGAATCCCCAATTCTGCCCGGTAGGAGGCGTATTGGTCCACCGGGGGAGGTTGATCTGGTCCACCAGAGGCTCACCTTCCTTGACGGGGATGTTCTTCACGTAGAAGAAGGTCTTCTGCCATTTCCGCACGGAGTCAAGGCCCTTGACGCGCGGATGGTTGGTCCCGCTGCGCTGCACCATCATGGCGCTGCCGGTCTCGGTCATCCCGCGGCTGCTGTCCGCGCTACCCGGCTTGGCCTTGCTCTGCTTCCTGAAGAAGAAGTAGCGCGCCCAGGTCATCGGCGTTGGGCGCACGCCCAGGAACGCCTCGCACACCACAGCGTGGTATGCGAGCATCACCATCGCGTTCGGCGGCAGGTGGTGCGGCTGGATCCCGAAGTGGTCGAGGAAGCCGCGGAAGAAATCCGACACGGGCAGCCCGAATCCCCGCGCGAAGTGCGCGAGGAACACCACGTGCTCGTCCGCCTCCGGGGCGGGGACGAGCTCGCCGTCGGGGTGCCGGCAGCGGACACCGGGAGGAACTCGCCGGGTGTTCACCAGCCACCGGCACTCGTCCGCCGTGACGTTGGATCCAGCCCACCCGGCGCGGGCGTCGTCGTCGCGAGCCATCAGGCAGGAGGGGAAATCTGGTGGTGATTCGGTGGAGTTTGATGGAAAGAACTGGCCTTTCGGCGCAGTGAAGCTCGCGGCAGCGCAGTGAGATGCGCGGCGGCGAAGAGCTCTGTGGCGGCGGAGAAATGAAGGGGCGAGGGGAAAGTGAAGGCAGGAAGAGGAGAAGGGAGTTACCGAGGGGGTATTTATACCTCCCCTCGGGTTGCCGTTACGATTGGAGGTAATGGGATCAGTTACGCCCAGAGATCGTGCGGCGTGGGGTGTGTGGGCCGGTTAGAAACGCACACAGCGCAGAACGCGCGCGTAACGGCCGCAATCGATCCCACGACGCGATCGTGGGTAATAACTGCGCTTGATGGGACATAACGGGCTAGTGGGCCCAGGCCGCGAAAACTGGGCGCGTGGCCTGTCAGATCCCGGGCACCGAGGCGTCGGGAGTACGGGAACGTGACACGTGCCCAGTTGCGCTGCCGAAAGCCGGATTTCGCTCTGCCACGCAGAGATTCTGATTGGAAATCTCGCCAAGTCATTTTACTCGGCGACAGGGAAGAGAAGTGGCCCTATTCGGAAAAGAAGAAACTTGAGATAGAATCAAGAGCTACTCGGAGGTTCTACTCAGCAACCCAAGGCTCAAAGGCAAGATTGGTTTTTAAGCTGGCAGAGCCCATTGAACAAGTTCGCAGGACTCTACCAGCTTCGGGGACTAATGTCGGGGGGATACCCCCGAGTAGGGTAAAGGCAAGTGCTAAAGACAGGAACAGAAGAGACACTTGGCAGAGTAGCGGCTACCCGGTACTCGCTACCTGGTCGTCCGCTATTCGGCCGTACACACTGATGGCCAGGAGGAAGAATCAAGGAAGTTATTCTCCGCCGGGTAGAGGAATTGGCCCGAGTAGAAATGGCGGTTTCCTACTCGGGCCAGAAGTCAAAGGAGCCGTTCTGACACAGGATCCCGCGTATCCCGGGTCCGTACTTTGGCACTGTTCACGGCACTGTTCATCTGCAGAGCGCGTGCCTGACCGCGACAGTGTGTCAGCAGGGCGTCGCAGGATAGGGGGGACCTACTCTGTGTTCGTGGCAGTGATAACAGATCGGTTCCTTGGTTTTGCACAACGACTTTACACATGAAGACAAGCTAGGAAGCCAAAGTGGTCAGCGGGAACCCGGAAGGGTACAGTGTGCACACAATGTCGACATCTTGGCTGTATCCGGCTGGGCACCAGTATATAAGGTGCCCTGCCTCCTCCTGCGCGAGGGACGACACGACTAAGGACTACAGTAGCATTGAGAGAAGAGTGGCTACTCGGTGTAAGCAACACTTGTACTGTGGCTACTCGGTGAGACTCGAATATAAAGAGAGAAAGGCAGGAGTAGGGGTTTTACCTCCACACGAGGGCCCTGAACCTGGGTAGATCTTGTTGTTTGCAGTGCTAGCTTCACACTCACGCGGCTACTCGCTGCGTGATCCCTCCCCGAGCGCCTCCAGCGTCCATCGTCCCCACAACTTTAGCCATCCTATGGCATCTGCCGTGACACCACCACGACAATTCGTAGTCAAAGGATGAACTGCTCACGCATCACTCCGAAGGCAGGCATGGCGGTGTAGAGCCCTCAAGTGACGATTCCCCTCTCCGGCAGGGTGCCGGGAAGAGTTTAAAAAAAAATCTCACTTGGTTCCTTTTGAACAAAAATTCATAACCATTTACTTTCAAACATTAGATACTGTTACTAGCATTAATTGAAACTCTTTCACCCTAAAATAATCCACTCAAAACTCGTAAAAGAGAGAATGCAAAATAAAGACAAAATCTGTCAAAACCAGAACAATTCGTAAAGATGATTTTTTCGGGGCACTTACGTTGCTCAGATCGAAAAACTTTAGTCTAACAAAAGATAGCTACATATATTAGGAATACACACAAAAAAATTCAGATCAAAATCACTTTCTGATAAGCGTGTGGATTTTTTCTAGTGAATTCCAGAAATTTGTTCCTGCGTAGTAATCCCAATAAAAGTACCTTCTATTCATTAGAGACTTTTCTTGGCACAACAAAACAACAAATAAAACATGCAAAGATGTTGTTACAAAAGAAACAATCATTTTGACTCAACAAAACAAAAATAACGGAAAATAAAAAACGATGGGTTGCGTCCCATAAGCGCTTCTCTTTAACGCTTTCTAGTTACGCACAAGTAGGGGAATCAAGTATTATCAAGACCAGAAACATACACATTATAACTTGCCCTCACAATGGTACCAAAGGGTGGTTTTAGCTTTCTTATAGGGATGTTCCATACCTTTCTTAAATGTGAATTGAAATTTATATTCCTTTCTTTCGTATCAATAATAGCACCTATAATTCTAATAAAAGGTCTTCCCAACACAATAGGACAAAAATTCAATATCCAAAACCACAAAATCAACAGGGACAATATTGTTGTTAACCATAATAAGAACATTATCAAATCTTCCCAAATATTTCTTCATAGAAGAATCAGCAAGGTGAACATCCAAATAACATTTTTCCAATGGTGCAAAATCAAGGATATCATATAATTTCTTAGGCATAATGGAGATACTAGAACCAAGGTCACACAAAGAATTGCAATTAAAACCATTCACTTTCATTTTTATGATGGGCTCCCAACCATCATCTAACTTCCTAAGGATAGAAGCTTCACGTTTTAATTTTTCCTCCCTAGCATGCATGAGAGCATTGATGATATGTTTAGTAAAAGTCATATTTATTTCACTAGCCTTAGGACTTCTAGCTAGATTTTGCAAGAACATAATGACTCCACTTATATTACAACCATCAAAATAAAATATTTTCATCAAAAGTAATGGGACCATTATCTCCTACACTCCTAAAAATTTCAGCACTTTTATCAAAAACAGTTTTAGTGCTATCAGGCAGTTTAGCTCTTTTTGCAGAGGAAGTGGAGACATTCCCAACACCAATTATCTTGCCATTAATAGTGGGAGGTTTACTAGCACTTGAGGTACCAATATTTTCAGTAGTAGAAATAGTGCAAACTCTAGCCACATTATTCATTTTAGCAATTTCAACTTCTTTTTTCTCTCTTTCCCATCTATCATGCAACTCAACTAGCATTTTTATTTTGTTATCAATTCTAGCTTGTATAGAATTTAGAGTTTTGCTCTCTTTAATATCATGGGGCAGTACCTTTAATTTCAAGAAATCAACTTCATGCACAAGACTATCAACCTTAGCAGCAATAATATCAATTTTTCCTAGCTTTTCCTCGATATTTTTGTTAAAATTGGTTTGTGTGCTAATTAAATCCTTAAGCATGACTTTAAGATTAGAGGGAACACTTATATCGTTGTTGTAGGAATTACTATAAAAATTACCATAAGCATTTCCACTATTAGAAGGATATGGCTTATAATTGTTATTTCCAAAATTATTCCTATAAACATTGTTGAAGTTATTATGTTTAATAAAGTTCACATCAACATTTTATTCTTGGGCAACCAATGAAGCTAAAGGAACATTATTTGGATCAACAGGAGCATGGCCATTAAAAAACATAGACATAATAGCATCAAACTTATCACTCAAAGAGGAGATTTCCTCAACATAATTTACCTTTTTACCTGTTGGAGCTCTTTCGGTGTGTGATACATCCATTTTGTATAACAATTTTATATTGTTATTTTCCATTATTCATCGATATATTTCATGTTATGATGCATCACTTATGTTATTTTATCTTATTTTGCGTGTTTTATAATTTTGGAGAATAAACATCGGGACCAGAAATCTGATGGAAAAATCACCGTCGAGATACCCTATTTCAGAAGATCATAAGAAGAGGGGGGATACCAGAGGAGTCTTAGAACTCCCGAGGAGCAAGTCAGCCAGAAGAGCACCCGGAGGGGGCCGCCTGGGGCCCACACCACCAGGCGGGGCACCCCCCTAGCCGCGCCTGGGGGTGGTCTGGCCCCCATGGCCCACTCCTAGGTGCCCCCTTTCGCGTACTTGACCCCGAGGGAACCCTAAGCCCCAGAACATCATCGAAGAATTATTCCGTTGCTGCCTCTGGGCGGAAAACAACAGAGAGAGAAAATCTCTCTGGCAGGGAGAAATCTGTCGGAGAAATTCCTCCCCGGAGAGGGGGAATCATCGCAATCGTCACCGTCATCGCTCTGGGCATCATCGTCATTGTCATCATCATCACCACCAGCACCATCACCCTATTCATCCACATGTATCCCGCTGTAACAATTAGGGGTCTTTATCGATGCTCTCCACTAGATCTCTCTCGCGGTGTGGATTACTTGTTAGTAGTTGATGCTTGTGAGATTTATCGGTGTTTACACTTTATGACCAGATTGTTATTATCCATTATATCACCTCTAATTATGATCCATATGATTCCTTATGAGTAGTTTGTTTACTTCTTGAGGACATGGGAGAAGTCATGATGTTAGTAGTTGAATTATGTTGAAGTAATATTTAGTGGTTCGGTATTTAAGTTGTGGTGCTATTCTTCTAGTGGTGTCATGTGAACATCGACTGCATGATACTTCACCTTTATGGGCCTAGGAGGATGCATTGTGTATTTGGCTACTAATTGTGGGGTTGCCGGAGTGATAGAAACCAAAACCCCCGTTTGGAAACTGATGCACGAGGTAGTGTAGGACCCCGGAGTTTTAAGGATGTGGTTAGATTTATCTTAATTACTTTCTTGTATTTGCGGATGCTTACGAGGGGTATAATCACAAGTATGTATTAGTCCTAGTTGGGCGGTGCATTAGCATAGATTCACCCACACATCACTTCACGAACCAATAAATATTAATCAATTGTATGAAGCGAAAGCACTTGACTAAATTCCCATGTATCCTCGAGAACGTTTGGTAATCATAAGTAGAACAACCGGTTTGTCCTTTGCTCTCAAAAGGATTGGGCCACTCGCTGCAATTATATTTACTGTTATTTATTTGCGCGCACTTTATTTATCTTCTATATCAAAAACCACCAAAAACCCGTTTGCTAGTGTTTACAGTGAATTCTCTATCCAACCGGCTTGTCAACACCTTCTGCTCCTCATTGGGTTCAACACTCTTATTTATCGAAAGTAGTACGATACACCCCCTATACTTGTGGGTCATCAGTGTGCCATTAAGAATAGTTTACCATCATATCATCAAGAAGTTTTGCTGCAGCATCCAAAGTGATGGACATAAAGGTCCGTCCAGCAGCCGAATCCAGTAGATTTCTTGAAGAAAAATTTAATCCTGCATAGAAGGTTTAGACGATCATCCAAGTAGTCAGTCCATGAGTGGGACAATTTTTAACCAATGATTTCGTTCTTTCGCAAGCTTTGGATCAAATTGCTTAAAGTTCATTATGCCACTTCTCAAAGATATGATTTTAGCAGTAGGATGATATTTTCCAATGAAAGCATCTTTACACTTAGTTCGAGAATCAATACTATTACTAGGCAAAGATACCAACCATTCTTTAGCTCTTCCTCTCAAAGAGAAAGGAAATAATTTCAGTTTAATAAAATCACCCTCTACTTCTTAATACTTTTGCATATCACATAGCTCAACAAAATTATTAAGGTGAGCAACAACATGATTAGTAGAAACACCAGAAAATTTCTATTTCATAACAAGATTTAACAGTGCGGGTTTATTTCATAGAACTATGTTGTGGTAGCAGGAGGAGCAATAGGTGTACACAGGAAATCATTGTTGTTGGTGCTAGTGAAGTTACACAACCCAGTGTTATCCGAATTACTCATTTTAACAATATTAAAAACGGGACAAAAAATAACAAACCAAAATCACTCCGGAGGCAGGCATGGCGGTGTAGAGCCCTCTGGTGATGATTCCCCTCTCCGGCAGGGTGCGGGGGCGTATGGATGTTTCGTGCAATATTGATCTGGTATCTAGGTTTTTCGGATCAGAAGAAATATATAGGAGAAAGGGCGGCGTCATTGGCCACCCGAGAGGCCCACGCCATAGGAGGGTGCCGGCTAGGGGTGGGCCGCGCCCTGGTGTGGCGTGGACGCCTCCTAGGTCGGTTGCTCCTCCCCTTCGGCCTTCTGGAGTCTTTTGTTGTAATATTTGCGTACGCCAATTTTCGTCTAATTTCGAGAATATTTTGCGACTAGATTTTTTAAAGAGAAAAACAGCAGAAAACATGAACTGACATTGTGACATCTTGTTAATAGGTTAGTCCCAGAAAATGCATAAAAATACTATGAAGTGTAAACAAAACATGTGGAAATTGATATAATAACAACATGAATCATCAAAAAATTATAGATACGTTTGAGACGTATCAGGCGCCTTACTGGACTTTGTCGACAACGACGAGGATCTCCTCCAGCGTGGCATCGAGAAGAGCCTCCGCCACCAGCGCTGATAGTCCATCCGGCGCCGCCGCTACCAGCGGCACCTATACGCGTATAACGCCAGGCAGCTGGAGCGCGACCTGCGCGCAGACGAGGAGGTGCACAGGTGTCGCACCCAAGGTTTCTAGAGGATACTCCTCGCACGAACTGGAAGTCAGGTGCTTGGATTATGGGGCAAACATGCTCCCACGTCCCAGCTTCCTGGTAGGCCTGCGCTTATGCGCGACAAACACAAAGCCCTGCTTCCACCGTCGAAGTAAACTATCCGCTAGGAACCTAAGGCACTACTGTCGACGTACTTCATAACAAGCACGCACGGTACGTCAACAGTTTGGTACGAATGATAGCACAGAATGTCTCTAAGACACAAAAGAATGAAATAAGGGCAACTGGCCTTCATTAAGGCAGAAATATCGAATACAAACATCCAGAGGACACATGTCCCAACATATCATCCTTTACATACACGGAAGCAATCAAAGGGGTCTGAGTACAGACAAATCCATGGCTTAAGAAGCCGGAGAAAATAAAGAAGCGAAGCCCATCCACGAGGTTCTGGATCCTGCCCGAGGTCCAGCTAACTACTCGTCCGCAGTCTCGTCAAACTCCACGAAGTAGCCGTCCTGAGAAGCATCGTAGTCGTAGTCGAACTCTGCGTAAACCACAGCCCCAACGGGGTCAGTACATCCGAGTACTGGCAAGCAAGACTCACAGTTCATCAAAGAGTTACTCCGTCAACACAAGCATTGATGCTTGGGATCAACGAAGAAAGGGGTGATATAAAAGGTACGGCTGGCTGCTGCTAACCATCTACAGAAGATAACTACAAGTTCCGGCGAACAGAAAAGATTAAGAGCGAGATTGTAACCAACTGAAAGATACTTCAAGCAAACCCATCCTGGATCGCGCCCCTTAAGCCGAGAGAAGCAATCCGAGGACAACTCACACAGTGTGATAAGGTGAATCAAGTAATTTGTGTGAATAACCTATTACTAGTCAGTTATTAATCATTGGGTGAAACATGATTGATCATTATGTTGAAGTTGTCCTGAGTACTTGTTAGCCATACTTTCACCAAGTAATCCATAACCGCGGAAAACACGGCTTCTCGAGAAGATTATCCCTGCAGGGTTGCACCAATTTGGCCGTACACTCAAGAATAGCCCGCCAGATGGGATGCCTCCCACCAAGCGGGGTACTCTACACAACCAACCATTCTTCGCATCAAGCCCAAAGCACCTTGGGCGCACGGCTAATCGAGCCCAGAAGAAAATGGACCCTCATAGCACTCTAAGAACGTGTCCCCCTATATGCCGACTACAAAAGTTCCACCCTGCGCTGGGCTCGCAAAAACATGCATGCGGCAAATGGAAAACACGAACTAAATGAGGCGATTTGGACGAGATGCGAATCAGGTCAAGTTGAGGGGGGCGCCCATACTCGCTTCCCAAATGCGGGTAGTGCGCTCATCATGGATCAGTAGACAAGACCCTTTTCCTATTAGGGTCGACACTAGCAGGCTCCAAAACCACTCATGGGCCTCCTGCCGGTGCCTTATCATCAAATTATTATTACCATTAGCAATTAACAGGATTGATTGATTAACAACGAGCCCCGGTACATGATAATAAGATATTAAAAGTAGTAACCAACAACAGACTCGAGTAAAAGCAACCCTAAGCATGCTAGATAATACTAAGGCACAAGCAAAGGCTGTAGGTATGGAGGTGAGGCAATATCATTGGCTCAGGGTATCATGTGATAGGTTCGGAGAACAAGCAACGATACATAGAGCTAGCAGTAGTAGACAAAAGGATAGTATCGACAACAAGTGTGGAAAGGAACTCGATGATTCATGTGAGTGATAACTTGCCTGGCAGCTCAGCCTCGTACTGGGCTAGGTCCTGAGTAGTGGTGTCGTAAGGCTCGTCGGTACCAACGTCGTCGTCTAATCGAGAAGAAGCAAAAACAACAACGAAGGAAGACGGGCAATCAATACATGGCATAGGTGCACCAACATTGGATGATGCATGTCACGTTTAATAGATGCACCAAACTAAACTAGTTGATATGAGACACAAGTTTAAAGGGATTCCATATGCAAAGGTTGCATATGGAAGCCCATGCTTTAGAGTTGAATTAATTGTTCTATCACTAAGCATCATGTGTAAGTGACTTAGTATGATGCATGCATGATGAATAACAATAACACAACAATTTAAATGCAATTGGAATGATAGTTAACAATTTAGAAAGCATTTATTAAGTTTGAAACTTTGTTACTTAAACATGGTACACAAACAATTATTGTTTTCATCAAGTTAGGGTGTGCAAAACAATTTACAAGTTTTATATTTGAAAAGTTTATCAAATTTTAGTTGAGTTACATGTTTCACAATTTGAAATTGGACTTTGGATTAATTAATTATGAATTAAACAATTTTAAACAATTTTTAATTGAATTAAACAAGATTTAAATAGTTTAGGCAATTTAAATTATTCAAACCAGAAAAAAAAATTTATATTTGAATAGAGTATTCAAAATGGTATGAAAAACATATTTTATTTGAATTATTTGGACTTAGGAATAATTAGTTATGAATTATTACAAATGGCATTTGAATTATTTGGATTTGAATTTAAAATGCATTTGAAGTTTCCAAAACAGAATACAAATTGGATATGTGGAAAGTTTAGGAAATTTGGATATGAAAACATATAAAGTTTGCATTTGTTGGATTTATAAAATGAAAGATATGGAATTTTAAAGTTTATTCATTATTCTGCTTTTTAAAAGAAAAATAGAAATTTAAAACAGATTCGATTAAAATGGTTTGTTACCGTGCAGGGCCTACACACACACGCTGACATGCAGGGCCCAAGGCCAGCGTGGCTAACGCGCGCTGGCGTGGCAAGGGGGGCCACTGCCAGGTGGGCCGCGCGTTGGGAGAAAAATCTCCAAAAAGATTTGCGGCCGCGGGGCTCGAACCCGCGAGCTCGCTGGGCGGAACAGGGGACGGTGCCAGTACGGTAGTGTGCGTTCGTTTGCTAGGAGTACACGCGCGGAGAGGTTATAGATTCAGTCCCGGTGTTTGTCTGACGAAACTGAAGAACCAACGCGTCCTCGACTGACAGAACCTCACCGGCGGGAAACAGCACGGTGGTGCTAGCGATCTGGAGGCGCTAGGTGGGTGCAGATCATGCGCAAGCATGAGGGAGAGGGAGGAGATGGAGGTGGAGGCTCACAGCAGGGTGTCGAGGAAGCAGTGGTCGACGGCGAGCTGGTGACCGCGGCGGAGACGGGGTGGTCGAGGATGGCGGCGAGTTTCTGGTCGACGGCGTGCTCCCTGGAGGTGTCCAACGTGCAGAGGGTGCGGTGGCGGACTCGTTCCCGTGCTCCAACGACGTAGTGCTGCTCTGCATCGTCGACGATGTGCTCAGGTTCAGAGAACACGGCACGGTGGCCGGAGAAAGGATCGATGACCGCGACGGCAAATTAGGAGCTTACCAGCCACGATCTGGTGTCCAGGAGCGAGAGGAGAGGGAGGCGGACTGATTCCCGTGCAGAGGTGGCTAGGTGGGTACGGAACGCGGCGGCGCCATCGAGTTCTTCAGAGGAGGGCGGTGTTCTCCGGTGAGCTCACGGTTGCAGAGAGGAAAAGAGGCAGACGGCGGCGGATTCGAGGGGGGAGGAGGAACCCTAGGTGGCTAGGGATAGGTGCAGGGGCATCTGGGACTTTATAGGGGCGCGGAGGCGCGGGGCAGCCGCCGGAGTCGCTCGGGGCTGCGGTGGCTCCGCCGGATGCTCTGCCGTACGGGGCAACGAAGAAGGAATAGGGGGCAGCACGAATCTCGGCGCGGGCGAAGGGGTAAGTGAGGAGAGTTGGGCTGGGTCGCTGCGCGCGCGTAGGCTAGGTGGGCTTGGGCTTGCTTAGCTGCTGCGCGCGCGCTAGGTTAGCTGCTTTTTATTCTTTTTCTGTTATTTTTTTTTTTGCAGTTTGCTTTTGGAAGAAAAAGGTAGGGTTTTGCTTATAGAAAAATTTGAAAAAAATTTGGTTAAGCCTTTTAGGTAATTAGAAACCACCCTGCAAGCTTGGATTTCAAAAATTGAAATTTAAAATTATAGTTTGTGTTTGAATCCAAAATAGAGGGATTTGAGTTTAATAAAAACTTAATAAAAACATGTATAAGAATAGGGTTACCCCTAGGGTTTTAGAATGATTTAGAGGGGAAGAAATGTTTGGTGAGTTTTATGGTTTCCAAAAGGTACTGATTTGAGAATTTGGAAATGATTTGAATTTAATTGGTGGAATTAAAGGAATGATTTGAGGCAACAACTTAATAGTTGAACATTAATGAATTTATTTGGAAAACAAGGGAGGTTTTGTTTTGCAATTCTTTGTTTGAAAGATTGTAACAGACAAGTGTGAAAACAAGGTTGATTCAATAAGAAAACAATGCAAACATAATTAAAACAAATGCAATGAGATGATGACATGATGCATTGCTTGAAAATAAACAAGAAATTGAACCACTAAGGGATGTTTTCATACTTGGATGTTACAAAACGCCCCCCCTTGAAGGAATCGCGCCCCGAGATTCCCTACTGAGAAATGAACAGGTCCGGATACTTCTTTCGAAGATCCTCTTCGGTCTCCCATGTTGCCTCTTTATCAGAATGATGTGACCATTGCACTTTCAAGAACTTGGTGCTCTTGTTGCGAGTCTTACGAACGGTCTCATCGAGAATTTTGATAGGGTGCTCCTCATAAGAGAGATCATCTTGCAGCTCAATGGAATCATGATCAACTGCACGATCTGGATCTTTGAAACACTTCTTGAGTTGTGACACGTGGAACACATCGTGCACTTTGGAAAGTTTTTCTGGAAGTTCAAGACGATAAGCATTCTCTGCACGTCTTGAGAGGATGTTGAAAGGGCCAATGTATCTTGGTGCACGCTTTCCTTTCACACCAAAACGATGGGTGCCTCTGAGGGGAGTTACACGGAGATATGCCTTATCACCAGGTGCATAGACCATATCCCTGTGCTTGCTATCATAATAGCTCTTCTGACGAGATTGAGCAATCCTGAGATTGTCACGAATGATACGAACTTTCTCCTCGGCTTCCTTAACAATGTCAGGGCCTAAAAGTGAACGTTCACCAGCTCCAGACCAATTGATTGGACTCCTGCATCTACGGCCATACAGTGCCTCAAATGGTGCCATGCCTAGGCTTGCCTGGTAGCTGTTGTTGTAAGAGAATTCAGCATATGGAAGGCAATCCTCCCATTTCATGCCAAAGGAGAGACCACATGCTCTGAGCATATCCTCGAGAATCTGATTGACTCTTTCGACTTGCCCCTGAGACTGAGGGTGATAAGCTGTGCTGAACAGAAGTTTGGTGCCCAATGCTTCTTGAAAGCTTTTCCAGAAATGAGAAGTGAAAATACTTCCACGGTCTGAGCTTATTTCCAATGGAACACCATGAAGAGGAACAACCTTTGCTGTACAGAGCTCTGCTAACTGGCTAGCTGAGATAGTTTCCTTTACAGCATAGAAGTGAGCAACCTTAGTGAGACGATCAATAACAACGAAGATTGCATCGTTGCCCTTTTTGGACTTTGGAAACCCAGTAACGAAGTCCATTTCAATCATGTCCCACTTCCACTCAGGAATTTTCAGAGGTTGGAGTAGACCTGCTGTCTTCTGATGGACTGCCTTAACACGTTGACAAACGTCGCATTCAGAAACGTATTGAGCAATTTCACGTTTCATGCCAGGCCACCAATACAGAGTCTTGAGATCCTGGTACATCTTTGTACTTCCAGGGTGAATGGATAGAGGAGTTTCATGAGCCTCCTTGAGAATGATATCCTTGAGACTTTGAATCTGAGGGACTGCAATGCGTCCTTCGAAGAACACAGTTCCCTTGTCATCAATTGAGAAGGACTTGAATTTATCATTGCCCTCCTTGATGTGACCCACAATCTTCTTGATTTCATTATCACGAAGTTGTTCAGAACGAATCTTGTCCTCGAGAGTTGGGCTGGCTGTCAAGCTAGCAAGGTATCCTTCAGGAACAAGACCAAGGTTCAGCTTCTGGAATTCTTCATGAAGTGGAGGTTGGCTTTCCATGATCATGAGATTATTGCAATAGGATTTGCGACTGAGAGCATCGGCCATAACATTAGCCTTGCCTGGAGTGTAAGAAATGGTGAGATCAAAGTCTTTAATCTTCTCAATCCATCTCCTTTGCCTGAGGTTCAGATCTGGCTGAGTGAAGATGTATTTCAGACTCTTGTGATCGGAAAAGATTTCAGTTTTGTTACCCAACAAGTATTGTCTCCATTTCTTGAGGGCAAACACAACTGCTGCAAGTTCAAGATCATGAGTGGGATAGTTTTGCTCATGTGGGTTCAACTGACGTGAAGCATAAGCGACAACTTGACGTTCTTGCATAAGAACTGCTCCTAGGCCTTGGAGAGATGCATCACAGAATATCTGGAAAGGTTTGGTGGTGTCGGGGCCAACTAGAACAGGTGTGGAAGTGAGTTTAGTCTTCAGGAGGTTGAAACTCTCATCACATTGTGGAGTCCAAACGAACTTTTTGTCCTTCTTTGTGAGATCAGTGAGAGGTTTAGCAATCTTGGAAAAGTTTTGGACGAAACGACGGCAATAGCTAGCCAAGCCAAGAAAGCTTCTAACTTGTTTCACCGTCTTAGGGGGTTTCCAGTCAACAATTGCCTTAACCTTTTCAGGATCAATGGCAATGCCTTTGGCAGAGATGATATGACCAAGATATGCAACTTCTGGAATCCAGAACTCACATTTGGAAAACTTGGCATACAGACGATGCTCGCGAAGTTTCAAGAGAGTGAGACAAAGGTGTTCTCCATGCTCTTCCTCGGATTTTGAGTAGACTAGAATGTCATCAAGATATACCACAACGAACTTGTCGAGGTATTCATGGAAGACAGAATTCATGAGTCTTGAGAACGTCGCCGGTGCATTGGTGAGACCAAAGGACATGACGGTGTATTCATATAGACCGTAACGAGTGGTGAAAGCTGTCTTAGGAATATCTTCCTTTCTGATCTTTATCTGATGGTAACCCATCCTCAAGTCCAACTTTGAGAATATTGAGGCTCCAGCAAGTTGATCAAAAAGATCATCGATACGAGGAAGTGGATACTTGTTCTTGATGGTTTTCTCGTTGAGAGGACGATAGTCAACCACGAGTCTTTTTGTTTGATCCTTCTTGGCAACAAACAGAGTTGGGCAACCCCAAGCGGAGGAACTAGGTTGAATGAAACCTTTGTCCATATACATATCGATTTGCTCCTTCAACAATTTCAGTTCAGGAGGAGCTATCTTGTATGGATGCTTAGAGATTGGAGCAGTACCTGGCTCAAGCTCGATCACGAACTCAACTGCTCTGTCCGGAGGCATCCCTGGCAACTCTTCTGGAAAGACGTCAGGGAATTCACAAACCACCGGAACATTTTCAATTGCAGGAAGGGGTTTGGCATCGAGGCTGAACAGCTGAACAGAACTTGATCCATATGGAGAATAGACTATCTGGCCTGAAGTGTGGGAGAGAGTTATTGACTTTTGAGCACAGTCAATTTTAGCTTTGTGGGTCTTCAACCAATCCATACCCAGAATGACATCAATGTCAGAATTTCCCAGCAACATGAGTGAAGCAAGGAATACACGACCTCCAATTAGGATCTCATTGTCCATGCTTATCTTGGAAGTCAACATTTGCGGTCCCGGAGAGTGAACAGTCATTTGATTGCTTAGCGGAACCAGAACTAGGTTGTATGCTTTTGCAAAAATCTTTGACACAAATGAATGCGATGCTCCAGTATCAAACAACACTTTAGCTGGAATAGAGTTTACGGGTAATATACCGAGAACGACGTCAGCAGCTTCCTCGGCTTTGTCGGCCTTGATATGGTTCACCCTCGCGTTCCTCCCGACAGGCCTATTGTTGGAGTTGAAGGCTTTAGCCGGGGGAGCACGAACCATAGCCTGGTTGTTGTTGGGGCGAGGAGGTAGGGGTAGCTGCTTCTGAGTGCACTTATCAGCATAATGTCCAGTATCCTTGCACTTGTAGCAAGTGACGACACGAGAAGGACCTGGCCTTGGCTGCCCCATCGGGAACCTCTGACCCTGCATCTGAGATGGGTTGGGTGGGCGGGGACCAAAGCCTGGAGAAGCTTGGGCATTTGGAGCCCGAGTGACAGCACCATTTGGCACCCAGATGCGGCGCTTCTGCGGAGGGGTGGTCATGTTGGAGGAGGAACCACCCTCACGCGAGTGCTTGCGCGACTCTTCGAACGCCTTGCGCCCATTCTCCTCATTGAGCGCGGTGTTCACAAGCTCCACGAAGTCCTTGCACTTGATGTTGGTGAGAGCGTACTTCAGTTCCGGGTTAAAACCTCGGCGGAACCTTGCCATCTTCTTGGCTTCGGTGGACACTTCGTCACCAGCGTACCGAGCGAGACGATTGAACTCGTTCTGGTAGCCGAGAACGTCCAGCTTGCCCTGTCTGAGAGAGCAGAATTCCTCACGCATCTTTTCCATGAGACCATCCGGGATGTGGTGCTTCAGGAAGGCATCCTTGAAACATCCCCAGTTGATAGGAAAGCCAGCCCTCATGGCCTGGTAGTTCTCCCACCAAGTAGCTGCCTGACCCTTCAGTAGGTAGGTGGCGTACTTGACCTTATCCTCTTCTGCAACATGAGCAATCTCCAGAGCTCTTGCTACGTCACGGATCCAGTCATCAGCATCCAGGGGCTCACGTGTTGTCACGAAAGCTTTTGGGCCCAAGCTGAGGAAGTCCTTGATGGTGACCCTTGGAGCATTCTGGTTGTGTTGCTGGTTAGCCTGGATCTGGGCCATCTGTGTCACCACTTGGGTCATCTGAGCCAACAGTTCCCCCATAGGTGGTGGCGGAGGCGGGTTGTTCCTGGTTGGAGGCATCCTGAACAGAAATTCATTTTAGCACAACAACAGAAAAGGATAGACTTGGTAACCGAAAGATAGATTATTCCGACGCATGAATAGATAACCAACAGGTACATCATCACATGTTCAAATACATCAGAATATCCAACAGACCAACACATGGTTCGAAAACGAAAGGATAAACTAGACACAGCTAGTAATGGATACAACGGTACTCCCATGCTCATCACGCAGGACGGCGGTGAGTAGTACGACGAGAGATACGGTGAGGAGGAATCCCACGGAAGTAGGTATCACGACGATCCATGTAGATAGGAACTGCTCTGAGAGCAACTCTCGGTGTGGTGAAGTAGAAAGCGTCCTCTCCCTGTGCTCCATAGCGGGGAATCCCTGTGTAACCAGCTCCGAGGTCGAGAAGTGGGCCTCTGATCGGCTCGTAACCTCCAGCATCTGGCAACGGAAGACCAGCTGGCTGAATGACACGTGCGAAGCGCTCGTCTCCAACAAAGTCTGTGGTGTACGTCGCCAGACGAGTGAGAGCAAGGTGGAGCTGCTCCCTGACTGAGGCTAACTCCTGAGAAAGTGCGGAAGCAACGGCATCACTGTGACTAGCGAACTGGGCAGTGATCTGGAGCCTGGAGCTATCAGTCTCGTAGGTATCCATGTCGCGGTGGACAGTGAAGTGAACTCCCGCTGCCGTGATGTAACCACGGGGGATGTGACGAAAACTGGACTTATCAAACCCCCAGTAGTCAGCACGGAGGACGGTGAGACTCACGTACGCTGCCTGCTGCACGGCCATATCCACTGTGGACCCTACTGCCTCGTACTGGTGTGCAATGCTCCTGCCATCATCTGACAGAATGTAGACGATAGCCCGGTAGCAAGTCTGGTCAAACTCTCGCTGGTGCTCGTAGACCTGGTACTCTGGTGCCCAACGGAACCCCAGATAGGTAACCATGTCTCTCAGCAACTCCGGAAAACCGGCGGTGCTCTCACAGCGAGTCATGCGAACCACCTGCGGGTAGTAGCTGAGACCCATCTGCAGATTATTTGGAAGGTTTTGATTAGACTACGGTAGATGAAAAAGGATGTGGAAAACAACAACAAGGTTCAACGGACGATAATGATGTTGAAAAGAACATGATATCGAAGCAACATCGGGAAAACGAGACCAAAAAGTCCTGAGGTACTACAGAGAACCCAAAACACGTGAAATCCTAACTTGAAAGTTTAGGTGAGAACAGAAAACAACGTTGCACTTCCTTACCAGAAAAGGGTGGGTGGGTGGGGAAAGAAGAAAAATGGCAGAATTCCTACTCTCACGTTTCATTTTTCCTATATAGCTACAAAATAGTTTCTAGACTCAACTGCGACCAGTAAAAAGGGATCCTACAGGCAGACAGGCTCTGATACCATTTGTCGCACCCAAGGTTTCTAGAGGATACTCCTCGCACGAACTGGAAGTCAGGTGCTTGGATTATGGGGCAAACATGCTCCCACGTCCCAGCTTCCTGGTAGGCCTGCGCTTATGCGCGACAACACAAGCCCTGCTTCCACCGTCGAAGTAAACTATCCGCTAGGAACCTAAGGCACTACTGTCGACGTACTTCATAACAAGCACGCACGGTACGTCAACAGTTTGGTACGAATGATAGCACAGAATGTCTCTAAGACACAAAAGAATGAAATAAGGGCAACTGGCCTTCATTAAGGCAGAAATATCGAATACAAACATCCAGAGGACACATGTCCCAACATATCATCCATTACAACAGCGGAAGCAATCAAAGGGGTCTGAGTACAGACAAATCCATGGCTTAAGAAGCCGGAGAAAATAAAGAAGCGAAGCCCATCCACGTAGGTTCTGGATCCTGCCCGAGGTCCAGCTAACTACTCGTCCGCAGTCTCGTCAAACTCCACGAAGTAGCCGTCCTGAGAAGCATCGTAGTCGTAGTCGTACTCTGCGTAAACCACAGCCCCAACGGGGTCAGTACATCCGAGTACTGGCAAGCAAGACTCACAGTTCATCAAAGAGTTACCCGTCAACACAAGCATTGATGCTTGGGATCAACGGAAGAAAGGGGTGATATAAAAGTTACTGCTTGCTGCTCTAACCATCTACAGAAGATAACTACAAGTTCCGGCTAACAGAAAAGATAAGATCGAGGATTGTAACCAACTGAAAGATAACTTCAAGCAAACCCATCCTGGATCTCGCCCCTTATCCGAAGAAGCAATCCGAGGACAACTCACACAGTTGTGATAAGGTGAATCAAGTTATTTGTGTGAATAACCTATTACTAGTCAGGTTATTAATCATTGGGTGAAACATGATTGATCATTATGTTGAAGTTGTCCTGAGTACTTGTTAGCCAGTACTTTCACCAAGTAATCCATAACCGCGGAAAACACGGCTTCTCGAGAAGATTATCCCTGCAGGGTTGCACCAATTTGGCCGTACACTCAAGAATAGCCCGCCAGATGGGATGCCTCCCACCAAGCGGGGTACTCTACACAACCAACCATTCTTCGCATCAAGCCCAAAGCACCTTGGGCGCACGGCTAATCGAGCCCAGAAGAAAATGGACCCTCATAGCACTCTAAGAACGTGTCCCCCTATATGCCGACTACAAAAGTTCCACCCTGCGCTGGGCTCGCAAAAACATGCATGCGGCAAATGGAAAACACGAACTAAATGAGGCGATTTGGACGAGATGCGAATCAGGTCAAGTTGAGGGGGGCGCCCATACTCGCTTCCCAAATGCGGGTAGTGCGCTCATCATGGATCAGTAGACAAGACCCTTTTCCTATTAGGGTCGACACTAGCAGGCTCCAAAACCACTCATGGGCCTCCTGCCGGTGCCTTATCATCAAATTATTATTACCATTAGCAATTAACAGGATTGATTGATTAACAACGAGCCCCGGTACATGATAATAAGATATTAAAAGTAGTAACCGACAACAGACTCGAGTAAAAGCAACCCTAAGCATGCTAGATAATACTAAGGCACAAGCAAAGGCTGTAGGTATGGAGGTGAGGCAATATCATTGGCTCAGGGTATCATGTGATAGGTTCGGAGAACAAGCAACGATACATAGAGCTAGCAGTAGTAGACAAAAGGATAGTATCGACAACAAGTGTGGAAAGGAACTCGATGATTCATGTGAGTGATAACTTGCCTGGCAGCTCAGCCTCGTACTGGGCTAGGTCCTGAGTAGTGGTGTCGTAAGGCTCGTCGGTACCAACGTCGTCGTCTAATCGAGAAGAAGCAAAAACAACAACGAAGGAAGACGGGCAATCAATACATGGCATAGGTGCACCAACATTGGATGATGCATGTCACGTTTAATAGATGCACCAAACTAAACTAGTTGATATGAGACACAAGTTTAAAGGGATTCCATATGCAAAGGTTGCATATGGAAGCCCATGCTTTAGAGTTGAATTAATTGTTCTATCACTAAGCATCATGTGTAAGTGACTTAGTATGATGCATGCATGATGAATAACAATAACATAACAATTTAAATGCAATTGGAATGATAGTTAACAATTTAGAAAGCATTTATTAAGTTTGAAACTTTGTTACTTAAACATGGTACACAAACAATTATTGTTTTCATCAAGTTAGGGTGTGCAAAACAATTTACAAGTTTTATATTTGAAAAGTTTATCAAATTTTAGTTGAGTTACATGTTTCACAATTTGAAATTGGACTTTGGATTAATTAATTATGAATTAAACAATTTTAAACAATTTTTAATTGAATTAAACAAGATTTAAATAGTTTAGGCAATTTAAATTATTCAAACCAGAAAACAAATTTTATATTTGAATAGAGTATTCAAAATGGTATGAAAAACATATTTTATTTGAATTATTTGGACTTAGGAATAATTAGTTATGAATTATTACAAATGGCATTTGAATTATTTGGATTTGAATTTAAAATGCATTTGAAGTTTCCAAAACAGAATACAAATTGGATATGTGGAAAGTTTAGGAAATTTGGATATGAAAACATATAAAGTTTGCATTTGTTGGATTTATAAAATGAAAGATATGGAATTTTAAAGTTTATTCATTATTCTGCTTTTTAAAAGAAAAATAGAAATTTAAAACAGATTCGATTAAAATGGTTTGTTACCGTGCAGGGCCTACACACACACGCTGACATGCAGGGCCCAAGGCCAGCGTGGCTAACGCGCGCTGGCGTGGCAAGGGGGGCCACTGCCAGGTGGGCCGCGCGTTGGGAGAAAAATCTCCAAAAAGATTTGCGGCCGCGGGGCTCGAACCCGCGAGCTCGCTGGGCGGAACAGGGGACGGTGCCAGTACGGTAGTGTGCGTTCGTTTGCTAGGAGTACACGCGCGGAGAGGTTATAGATTCAGTCCCGGTGTTTGTCTGACGAAACTGAAGAACCAACGCGTCCTCGACTGACAGAACCTCACCGGCGGGAAACAGCACGGTGGTGCTAGCGATCTGGAGGCGCTAGGTGGGTGCAGATCATGCGCAAGCATGAGGGAGAGGGAGGAGATGGAGGTGGAGGCTCACAGCAGGGTGTCGAGGAAGCAGTGGTCGACGGCGAGCTGGTGACCGCGGCGGAGACGGGGTGGTCGAGGATGGCGGCGAGTTTCTGGTCGACGGCGTGCTCCCTGGAGGTGTCCAACGTGCAGAGGGTGCGGTGGCGGACTCGTTCCCGTGCTCCAACGACGTAGTGCTGCTCTGCATCGTCGACGATGTGCTCAGGTTCAGAGAACACGGCACGGTGGCCGGAGAAAGGATCGATGACCGCGACGGCAAATTAGGAGCTTACCAGCCACGATCTGGTGTCCAGGAGCGAGAGGAGAGGGAGGCGGACTGATTCCCGTGCAGAGGTGGCTAGGTGGGTACGGAACGCGGCGGCGCCATCGAGTTCTTCAGAGGAGGGCGGTGTTCTCCGGTGAGCTCACGGTTGCAGAGAGGAAAAGAGGCAGACGGCGGCGGATTCGAGGGGGGAGGAGGAACCCTAGGTGGCTAGGGATAGGTGCAGGGGCATCTGGGACTTTATAGGGGCGCGGAGGCGCGGGGCAGCCGCCGGAGTCGCTCGGGGCTGCGGTGGCTCCGCCGGATGCTCTGCCGTACGGGGCAACGAAGAAGGAATAGGGGGCAGCACGAATCTCGGCGCGGGCGAAGGGGTAAGTGAGGAGAGTTGGGCTGGGTCGCTGCGCGCGCGTAGGCTAGGTGGGCTTGGGCTTGCTTAGCTGCTGCGCGCGCGCTAGGTTAGCTGCTTTTTATTCTTTTTCTGTTATTTTTTTTTTTCAGTTTGCTTTTGGAAGAAAAAGGTAGGGTTTTGCTTATAGAAAAATTTGAAAAAAATTTGGTTAAGCCTTTTAGGTAATTAGAAACCACCCTGCAAGCTTGGATTTCAAAAATTGAAATTTAAAATTATAGTTTGTGTTTGAATCCAAAATAGAGGGATTTGAGTTTAATAAAAACTTAATAAAAACATGTATAAGAATAGGGTTACCCCTAGGGTTTTAGAATGATTTAGAGGGGAAGAAATGTTTGGTGAGTTTTATGGTTTCCAAAAGGTACTGATTTGAGAATTTGGAAATGATTTGAATTTAATTGGTGGAATTAAAGGAATGATTTGAGGCAACAACTTAATAGTTGAACATTAATGAATTTATTTGGAAAACAAGGGAGGTTTTGTTTTGCAATTCTTTGTTTGAAAGATTGTAACAGACAAGTGTGAAAACAAGGTTGATTCAATAAGAAAACAATGCAAACATAATTAAAACAAATGCAATGAGATGATGACATGATGCATTGCTTGAAAATAAACAAGAAATTGAACCACTAAGGGATGTTTTCATACTTGGATGTTACAACAGGAAGAAGCGTCAGTGGAAAGCCATTGCCACGACGCAGCTCTAGCATGTCGACGCAAGCTCCTCCTCCTCCAGCTCCTCCTCCTCCAACTGAAGACGGCGGAGCGGACACGTAGATGTAGGGTGCGGCAATGAACCGTAGTTTATCGCCGCTTAAATGTTTAATTTCTGCGACGAGTTCGTCCTATGCATTCTCGCCGAATGAATGAAGAGTTCGATTCGCAATTCAGTATAGGGTTCTGCTACAAACCCTCTCTCCGCAACCCGTAGAATCAGGCAAAACGCGAACTAAAAAGCGTTTTTTTCTTCAGTTTTCAGTATACAGGCTCTGCTAGAGATGCTCTAAGAGCAACTCTGAAAGCTCATGTCTCCTCTAATGATTTTGGTGGTGATAACAACACGGGTTTGTCTACTAACATCGTGTTTAAGTGTTCACAACTCGCATTATAGTCTCTATCAAGAATAACAGAAATCTATATGAAAAGAGTCGCACAGGAAATTCTGAAAAAGTCAGTGTTATCTGAAGCCGGATATTTCAGGACACAAGCCTAGAATTTCCGGTGCCTAAAGGGCGGAATTTCCAGTCCTGTCCTCGGAATATTCCGGCCTGCGCGAAGATCAGCTGATGAAGTTTTGGGCGTCCAAAGTGCCCGCTCTCAGATGCTGGGGTGGAAATTTGCCCGGAATATTCCGGGGGGAAATTTCCGGCCCATGTTTCCTTAGAAGAAAAAATACACGTCGTTGCTGCCCGCTCTCGGATATGGGGGCGGAAATTTGGCCGGAAATTTCCGGCCACCGGATTATTGAAAAATCCGCCCCCCCCCCCCCCGGACATTTGGAAATATCTAGACCTCTACCCCGGAAATTTCTGGCACTAATTCTGGAATATTACGGCCCTGGAAGACATCAACGGGTAGATTTCAGAGGAGGCTATAAATACCTGTTTTCTTCCTCTAGACAACTAGTTCATCCATTCCTCTCTCTCCTCCATTGTTTGAGAGCTTAAAACGCCTAGATCTCCCTACTCATTCAACCAAACTCGATGCCCTTCAAGGATTTGATGGAGGAGGCCTAGATCTACATCTCTACCAAGCCATAAATAGTTTTCCCTTTCTCTACCCCTTGCGATCTTGTAAATCTCTTGGTTGCCTTGTCATCCTAGAGAAACTCTAGTGCTTGTAGCTTCCACCTTGTTGCAAGAAGCTTCAGATCGTTGAGAGCCTCCAACTCACTTGTCGAGTAGTCTCAACCACGTGTAAAGGTTTGGTCAATGCCTTCAAGTCGACCTCATAGTAGAAACGAGAATCTCCCTCACCGGAGAAGCTCAAGGAGAACAAGGTGTGAACATCCGTGCTATTGAGGAGCGCCTAGGTGGCTCCCCACCTCTCCAACATAGACGTACTTCTCTTGAGAAGGAACTACGGGAAACATATCCTTGTCTCCTTGTTTACACTTGTGGTTATATTATGCTTTGCATATTACTTTCGTTGCATAATTGTTTCTTGTCACCTAGGGTGTTCATCTAGTTGAACATCTAGACAACCTTGTCTTTTACTTGTTAAAGCATATCTAAACGTGAAAAAGAATTAAAATTTGTAGGTCACCTATTCACCCCCGTCTAGTTGACCATAGTGTACTTTCAATTGGTATCAGAGCCTCGGCTCTTATATCGGGCTTAACCGCCTAAGAGTATTATGGCCAACAAAGATAATCCCGGATCATCTAGGGAGGAGCTCTCCAAATGGCCGAGACTATAGCTAACCTAGATACAACGGTTGGAACCATCCAAACCCAATTGTCCAAGGTTAGCTCCATTGTTGGCTCAGAGGTTTCCTCCATCAAGAAGATGTTGGAGAACATGATGGGTAAACCTAAGGGGCACGTGAGTTCTCCCTATGTTTCCGATGAGGAAAGTTCAGAAGAGGAAACTATTCTGGACGATGCCAAAATCGAAGAAAACATTGCCAAAGCTAAGGCGAAAGCCGCACCAAAGGAAAAGGCAAAGGAGAATTCTGGAGGCTCCAAGTCTCAAACGGCTAATGGTTTGGGGTCCAACTCAAAAGTTCCACCACCTCAAAATTATGATTCCATTCATCTAATTGTTTCCATTCCACACATTCTTAATGTTGGACTTCCTCCCATGCTTAAAACTAATGAATTCTCTTCGTGGAAGTTTGAAATGGAGTCACATATTTCCGGCTCGTGCACCGCCTTGTGGAGAAGTGTGGTCCATGGGTTCCATCCCCACGACCCAACTCAACAAGACCGCTCTTGTAATCGTTCAAAAGGCTCTTCCAACGGAGCACCTCACTCACATCTGTGGTTGCAAGACCTCCAAGGAAGCTTGGGACAAGCTTGACACTTTGTTTTAAGGGAATGCTAGCATCCAATCATCTAAGTATGATGTTGCCATTAACAAGTCTGAGAACTTCATTATGCAAGAGTATGAGTCTCCTGAGGAGCTATATAGAAGAGTTGTCACCCTTGACAATCAAAGAGGAAGTTCATCAAAGCAATTACACCCTTCGAGAAGAACCTCTCCGCTAGCACCCGGACAAGAGCGGACTACAATTTTCTTAACTCCATTGGTGTTCTTAATGAGTTGATTGCCATATCCCTATCACACAAGAGTGCATATGATGCTCTTGCCCGCTCTATATGAATGGGAAATTCACCCAATCTAGCTTTGAAGTCAAAGGCGATTGCTCGAATTGAAGAGAATGAAGAGGATGATGATGAGGAGGAGGACTATGAGGACACTTACACGGCTTCTCACAAGTGCACTGCTCTCGCTATGCACGGATATTGGAAGATATGGGAAGCTCACAAGGTCGGCTCGCCAAGACCCCCTATAAACAAGAACTACCAGAAGAAGGGGGAGCGACCAAGGACATGCTACAATTGTGGAAGTGCAAATAACTTTGTGAAGGAGTGCCCTTTTGAGCCAAGAGAACAAAATGAAGGCAAGATTGTTCGCAAAAACAAGACCAAGGCTCCACAAAACAAGAACTTTGCTACAAGAGTGCCAAGGGCTCTTTATGTTCAAGAAGGGGCGGTGTTGGAAACCTATATTTCCGGAGATGAAGGAGAAGATGAAGTGGTAGGCGTGGCCCATGTTGCCATATCTACCGCCTCATCTCCATCGGTGTCTCTATTTGAATCCCCCAATGAGAATGCGCATGTCTGACCTACATGTCTTATGGCAAAAGCCACTTCAGTATGATCTCCAACTCCAAAACCATTGTCACTAATCCTCCTTCATTATTGGATGGTGTTGAAAATGCTTGTGAGGAATATAGTGAGGCAAAAGAACTAGGCATTTGGTTGGCTAGCCTCAAAGGAAGAAATTATCATGACCTTGGAAAGCCATGGAGGTCACTCTTGCAATGACAAAGAGCTTGAAAAGGCTCTTGAAAATGAGCGCTCCATTAGAGCTTCCTCGAGGAGAAATTATCTAGTCTTGAAGAGACTTTTGTTATGAATGTCTCTAAGCTTATGAAGGATAATGAACAATCTCTTGCTATTCTTAAAACCCTTGAAAATGAAGAGTTGAAGCTAGGAATTGCTCACGAGGAACTTGTTGCTCATCATGAAAAACTAGAAAAGTAGTTCATGTCTCTTAAAGAAATTCATGACAAGCTAACCAAATCTCGTGACAATCTTCTTGCTCAACAATCTAATAAGAAAGTTATGTCCTCTTCATCTACTAGCATTAGTACTTTGCCTAGAAACTCTTGTGGTGCAACTAATCTTGTCGGGAGTGAGAAGACTCTCATTGAGGTGATGATCCCTCAAAGAGTCAAGAATGGAAAAGAGGGACTTGGCTATGTTGCTAAGTCAAGGAAGAAGTACAAGAAGAACAAGAAGAAGGTCACTTCTCCTTCACAAGAAGTAAACTTTGTGAAAGAAGGAGAGGTGATCAAAGAGAAGGAAACCAACACCATTGTGCGTGGTGAGACCTCTAGGGGGAGCGCCACTCATAATGACTTTGCCGGAAAATATAACCCATCTTATGTGCTTATGAAATCTACAGATGGTCATGTGTATGCTAAATATGTTGGTACTTCTTATGGTGATGATTATCATTGGACTATTTGGGTTCCAAAGACCCTTGTTGCTAACAAAAGAGGACCCATTCAACGATGGGTACCTAAATCAAGACACTAATATATTGTAGGGAAGTGCTTCCGGGTCGGGCAAATGAACGATGGATAGTGGTGCATCCCAACATATGACCGGAAGCAAGGACACAATGAGTGACATTAATCCTCCTTCACCTCATCTCAATTGCATCACTATTGGTGATAACTCCAAGCTAAAGGTATTGGGGCAAGTCAAGGTAGCTATCTCAAATGATTTATCAATTGAGAATGTTCTCCTTATTAAGTCCCTTGGTTACATTCTCATGTCGGTCCCTCAACTTACAAATTGTGGATTTACCTCTTTCTTTAATAAGGATAATGTGATTTTCACTTGGGAAACAACTCTTAAAGTAGCCTTTGTTGGGCATGTTGAGAACGACATGTATGTAGTGGACTTCTCTAAAGGAGACACGTGTGCCGCGACATGCCTAATGGATAAAGTTGATGTGGGTTGGCTATGGCATCGCCTCTTAGACCACACCAATATGAGGATGTTGCATGACCTTCAAAGTGTCAATCATGTTCTAGGACTAACAAATGCCAAGTTTGCCAAATATCATGCGTGTAGCTCTTGCGTGCTTGGAAATAAACATGGAGAATCTCACCCCACCAAGACCACCATCACCACTTCAAGAGTCCTTGAGCTTATTCATTTGGATCGTTTTGGTCCGTTATCGTATGATAGTCTTGGAGGCAAGTATTGCTTGGTGATTGTGGATGACTATTCAAGATATTGTTGGGTGTATTTCTTCAAGAGGAAGAGTGAGACTCAAAACAGGGTAATAGAGTTCATCACATTGGTGGAGCGTTAACATAATGCAAGCATCATGGAAATCCGGAGTGATAATGGCTCCGAATTCAAGAACTACACCGTGGAAGGATTTCTTAGCAAAGAGGAGATTGCTCATCAATATTCTACTCCATATACCCCTCAACAATATGGTGTGGCAGAGAGGAAGAACCGGGCACTAATGGATGCGGCAAGGACCATGATTGCAGAGTTCTCTTCTCCTTACAATTTTTAGGCCAAGACTGTCTCCACCGCTTGTCATGCTAGCAACTGGTTGTATCTCCGCAAGAACTTGAACACAACTCCTTATGAGATTCTCACGGGAAAAAAGCCGAATGTATCATATTTCAAGGTCTTTGGGTGCAAATTCTTCATTCGTAAGAGAGGTGAACGCTTGTCAAAATTCGAGACCAAATCATATGAGGGTATCTTTGTTGGTTATGTCACAAATGCTCACACCTATAGAGTCTACAACAAGTCCACCGGACAAGTTGAAGAAGCTATAGACGTGGTGTTTGATGAGGATAATGGGTCCCAAGGGGTCCGTATAGATCATGGTGTTGTAGGAGATGCAATTCCTCCCATCGTCATAAGAAGAATGGGGATTGGTGAAATAATCCCCATTGAGGGTTACCGGATGACAGAGGGAGAAGGACTATGCTCTACTCAAGTGGAGCCATTGACTGCACTCATTGATACACAAGCTACCCAACAAGATGCACCAAGCCCTCAAGCTACAAATCAAGGCCAAGCTAATGATCAATATCACTCTATCAATCAAGGGAAAGCTAATGATCAAGGCCAAGCTATCAATCAAGGCCAAGCTAACAATGAAGGACAAGGACAAGACTCTCATGTTGGTGAAGGAACTCAACAAATAAGTGATCCATCTCCCATAGATGAACAATACCAAGATAAATATGGAAATGTCTCTGATGATGAAGGTGATTCTCAAGCCACATCCAAGGAGACTTTGGAGGAGATGCTAGCGCGTAGAGCAAAGATAAGGCTAGAAAATCTTGAGCGTTCCGATCACACGATGACATGATTCTTGGACAAGTTCGAGGAAGTGTAGTCACAAGGAGGCAATTGACGGATTTTAGCAAGGCACATGCTTTCGTCTCTCACATTGAGCCCACGAAAGTCTATGAAGCTCTTGAAGATCAAGATTGGCTTGAAGCTATGCATGATGAAGTCAACAATTTCGAGCGCAACAAAGTATGGAAGTTAGTACCAGGGACCAAGGATTGCAAGAACGTCATTGGCACCAAATGGGCGTTTAAGAACAAGTAAGATAAAGATGGCATCGTCATTCGCAACAAGGCGAGATTGGTGGCTCGAGGCTTCTCTCAAGTTGAAGGCGTCGATTTCGGTGAAAGTTTTGCTCCCGTACCTCGTCTTGAATCAATTCGTATCTTGCTTGCCTATGCTTCATATCATAATTCCATATTACAACAATGGATGTTCAAAGTGCTTTCCTAAATGGTACTATTAATGAGTTAGTATATGTCAAGCAACCTGCGGGTTTCGAGGATCCCAACCACCCCGATTATGTCTACAAACTCGATAAGGCGCTCTATGGATTTAAACAAGCTCCACGTGTGTGGTACGAGCACCTTAAAGAGTTTCTAGTGGATCGTGGGTTCAATGTTGGTTTAATCGATCCCACCCTTTTTACCAAGAAGGTTGGAGGTGACTTGTTCGTATGCCAACTCTATGTGGATGATATCATTTTTGGGTCTACTAACACCAAGTTCAATGAAGAGTTTTGCAAGCTTATGACAGATAGGTTTGAGATGTCTATGATGGGCGAGTTGGAGTACTTTCTTGGCTTTGAGATCAAGCAACACCCCGAAGGAACTTTCATCAAGCAAGCCAAGTATACACAAGATATGGTCAAACGATTCAACATGCATGACGCCAAGCCTATGAAAACCCCCATGTCCACAACCCTTAACTTGAAACCCGATCCGAATGGTAAAGAGGTAGATCAAAAGGTATACCGTTCCATGATTGGCTCATTCTCTACCTTTGTGCATCTAGACCCGACATCATGTATAGTGTAGGTAAATGTGCAAGGTTTCAAACCTCTCCAAGGCAAAGCCATTTTGAAGCAGTTAAACGAATCTTTCTCTATTTAGTTCATACCCCAAACTTTGGTCTTTGGTATCTCAAGTGTTCAAGCTTTCAGCTCATTGGGTACTCGGATGCGGATTATGCGGGAGAAAAGATGGATAGGAAATCTACATCCGGGGGTTGCCAATTTCTTGGTCGTTCTTTGGTATGTTGGTCTTCCAAGAAGCAAAATTGTATCGCTCTCTCCACCATCGAGGCCGAGTACATCTCTGTGGCGAGTTGTTGTGCTCAATTGTTATGGATGCGCCAAACTTTGCGAGATTATGGTATCGACTTCGAAAAGGTCCTCTCTTGTGCGACAATGAGAGTACCATGAAGATCGCCTACAACCCCTTCCTTCACTCCAAGATGAAGCACATTGAGATTCGGCATCATTTCATTTGGGGTCACGTTGAGAAGGGCGATATTGATCTCTCTTATGTGCCGACCAAGGGTCAACTTGCGGTATCTTCACAAAGGCCCTCGATGGACCAAAATTTTGGGGTTTGAGGAATAAACTAAATATCATCGATGCGTCTAACTTCACTTGATACCTTGCATAGATACCTTCATTACACGTGTTATCTAGGTTTGGATGTAGGCATGGATATAGGGAGAGCATATTTCAATTCATGAACCAACACTCCTCCTATGATGCACAAATCAATCAAAACTTCATGCATATCTAGTAATTTTGTGATTTATTGTGCTTCAACATGAGTCAAGCTTTTGGGCCCAAGATATATCTTCGCGGCTCCTTGGCATATACTCAAACACGATGGCTGCGGCCACCAACATTTTTCTCTTCAACGTGTTGATTGCATCTCTTGTTCTTCCTTCGTTTGTGTTTGTGATTTCATTGCCATAGTTTTTGTTTTGGTGGCCCATGTCTTGTTCTTAAATCTCTTTGTGAAAACCTGTGTTTCGGAGCCCGGACATTCCGGCCCAGGGCCCGGAAATTTCTGGCCATCTGATTTTTGTCCCTGAAACTTCCCCCATTTCCTCTGTGCCCGCTCTCTGGACACGGCCAAAAATTTAGGGCGGAGTTTTCCGGGCCAAATATCCGGAGATAGGAATATTCCCTGTCGTGGACCCGAAAATTTCCGGCGTTCGATATTTTCCTAGAAATTCAAGCAACGTTCCTTTGTGCCCCCTCTCTGGACACAACCGGAATATTGGGGCGGAATTTCCGGCCAAATATCCGGTGCCCCCGGAAATTTCCGGCCCCCACACCGAAATATTTGGGTTAACCAGTTGGAGCCTTTAAAAAGGCGACGAGGTGGGCTGTCTCGGCCCTCCCCCCCCCCCCATCGCCCACTCCTCGTCGCCTCCAACTTCCGCCGCCGCCACAGGGGCTCCCCGGGAGTTCCTCTACCTCCTCGCCTCTCCCTCCGGCTTCTCCTCTCGGATCAAGAGACTGCCACCTCCCGTTTCCTCCATGGATCCTGGTAAGTGGCCTAGTTTTCTCCGAGATCTAGGGCATCCATTTTCCTTCTTTGTGTTTTTTCTTTGTTCTAGGGTTTGATCCACTTCATACCCTTGTTCCCCCTACTCATTCTCCTCACTCACAATCGGTGTTCCAACTTCGAGATTCTCCGCATGCCTGGATTCGCAGCTTTGGTGCGATATTTCCAGGGCCGGAAATTTCTGGTTCCCACTGGTATTTCCGCCCACTGGAAATTTCAGTCAGAGCCGGAATTTCCGGCCTGCTCTGAATCTTGCAGTTGGCTCTGTACTCAGGATCTGTTCACTGTTTTCTATTCCACTCTACAAAACATGATCCCCATTGTTGATTTTTCTTGTGTTTTTCTTTCTGCTCGTCATTGCCTTTTCTCGTAGATTGTTCAGCTCTCGGCCCAAAGTCACTAGCAGTCGCAAGAGATTCCGTTGTTTCCTCCAGCATGATGAAGAAGTGCATGTGGATGAGACTATCATTCGTCAGCGTGAGCGCGAGTATGAGCGCCAGCGCAACGCAGATAGGGTTGCTCGCCTTGCCAGCAAACAACAAGGCAAGACCTCTTTGAACCTGGCAACTATGTCTGTGGAAAAATTTAAGACTTGGCGCAACAAATATTGGTTCGCAGCTGGCCCTCAGGACACCACCATTGATTCCTGTTTCTGGCACGTGGAACATGAGACTCTGTACAAGCAGGTGTATTCTTTCATGAGCAACCTCGTCTACCCCATGAAGCAGATCAACTTTCATCACATGGCATCATTCCCTGATTATTTTAGCAAATCTGTCCATCTTGCTGAGCTTCTTGGTTTGCATCATCTGATGGAGATCTAGTGCTCCTACCATAGCACTATCATCCAATATTTCTTTGCTACCCTGTTATTCGATGATTCTGAGGAGATTGGGATGATGTGGATGTATGGACCATACAACCTCTCAGCCACCTTCCATGACTTTGCTTCTGAGTTAGGGTACCCGTTTGCTGGCCTTTCAGTTCCTCAGGCTGCTCGGATGCATGTCCATGGCCTGAAGTATGACAAGAACAAGCTGGCTGAGCTGTACGGGGCTCGAGGGGTTGTGGGGTTCGCGTAGGGACTCTTTGCTATCTATGATATTCTTCTGCGCATGTTCAGGGAGACCATTTCTCCTAGCGGGGGAAATAATGATAAGATCCATGGCGGTTTGGTGAACCTCATGCATCATGCCTACCTGGGTGACCTAGAGGATACCGACACCCACAAGATTGACGTGATGGATTTCATATTTCACAAGATTCACTTTGCTCTTTTCCACCGCAAGGTGCCTCCCTATGCACCCTACATCATGAAGCTCATCAAGTCTAGGTATCCTGCTGACGAGCGTGAGGGTCTTGAGTTGGACTATGAGGCTCACAAGGATGTAAAACTGTACGAGAAGAGTGCTCATACTCAGCAAGCTGCACATGATGTTGGCGCTATAGGACATGGACACCGTGATCCTCGCATGAGATAGGCTGCTGCTAGGAGAGGTAACAAGAAGCGCTCTTGGGTCGCTCGTGCCATTGAGAAAGTGTTGTGCATGAATGTCTGCATCCACAAGGAGAACTACAATGCCTATGTTGAGCGTCGCAACATTCTCGAGAATCAGCGTGCTATCATGACTTCCCTCAACATGCCAGATGTCCCTGCTCCTCTACGTGCTCAGATTCCTTACCGCAACTGGAACAATCGGGATGTTGATTGGGATCTCGGTATTCCTGATGATGATGACCTAGATACTGCTAGTGAGGAGGAAGACTCCGAGGAGGATCCCGAGGATGATGGTGCCACGGACTAGAGCTTGTTCCATGGGACGTAGTTCATTATTCTACCTTTTTGGTATCCAGATGTCAAAGGGGGAGAAGATCTAGAGATCGGGGATTCGCTAGGGTGGGCAGTTTTTTTTGTCTTTTATTCGCTATCTCTCGTGTGCTTTTCGACTTCGTTTTGTCTGTGAACTTTTATCCGTGGATTCCTATTTGTGAACCTATATTATTGGGAGGCATGTCTCCCAGTTATGCTCATCTGTGATGTTTAGTTTATATCGTGTGATTATCCCTATGCAAATACCCATGTTGTCATCACTCACCAAAAAGAGAGAGATTGAAAGCTCATGTCTCCTCTAATGATTTAGGTGGTGATAACAACACGGGTTTATCTACTAACATTGTGTTTAAGTGTTCACAGCTGGCATTATGTCGCACCCGGACTTCTAGAGGATACTCGCAGTTCCGTTGAACAGTAGGTCGATTGGATTACGGGGCTTACCGGCACCCGCATCTCTTACGAGTAGGCCAACACACGTATGTGTGACAACCAACCCCTACTGTTCATCGTCTACGTAAACCATCCCATAGAAATCAGGATACTACCATTGACGTACTTCATACCATGCACACATGGTACGTCAACGGCGTTTAACAGAATGATAGCACAACATATCTCTAAGACACAAATAAATAGAAATAAGTTGCAAATAGCTCTCACTAGAGCAGAGATAGCAAATACAATCATCCAGAGGACACATGTCCCAACATATCATCATTACATCTCAGCGGAAGCATTCAAAAGGTCTGAGTACAGACAAAATCCAAATAGGCTTAAGAAGCCGGAAACGAAAAGACGGAGCCCATCCACAATGTCTCGGATCCTGCCCGGGTCCGCTATCTACTCGTCAGCAGCCTCGTCAAACTCCACGTAGTAGCCATCACGGGGATCCTCCTAAGCGTAGTCTGCGGAAACCACAACCCCAAAGGGGTCAGTACATAAACGTACTGGCAAGCAAGACTCACAATTCACCAAAGTGCACCCGTCAACACCAAGCACAGATGCTTTGGGTTCAACGGAAGAAAAGGGTGATACAAAAGATGCTGCAGCGGGCTGCTCTAACCAACTACAGAAACATGCTACAACTTCCGGCTAACAGAAAGGGGATAAGATAGCGTATCGTAACCAACCTACCAACTAATCTCAAACAAACCCATCCTGGATCTCGCCCCTTATCCAAAGAACCAATCCGAGGATAACTCACACAGTTGGATTAATGATGGTTCAGATTGTTGTGTCAATAAGCCTATTACTAGTCAGATTGTTAATCATTAGGTGTAAGTTGTTCTGAGTACTTGTTAGCCAGTACTTTCACCAAGTCAACCATAACCGCGGAAAACACGGCTTCTCGAGAAGATTTATCCCTGCAGGGGTGCACCAATTTGGCCGTACACGTAAGAATACCCCGCCAGGATGGAAATGCACTTCCACCAAGCGAGGCACTCAACACAACTCAACTCTTCTTCGCATCAAGCCCAAAGAACCACGTGATGTGCGTGCGCGGCTAATCGAGCCCCCACGAAGAAAAGGGGGACCCTCATAGCACTGGAAGACCACGCCGCCCTAAATGCCGACTACAAAAGTTCCACCCTGGCCTCGGGTTCGTACCTGCATATGCGTGCATCAAATGGAAAGCCCGAACTAAGTGTGGTGATTTGGACGAGATGCGAATCGAATCAAATTGAGGGGGGCGCCCATACACGCTTCCCACATGCGGATAGTGCGCTCATCATGGATCAGTAGACAAGACCCTTTTCCTAATTAGGGTCGACACTAGCAGGCCTCAAAACCACGCCGGGCCTCCTGCCGGTGCCTTATCAGCAAATTATTATTACCTCAAGATTAACAGGTTGTTGTTTAACATCGAGCCCCAGAACATAATGAAAATATAGTAACAGAAAGTAACGGGTAACAGACTCGAGCAAAAACAACCCTAAGCATGCTAGTAAGACACGGGCCCAAGCAACGGGGTTGTAGGAGTGGAGGTGAGGCAATATCAGGATTAAAGGATAACATGTGATAGGATCGATCAGAAGCAACGATTCATAGGGCTAGCAGAAATAGACAACGGAAAGTATCGGTATCCAATGTTGAAAGGAACACAATGGTTCATGTGAGTGAATACTTGCCTGCAAACTCAGCAGCCTGGTACTGAGCTAGATCCTCAGAAGGGGTGTCGTAAGTATCGTCTGTCTCAACGTCGTCGTCTATCCGAGAAGAAGCAAACAAACAACGCAAAGAGATAAACAATCAATAACATGGCATAGTGCACAATCATGGGATGATGCATGACAATTTAATTGATGCATCAAAATAAACTAGTTGACATGGTAACAACATGATTAAATGGACCCACATGCAATTTGAGTTGCATATGAAAGCCCATGAATTATGGTTGAAACAATTGTTTTACAACTAACCAACAGGTGAAAGTGGTTTAGTATGATGCATGGATGAGGAAAACAGCAAAATAACAACAATAGAACCAATTGGAAATAAGGTTTACCAATTTAGAAATTTATTTATTAAGTTAGGGAATTTTTGGTTCCTTAAAGGTGTCACACAAGCAATTGTTGTTTTCAGCAATTTAAATTGTCCAAAATAGATAACAAAGTTCATATTTGAAAAGAACACACAATTTTGGGTGGATTACATGTTTCAATTATTGAAAAAGGAATTAGGATGAACTTATTATGAATTAAACAAGATTAAACAAGTTTTAATTGAATTTAATTCAAGTATGAATTTATTTGAATTTTTATTTGTTCAGAACACAAATTCAAATTCATATTTGAAAAGCTTATGTTTTTCTAGTTTGAAAACATATTTTATATGTTCAAAAATAATTTAATTTGAGCAAGTTATGAATTTAGCAAATTTAAATGATTTAAACAAGGTTTAAATTATTTAAGCAATTTTAATTATTCAAAACATGAAACAAAATTTATATTTGAAAAGGTGGTTTGAAATAGCATGGAAAACATATTTTATTTGCATTATTTGGATTAAGTATGAATTAGTTATGCAATTATACAAATTTCAAATGAATTGTTTGAATTTGAAATTTGAATGCATTTGGATTAATCAAAACATAATACAAATGGTTTAAATAGATAGATAATTAAATTTTGTGCAGTGCACATATTTTATTTTTATTATTTGGGCTTATAAAATAAAATTTATTAGCAATTTAAACCTAGGGACTAATCTGTAAGGAAAAAGGACTTATTTTGAAAACAAAACTGGGCAGAAACTTTTCCTACCCTGCAGTGGCTAGCCCAAGCCACTGACAGGGGGCCCTGGGCCAGCGTGGACCGCGTAGATGCACGCGTGGCAGCACTGCCACAGACAGGTGGCCCCTGCCTGTCAGCGCGCTGGCGAAAAAAGTGGGGTTATTCGCGAGCGCCAGGGCTCGAACCCTGGGCTCGGGGGCGCGCGCGCTGCACTGCTACCACTACGGTGTGCGTTCGTTTCTGTCAGATAGGGGTGCGCGGTGAGGTTGTAGTTCAGTTAAGTTTAACTGAACTTTTAACTGACAAAGTTCTGTACTTTGACAGAGAGGGACGGTGGCCGGCGGCGAGCCGCAGATGCTCGCGGTCGTGCGCGTGTTGCGTGTGCTATTGGTGTGCGTGCTTGCGAGGCAGAGAGATAGGAGGAGAGGGGTGAGGAGGAGGTGATCACCCTCGGTGTAGTCGAGCAGAGGCTCGGGGCAGCACGACGGCGGCGACAGCGACGAGGTCGAGGACGACGGCGTGGATCCAGGCCGTCCCGGGCGTCGTGGAAGTGTCGTCGAGGGAGAGGGAAGTACGGCGGTCTGATCCCCGCGGTCAGCTCGGGTGGAGGAGCACGGCAACGTCGATGAGCTCCATGGATTCAGACACGGTGGCGACGGTGGGTTCAGAGGTGAGGTTCAGAGAGGGATCGCCGGGCAGAGAGAGAGGGATTGGCGGCGGTGATCGAGGGAGAAAGGGAGTAGGTGGCTAGGGCTAGCTCTCCGGGGACCTAGGGTAGGTTTTTATAGGGCTAGGCGGCGCGCGGTGGCCGTTCGCTGCGGCTGCCGTCGACGTGGCGCCGCTCGATGGCCGGCCGTACGCGGGGAAGAAGAGGAGGGGGTGCGAAGCGGTACCAGGCCGCTGGGAGTGGGCTGGGCCGTGCTGCTCCCTCCTCTGAGCGTTTTATTTTTTATTTTTTTCCTCTGTTTTTTTTTGCAGAAATAGAAATAGGAAGAAAACTAGGATTTTTGAGTTAGAAATTTTTTAGGGAAAATTTTGTAAAATCTCTTTATTGCAATAGCAACACTTACCAAGTTTTGGTTTTCCAAAAATTCAAAATAAAAGTGCTGTTTGTAAATTGATTCTAATTTGAATGATTTTGGGATTAAGTGATTATTGAAAACAAAAATTTTAATAGGGTGAAACCTATTGTTTAAATGGAACAAAAGGATTAGAAATGTTTTGGTAATTTTCATAATTTCAACTTGGGTGCTGTTTGTGATTTGATTTGAATTTTGAATAACATTTGAATTAATTGATTGATTAAAAGCCACCATTTTTAATAGTTGAACCTTATGGATTAATTGGAAACAATTGAGGTTTTGAGTTGAACTTTTTAGTTGAAAAAGACTGTAACATAACAAGTATGAAACAAAGGTTTGAATATTGGTTTGAATTTGAAATAGAAAACAAAGGAAAACAAATGGGAACAAAATGAAAACAAAGGCAATGAGTATGATGACATGATGCAAAACTTTAATAAACAAGAAACAAACATTCTAAGTGGAAGTTTTCATACTTGGGATGTTACACATTATAGTCTCTATCAAGAATAGCAGAAATCTATATGAAAAGAGTCGCACAGGAAATTCTGAACAAGTCAGTGTTATCTGAAGCCGAATATTTCAGGACACAAGCCCGGAATTTCCGGTGCCTAAAGGGCGGAATTTCCGGCCTGCGCGAAGATCAGCTGATGAAGTTTTGGGCGTCCAAAGTGCATGCTCTCGGATGCTGGGGCGGAAATTTGCCCGGAATATTTCGGGGGGAAATTTCCGGCCCATGTTTCCTTGGAAGAAAAAATACGCGCCGTTGCTGCCCGCTCTCGGATATGGGGGCGGAAATTTGGCCGGAAATTTCCGGCCACCGGATTATTGAAAAATCCGCGCCCCCCCCCCCCGGACATTTGGAAATATCCGGACCTCTACCCCGGAAATTTCTGGTACTAATTCCGGAATATTCCGGCCCTGGAAGACATCAACGGGTAGATTTCGGAGGAGGCTATAAATACCTATCTTCTTCATCTAGACAGCTAGTTCGACCATTCCTCTCTCTCTCCTCCATTGTTTGAGAGCTCAAAACGCCTAGATCTCCCTCCTCATCCAACCAAACTCGATGCCCTTCAAGGATTTGATGGAGGAGGACTAGATCTACATCTCTACCAAGCCATAAATCGTTTTCCCTTTCTCTACCCCTTGGGATCTTGTAAATCTCTTGGTTGCCTTGTCATCCTAGAGAAACTCTAGTGCTTATAGCTTCCACCTTGTTGCAAGAAGCTTTAGATCGTTGAGAGCCTCCAACTCACTTGTTTAGTAGCCTCAACCACGTGTAAAGGTTTGGTCAACGACTTCAAGTCGACCTCATAGTGGAAACGAGAATCTCCCTCACTGGAGAAGCTCAAGGAGAACAAGATGTGCCCGTGCTATTGAGGAGCGCCTAGGTGGCTCCCCACCTCTCCAATGTAGACGTACTTCTCTTGAGAAGGGACTACGGAAAACATATCCTTGTCTCCTTGTTTACACTTATGGTTATCTTGTGCTTTGCATATTACTTCCGTTGCATACTTGTTTCTTGTCGCATAGGGTGTTCATCTAGTTGCACATCTAGACAACCTTGTCTTTTACTTGTTAAAGCCTATCTAAAAGTGAAAAAGAATTAAAATTTGTAGGTCACCTGTTCACCCCCCCTTTAGTTGACCATAGCGTACTTTCATACTCTAGCAGAGCCCTTAAACACCAAACTGAAAACACGATTTTCAGTTCGCGTTTTTTCTGTTTTTTCAGTTCGTGATGGAGGGGAGCATAGAAGAGCCCGTAAACGAAAACTGGAGAATGCTAAATTAAAGTTTTCGCAAGAATAGACATGGACAAACATTTCCAATTCCTGGTGGAACTTGAACACAAACGAGTTTAACATAATTAATAAGCGGCGATGTACTAGGATTCATTGCTGCACCCTACACTACTAGGGACAAAATGCTCTTCGTCGTCTTCTTCGCTGGGGCTTGAGCTTCTCCCTCCGCCGCGCCGTCTTCAGTCGGAGTTAGAGTCGTCTCCGTCATCGTCGTCGTCGTCGAGGGAGGACTCGCAGCTGGAGGATGGGGCCTGTTGCACAAACTGGGATGCCGCAATGGCGTCCCACTCCTGCTTCTTCTGTTGCAGCTCCTCGTCCGCACGGAGGGCGCGCTGCACCTGTCGCTCGTTGAAGTCGTCGACGTGGCGCTAGTAGCGCCAGCGCCGAGTCGCCCGCCTCCGCTCGTGGCGGAGGCTCCTATGGATCCTGAACTGGAGGAGGTCCTCCTCGGTCTCCATGGCCCCCTGCTCCTTTGGAGCCTCGTGGCCGTGGGGGGACTACTCCGGCCGCGACCGGGTCAAGGCCCTGCCAGAGCGGCGGCGGGGCCATGCTGTAGCCGTCTAGGCCTCCATGGAGGAGGCCATGCTGGTCGATACGCGGCACGACCTCGCTCGATGGCGATGGTGTGAGGAGGGGAGGGGAGAAGTCGTGTTCCGGCCATTGGCTCCGGCGAACGGGTTGCCGTTGGGCTCTATCGCGAAAAGAGGGCGGCGGGGGAGGGGGAGGATACTGAATCGCTCGCTGGAGCTACGGGAGGCGGTAAGGAATGACTCGGGAGCCCGTATATATAGCGGCTGGAGGGGGAATTCTTGAGCCCCCGAGTCGCGTGCTCAGGCCGGGCCGCGTTTACGGGTGCTGCTACGGACTCGAAACTGGACCCAACCCGTAAAGCCGCCGAAATTATACGGGTTTGGTCTTTTTACGGGCTTTGCTAGAGTTACTCTTAGTGTGTTGCATTTATGTTGCTAACTAAGGAGGCATGGAAATAAAGCATCCATTGGCCATCCCATGTTTAATGGTAGTAGAGGGGAAAAAATCACACAATGAGAGCAGATTCCCGTCAGCGTCATTGATAACAGAGTAGCTAAACAACACAAGTTCATATTTCGAAAATTAAAACTAATAAGGAAATCCCCGCGCACCACTATTGCTAGTGCTCGAAGAGGATGAGAATAAACGAAATAGAAGACAAGTTTCGTCCCACATGCAATTGTCCGTTTGATGCACTTTCAACAATCCTCGCTATGGTGAGCACTTAGCAGTATATGAGACAATATACATGGAAAATATATAGTAGATCTCTAAATTTTTCTTAACTCCTCAAATGCCCCCCTTTTAAAGAGTTAGAGGCCAAAGTGCTTAAATCAAATTTCGAGAAAAGTCCCAACTCTCTCTCGTCCACGGAAATTATGGCGAGCGGAACTTCACCCCCTAAACCGCCACCCGGCCCGATTCAAGCCTCCGTCGACATTGAAAATGGTGGAGGCAGGGGCGCCGGCAGTGGAGTGTGGTGATTTGTTGTTCTTTATGTTTCTTGTGTTTTGGATGATGATGTTATTTTGGACGATCTTATTCTTTTTTAACAATCTTAGGGCTAGGCGGCGAGGTCACTAATGGGTACTTCCAAGTGTGGAGATCCTTGGATCAGGAAAATATGCACTCATGGCTGTCATAGACAAAGAAGGAGCAACAATAGCTAGATGGATGAAATGCGAAAAAAATATCATTTAGATAAATGAATTTCTACAATATCTTATACTGTATTTCCGTAGCAACACACATGCATTCAACTAGTAGGGTATAATAGTAGACCTTGGACACAAGATGCAGGTTACAGACTATCTTCGGTCGGAGTTGAAGTCGGAGTCGGAGTCATCGTCCAGGAGAAGGCTCTGCAAGTAGTATAACTACGGTCTTGAAGATTAGAGTATCTCCTAAAAGAAAATGCCCCAAACTTAGTAAAAAAAAAACCACAGTGCTTTCAAAGAGAGAAGGGTGAAATCAAGTAATCACTCTGTTCCGAAAAGGATGTCTTGATTTTGTCTAAATTTGTATGTATCTACACACTAAAAATATAAAATACGTCTAGATATAAGCAAATTTAGATAAAGTTAAGACATTTTTTTCAAGACAAAGGGAGTAGAATCCAGGGACGGGGTGCTGCTGTAGATAGTGAGCAGCCCTCTGAAGAAAACTAAACAAAGATGATACAGTTGCCACTGATTCACATTTTAAACCGCACCACTAATCCATAATACACCCCTACATGGGAAAACAGCGTGACAGCCAAACAAAGGGCATGTGTATCACCCGACGAATAAACTCGGCTGATAGAAACAGACTGTAGATCCTGAAGTGCAACTACAGATTAACCAGACTAGCGCTCCTTACAACACAAAGTCGTTTTATTGATCTGTAAAATGTCCGTTAAGCGCTGAATTCAGAAACACCAAAGTTGCTGCCAGATTCGAATCAATTCCAAACTTCAGACAACACAGCTCAAGGTATTAGGCACTTCGACATCACAACAGCTTGACTCCAGCTTCTCTGACAGAATCTATAACAGCCCTGACTTTCCCGTGGTACTTCTGCTCTCGCTTCAGGTGGATGGACACGGCAGGTATCCCCTGGACCAGCAGGCGCTCGCAAGCAGCTTCCCAATCTTCGCGGCAGCAGAGACGTCACGGGTCGACTCCATGTTAGGTCTCAGCAGCTTCTCCTGTGAGCTTGCAGAACACGCCACGGTTGCTGTTGGGGTATGGATGACCTGTGCGGTAACAAACTTGTTCGAGAAATGCATCTTCAAAAGGTAGGGCTTGAGAAAAGTGACGATCCTAGCTGCCCTATCTGGTGGAGGGATCACCATCGTTGCTGGTTTCTCTGCTGCAAGGTAACACACAACTAAGTATTAGTTGAAGATATCAATACAATTCAATTGCCAATCAGAAACCTGTGCACGTAGTGACAGAACAACAATGGATAAACACATTTTGAATCATTAGCAATCAATGTTCAAAACCAGGGTACAGACAGTACTGCGAATACATTATTTAGGAAGATGCTAAACGAGGCATGAATAAATTCTCGCTGCTGATATAGATAAGGGAGAAAATGCATGAGAAAGTTATGATCTTAATGAAGGAAATGAAATCAACATCGAATCTAAAGCAGTTGCCTGCAAAGCAGATAACCTGATATTGAATCTAGCATGCATTTCGCTTTCAACCCATGCCACTGTGACAAGGAGTTGTACCAGCAAACTCCCTTGATCTTTTTACTTGTACACAATAGCTAATGAGTAAAGAATCTCGATCTGCATAGTTGCACAGCACCTTAGGTTGTGTTTAGTTGAGCACAACCCAAACATAGAAAAAGTTTTGGCCATATGTTGGCAAGGAAGGTCAATGCGAGTTGCCAAAGGAGCATGGGCATGCAAAAAGTTTGGCAACCATCAAACAAGGGTCAGATATCTCTTCACGAGCACAAAATCGATATGGTTAGATTGTGCATATACCAAACATACCCCAAAACATGTAGCGATGACTATGAGAATAGTATTCAAGTTTATATGCAACTTTTAAACATAGTGCGGCAGCAGTAACTTAATTGACATGCAGATAATTATCAGATGCGGGCTGCCAACCTTGGTATCAGAGTATTTAGTGCCAACAGTCCAAAAGCAAAATTTAGCAGGTTCAGCAAGAGGAAGCTTAATGTTAACTGGCTTTCAGGCATGACTGGGCTAACAAGATATTATGCCATAAAATCGACATTGCATCTAAATTCTCCAGGGTGGATAAATCTAATGACGAATAGAGGTACTTTAAGCATACGTGAGGCTGAAACAGAGTGATTATTTCGAAAAAAATATGGCCCAGCAATCAGTACCCAATAGAAAGCCCTATATATTTCAGTATGCCTGGCACCTAATCGATTCGAGCTCACAAATTGTTAAATAAAGAATGAAAATGAAGTAGGCAGAGACTGGTTCAAGTGTATAACATATCGCGCAGCTCGTAAAACCTAAATATGATAATCAGCGTTCAGCGGTACTTATGGCCAAACAAGATTTTTTACTGTTCCACTTCTATGCACCGGATCAACAATTACAGAGAGGAAAACCAAAGATCTTTCAGAATGAGTTGAGCTCTAACACAAAATGGCATGCTACCACTACTGAATCAACGCATGCGCAAAGATCTATGGATCTAACTAGCCGTGCAACCTTAATATACTGGTACTGCCAGAGATTTTAGCTTACCTCGGCGAATACGTGTCACCGGAGTTGGAGTAGTATTGCGCGGCGGAACGGAGAAGCAACAGGCAGCGCTGCGCGGCGGCGGCGGCGCGCGGCGCGACGTGGATGGGGAAGAAGATCGATCAGAATTCAGAGCGTGGACAGGCTCCAAGCTTAGTGAAATGGTGGGCCGAGCTGCATGTACATACACCTATGCTCTTGTAACGGGCCAGTTAGGCCCAGATACATACATGTTCGTTAATTGTGGCTGGGCCGACATTGCGAACTGTCTCCACACCGGGACGAGACACAGAGAAGAGAGAAGCGAACTATCTCGGAGATCCCGGCGGCGGCTATGGCGATGGCGGCAGCGGCTGGCGGCGAGCCGGTAGAGCCGCAGTCGTTGAAGAAGCTAAGCCTTAAGTCGTTGAAACGCTCCCTTGACCTCTTCGCGCCCACCCACTCCCTCCTATTCTCCCCCGACGCCGAGAGGTAAGCCAGCTCGCTCAGCCCCCTTCCTTAACCCCCAAAACCCTAGCACTCTGGCACTAAACTGCTTCTCTTCGCTTGCTCTCATTCTCACGGCAGCAAACGGATTCGCGTCAGCTGCAAGGTTCGTGGTTTTTTCTCGTCTCTCTGCTGGTTGGGTCCCTCTGTCGGCATAAGCGAGCCCCCCTGAAAATTTGATGGTTGGATGGCTTCTCGCAGGTGAATGCGGAGTATGGTGCGGTCAAGAACCTGCCGACCGATCAGGGACGAGTGCAGGGGAAGGGTGCTGCGGCTCCTTCCACCGCATTGGCGCTTCCAGGTAAACGTTTGCTGCCCTTTTTAGATGATAGCCCCTGCTGCTTCTCAAATGAACAAATAACGTATTATCTAGCTAGAGCCTGAATTCATGCTCGCAAGTAATGAACCCTAGCAAAAGAAATAAGTGGTATCTAAGGAACAGGTGCAACCACTGGAATCCTAGCAAATTTGGTTCCAGCATAAACGCATATGCTTACCCTTTTCTCTTGCAGAAGACCTTTGTTTTCTGTAATTACATGTTCCATAGGAAGAAGTCAAGCATAGGCAAGAAATTTAGGATAATCCATCTGAAAACTATGTTTTATTGCACTGGAAGTGATGGAAGAAGCGAAAGCTAGAACTTCAATTGTATATTAGTTGATCATCTCTTCCCCATTAATCAGACAGAACTGGTTGATTTAGCGATGTATTTCGTTGTTGGTTTAAAATATTACTTAAGTAGTTGAAACAATTGTTACAGGCTGCCCTTGCGCTTCTCTACTATCATTTCCATCTAAGTTGTACAAAATATGGATACTTTGGTAGACTGGATGATACGAACTTCCACAATGATGTTACTACTCCCTCCGTCTCAAAATAATTGTCTCAACTTTGTCTAGATATGGATGCATCTATACACTAAAACATGTCTAGATACATCCATATTTAGACAAAGTTGTGACAATTATTTTGAGACGGAGGGAGTATTTTATTTCATTTGTTTTAGCTCACAATTATCTTGTCAGGCACACAAGACACAAAAGATGCTCGTGGGGGAGGCACAAGTAATGCCATTATCCCTGCACCACTTATGCTTCCTAAGGCACCGTAAGACATTCATATATTCTTGTCTGTTGCTAACATGTTGATTCCAATCCTTTTTATTGCTACTGAAGTTTTGTTTTTTATTTTGGACAGTGATTCTGCAATTCCAGGCAAAAATACAACTGTACTATCGATTCCTGGGTCATCTGACAGGTTTTGTTCACTTGCCTTTCCTTCTATGGCTGTCTATTAATTGTAAAACATGACATCCATCTGGTCATTCTATTAGTCGCGTCAATTTTTGGGTAATAATTGTAATGTGCAGTTCTGTCTGTTACTTGAATTGCTCATGTCTTCATAATCTTTCAGATTCTCGACATCTGCACTGATGGAAAGGCTACCAAGTAGATGGCCTAAACCTGCATGGCATGCTCCCTGGAAGAACTATAGGGTACTATTTTTATTCAAGTGTCATCTTTCATGTTGTTTATTGTACCAACAGGTTTGAGCATGAATATATAGTTCTATTATATCAAGGACAAAATCATGTAATACTGGTTCCATTTTTTTGCTTAGGAAAAAGGTTCTGTTTTGAGCATGCATATATAGTTCTAACATCCACTCTCTGAAACATTATACCGGTCAAAATCGTCAAACCCTCCATGTTGTGCATGTGTGCTTGAAGTCAGACTGATGTACGATAGCATCTTAGTTCCTTACTAGCGACAAGATACATTCTTTATTTTCGAGAAATTGTGTTCAGTTTTTCGTTTAACGCATGCAGGTCATCAGTGGTCACTTAGGATGGGTGAGATCTATAGCATTTGATCCAGGGAATGAATGGTTCTGTACTGGTTCTGCTGATAGGACAATAAAGGTAAGCCCAACAGCTTGCATTCATGCATTGGAAATTGAAGTAGAATTCATGTATGCATGTAATACCTGATATGATATCACGACCTTTATTAGCACTATCAGTTGCTCAGAGGCTATAAGGTGCATTTCTTTTTCGAATGTTCTATACTTATACTTGCATGATAGATATCTTCAGTTGTGAGAATCTTGCTGGACCTAATAAGATAGATATACTGCTATTTTGGAGACGAACTCCTATGAGAACCAGAAAATAGTTCATGTATAGTGTCAATTGGGTTTTATTTGACGACAATCTTTCATTTGTTTTTGGGTTTTTTCCTTTGGATGACGTGGTCTCACGTTTTTTTTTTTCTTGCAAGGACAAGTATTATAAATGCCCTTAGATCTCAATTGTACATGATGCTGTCAACCCAACTGCCTATACATTCGGTTGTACTTCACCTATTGGTCTCTTTAACTCTGACCACTGCCTGTTGTAGATATGGGACCTTGCATCAGGAACGTTGAAGCTTACACTGACTGGTCACATTGAGCAAGTTCGGGGTAAGGTTGCCTTGTTTTCGGTAGCAGAGTCTCGCCAGGCATGCATCACCGAATTAATATGCTCTTTTTTGTCTGAGTCTGAGAATTTAGTAACTGATGAGTGTAATGCGCATTGATGTAGGACTTGCTGTCAGTCAGAGACACACATATTTATTTTCTGCTGGCGATGACAAACAAGTGAAATGTTGGGATCTTGAACAAAATAAGGTTTGTTTTATTATATGATCCTGTTTGGCATGTTGTGGCATATTGACATTCTCATGACATCATCTCTATTCTCTGTTAAAGGTTATACGGTCTTACCATGGGCATCTGAGTGGGGTTTACTGCCTAGCTCTCCACCCAACAATCGATGTCCTGCTGACAGGTGGCCGAGATTCAGTTTGTAGAGTACGAAATCACTTCTTAAAGTTCACATTATAAAAATCTGGCAGCACAACGATGCACTAAGATGTTCTTATTTCATACACAGGTGTGGGACATCCGAACAAAAGCACATGTTTCTGCCTTAACTGGTCATGATAACACAGTTTGTTCAGTGTTTGCTCGGCCAACGGTAAGATAGAATTTTACTTGTCACGACTCAGTGTAATTCTGATTGTTGCTCTCAATATTGTTTTCGTTTAAGGGCGTGTCAAATTTCTAATTCAAGTCTTCTGATACTTAGTCACATTGTATGTTAGTAAATCTGATGTGTGACAACTTTGAGTTTTCTTTATAATGTTGAACAAAAAACAGTTAAAAAATGATCTTGATACATGCATACTCTGATTTGTTCACTGTTCTATGATTTAGACTATGCTTGTAGCTTCGGATAGTATTTCCTTGTCTATTGCAGTACCTACGTTTAATTTTTTTTTCCCTCAGGATCCACAAGTTGTCACTGGCTCACATGATACAACTATCAAGTTCTGGGATCTTGTAGCTGGTAATTCAACTATGAAATTCGACAATGTTCACCAAATGGTTTCCTTTAGCTGTATCTGTTTCTGTTTTCATTACAGTTGTTTGTTTCTGCAGGGAAGACTATGTGTACTCTTACACACCATAAGAAGTCTGTTCGAGCTATGGCATTGCATCCGAAAGAGTTGGTTCTTACCCACGAGTTCATTTTCCTATTATGTACATTGTTTGAACCTTAACAATAACCTCTCTTATGTAGGAAATCATTTGCGTCAGCATCGGCCGATAACATAAAAAAGTTCAGCCTACCCAAAGGAGAATTCTTGCACAACATGTTGTGAGTTAACCTATTTGCATTCCTACTTATTTCACCTTGTGTGTAAGTGGTACGGTTCATGATTTACTTTAACTGTAATTGGAACATTCATATACTCCACTATATGTTAATGGTACTCAAAATCCATTATGTATAATCAAAATATATATAGGTCTGCTTTGATTTCTGCTTGATGGCCTTTTTTAGTGAATGTGTGCATGCTACATACATTGGCCAGAATGTCTTTTTTGTCGTCTTTTGTGTACTCAGATGGTTGAATTTATAAGTTTGAATTCTGATGTCCCAGATCTATCTTATGGACAATACCAAAGTCAAGTTCCTCTTCTCCGAGTTACAGAAAATTCTTATGGGGGCATTTGTGCTAGTTATTCTTACGATTGTGTCATATAATCTATAATACCGAAACATGCCACTTACCCTAATAGTGACCATCTGGTGTTATTTTAAACTTGGGCTCCAATATTATTTAGTGACTGTAGGGATTATATTAGCATGCTGATATAGTGACCATCTGGTGTTATTTTAAACTTGGGCTCCAATATTATTTAGTGACTGTAGGGATTATATTAGCATGTTGATACTGTTGCGAAATCTGAATGTTATTTTCTCCGCTCAGTCCAACCTGTTGATGGTGGATCACGCACTAAACTTTTCATTTTTAATCACCTTCAGGTCCCAGCAGAAAACAATTCTAAATGCAATGGCTGTTAACGAGGATGGCGTCCTGGCAACTGCAGGTAAATACTGTGACAGAGTGTCATATTATTCCAACTTTTTCAGGGGCTCCTCCCCCACCATGCTTTCTTTAATACGGCTGTGTTCTTCATGCCCTATCTATTGTCTGGATTTTATCCGTTTCTAAGATGTTAAGCCACCTAGTATAGAAGAACCATATTTCACGATCTCTTACATGTTTTCAGAGTTCAGACCATATATCTATAATGGAACGTCCATTTTTTTTCTTTTTGCAGGGGACAATGGAAGCATGTGGTTTTGGGATTGGAAGAGTGGTCATAATTTTCAGCAAGAACAGACTATTGTCCAGCCTGGTACGTATTACTTCGCATTCTGCATTGATTCATGGGCTAATAAGTAGATAAATGATATTTGCCTTCCCGGTTTTCGACAAAATATTTCCTCTTACGAGGGGTGCTAAATATTCTAATGTATCAGAAATGCTAGTGGCCATGGTCATCCCACGGTTGTGTCAGGCCTAGAGGCCTTGATGTTTGTTTACAATCGAATACTGATTATGTGTGCATCCCTGTTATCTCCCGTTTCAGGATCATTGGAGAGTGAAGCATGTATATATGCCCTGTCTTACGATAATAGTGGATCTAGGCTTGTGACCTGTGAGGCAGATAAAACTATAAAGATGTGGAAAGAAGATTTAACAGCAACACCAGAAACCCACCCCATCAACTTCAAGCCACCAAAAGACATCCGGAGATATTGATTGCCATGCAACTGCCCAAATTCGACCTCTTGGTTGAGTGGCCACTTCGTTGAGTCTGTATGGTTGGTGTATTTCAGGTCATAACGTCCCTGTAACTACATTACAAATAGTGTTGTACTAGTATTTATTATTGAATTTTAAGAATGCTTTCTGGTTCTAATTAATTTTGTTCTATGTCTTTGCCTTGTACCACATAAATAAGTTAATTGATGTATCAAAATCAAAGTATGGCTGAGGTAGTGGTGTTTGTAGTCTCTACAGGTTCTTCGTAAATTTTTACCTTGCTGCTGCTTTGGACTGGGATGAGCAGTACGAATTTGGTTTCGTTAGACATCATTGGAGAGATTTGCAATACATATCAATTGCCATGCTGATCCATTTTATCGAAAATAGACGAAAGCTTGTGCAGCAGATGACCAGTTAGACGAAAAATACCTGTACAAATTCGTTTCGGCACCTATGCTGAACTTTTTTACCAAGAGTTTCTAGATAAATAACATGTTCCCAGTTAGTCCGTCATCATGATGGAAGTGGTCATGTCCCAAGGGGATTCGGTATGGGAGAGGATTTAGTGAAATCCTTCTTTTCACTCAATCCCCTCAAATAGTCTTCCACTAAAATAAACTAGTTTGGTGTAGTGTTTATATTCTACACAAAAATGGGCAGTTAGTTATCTAGGGATTATCCCCTCCAAAACCTGCCTAGTAAACAGACTATTGGAAAAAATCCATTACCTGGAACAATCCCCTCCAATGTTCTAAAATAGACATCAAGTACCCTAGAAGTAAACAAGCCGAGTAAGGGCATCTCCAGTCATTGCAACCCCCCACCCCCACCCCCCCCAGCACAAGAAAATCAACAGAAATAGCACAAACGGCGCAAAATCAAAACCTGGGGCAAGGTCATTTACCAGCCGTAACCCACCCAACCAGCCAAAATGGGGGGCTTTTGCATGCAAAGTGGGGCAAAAGTAGGAGAGGGAGGCATCTTTGCATGCAAAATGGGGCAAAAGTAGGAGAAAGATTCCCTTTTGCATGCAAAGCGGCGCATTTTGCCACCCCCCAGGCCAAACCCAAGGGGCTGGGTTTGGCTTGGGTGCGCCGGTACAAAAACGGCGCTTTTTCAGCTCCTGGGGGGCTGACTGGTGAAATTCGGCGCTAAAACGGCGCTTTTTGACCCAAAAACGCCGCTTGGGGGGCTCTGGGAGGACGGCTGGAGATGCCCTAAGATCGCCTGGACTGGAGGCGGTTCTTCTTTGGGAAGATGCCCTTCGTCTGCTTCCCTCAGCTTAGTCAACATTATTGGCATGACAACATTCCAGAGAAGTTAATCCTAAGAAATTTTTTTTTGTCTAAACCCCCATGTTTCTGGGATGCTGGTCCGCAAACTTCATTCCGTGCACTCCTGTAGGTGATGCAACCATTGGCTGCCATGTCGAAATTACTGTCAAGATGATGAATAAATCATTATTGTTCAAATGAGTTCATATCTAATTATCAAACTCATTCTGTTTTAGAGGATTCCAAAGCATTAACATTCAGATGGTCGCCTTGCCAACCCAAAAATAGCTAGCTACAGGCTACTTCAAATTTCAGAAGGCAAATAAAACCACACAAGGGAACAGAAATAGGATCCCCTACCAACTATCTGACCTTCTCAAGACATCAACGTTTTCCATATCAACATTTCAAGCTCAACTTAAAATAAAGTTCAAGCCGTTAGCTAAAACCACCGTCAGTCGCACTAAAAGGCTCAGCCCAGTTCTCCACGGATAAGACTCAATTGTGTGGGGGAATTCAGATGGGATAGTACAAGTAGTCTGCCTACGACCATACCAAAAATTACAGCATGCCAAATGATTTGATCTAGCTATTCACATGCGGGAAACCTAGATTGCTCTAACTAGGCTCTGCGTAGGGCTTTGCGCAATTCTGTCTGATAGTCACCAAACTGAAGGCCAGTAGGAGGATGCATGTTGAAAATGTAAGCGACCGGTGCTGATACTTGCATCCCATTCGGGTAACTGGGGGCATCTGAAAACCATCCAAGAGTCACTTCATCGAACATAAATGATTCGCCCAGAAAATAGAAGCATTCCCTTGCCATTTTTTCGACCTGTTAAAAAATGCAGTAAATGTCATATTCAGATAACTTGTTGACTACATCTAAAACTTGGAACAAGTTATTTACTAAGATATTAATAACAGGCCACATGTACAATATAATAAGAATATATATCGTTATTCATGCACAACTTGGCACATTGGCCAGTATTTTTGCTGTGACAGGAGTTGCAACAAATGTCATACCTGTAAGTGAACAAATTTTGTGTTATTCATGATCAAGACGAGCTGCAACTTAGACAATGTTTCTGACAGGGTCTTAATGGCAACATGCTCAAAGAACTTCTGCAGGAGAACTTTCTCATTCATTGATTCATCAGAATCAAAATCAGCAAACCAAAAAACTCGCTGTACTTTTGCCCAAGGAACTGGTAGTTTCTGTTCACCACCAATAATTAGATGACAAGGATCAGCCACATTCTGGAGTATCATCATGCCACTTGTCACTGAATCAGACTCAATTGAATGCAGACCAGGTGTACATGCAACTATCTTCCCAGGGTCATAATAATGGCAAATTTTACAAGAGAACTGCAGGTTTTTGTCATTCATGACAACAATATGCCCATCTCCACCTGCAGGCAACAACTTTGTACAACATACTGAGGTGGCTCTGTCTTCCTGAGAGCATATTCCAGATGTAATAACTGAAGTCTTCAACGAGCCACGATCATGTGAAAATGAACAGGAGGTACCATTTTTACAACCCTGATCACAAGGAACAACACAACAAATTAAAAAGCTACGTCATGCCCATCCAGTTCCTAATATACATGTGCACCTCAATGAACACATGCAGCTCAATAAATATAATTTTAATCAAAGGCGAGATGGTATAGTATCAATTCATTGTTAATGGCATTTACTGTGTTCTAAAAATAATAATTTGACTGGTTAAATCAATACCATTGTGTTGACAGTTTCATCAATGAATTGCCTTGGAACTATTTCATACAGCAATAGTACATCAAAATATTTAACTCGCTAGAAACACACACACTGCCAATATATGCTCCAATGCAAGTGCATGAGCAAAAGAAAATGTGAATTTTTTTTTGTAATATTGTACCTGCAATGTAAGGAAGAACTTGCATACTGGTTTGGGGGCAGTAGATGAATGAGAAAAGGGGCATGTGTCCCCTCTAGTACAAGATCCACGGACAAAGAACATACACATCTCATTTCCAAAGGTTTGTTGGACATAACCAGTAGCTCGTTCCCTACGAGAAACAACCTTTTCCTCTGCAAGTTGCGTTTTCATCTGGGAACAAACCATGAATCATTATGGTTACACAGCAAATATATTCATACTATTTTTATGGAAAAATTATACTAATTTATCTCTTGTACAAGGATAAATTTGACGCAACATGAATTTAGTACAACACAACACACCTCAGGTGATAAGCGCCTTCAATGCTACAACAGTGAGAGTGACCTCAAAATCAGTTGGAGAAACATAAGGGGTTGCGGCACACTTCCTTGGTGAATCTAAGTGAGAAATCTCAGCCTCCAACACGATTGGATTGATATCCTCTGGCACGATTGGATTCAAATCCTCTGACTCTCGTACTTCATGGTGAAGACATGAATGGTGGAATTTAGCAGGCTGTAGGTACCTCGGACGATTGATTTCCACAAGAAAACTAGGCCTAAAACGGTGCAGTGTGCTCATAACATCATCATCTGTTCAAAAGAGAGAGTCAATAAACACTTAATATTTCTTACATTATTTTTTTGGAAAAAATTCAATTGGCACTTCTAGGATTAGTTCACCTCAGACTAAGTATATTTCTTTTGAACACAAAGAGCTTCTGCAAAGCACACTACTAGGCTATCCTTTATACTATCTATATACATTTCCCCATTTATAGTGGTACATTACCAGCGTGAAAAAAATACACATGGCACTACAAACGCATAGTGTGCGATGAAAATACAGATAGTGGTGAGAGTAACTGCTCCTAGATGAGTACACCATCCATTTCATCAAATATTGATCACAAGTTGAAAGAGACGTACAAATTTCAGAGATATTGTTAAGTGCTGCTGGCAAGAGGTTATGCAATGCACACCAAACTTCTTCATGTTTAGAGATGAAGGGATGAGATACTGTTGGCTCTTGGGTGTTCGCCACATTTTTCAGATGCTCCAGACGATACTTATCCTGAAACATATGGAGATATAACTTTGAGTTTATGGGCATGCATACAAGAGTTTAAGTTTATGGGCAAGACAATTACCACAATCCTCACGGGCAAACAAATTACTAAATGTTACCATAAAAATGGTTTGAAAGTTACTACCATCAATGTTGAAAATGACTAACTATCAAATGCAGCAGGTCCTGAAAATATGCACAAGGTTTAATACGAACAAGATAAGGTGTACCTTAAACATTCGCTGCCAAAACTGAAATGCACAAAGGTTTCCAATAAGTGTAGCTTCCTTCTTGCCAATTTTCAGCTTGCTATCCTCGTAGAAGTAATTGTCTCTAAATATCTTACACTGTAAAACAGACAATACGATACATATAACTGAGACAGCATAGGGACCAAAACATATTTTGCGAGGCAACTGGAACATACCAATGCTTGATAGCCAAAAGGTTGCAGGATAGGGAGTGGTTGGATGTCCAACATAATGGCTATTAGAATTCCTTCATGGAGAAAGCCAACCTCACCAAATTTCAGCGCAAGAACAGAAGCATCAAACGATAATGGCAAGCTATTGAGCAAACAGCCATAAAAAGTGGGCTCATAGCGCCCTCTAGGAGTAGTTGGCTTAACCAATGCATGAATTTGAACAAGCGAGTCTAGTGCATCTTGAACAACGTCCGAATTCGGTGGGTCAAGAACTTTTTGCAGCACGACTGGCAAAAATGAATTAACTGTTAGTGAGAATATTACCTTAATCTAAATACAACGGTATATAATCCCCCGTCTCCATACACAAATAAGGAGTTTTCAAATGCATGTCAGATTTTTAAACTTTGAATTGCCAATATGCATAGAAGTATTTAGTTATTTTTATAACTTGATACTCCTGAACGTGGCTGGATTTTTCTGGGTGTATGTGTCTTGTGTGTAAGTTTGCCTCTATGATAGATATGTAGATGATACGTGCTTCCCAAAAAAAACATGATCCTATGCAATTAAATGTCAAACTTCTATCTAGAAGTGCAAAGTGTAAAAATAGACACTTAAAGACTGATGGGGCAGTGACTAAAACATGGATAACATCAAATATTAATTTGAGCACTATAACAAATATGGAAGAAACATCAATCAAAATTAGGTGAATGGCAGAAAAATACCATTGGGATCATTCATAGCTCTCGACTCTGCGCAGCAAACCATGAGCACTTGCTCTCTTAACGATAACCTTAAAATGGCAGGATGTTCGTGATCATCTAAACTGTTGTAAAATGATCCAGTTACCAGGCGATATATTTGACCATCGCAGGTTCGGCCCGTCCTGCCTTTCCGCTGCTCAGCCTATAAGAGGTTAAAAAATAGTGGCAAGCTTCAGGATCAGAAGTAAGTTTTAAAATAAGTATCATCAGTATATTTGTGAGATTAACCTGAGACTTGGAAGCCCATACAAGCCCAGCTGAGTCAGTTTTCCTAATTGAATCCCAATATACTTGCAATGATCTACATGAATCAATAACATATGCAGCTCCAGGAATAGTGACAGACGATTCGGCAATGTTTGTCGCCAGTATAACCTTCAACGAACGGCTCATAATCAATTCACAGGAGAAATTTGCTGAAGTAATGTAACCAATTAAACGTTTACACATCCACGTTAGATTTTGACTCTACACGATTGTACAATTGCAATTTAATGGTTGCTAGGGCACCTTGTAGCCTAGTAGTCTAGTACCAGTGGGAGGGGGAGCCAGCAGCACCCCCTATGTCTCAGGATCAAATCCTAGGCCTGCAGCTATTCCCAAAAGAAGTTTGTGCTGCTTGGGTGGTACACCGGATGAGGCAAGTAGTGGAAAGAAAAATAAATCGAATTCATTTGTTTCCAATAGTTGGAAATGCGTATCTTTTCCCAACAGTGGAAAAGAGGCAGCGCGTAAGTGTGCTACATATACAGTGATCCTACTCAGCTATATCATGTGACGAATCTAAATAGATTAGAAGAGAGACATTTCTTCTGAAACTACATCAAATAGCAATTAACAAAAAGTAATAGTGATATACAGGAAAACAATCCACAAATACAACATATGCCAAATATTGAAATTTGTCACCATGTCTAATTACTAGCAGAACACAGCTTAAACGATAATCTTAAGAGGTGAAACGGTTAATTCACTAAGTTGATAGTAATCCAACAACTCATACCTTTCGGCAAGATTTTGAGACCTTCATAGTTTGAAGTGCTTCATCAGTATCAATGCTGCGATGAAGAATGTGCACCTTGAAATATGAACTAAGAGGCAGCAGACGAATCCATTGTTGTTCCAACGCATAGTATGTAGGAAGGAAAACCAAAATACTCTTTTCAATGTCTGGATCATTTAGGTGTATGTGCAATAATAACTCGTGGATGAGTTGGTACACATTAGGATTAAGACCAGCATCAGCATCAGCATCCTCTCCAGAGCAATACTTCGTTGAAAGTGATTCAGAATCTATCTTGAGAATATCAGCAATCTGGGCAGCATTCAGTTGCATCAGGTGATAACATAACAGACTAGAAAAGGTCTATGTAGAGTATTGATTGTATATATAGTAATAAGGTAAATAACAGAGAGGGTCACTGGAAGACAAATAATTTTGGGGCAAAACCTCATATACAACAACAAGTAAGCCTTTTGTCTCAATGAAATTGGGGTAGGCTAGATATGAAACCCAACAGAAACATAAGAAAGCAAAACATGAAAGAGAGGGAAAAAAAAAGATAAACCCCTTATGCCCTTGTAAAAACATCAAGGCCTGGATCCACATATCATAGACACATCTGGCCCACATGTCATAATGGTGACAATGAACTCGGCCCAACTACCAATTACAAAATAACCTGGTTATGGCTCAACAGCACATTCCGTAGAAATTGATATAGTCCATTATACATTAAAAACATGAGATAAGAGCAAATGCAGAAACAAACTACACCATGATCCGTACAGTATAAGAAAACTGCAGCTTGTTCAGTAACCAGACATTGTGTAGACTAGAGATACATCATGCAAAGAAATCCAGTTCAGTTTTATCAAGCTTCCATGATATAATAGTAAAACAGAACACTGATAGCCCACTTAAATTTTGAAACCAATTAGGATATTTACCTGCTCAAGATATAGGACTTTTCGTTGAAAAATGCGAGTACGTGGACTGCTTGGAATGGCAATCACTTCAACCCTTTCACCCCTTCCAATATCTCTAAAGTACTCCTTATATCTTGTGATATCGGCGGTGGCCGACATTAAAACCAACCTATAAGAATGGCATGACATGTCTTAGCAATCAGAAGGAAGTAAGATTATTTTGTAAGGTGGATAGAGTCCATTACTATAAAAAGTGTGTCCAGGTGAATTCACTACTACATGTTAATCAGAGTACTCACCTTAAGTCGTTCTTTTTCATCAGAAACTGCTTAACCAGAGCAAGGACAAGATCAGATTCCACAGACCTTTCATGTACTTCATCAAGAATAATAACCTTATATTTCAATGCAGCAATGCCCTTATCACGCATTTGCTCCAATACAACACCAGCTGTTTTGAAAACAATTTTTGACCTGGTTCAGACATTAAACAAGTTTCAAGGGCATTCAAGTAGCACAAAAGATATCATGAGGTTCAGGTAAATATGGTGCATGAATGAAGGCAAAAGGCCAAATACATTTGAAATTTGGAGCCAAGGAAAGGGGGCAAGAAGTAGAACTAGACATTAAACTGTCATGATGACAATCAAATTCGTGATGATCTCAATACAATTGATTAGCAATCAGTAAATCAAGGTCATCTTATACCTCACCGTTTAATGGAGATAAATAAGCTGCTATCGTAATTTTTTCTAGGTAAGGATGACCGCACAACGAGAAGGAAGCTAAAACACGAGAAGTTATACTATTATTTGCATTCATTTTGGAAAAAAATCAACATGGAATTACTAGTTACTAATGTAAAAGTGGAAATGCATCGACTCGGATATAGATGCAGGTATGAAAGGTAACACTTTTCTGTATAATTAGTTCGAGAAGTGCATGATCCAGAGTATTTAAATGAAATATAAAATAGTTGAAAAACTACAAGAAATGCAAGTGAGTATGTCTTTCTCTTGTTGAAATGTCAACGATGAACCTACAAGAAATGCAAGTGAGTATACTGCCTGCGACTCAGTTGCTGATGACGATGATACTGATTTCTCTATGGCTTATAAACAATCTGTGTCAATGCAATAATTTTTTTTCCACTTTACCAAACAATAAAGTTGTTTAATCTAGAATTGAGAAGGCAAGAGACAGAGCCAGGTTAAAGTTTTGGCAAAACCTCCAGATATTTGAGCATAGATATTGAGAATAGGCTAGTTTCGGGATAACAAAGACGTATTCTGTTGGGCCAACCTTGCAGGAAAGATTTCCAGGTAATACATGGAAGGACCACAGTTGAGTCTTGTGTCTTCAGAATGTCAGTAATGACAATTATATACAAAAGTGCAAGTAGAATTATTTTGAGGGATGAGGAACAAACTGTAAAATTGTGATACTATGGTATCCAGTAGCCATAAGAATGTGGTCCTAAAAGGTTGCAGGTTATAGGCCAAAATTCATAAAAACTTAAGATTTAACTTATACTATGATATGCATCGAATGGGCGTATATATTCGTGACACTGTGATATGGACCAGTTGAACAGGGTCCTGGCAGTTATCCTCGAATGTTTTCTCTTGGTAGAATCTAGCTTGGATTACACTGTAGCTATATTCTTGAATAATTCTGAATTCATCCTTCAAAAAAAACCCTATGCTACTTATATGCAGCATATAATGTCCGTATTGAATTCGGATCAACAGCACATGTAGAAGAAAATTAGAATATTGAAGGATACATTCATGTGCCTAATATCAAGGAGTAAGGTGCCATTGGATGACAGGCTAAGTGAGGAATTACCTTTTCGAATTGAGATTTGACATATTTGAGTGGCCTATATGATATCCAACCTCTTCTCCTACCTGACATTTGCGAGCTTCAGCTACCATTTGAGCAATGGCAACCACAGCAAACCTCCTAGGCTGTGTGCACATAATGGGTTCCAGATTTCCTTCTAGGAGGAACTGGGGAACCATGGAGCTCTTTCCTACAACAGAACGACAGGTTGAATCCATTAGTATGACTGAACTAGTAGGAAAAATTTACATCCTAGAGCACGATAATATAATTTATGCCGATGTCATCGGCTCATCATGGAGAAGTATGTTTAACAATGAATTCAGAAAGTTTTCATCAAGTGTCCTACACGATTCCTCCATTCTATGCCGGCTGAGCATGCAATCCTGAAAGCCTATAACAATGAAAAGGAAAGCAGTGGCATGAAAATGGGAGAAGGAAACTTCGAAAAAGATCAGTCTCCACCAAGGTAGAAACCAATTAACAAATCTGTACTGCAAACCCCTTCATTTTCAGTAAAACAAAATCCCAACACCAGAAGGTCGGGTTTTTTTTTAGAAGGTAGATCCACACTAGCTTCAAAAGTAATGCTTAACTTTTAATAAAAACTCCCTTTATCGAAAAAGATCCGCACTAAGCTTCAAAAGGAATCAATTAAAAAAAAACCAAGAATCCGGGAGAAATTTCAAGTACTACCAAAACTGCCCCCAAAATCGTTTCCTTCCATCAGCCATCACTTGTCCTAAGAGGCTTAAACCCTTGAAGAAAACAAGGGAGAGCCCTAGGCACAGATCCTTCAAGTATTCAATCAAAGTTAAAACGCGCTAAGGCCCTTGCAGTTCTTCCCAATCTGGCAGAAACCCCACTCCGAAACCCCCAATGCCGCCACCCACTGTTGTAAAAAAAAAAACAGTAGATGGAAGTAGATGAAAAAACAACCAAAGATGGAAAATTGCGAAAATTAAGGCCAGCGAAATGCGTAGTTTCCGCTAACAAAGGAAAAAAGGAGGGGGCTAAACCTCCCCCAAACCCCAAATGCCACCGAAAAGAATCGAATCACCCAAATGCGAGCGATCGAGGCAGAAACGAGCGCATATTGAGGAAGAGCAACTAGATCGTTACCGCATCCAGTGTCCCCTACGATCAGCGTGACGCGGTTCTCCTTGACCTTCTCGACGATCCTGTCGCGGAGAGCTTCCGTGGCGACCGGCGGCCGCTGCCACCGCGGCGGAGCCTCCCCCTCCTGCTCGATGCCCGGCATTCCGGCGGCGGCGAGGTCTCCTCCGACTCCCCAGACGGCGGCGGCGCGGCGCGGCGCTGCCTTCCTCTCTCTCTCGCAGTGCAAGCCTCGCGCCCGCCCTCTCCGTGCCACTAGTGGGGGTGCGTTTCCCTTTTTGAAGTCGCGACAAGCCCGGAAGCAGGGGCGCGGTGCATGGACCGGCCCGCAGGAGAGCACGGGAGCGGGGCGTGACTCTGCGGTACACCAGGACCTGGTCCACGCAGTGGTCGAGTTTCAGGCCCACGACCTCTGTTGACCAACCACGATATTTTATCACAGCCTGCGACAACGAGAACAAGACCATGGCAACTTGGCAAGTACTGACGGGACACTGACAAGCGGGACCTAGAGTCAGCTCGTATTGACTGGCCGAACCACCTGAATGGTCGTGCTATGTAGTCCAGCTATTGTGGCATACTAGCATGTTTAGGCGTTGTTTTATCTGTTACTTGGATGCTATCTTACAGATCCATCATGTTAGAATAAATCTTGTTTGATGATCTCTTATGGTTATGCATGTCTGCTTGTCTAAATAGCCCTTTTTCATGTCTAGTTTTAAAAAGTGGAACTAATTGGTTGGTTGTGTTTGATTAGGCCCTAGGAACACCCAAGACAATGGTCTACCCACACTCCTGACAAGTCCCCCCACCCCCTGGCTTGTCAGATTCGGGAGTTTCGGCCTCTAAGTAGTCCTTAAACCCGCCAGAGAGAAGCCGATGCCGGTAAAGTCCTAACACAAAGAGTGAGGGAATCTTGGGCATGTACAACCCAAATAAAACTTTTAAACACATGGTATGGCAAACCCAAGATTTTGGTGGGATTCTCACGCTCCGGAGCCCTTCCTTAACGAAACTCTAGACCCGCTGGAGAAAAGTCAAACTTATCGTTCTATCCCCTATACGTGAGCCGGAAGGGGGTTGAAAAGTGGAACTAATTGTTTGACTGTGTTAGGTTAGGCCCTAGGAACACCCAAGACAATGATCTACCCACACTCTTTAACAAGATCCCCCGGTTCGTCAGATCTGAGAGTTTCGGATTCTAAGTAGTCGCGAAACCCGCTAGAGAGAAGTTGATGCGCGTGAAGCCCTAACACAAAGAGTGAGGGATCTTGGGCATCTACAACCCAAATCACACTTGTAAACATATGGTATGGCAAACCCTAGATTTTGGTGGGATTCTCACGCTCCGAAGCCCCTACGCGGCGAAACCCTAGACCTGCTGGAGAAAAGTCAAACTTATCGTTCTATCACCTTGAGCGGCGTCAGAGGGGGTATACAAGCGGAAATATTTGCTTTCTCATGTTATTTTTTATCTTAGATCCCATCTTTAATGTCATATAATGTGATATAGTCTTACGAAAATGTTGCGCGATGGACGAAAACAAAGTAGACGTGGAGAAGTTGGAGAAAAATACCTATGCCGACATCCCCGATAAAAGGATGGGCCTTCGGCATAGCTATTGGTGGGACCAAACTTGCCACGCTCGCAGCTGGATAAGTCGACGGCCAAACAAAAAGGCCTTAGGCATAGCTTTTGGTGGGCCCATCCTTGCCACGCTGGCAGCTAGGTAAGCCGACGGTCAAAAGTATGTCGACGGCTGCGCAGAAAGGTCGTAGGCATATTGTTATATGCCGATGGCCAAAGCTATGCCGACGGCCAAACTAAAAGGCCATAGATGTAGCTTTTGGTGGGACCGTCCTTGCCACGCTGGTAGCTAGGTAAGCCGAAGACCAAAGGTATGCCGACGGCTGCGCAGAAAGGCTGTAGGCATATGTGTTATATGCCAACGGCCAGAACTATGGCGACGGCCGAACCAAAAGGCCGTAGACATATTTGTTATATGCCGACGGCCAAAGGTACGCCGACCGTTTCATTTTGGTCGTCGGCATACCTTCTTATATGCCGACGGCCCCAAAAAAAAGTCGTCGGCGTATGGCTTTTTCCCTGTAGTTATCTCTCTCACTATTTCTGACTTCGAGGTCTTGTCTGCAGACAGTGAGAAGAAAGGAGTAGCAGGAGAAGACTAGGCGGGAGTCATTGTGTTGCTGCTAGGACGTTGTGTCAACGGGTCCTGCATAGAAATAGAGATGTCAGGACTGAAATACCCAACATAATACGGTGAAATATCAGACTTTCCGCTGTCAACAAAATTGCACAAACCTTCTGAAAGTAGAAGGATGCCGCCTAGAGGGGGGGGGGTGAATAGGCGCTTTAAAATAATTACGGTTTAGGCTTGAGTAAATGCGGAATAAAACTAGCGTTTAATTTATCAAGCACAAAACCTATGCAAGCTAGGTTTATCTATGTGCACCAACAACTTATGCTAGGCATGATATACAACTATGAGATAGCAAGATAGATGACTTCAAGCACGATGGCTATCACAAAGGTAAATGCATAAGTAACGAGCTAGAGTGTAGAGATAACCGAAGCACAAGGAGACACCGGTGTGATTACCGAAGTTCCTTCCCAAGGGAAGTACGTCTTCGTTGGAGAGGTGGGGAGCCACCTAGGCGCTCCTCAATAGCACGGATGTGCACACCTTATTCTCCTTGAGCTTCTCCGGTGAGGGAGATGCTCGTTTCCACTATGAGGTCGACTTGAAGGCGTTGACCAAACCTTACACGAGGTTGAGGCTATCTCCACAACTCAATTGGAGGCTCTCAACGAAGCTTCTTGCAACAAGGTGGAAGCCCCAAGCACTAACCGTCTAGGGTGCACAATACACCCAAGAGGAACAATCTCTCCGGTGACCAAGCACCCAAGAGTAACAAGCTCACGAACTTCTCTTTCACGAATCTCGTGGGGAACTCAAACCGATGCACCTAATGCAATGGCAAGAACACACAAAGTGGTCAAGAACTTCTCTCCCAAATCCCACCAAAGCAACTAATGCTATGGAGGGAGGAAGGAGGAAGAACAAGGAAAACAACAAATGAATCCCTAGATCTAGATCCAATAGATTCCCCTCACAAAGAGGTGGGATTGATTGGTGAAGTGGTAGATCTAGATCTCCTCTCTCTTTTCCCTCAAGTGGAAGCAAGAATCATTGGAGGGATTGAGAGAGAGCAAGTTTTTGGAGGTCAACAATGGAGGTCAAACTTGCCCAAAAGGTTGGGGAACCATTGGGGAAGAAGGCCCCTTAAATAGGTCACCCAAATATCCAACCGTTGGAGGAAAATTCGCGCAGGGGCGGAACCTCCGGTGAAACCACCGGAACCTCCGCCCCCCGGATGAGTTAGGACATCAAAATGGCTGAAAAAATGCCCCAACCACCGGAGCCTCCGGTGGTTTCACCGGAACCTCCGCCACTTTCAAACCGAAGGGGTTTCCGGCGGAGCTACCACCGGAGCCTCCGCTGGTGGAAAAAACTGCAGAACACCCTATATGAAAACGGTCATAACTTTTGCATCCGGACTCCGTTTTCGATGTTCTTGGGCTCGTTGAAATCGCAACGACGAGCACTACAAGAATATGCAGAGAAACATCAAGGTCCAAATGGGAATATAAAACCAAATGATGAAAGGTTTGGCCTATCAATAAAGGACAACCGGTAGAAACCTCCAACAACAAAAATGCGATAAGTTTTTCATACGAAATCCATTTTTGATGAACTTGAGCTTGACATGAAGAACATGAAAAGATCTAAAACCTTACATGTAGAAAACCCAAATAAGAACCAAGAAGGATGATGCCAAGTATGCAAAGGTTTGAGCTCTCTACGATAGATACGATCAAGATATGCATTCAAGAGCCCCTCTTGATAGTACGGTTATCTATCCTATAATCCGGTCTCCCAACTAGCATAATGAGACCGGTAAAATAGAAACCCTATATAAGTCATACCTTTGCCTTGCGCAATCCAATTGAGCTAGATGATGGCGATCTTAATCACCTCAAGTTGGACCACCTTTCTTGATTGCGCTTCGCTTCGTGAAGATTGTGAATTGCTCCCCCATAAGCTAATATGAGAGAGCTTATCACATGAACATCTTCACTTGACCATAATCTTCATATGGATGGAAAGGTTCAAGCATAGGATTTCTTCTAGATGCTTCACTTGAGCTTCCACGTCAAGCTAGGTGACGAACGTCGCTCGACGATGACATAGACCATGGGCTATATGAAATCTACCTTTTTGTTCATGCCCATGGAAAGATACCTAACCACACATAGAGATGCCACACACACATATATGGGTTAGATCACAAAGCTATATTGACAATTTCTTACCATACCATGAGATACACAATCCCACTTGGTACATCGTGTAGCTTTGTGTGTTGATCACTAGCTTGATCAACCTTGTATCTTTTCTTCTCACTTCAAATGATGATGTCTTGAAGATAACCATGAAGGATAACATAATACTTTTCTTCAAGACACACTAGCAATAACCTCAACTCAAACCATGACCATTCTTCATATAAATCCTTGAATATAACAATGGCCATCAAGGAAGCTAATAGAGTTCAACACATGAACTCCATTATTTCCTATGAACAAGAACTACAAGGATAATTCAATGCAAACGTTAGTCCATAGGGATTGTCAGTAATTACCAAAACCACATATGGGGCACCATGCACTTTCAATCTCCCCCATTTTGGTAATTGATGACAATCCCTTTTTATGAGGGTTTATATGATGAATTAAGCAACCATGCAAAACACAAAGAGCAAGGATGAAATAGCATGGAAGGCAAATTCCCTTAAACCCTCTAAACTTCTCCCCCATTGGCATCCATTGCCAAGATGGGAAAAAAAGATTAGAAGGCAAATATAATAAGAGCTCCCCCATAGTGTATGCATTCCTCATGATATGAGTGAAATCAAGAGCATGTATCCAACTAGGAATAGATGGAGGGAGATCAAACTATATTGAGGATCCAAAGAATTACAAGCAAAGTCAAATTGAAGGATACTTTCATAAAGAAGCAACCAACCAAAGGATCCGAAAAAACGATTGACCAAAATGAATATTATGATAAGATCAACCAAGTGTTCTAGAAAATCAAGAGGGAACTCCCCAAGGTACATGCACAATGTTAAATTTGAATTACTATATAATGTGCACAACATGGAATCATCACTCCCTTCTAGATAATTTTGAACACAAACAAGAGCAAGAGAATAGATAGGAAATGGAGCAAAGCAACTTGCAAACAAACAAGAGTTGAGCAATTAAGATCAAGAAGCGACAAGTAAAGATTTACTCAACCGAAAGAGATGAGTATGACAAGGAAGGACATTTGTAGGAGACTAATAGGATGAGCAATGCTTCATCATAGTCTTTAAATATATGAGTCACATAGTGCATATCATGTCTTTCCCATACACACAAACCAACAAATGATAAAACACATATGTCCACAAGCTTTATGAGATGCCAAAGAAATACCAAAAGAAAAAGAAAATCTTGTGCCTTCTAGGAACCACCAAGTAATCTAAAGCAATAAAACATGGTCACTAAGAAATAGAATATCAATTAAAGATGTAACTATTCTCGTGTGTATAAGTTTCTAAGTGGACACCAATCACAAAGATATATATCCACAAAGAAATATGCACACACAAAAATAGGTACAAGGGTAAAGAACATGATATCCAAGATAGGTTCATAAATATACCAATAAGATTTTTGTTTGAAAGCAAAGCACTAGGATTAGTTTAATCTTAAGGGGATATAGATGGACAAACAATAAACTCATCAAAGCATCACAAATATCACAAGGGAAAAGTGATAGTTGGAATGCTTCGAGAAAGGTAACGCATATCACAAAAGATTCAAATGGTTTTTGAGAATTCATAAATATTGCATATGAGAGACTTAAAGTAGAAGTTACTAGATTAATATACTTGGGATTGGTGAATCATGAAATTGATTATAAATATCCCCTTAGTATGTAATCATCCCGGCTTACTCATAGTTGCAATAAATATGTTTTTGATAAGACATTTGCAAGAGCCAAATGAAATGCAACAAATGGAATTCATGTCAAGATGCAACCTACACAAGATTGAAAGCTAAAAATGTATGCATGGAATAGATACTTGTAACCGAGACGACATTTGTGATGAAGAGGATGCGAGTTTGATAATCATCGTAGCTTGACTCCTATGATATGATGGTGAGAACACCTTCCTTATGAATGGAGCAAGCAACCAATGTATCTCCATTGTACCTAAAAACAAAAATCAAGTACAACATGGTTCCCAAACTTATTGGGTCCAAAGTAGTTAGAACAACTACAATACATAAGACAAACTCCACATAAGTATATGCATATTAATATGAATTTGAATTGTATGCGCATCTTAGCCATTTAGGATTTGATGGAGTTTATCTTATATATTGGATCAACGAAAGTAAGCAAGTCAAAGAATATACATAGTAAATATACATGCACAAAACTTTCAAGAACCAAACAAGATACAAATAGGACAAAATACCAATTAAAACAAAGAAGGCACTCACAAGAGATAAAATCAAACAAAGTGTCCAAGTTATATCAAAACCCCAAACCAACACATGATTTAGGAAATCAAATAGAGAAGATAACAAAAGAAAAACATCAACGAATAAACAAACCCTCTACACTTTTCATGATGGCACACAAAGTACCAAGACGAAAAATGTTCGTCTTCCAAAGAGACAAGTCACTGGGATAAAATACCAATTTCAAGACAACAAGTGTTCAAACACGTATAGGATAGTTCTTCCAATAATAGTGCATTAATTATGATATTGCATTTGAATACAAGATGCACGCAATGGAATCATTACTCTCCATATATATTATTCAAACACTAGTCAAGCTCAAGAAAAGCAATAAGATGCAATACCAATTAAAGAATTGTGTTCTACTCAATGTAGGATAGCTTCCCAAGAAATGCAACACAAAGAAGTATGACTTTGAATAAGAGTGCACACGAATGGGATCATTGCTTTTCCTAACACAATAAAGCATAAAACAAATTTTGAGTAGAGTAAGGAAGACACAAAGGAGTTTGAACCAAACAAATCCTTGGCAAGAGACAAGGCAATTTTAGAGCAATGGACAAAGTAAATATGATCAATAAACTTACCACAAATTATTATAACTTGTCAAAGACAAGAGATTTATGGAGATATTTCTCGGTGGTATATTTGTTCACAATCATATTCACAAAACATAAGTATGTGATAAAAGATAGGAATGAAAACACCATACTTAAATAGAGATTCTTGGTGGCTTCAATAGTCGAATGATCATGCAAAGAAATGATTAATATATCAAGAAGCAACCGGTTCCCGAGAAGGTAAATTCTAGTGCTAATTTGTGGAAAACCGCACCAAGAAACTCTTTCACGAATAAGATACCAAAAGATGAGCAAATAAAATCATTTAATAAAATTGGAACTAGTTTGAGCACACATGCCACGTAGGAATAAGATAATTAACAATATCAATTCTACGTGGCAAAACCTTAAATGTTCACATTCTTTAGGCTTGTAATATGCACAAACATATTACTCCCCCATAATGTGATAATCCGTATTTTCTTAGCAAGAGTCAAACAAAAACCAACTTGAGATAATTAATAGACATTAGAATTTGAATTTCTCATGAGTATGAGATACCACATAGAGACTAGATAATATTGAAATATCAACACTATGTGGTATTCCTAATGTACACACATTTTGGGATTGTGAAGTGCCAAAGGCATATAACTCTCCCAAAATGGGATAGTCCATTAATCACTCAAAAGAGCCAAATAAGATACACACAAGATGCAATTAGGCTCAAAGCAAACTCATACATACATTTTGTGTGAACCGACAAACACATACTAGATTACTCAAGGATAAGTAAGTATTAAGCACAAAATATACAAAATACAAGCAAGGTACAAAACCAATATATGCAAAGGGGCAAGCAACTTTCAATGTATATATATAATGTAATAACACAAGTTACCGCAAGAAGGAGCATGGAATATGTGATAGAGACGTGATAATCCAAATGACTTGGCTTAAGGAAAATATACGTGATGAAGATCCCTTAATTCTTCATGATATAGCCAAGTCTCCAATGCCCTCCGATAACACCTATTGATCAAGTTTGAGCTTGTTGGTCCCCAACAAAGTTGGGTCCTAAGAGGTTAGTCACAATAGGCTTGGCAACCCAAATGGTTCTTTTCTTGACACCACTTTGAGTACCAACATATTTGGCAAACACATTGCCCACATCATCCTTCCGAATGGAATACACATCATCAATTATGATAGGGTTGGATAATGTACCATTAGTGCATGAAGAAGCAAGATGGCCCTTTTCACGACATAAGTAGCAACAACGACTCCTTCCATTCTTCTTAGTTGATTTCTCAACTTGAGAAGCATTAGCTTGAGTCTTCATAGGAAGAGGCCTTTCTTCAACTTGAAGTTGAGATTGAGGTTGAACTTGTGGCCGCTTCCCTTGTTGCTTCTCGCTAAGTTTCTTCTTCTTCATAGGGCATGATCTAACATGATGCCCTTCAACCTTGCACTTGAAGCAAACAATATTCGCCAAATTCTTGACTTGTTCATGGCCCTTCTTCTTGTCGACCTTGGACTTGTTCTTGTGATTGGAAATGAATCCAAGTCCTCTCTTGTCATTGGGGGATTTTTGGACACTCAACATATTATCAAGTGTGGACTTCCCTTTATGACACTTCTCCAAGTCTTTCTCCAATGAAGTGACTTGGGCCTTGAGCTCTTTGATTTCCTCTACATGGTTAGTATCAACACAAGGGCTAGAGGAAGTAGATGCATCATTATTAGAGCAACAAGGTAAGGAAAGCAATTCATCATAAGATGTGGGAACATTATGAGAGGATGAATTACTAGGACTAGCACAAGGCAATATAGCATTTAGAGTAGATATTGTGCCTTTGTCCACATGAGGCTCACAAGATGTTACCTTAGTTAACATAGCCTTATGAGCTAATTTTAGACTCTCATGGGAGACTAGAAGATCCTTATGAGAGCTTGAGAGCTTTTCATGAGTTTCTTCCAATTTCCCATAATTACTAGTTAGCAACTCAAGTTGAGCCCGTAGCTCAACATTCTCCTTTAATGTGGATGCTTCACAAGAAATAGAGTTAGTAGCACAAGCATCAACATTTTTAGCTTTGAGTTCATTAGCAAGCAAAAGAGATAACTCATTGTCCCTTCTAAGCTTAGAAACGCTAATAGCATATGTTTCTTCTAGACTATATAGTTTCTCTTCAAGAGAAGATCTAAGGGACCGCTCTTTCTCAAAAGCCTTTTCAAGCTCTTTGTCCTTGATAGAATGACTACCACTATGACTTTCGAAAGTCACGATGATATCCTCCTTTTCATCTACAAGAGAGTTAGCCTCATCAAGTTGTTCTAGGAGAGCATTCACATTTTCTTTGGTCTCACCAACAAGGCTTGCGAACCATAAGCGTAATTTCTTAGACTCATCATCATCTTCCTTACCAACATCATCATCACTACTATCATCATAATATATATTGGGGTTAAAAGTTGAAGATACCTTTGAATCCTTGGCCATAAGGCAAAATGTGGTAGATGATGATGAATCATTACTTGAGGCACCACTCAAGTCCACATCTTGTTCCATAGAGAGTTGAGTTTCCTTTAAATTGTTAGCCATACAAATACTAGAGGAAACACAATCATTTTTATCATGGGAACAAGATAAAGCAATCATATCATCATGAGATTTAGTCAAGCAATGACGACATGATATGCAAAGACTATCAACACAAGCATGTAAAACATTTTTTGTGCTAGTTGTGTTTAAGTCTAAAGATGAGACATTGCAATAAGATAGAGATGAAGGATCATCAATAATAATCTCACTATCATTATTGCAAAACCTATCACTACTCACCATCTCATTAGTTTGTGGCTTACCACATGTTGGTGAAGTAGAAGAAGTTGAGAACTCATCACGACCGGAGATGGAGGGAGAGCAATCATCCACAATAATATTGGACACTCCATATTTATCTTGAAGCTTTGTCCATAATTCATGAGCATTCCGAATAGGAAAAAGTGGCTTAATAACTACAAGGCTCACAAGAAGGAAAAACGCATTAATAGCAAGAGCATCGAGAGATAAGTTTTTCTCTTCCTCTAAAGTTGGATTTTGAGGATCCTTCGGAGGAGAAAAACCCATCTCTACAATTTGCTCCATGTGTGGGTCCATGACCCGGAAATAAATGAGCATGCGAAATTTCCAAAGATCATAGTTTGTTCCATCAAAATGAAATGTGGGATCTTGCACTAATTCACTAAGCGACATCATTACTCTCAAGGAGGTGAAGCCTAACAATGAGAGCCCTGGCTCTGATACCAATTGAAAGTAGAAGGATGCCGCCTAGAGGGGGGGTGAATAGGCGCTTTAAAATAATTACGGTTTAGGCTTGAGTAAATGCGGAATAAAACTAGCGTTTAATTTATCAAGCACAAAACCTATGCAAGCTAGGTTTATCTATGTGCACCAACAACTTATGCTAGGCATGATATACAACTATGAGATAGCAAGATAGATGACTTCAAGCACGATGGCTATCACAAAGGTAAATGCATAAGTAACGAGCTAGAGTGTAGAGATAACCGAAGCACAAGGAGACACCGGTGTGATTACCGAAGTTCCTTCCCAAGGGAAGTACGTCTTCGTTGGAGAGGTGGGGAGCCACCTAGGCGCTCCTCAATAGCACGGATGTGCACACCTTATTCTCCTTGAGCTTCTCCGGTGAGGGAGATGCTCGTTTCCACTATGAGGTCGACTTGAAGGCGTTGACCAAACCTTACACGAGGTTGAGGCTATCTCCACAACTCAATTGGAGGCTCTCAACGAAGCTTCTTGCAACAAGGTGGAAGCCCCAAGCACTAACCGTCTAGGGTGCACAATACACCCAAGAGGAACAATCTCTCCGGTGACCAAGCACCCAAGAGTAACAAGCTCACGAACTTCTCTTTCACGAATCTCGTGGGGAACTCAAACCGATGCACCTAATGCAATGGCAAGAACACACAAAGTGGTCAAGAACTTCTCTCCCAAATCCCACCAAAGCAACTAATGCTATGGAGGGAGGAAGGAGGAAGAACAAGGAAAACAACAAATGAATCCCTAGATCTAGATCCAATAGATTCCCCTCACAAAGAGGTGGGATTGATTGGTGAAGTGGTAGATCTAGATCTCCTCTCTCTTTTCCCTCAAGTGGAAGCAAGAATCATTGGAGGGATTGAGAGAGAGCAAGTTTTTGGAGGTCAACAATGGAGGTCAAACTTGCCCAAAAGGTTGGGGAACCATTGGGGAAGAAGGCCCCTTAAATAGGTCACCCAAATATCCAACCGTTGGAGGAAAATTCGCGCAGGGGCGGAACCTCCGGTGAAACCACCGGAACCTCCGCCCCCCGGATGAGTTAGGACATCAAAATGGCTGAAAAAATGCCCCAACCACCGGAGCCTCCGGTGGTTTCACCGGAACCTCCGCCACTTTCAAACCGAAGGGGTTTCCGGCGGAGCTACCACCGGAGCCTCCGCTGGTGGAAAAAACTGCAGAACACCCTATATGAAAACGGTCATAACTTTTGCATCCGGACTCCGTTTTCGATGTTCTTGGGCTCGTTGAAATCGCAACGACGAGCACTACAAGAATATGCAGAGAAACATCAAGGTCCAAATGGGAATATAAAACCAAATGATGAAAGGTTTGGCCTATCAATAAAGGACAACCGGTAGAAACCTCCAACAACAAAAATGCGATAAGTTTTTCATACGAAATCCATTTTTGATGAACTTGAGCTTTACATGAAGAACATGAAAAGATCTAAAACCTTACATGTAGAAAACCCAAATAAGAACCAAGAAGGATGATGCCAAGTATGCAAAGGTTTGAGCTCTCTACGATAGATACGATCAAGATATGCATTCAAGAGCCCCTCTTGATAGTACGGTTATCTATCCTATAATCCGGTCTCCCAACTAGCATAATGAGACCGGTAAAATAGAAACCCTATATAAGTCATACCTTTGCCTTGCGCAATCCAATTGAGCTAGATGATGGCGATCTTAATCACCTCAAGTTGGACCACCTTTCTTGATTGCGCTTCGCTTCGTGAAGATTGTGAATTGCTCCCCCATAAGCTAATATGAGAGAGCTTATCACATGAACATCTTCACTTGACCATAATCTTCATATGGATGGAAAGGTTCAAGCATAGGATTTCTTCTAGATGCTTCACTTGAGCTTCCACGTCAAGCTAGGTGACGAACGTCGCTCGACGATGACATAGACCATGGGCTATATGAAATCTACCTTTTTGTTCATGCCCATGGAAAGATACCTAACCACACATAGAGATGCCACACACACATATATGGGTTAGATCACAAAGCTATATTGACAATTTCTTACCATACCATGAGATACACAATCCCACTTGGTACATCGTGTAGCTTTGTGTGTTGATCACTAGCTTGATCAACCTTGTATCTTTTCTTCTCACTTCAAATGATGATGTCTTGAAGATAACCATGAAGGATAACATAATACTTTTCTTCAAGACACACTAGCAATAACCTCAACTCAAACCATGACCATTCTTCATATAAATCCTTGAATATAACAATGGCCATCAAGGAAGCTAATAGAGTTCAACACATGAACTCCATTATTTCCTATGAACAAGAACTACAAGGATAATTCAATGCAAACGTTAGTCCATAGGGATTGTCAGTAATTACCAAAACCACATATGGGGCACCATGCACTTTCACCTTCCAACTTCAGTACTGGCTTTCTTGCCATCCAAAAAAGTGATATATCTCACTTGAACGTACCATCAACTCTACAGGAAGGGCACTAACAGAGCACGTCAGTGGCCTAGCTGTTCAGAACCAGCAAATCTACATTTAGGCCCCCTTTGATTCAAAGGATTTTCTCAGGATTTGTATAGGATTCAGTTCCTGCGAAATTTTTTCTTCCGAGCACCTTTGTTTCGTGGGATCGTATCCTGTAGGATCTAATCCTGTAGGGAATCGATAGTGTGTTTTCACGGGAGAAAAAACATGAGCTCCAACCTCATTTTTCAGTTCCTGTGGTTTTCCTTCGTTGCTATCAAACATGAGATTTTGTGTCCATAGGATCCGAATGGCAGGACATTCAACTCCTTTGCATGTTCTGTTCCTTTGGTTTTAATACCCTACAAATCAAAGGAGGCCTTAGTCGCGGGCAGGTATACCAATGTCACAGGAAGAATTTCTCAACCAAGTCACCTCAGCTTATGAGCATACCGAACACGACAATTTAAACCGCAGCCTGAATTGGGCAAAACTGAAAAAATCATTGCTGCTCCGGATCGGCAAGGCGACATTCTCTGCGCCCCAAGACAAGGAGTAGGCAATCTATCACACCTGGGCAAAACTGAAAAAATCATTGCTCCTCCGGATCGGCAAGGCTGCATTCTCTCCGCCCCAAGACAAGGAGGAGGCAATCTAGCCCACCTTATATTTCTCCCAAAAAATATAAGGTTTGGAAGCTGATTAGAGGTCCGATGAGGCACTATTTTAGTGTTTTTGGGGACGTGTCGGGCTTTTTTTTTCATTGGGAAGGAGCCTAGAGAGCTGAGCAAGTACTCCATGATAATCACTAAAAAAAAGACTTCCGGAAGGGTCACTCTGCGCGTTGTAGGCGCGACACTTGTCACCTTCTCCTTCCTCGTAGCCTCCATAGGGTGTCCGCAACTCCGCAGGCGTGACAACTGTCACCATCGCCGAGCTTTGATGGGATTTTCTCTTTGCCACACACGGACGGGTGGTGGGGTGTGAACGCATTCATTTCGTGGTTCTATTTTTAAAATGAAATATCTCGTGAACCATATTTCGAAATTACGAACTGTTTTCATATTTGAGATCCTCGCGTCAAGATCTTCAAACCTAGATCACATGTTGATAGGTTTCGAGATAAAAAAAATTGTACACTCAGAATCAACATGGATGTACGCCCAGTTACACACAGATGCACGCCCAGATACAGCGAACGAAGTAATCTCAAGTGCAGTGCTGACATACATCTACGTGCAACACGGGTGTATGTCCATATGGTTTTACACCCAGACGGATGTACACCCAGGCGGATATACACTCAGCCGCTTATACATCCAGTGAAGGACCGACGTACACCCAGACGGTTGTACACCCAGTGAATGGAAGGCGTACACCCAGGAGGATGTACGCCCATGCGGATGTGTACACCCAGGTACACCGTATGTATACTTTCTAGAACAGTTTTTTATACTTTCAGTAGCAAATTTTTTATACTTTCACGTACAACATGTATACTTTCAGAATAGTGTTTGTATACTTTTAGTAGCAATTTTTTTATACTTTCACATATAACATGTATACTTTTAGAAACAATGTTTGTATATTTTCAGTAACATTTTTTTTATACTTTTCAGATACAACATGCGTGTACTTTTTAGATGAAACGTCATAGGCGTTTTGTTCGAGACGAAGCCGAGCTGTAGTACGAGGCAACACCGAGCCATAGCACGCACTACGACCAATGCACGCTTCGTCCAATACGCAAAACGACCTATGTACCCCCTTCAAGATCTTTATAAATGGTTATCGAGACGAAGCCGAGCCGTAAAAAAATATCGAGGCGAAACTGAGCATCGTGCTACTGGATATACATGGTGTACACAGCGCGTGCTACCGAAAGTATAAACTATAAACAACAGGGTGTATAAAGTCTAAAAAAAAAGGTTCTCGAAACCTATCAACATGTGATCTAATTTTGAAGATCTCAACGCGAGGAGTTCAAATATTAAAACGGTTCGTAATTTCGAATTACGGTTCTAAAAATATTTCGTTTTGAAAAAACAAGTCTAAAAACAAATGCGTGTACTCTCTCCGTCTGGTTCCTTGCATACGAGTCCGCCGTGACGCTCTCGAATGAGCTCATTTTGCCCTTCCATTTTCTTCCGAGAGAGGGAATACTTTTTCTAATGGCACCCGTGCTTACTTAAAAGCTAGCAGCCCAACTAAATACAAAGTGGAGCTCCGTCGAGACCAGTCCAAAACGATCCAGCCAGGCCTAATTGAGCCTGGCGTACGAGGCTGCCTGCGGTGGAGGAGCTACCAGGCCACGCTAGAAAAACAGAAGCTAGCTAGTAGGCCACCTAAAGACAACCATCCCATCGCTACTCTTCGTTTTTTTTTTTCCTTACGTGGAAAAAAAAAGAGCTTGCTGCCCCCAGAATGACCTCACAAGCCACAGATCTTTAAAAAAAAAAAAGGGGCAGTTGGTCGCATCGTGTAGCGTTGGTCACCCGCTGCTTGCTCTCACCTGCCAGCAAACAACCATTGTTGGATTAATCTTCTCCTCTCTTCTACGACGCTTCTTCCCTTAGCCGCCGCCCGATCATTTTCACCGATGAGCACCAACCACGGGATGGGCACGGTGATGCATGCCATTGCCATGCCAGTATGCCATCATGGGCCACGACCGTAACGGAATTAATGGCAAAAGGCCGAAAACCCATATGTATAATCATAGCAGGTACTGTATCTCTTCCGCAGTCTCCTTTTCCTTGCCTCGCTGAATCTAGTCTCACTAGATAGAAAGCGCGGCTTGCCGCGCGAGACAAATCTCACGTTTTTCAAACCCCCGATAATTCATGTGGTGTATAACCTCAGATTCATGACATTTAGAAGATACCACAACTGTGGTCGCACGATTAAACACGACCAGAGACATCGACTCGACAGGGCGTAGGAAGGAACGTCGGTGGACCATTCTAAATTTCCTAATCTCATACACATTCCGACAATGCAGTTGATCGATAAACATAGCAACAGCTTCATAGGGTACGAATCCATGAGCATGGTTGCCCTGTGGTAGTGTAGGAGATGCCTATTAACTCTGATGCAAAATGTGTAGAAAAATATACTCTAATACATATAAAGTATATAGCCTACTCAAAGGGATTTTTTGTACCTGCTCATTGATGAGGACCAGATGGATTTGCTTGACAGATCCAGCCTCAAATCCTCCCCGGAAGTGCCACAGCAGAGCTACAAAGACACGGATAAACCGAAGGTAGGTCACCATCAGCGAGGCTAGCATATGCCATCTGCTCACAAGTAATGGAAGATAACATCAGCTAGGGGTCTATGGGGCTGATCAACGATGTGTGAATGAAAAATGTAACGACCATGTACCTATTAAATTGCTGAACTCTGAAACCTGTTGATACTATGGAACAAGATAGCAGAATGAGGAAGAAAGAAGAGCCTCGTAGAGATATATGTAGGCAGCGGCAGCATACCAAACCATCAATAATGGAGTTGTAGGTCGTCCTACCCAGCAGTTAATAGAGGAAGCCAGAAGCCAGAACTGGCTGTAGCAAAAGGGTACCCTCCAGAATCTATCCATCTCTGTCAAAAGGCGTAATTCATTTTGTAATGGAGACAACTATCCTGGCCGACATGTGATCCTGGATACTGTCGAATTTCTTGCAGGTCACCTCTATCTATGTCGTTAAGGTAACGACAGATTTTCTATATTCTTTGTAAGCCACGAACACCCTATGAACTACGATCAGGCAGTGGACGCATGTGCAGACACATCAACTAAATATAACGTTGGAACATAATATCACAAAAGCTAGTGCCGCTTGAGCTCTATACATCATAATTCGTTCAGGGTACCAGATGACATATCAGAACCAGGTCAAACTTAGTCTATTACAGACTTAGGATTGGAGATTACCTAGTAATATTTAGACATAATAGAAGACCGGTATGAATTGTCCTTCCAGTTTCAGAGACCCTGGCACGACGGCCCATACAGAACCGATCGGTACAACACCAAGGGGTATACAGAACAGGAGCAAATACCAGCTAAAGCTAAACTTTTCTAAACCATCACCGAAATCACGGATGATACGGCACGATTGACAGAACCAAAAGCAGAGCCACCAAAAACATAGCTCTTCTTTCTCCAGAGTGCACCGATGGAACCAAGAGGAGACATCAAGGGTCCCGGAACATCTTGAGACAAAATCCTAACACACTATCCTGCAGAAGCACGGTATCAAACATTGAAAACCCACAAAAGCTCAGGGAAGGTCATCTATAGTGAGAATGGAGTATCGATTAACCTAATATAAGGTCCTTCAGAAAGAACCAAGCTTCACATCTTCCTCTTCTTCTGTGGCGGAACCTGACCAGCATCAGCTCCCGGCACCGGATCCCTGTGGTGAAACAGGACAAAAATTAACTCCCCAGCACTATTCCAGCCAACATATACGAACTGGTAGCACATATGACCCAAGTTTTTAAAACTAACACTGTCTCTCCTTCTGCAGATAAATCCTGAACATCACCAGCCTAGGGAAAAAAAATACTCAGATAGATTAGAAGAGTGTTATTCTGAATGTTATTAGCTTAAGCACATATGGTACGAACAATCGGCGAGGAATACTCAGTTACCTTAGTAGTGTTATCTTTGGCAACATTCCCAGGAAACAGGGGTTTACGTATCTCGGGCTTTGTGACATCACTCTTTGCATTCCTCCTACAACATCAAAGGGTAGCGTTTAAAGACAAACTATAGCAGCAAAAAAGAGTTTTCGGATGAGGTTATGCTGGCTATGCTAGACAGAATGCTGCTCATGTCTTTAGATGGGCATTCCACAAGGCAAACCCAATGTTTGTTCCCACAGAATCTCTACTCTAACCATTGTCCTTAAAAAACGCAGGATCTTGCCGAAATCCGGATTTGGCATGATATCTGTATACTCAGCAATTGGCAGTCGAGGAAGTAACTTGCATATAATTTAAACATGACTTGGTTAACGAAAGTGGACTACCATACTCTACATGAGAACAGTTGATTATCTCAAAGTTGTATTACATCATATACTACACCCTGCAATGCATCATTAATTGGGGTTCAAGGCAAATAAAGGAAACAAAGGAGTAAATTTTATCCCAAATCATAGGATCATCGAGGTGGCACATAAGAACGGAGAAAATCTACAAATAAACCATAACCAAAGGAACCAAGCAGAGCATATATACACATATACATACGGAAAGACTGGAATGAGAGTGGCTGGATGTCGTTCCAAAAAAATATCAAGAAAACATTCCTTTCTCAAGCGGATACCATAGTGCTATCATGAATTGCAACATACACATTGATTTTACTTATTAAACAGAATTAGATAAGGTACCTAGTAATCGGCTTCTTGGCAACAGAGGCTGGAGATTTTCCAGCAATCGTACCAGTTGCGGCCTGTAAAAGCAGCAAGATGAACGGTAAGAACATAATAGATTCAGGAAGCTTATGAATCTGCAGTGTATCCATAAAGGTAAAAGGCAAAGGGAAGAAAAATAAACTAACAACTTCACTACTCGCATCAGCGGGAGGATCGCCCTGTGGTTCTAGCAGGTTAGGATCCGAAGGGGAGAGCAGCTCAGGTGGCACCGCACCGTGTGACACGGAAGTGGCTGACCCAGCAGGCAGAGGTACATGTCCACTGCTGGATGCACCAGCGGACAAGGGCTTGCGATACATAGACGAAGAGCGGGAGTTACTTCCCAATGGTAAATCGATTCTGTGGACTTGGAATGATGACTCCAGCGACTCTGGCAAATAGCTCTTGCTCGAGTAGGACACAACAAATCTGAACTTTTTTGAAACCAGTGCAGCCAACTCTCTTGGAATGGAGGTTTCCCCCCTAGCAGAATGAACAACCTCATCAACCGATAAATGGGACGATCGTCCAGAACGAAGAAGACTGATAAGAGGTTTCCCCACAATGTCACGGCCAACTCTGTCAAAGAAGACAAACTCTGCTTCTTTCTCATCATCTGTTGCCAAGAAGCATATACGGTACCTGTATAAGGCAGAGCAAAACAATGGGGCCATCAGGGAAAACAGTAGCACCACCCAAAACTCCAAGCATAAAAAAATGGTATAGGCAGGCACCTTGGTACCGCATCTGTGCCTTTACATTTCGAATTAAGGCATCTGTATGCAGTTCCGTAGGGGACAGTAGTCTTGTGGCAAAGGTTACAGGAAGTGAACCACCATCGCTGAGAGGGACTCAGCCTCGTCAGCGTCACACAGACAAAGAAGCGTGATTCCTGGCCAGACACAACAGTGGGAAGCAAGTGAATCGAACCGGAGACTAAGACAGCGAGAGGTGTAGTAAAAGCAAAACAAATAGTCACCTCATGATCATATGGGTTCATGGCCAGCAGTTCCTCCACGGTCTTTGTCTCTAGCTCCACCTGTGCCTTGACCTGAGCAACAGTCTGTCCAGGAAGAACTATATGCTCTATAGGAGAGAAGTTGTCGCACAACCTGTACAAAGCATGGAACAGGAGATAAAGCTTCAAGACCAACGAAAGCAAAGACAAGAGTGTGTATAGGCCATAGATTCACATAGAAAATGGGCCACACCTCTCTTTGAATTCGAGCACGTCAGATATATCATCATTAATATACCAGCGGCAAGCCGCGCTTCCACTGACACCCCTACGACCTGTTGGTACCCCATAAGAAACATGTCAGCACAACGCTCTAAAGTGATGCCCAATTCACAATGTAAATAACGCACCATCATATGCCTTGACCAAAGTTCCCACGAAAAGAGCTATAACCGGCTCTTCTTTACCCATACTAATCACACCGTCGCCATCAAATGTTGTCGCTCGTTCACCCCAAAGGACCACAACAATCTGGTGACCACTATATCAACAAGAAGTAGAAATAGAGCATTAGAATGTAGCAGGAAAAGCGTGAACAGATTTGAAGGTACTCACGCTAGGTCTTTGATGTGGATTGTCCGTTTGATCGAAGGATCTGCCCGGCTAGCAGTGTGGTAAGAAATGGGATCAGAAACACCCACGATTTGTCCAAGCACATCTATTAGGAAATATAAAGGATACTTAGTAATGCAGAAGCTCTAGCCCATGAGACCTGAAGGACAAACGGTACAAATAACTACCTGTGAAGCGTTCTGGGTAGTCTGTAGGAGCAGGCAAGTGTGACAGGGGAGTGAGAGCATATGTACAGAACGGGAACTCAATGTCAGGATCATCTTGTTCTTGCACGGTAGTGTATCTCGTGAACTTGATCATATGACGAGCCTCGACCGGTCTGAAATTATACTTGGGATCACATACATGGAAGTTTGAGATGATATATGCATGGCCCTCCTGGATCTTATTCATGAAAGCAGGAACACTGTCCTTCCATATCTCAGCATACATATGGTTGCCCTACATATAGTCAAAGCACAACATGAGCAATGCGAGCACATCACTGCAATAACCATAAAGAAAATCGTTGATACAATAACACATTCACCTCAGAATCCAGTAGGACCATATCAGTGTGTTTTATTTCACCGGTGTCTGCGCCTCCGCGGTGGTGCCACAGCCGTGAAACGTACACCGATACAGATGATCCTCTGCCCCCCTTAACCACCTTGTCAAGGGAACCAAGAACCACCATCTGCAATATAAAGTCAAACAAACCAAGCATTAGGCAAAAAACGAGCTAGCACCAGATATCACTCAAACTTCCAAGCTAATTTTTCCGAGCACTGGTCCTAAAATTTAGTAGGCCTTGTCATCAAAATTTCACCCTTTGTACCCTGGTAGGAAAGCAAATTTCATTCCTCGTAAATAAATGCATATGCAGCTCGACGTAGCATCATCGAAAATATAGACACAAATCTCGTACTGGCACATATATATTTATATATGATAAGAAGACCATACTCCATAGACAAAATTACCAACTACACTGGACCTGACCCAATAAAAAAGACATAGAACTCTAGAACGCCAACTTCGGTGCTAGCTCTAGCTAGGCAATTACCACTGAACTTGTAAATAAGGAGAATAAAGGTAAGCATCTAAACTGATCTGCTGTTGTAAACTAAGCCTGAGAGGAGCCATATTCGTTTTACAACAGCTAAGGAACTAAGAAAACTGATTTGGCTAGAAGGAAAACTGTGTTCTTGAGAAGATCAAATCAATGCTTTAACGACATCACTATAGCAAAGCTACAAGTTTGCACAGTTTCAGGTTGGAAACGACTTTGGTCAGATCTGACAGAGGGCCTTCACACCAGGCAGCAAAAATCCATGATGCATCAAAAGGACACCCGTGCTGCCCAGATTTGAGCTTTCACTTTCAATCTTATCCTAAGGAGCACAGATCGAAACATGTCCTCACCTCAACCTGCAGCCCAGGCAGTGGCCATCCTTACAGCATGCAGCACGACGTTCTCTGAGAAGCACCTCTCCGACTGTAGCAACAAACGGGAGTAAGAACAGAGAAAAAAATCGAAAAGAGCAGAGAATGTGGCAGAGTAACCAAAGCGCACCTAGCTTGCGCAGAGACTTGCGCAGAGAAGAAGCGGCTCCTGCTACCCGGATGGAACGGAGGCCGTCTGTCTCGTCGCTGGCAGTGGCGGCGGCTTGGTCTTGATGTCAAGCGCGGTGACGAAACCTAGATCGAGATGCATCTGGGCTTGAGCGGCGAGGGGGCAGTTGAAGGTATAGGACAACAGCGAGGGCAGGGACGGGAGATGCCAGCGAAACAGGGCGACGAAACAGGACCCCCGCTGTAGCGTTCGTACCCGCCGGCGATGACGGCTCCGCCACGCACGCACGCCGGCCATGCCGTTCCCCTCTCCTCTGCACGCGAAATCTCGAGGCAGGGTCTCCCCGGGCGACAGAATTACCGGGCTGCCACCGCGCCGTGCTCGACTCGGCGACTGCACGCGAGGAGCGCGGTCGAACCGCGACTACACACTGGGCCCCTTCTCTACGCGGCCCACCCGTCAGCGAGGGACAAGCTGGAGCGGCAGCGTGCAAAACGACCCAGACTCGAAGGAATAGCACCCGCGTCGATCACAGACGTCCAAGGCGTCGATCAGACGGCCAGGAACGCATTCGGCGGGGAGGTGCCCTGAGAGGCCTCACTTTCCCACCCGAGTTGAACAATGGGATTCTAGCAAAAGAAAGAAATGTAAATTATATTTGTTTTCATATTTTGTATTTTTATATTTGGAATATATCCTTCCATAAAGAAACCACTCTTGTGTGCAATTTGTTACGAGTAATATTACACTATCAGGCCTTGTTCGGTTACACCCGAGATTGAAGGGATTGTCAGGAACAGTATGGAATATAGTTCAATTCCCTGTCAATACCTTCCGATCCATGTTAATCCCCGCTCAACCGAACAGGCCCTCAGAGATGTGTCTAACTTTAGATGACACATGGCAGTTGTCATTCACAAGGTGGATTGATACATCTTTGCAGAATCGGTGTGTTAGGATGAGAGATATGCTGATGAGGTTATGGTCAAATCTAAGAGCATCTTCGGCCGTTGTGCCCCCAAGGCCATTTTTTCGCTGGATGAATCTTTGCCCGAGCTAATTTTGCAAGGGGGTGAGCTAGCTTTCCCGGTCGTGAGTCCCCCAGGAGCAGAGGACAACTAGTTAGGGGGGATGGGCCGATGGAGTTGGGTGGCGAGGACGCCAGTGAGCTTGACTATGCTGCTCGACGTGCCCTCCACCGCCAGCCTCACCAAGCTGCTAGAGAAGGCTGGGTGCAAGCGGTTCGCGGCGCTCGTTGCCGGCACCCCCGACGTGATGGCCGCGTACCAGGCGAGCCGCACCTGGCGAGTTACAATGTCGTGATCGTGAGCACACGCTGGCGGACGGTGGAGACGATGCAGCGCTGGCGGGCGGCACGATGGAGGTTCCCGCGGGACCACGACCATGCCATCTTCCACAAGATCAAGCACGAGCTGGCCTCCGCGGACGGCGACCTGCGGCTGCGGTTCCATCTTCCACAAGATCAAGCACGAGCTGGCCAAGTGCGGGACGCCCGACAAGAGGAAGAGGGAGCCGTTGGGCTCCCGATCCCAGTCGGCGCGTGATTGGGGAATAGGCCGAGCGGCCCTCGGAGTCGGCGGCGCTGCGGGCGCTCGTCGACCGTGTGCACGCCGGAGAGGTGGAGGCGGCCCGCGAGGTACGGCGCCTCACGCGGGCCTCCGCCAGGCACCGTCGGAAGCTCGCTGCCTCGGTGGAGCCCCTCGTCGCCATTCTCCGCTCCGGGAAGGTCGCGCTCCTCGCAGCCGGCTACAACGAGGACGCGGCCCTGCTCGCAGCCGGCGACAACGAGGACGTGTCGATTTGCACTCACGTTGTCGTTGAGGTGGCTGCGATTTGGAGCTAGCTCGTTGGTCCTTGTCGTCGTCCTTGAGCTGCGCCCGGCGGGGAAGCGACGGGGAGGCGAGCCAGCGTAGACCGACGGGAGGCGACGGGGACTAGTACTACTCGACGTGGAGAGAAAATTAGTGGAGGGAGAGGCAGCACATGGGTAGGGCCTGGAAAAAAGTGAGGACAGAGAGGGTCTGGTGGCTGATTGTGGGGCAAACAGGGCGAAAAATAGCGCCGCAACCCCCCAAGCGCCCCTCGATATCCTGGGTTCGGCCTGGGCTCGCCGGATGCTATTTTTCCCAAATCCGGCGCTAAACGAGGTCATGGGGGCGCGACTGGGCGATTTTTGGCGTGTCGGCGACAAAAAAAAGTGGTCCTGTGGGGCCTCCTAGGGGCACGTCTGGAGAAGCTTATCAAATATCGAAATTTTTCTCTTGAACCATTGATGACCCACAAGTATAGGGGGTGTATCGTAGTACTTTCGATAAATAAAAATATCGAACCCAACGAGGAGCAGAAGGTGTTGACAAACAGATTGGATAGAGGATTCACTACAAACACTGGCAAACGGGTTTTTGGTGGTTTTTGATATAGCAAATAAATAAAACGCGAGTAAATAAATAACAGTAAATATAATTGCAGCGAGTGGCCAAATACTTTTGAGAACAAAGGACAAGCCGGTTGTTCTATTTATGATTACCAAACGTTCTCGAGGACATATGGGAATTTCGTCACGTGCTTTCGCTTCGTACGACTAATATTTATTGGTTCGTGAAGTATTGTGTGGGTGAACCTATGCTAATGCACCGCCCAACTAGGAGTAATACATACTTGTGATTATACCCCTCATAAGCATCCGCAAATACAAGAAAGTAATTAAGATAAATCTAACCACGGCCTTAAAACTCCGGGATCCTACACTCCCTCGTGCATCGGTTTCCTAACGGGGGTTTAGGTTTCTGTCACTCCGGCAACCCCACAATTAGTAGCCAAATACACAATGCATCCTCCTAGGCCCATAAAGGTGAAGTATCATATAGTCGATGTTCACATGACACCACTAGAAGAATAGCACCACAACTAAAATACCGAACCACAATATATTACTTCAACATAACTTCACTACTAACATTGTGACTTCTCCCATGTCCTCAAGAACTAAACGAACTACTCACAAGACATCATATGGATCATAATCAGAGGTGATATAATGGATAATAACAATCTGGTCATAAAGTGTAAACACCGACAAATCTCACAAGCATCAACTACTAACAAGTAATCCACACCGGGAGAGAGATCTAGTGGAGAGCAACGATAAAGACCCCTAATTGTTACAGCGGGATTGTAACACCTGGGGTGTTACCCCTTAGTAGATTGGCTGTTTCTTTTTGCATTGCAATCACATGCATCACATAAGCATTGCATCATGTTTTCCAAACCACTCAAAACTCCAAAAACAATTTAAATTGTTCAAAACCCTAATGGTAAATTTAAATAACACATTCAAATCCAATCAACTCCTACTTGGCAATATTTCAAATGGGAGTTTTAAAATTAAAATCTTGCAAATAAATTAAAGCTAAAAATGTTTTCATAATTGCTTGAACTTATTTAATATAATTTGTTATTTCCAAAAAAAAACTCCAAATTAAACCTTATTTGAAATTCAACTAGCAACTTTAAATCAATTAAAATTTCAACCCTGGAAAATAATGTTAACTTTTGCTTTAATCTCTGTTTTGAAAATTTAACACAAATAGTCCATAAAAAGAAAACCCCTATTTCTTTTCTATCTCTCTCTCCTTTCTCATCCTTTACAAAAAAAATGTTCATGAGGAAAAAAAATAGAAAGGGAGAGGTGAGCCAGGAGACAGCCCAGTTCCTTTTCCCCAGCCCACCAAACCTAGCCCAGTACCCCTTCGTTTTGGCTTCTTCCTCCTCGAGCAGACGTCACCTGTACGAACACGTTCAGAACCGTGGATGATCTCCTCCCCCTCCTGGATGCGCTGCCGTACAAGCATCAGCTCCCCATATAGCTCCCCCCACCCTACCCTCTGCCAACCCTAGAAACCCTAGAGCCCCTCCCCATCGCCGCCGTCCTCTCTAGTTCCCCCTCCTCTCTGCTATTTCGTTGCCTGAACCTGACCGAAACCACCGAGACCAGCACCCACCTCTCCTAGCTCCGGTCACCACCTCCACCGCGAGGAGGATCCGCCGCCAGGAATGGAACCGGGGCGCTCCCCGGAGGCTCCTCCTGCCCTCGCCGCTTGCCGGGAGTCACCACGGAGCCCACACCATCGCCGGGAACTGCCCTCGCCGCTGCACCTCGTCAGGTCGTCGACAGGCAGATCGAGGTGAGCCGCCTCGTCGCCCTCCTCGCTCCCTTCCCCCTCTCTTCCCTCGCTCGCACCGCCCACAGCACGGCCGTCAACCGCACCCCACGCCCATCCGCCCAGCGCCACCGCGAAACCGAGATCGCTGACGGCGAGCAGCTCGTTTTCTTTCCGCTCGCGAGAGGTTACAGTTTCTGAAACTGCCGAGAGCTGCACCTCAAACCCCCTCCCTACCTGTACCTGTTAACAAACTGCAGAGCACCACACCGGTTCTGTTCCATCCGCGCGTGGGAGAGGTCCTGGGTTCGAAACCCAGCGGCGCACCCCTTTTTCTCCTTTCTTTTCCATCGCGCGCTCGCGGCCCCACCCGTCTTAGGCCCTGTGCCAACTCACAGCGCACACGCCCGCGTGGATGCCACCTGTGCGCGACCCCACTGGTCATAGGCACTGGGTACAGATGCTCTGCGTGACACAAATTTCCAACCCTATTTCTATTTTCCAAAATTCCAGAAAATGAGTGAATCTTCTATAAACCATAACTTTTAATTGGTAACTCCAATTTGCACAACCCAAATATGTATCCCACTCCAAATTTCCTGTACTTTTTAAATATGCCATTTGTTTTCTGTTTTGAACTTTTAAAATGCAATTCAAATTTGAATTCAAATAATTCAATTGTAATTTGCAACAATTCATAAATAATTCATACTAATTCCAAATAAGGCAAATAAAATATGTTTTCCATACCATTTTGAATAACCTTTTCAAATATAAATTTTGTTTCATGGTTTGAATAATTTAAATTGACTAAATATTTTAATACTTGTTTAATTCATTTAAATTTGATAAAATCATAACTTGCTCAATATAAAATATTTTTGAACATGCAAAATATGTTTTCAAACCATCAAAGTGTGAACTTTTCAAATGTGAGTTTGAATTTATGTTTTGAACAAATAAAAATTCAATTAAATTTAAACTTGTTTTAAATTCATTTAAAACTTGTTTAATATTGTTTAATTCATAATTAAATTATCCTAATTCCAATTTCAATATTTGAAACATGTAATCCAACTAAAATTTGATGTTATTTTCAAATATAAACTTTGCTATTTGTTTTGAACACTTTAACTTGATGAAAACAACAATTGTTTGTGTGACACCCTTAAGGAACCAAAATTTTCTAACTTAATAAATAAATTTCTAAAATTGGTAACCTTATTCCCAACTGGTTCTATTGTTGTTATTTTGTTGTTTTCCTCATCCATGCATCATACTAAACCACTTTCACCTGATGATTAGTTGGAAAACAAATAATCTAACCAAAAATTCATGGGCTTTTCATATTCAACTCAAATTGCATATGGGTCCATTTAAATCTGTTTATCTTGTCAACTAGATTATTTCTATGCATCAATTAAATTGTCATGCATCCATATCTTGATCATGCTGGATCTTTTGCCGTAGTAGTAATTGTTGCATCCGGTGTTTGTTCGAGGTTCATTGCTTCTTCCCGGATAGGACGTTGAGATGATGTGAGCAACGACAAGTTCTGCTACCTTGCGGGATCTCAGGCAAGTATACTCACTTGCTGCCAAATGGCTGCCTTTCATCACTTGTTACCGATACTTTCCGTTGTTCTGTTCTGCTAGCCTTAGTAGTAGTTGTTTCTGTTACGAACCCATCACATGAATCCCTTAACCTTGATATTGCCTCACCTCCACACCTATAACCATTGCTTGTGCCCGTGTCTTACTAGCATGCTTAGGTTGCTTTGCTCGAGTCTGTTACCCGTTACTTTCTGTTATTACTTCATTATGTTCTGGGGGCTCGATGTTTACCAATCAACCTGTTATTAATAATATGCTGATAAGGCACCGGCAGGAGGCCCTTGTGGTTTTGAGGCCTGCTAGTGTCGACCCTAATAGGAAAAGGGTCTTGTCTACTGATCCATGATGAGCGTGCTCACCGCATCCGGGTGGTAGTATGGGACCCCCCTCGACTTAGACCTGATCTGCAGCTTGTCCGAAGAGCCACACTTAGTTTGGGTGTTCCATTTGCTCCTTGCATAATGGGTGGATCCCCCATGGTTACTGTATGATGATGATGCATATAGGGCGAGGCCTGTAGTGCCGGGGTGTTGTGTCCTGCGGGAGTTTTGCACACCTGCGCTGAGTATTCGGCTGCGTGGCTGGGACCTTATAGCTCCGTGGCTCCTAGGATGGGTTGTAGGGATGGTTTGGGTCGTGTCAAGCCAACCTGAATTTTAGTTGGTGGCTTGAGTGTGTATGGGTACTGGAGCACACCCCTGCAGGGATAAATCTTCTCGAGAAGCCGTGTTGTCCGCGGTTATGTGACGACTTGGTGAAAGTACTGGCTAACACGTACCCAGAACAACTTACACCTAACTAATGATAACTTGACTAGTAATAGGCTTATTGACACAACAACTTGATCCATTATTCATTAATCCAACTGTGTGAGTTATCCTCGGATTGCTTCTTTGGATAAGGGGCGAGATCCAGGATGGGTTTGTTTGGAGTTACTTTCAGTTGGTTACAATACTCGATCTTATCTTCTTTCTGTAGCCGGAAGTGGTAGTATCTCTCTGTAGTTGGTTAGTGCAGCCCGCTGTCGCTTATTTGCAATAACCCCTTCCTTTCCGTTGATCCTAAAGTATTTGTATCTTGTGATGACTGGCTACGCCGGTATCTTGTGAGTATGGTTTATCCACTTGCCAGTACTTAACCGTACTGACCCACGAATCTCTTTCGTGGCTGCATATTCAACATTGCAGTCAACAGGTTTGAAGTCTGACGACGTTAGCTTGGGAATCCCTCCGGCTTGGCCTGGGCAGGGATTGGACGCTCTCGGTTATCTTCAGGACTCTTAGTCCAATTTGGATCTTGTCCGTAGACGGACGATATGTTGTTTTCTTCCGCTGTTATTTTGGATCTTTGTAATGTATCAGTTGTATCCCTGGCTCGTTTGAGTCATCTTGTATCTATCTGTTTTCTGTTGTAATTGTGGAATATTCGTGAACTATTGTAATGTTATCACAAGTGGCCACCTGGAATCGGTTATTATGTGGATTTTGGCGGGAATGCTGGAATCTGCATAGTGCCCGATCTCGGGGCGTCACAAATGGTATCAGAGCATGGTTTCCGATTCCCGAGATTGTTTCGATACGAATGGTTATCGAAGCAACGGGTCCGCAAAGCCTGTAGGATAACCTAGCTAACGGTCGTTGTTTCTAGAGTGTCAAAACTATTTCTGCTAAACTAATTTGGAAAAACATCTCAATAGGATTCTTGTTTTCTCCTTACCCCTATTCTATTTTCCCTCCCATCTTATTTGTTTTGGAGTCTACTCTCGTACTCAATCTTTCAAAGTGTTAGGATCCTACGTGGGTGGACGTTTTCTGAGCCGTTAACCTAATAGGTTCGATCATCGGAAGATTCCTGGTGGAAGAACATCGTCGTCACTCCGAGCAAGAATCCCTTGTTAGTGGTGTCGAGAAGATCAACTGGAAGCACGAAGAATCGATAGTCGAACTTCTTTCCCCTCCCGGGTTAGCAGGTGGATTGCGAGGGCGCAATCCCTTGTTAGTGGTGTCGTCTGTAACACCTGGGGTGTTACCCCTTAGTAGATTGGTTGTTTCTTTTTGCATTGCAATCACATGCATCACATAAGCATTGCATCATGTTTTCCAAACCACTAAAAACTCCAAAACAATTTAAATTGTTCAAAACCCTAATGGTAAATTTAAATAACACATTCAAATCCAATCAAATCCTACTTGGCAATATTTCAAATGGGTGTTTAAAAATTAAAATCTTGCAAACAAAATTAAAGCTAATAATGTTTTCATAATTGCTTGAACTTATTTAATAAAATTTGTTTATTTCCAAAATTCCCAAATCCAACATTATTTGAAATTCAACTAGCAACTTTAAATCAATTAAAGTTTCAACCCTGGAAAATAATGTTACCTTTTGCTTTAATCTCTGTTTTGAAAATTTTAACACAAATAGTCCATAAAAAGAAAACCCCTATTTCTTTTCTATCTCTCTCTCCTTTCTCATCCTTTACAAAAAAAATGTTCATGAGGAAAAAAAAAATAGAAAGGGAGAGGTGAGCCAGGAGACAGCCCAGTTCCTTTTCCCCAGCCCACCAAACCTAGCCCAGTACCCCTTCGTTTTGGCTTCTTCCTCCTCGAGCAGACGTCACCTGTACGAACACCAAAACCACCATCCGATCCTTCCGCCCCCTCCCGGATGCGCTGCCGTACCTATGCTCCCTCCCCGATAAAAGCACCCACCTACCCTCTGCCCTAGCCTAGCTAACCCTAGAGACCCCCCATCCATCGCCGCCGTCCTCCCTATCTTCCACCTCTCTCTGCTAGTCCATGTCTGTAGCAACCGTGAGCACCACTGCCCCTCTCATCGCGGCCACGATCTGATCACCTCGAGGAGCCACGGATCCCGGGAATGGAACCGCGGCGTCCTCCCAGACCTCCCCGCCCCCTCGCTGCTCGCTGGGGTCCACGGTGTGGACCGCGCCGTCGCCGGGAGAAGCCCCGCTGCTACCTGCCGTCGGCTTTCGTCATCGACAGAAGATCGAGGTGAGCCGCCTCGTCGCCCTCCTCGCTCCCTTCCCCCTCTCTGCCCTCGCTCGCACCGCCCACAGCACGGCCGGCAACCGCACCCCGCGCCCATCCGCCCAGCGCCACCGCGAACCGAGATCGCTGACGGCGAGCAGCTCGTATTCTGTCCGCTCGCGAGAGGTTACAGTTTCTGAAACTGCCCGAGAGCTGCACCTCAAACCCCCTCCCTACCTGTACCTGTTAACAAACTGCAGAGCACCGCACCGGTTCTGTTCCATCCGCGCGTGGGAGAGGTCCTGGGTTCGAAACCCAGCGGCGCACCCCTTTTTCTCCTTTTTTCCATCGCGCGCTCGCGGCCCCACCCGTCATAGGCCCTGTGCCAACTCACAGCGCACACGCCCGCGTGGATGCCACCTGTGCGCGACCCCACTGGTCATAGGCACTGGGTACAGATGCTCTGCGTGACACAAATTTCCAACCCTATTTCTATTTTCCAAAATTCCAGAAAATGAGTGAATCTTCTATAAACCATAACTTTTAATTGGTAACTCCAATTTGCACAACCCAAATATGTATCCCACTCCAAATTTCCTGTAATTTTTAAATATGCCATTTGTTTTCTGTTTTGAACTTTTAAAATGCAATTCAAATTTGAATTCAAATAATTCAATTGTAATTTGCAACAATTCATAAATAATTCATACTATTTCCAAATAAGGCTAATAAAATATGTTTTCCATACTATTTTGAATAACCTTTTCAAATATAAATTTTGTTTCATGGTTTGAATAATTTAAATTGCCTAAATAATTTAATACTTGTTTAATTCAATTAAAATTGATAAAAATCATAACTTGCTCAAAATAAAATAATTTTGAACATGCAAAATATGTTTTCAAACCATCAAAGTGTGAACTTTTCAAATGTGAGTTTGAATTTATGTTTTGAACAAATAAAACTTCAATTAAATTCAAACTTGTTTCAAATTCAATTAAAACTTGTTTAATATTGTTTAATCCATAATAAATTCATCCTAATTCCAATTTCAATATTTGAAACATGTAATCCAACTAAAATTTGATGTTCTTTTCAAATATAAACTTTGCTATTTGTTTTGAACACTTTAACTTGATGAAAAAAACAATTGTTTGTGTGACACCCTTAAGGAACCAAAATTTTCTAACTTAATAAATAAATTTCTAAAATTGGTAACCTTATTCCCAACTGGTTCTATTGTTGTTATTTTGTTGTTTTCCTCATCCATGCATCATACTAAACCACTTTCACCTGATGATTAGTTGGAAAACAAATAATCTAACCAAAAATTCATGGGCTTTTCATATTCAACTCAAATTGCATATGGGTCCATTTAAATCTGTTTATCTTGTCAACTAGATTATTTCTATGCATCAATTAAATTGTCATGCATCCATATCTTGATCATGCTGGATCTTTTGCCGTAGTAGTAATTGTTGCATCCGGTGTTTGTTCGAGGTTCATTGCTTCTTCCCGGATAGGACGTTGAGATGATGTGAGCAACGACAAGTTCTGCTACCTTGCGGGATCTCAGGCAAGTATACTCACTTGCTGCCAAATGGCTGCCTTTCATCACTTGTTACCGATACTTTCCGTTGTTCTGTTCTGCTAGCCTTAGTAGTAGTTGTTTCTGTTACGAACCCATCACATGAATCCCTTAACCTTGATATTGCCTCACCTCCACACCTATAACCATTGCTTGTGCCCGTGTCTTACTAGCATGCTTAGGTTGCTTTGCTCGAGTCTGTTACCCGTTACTTTCTGTTATTACTTCATTATGTTCTGGGGGCTCGATGTTAATCAATCAACATGTTATTAATAATATGCTGATAAGGCACCGGCAGGAGGCCCTAAGTGGTTTTGAGGCCTGCTAGTGTCGACCCTAATAGGAAAAGGGTCTTGTCTACTGATCCATGATGAGCGTGCTCACCGCATCCGGGTGGTAGTATGGGACCCCCCTCGACTTAGACCTAATCTGCAGCTTGTCCGAAGAGCCACACTTAGTTCGGGTGTTCCATTTGCTCCTTGCATAATGGGTGGATCCCCCATGGTTACTTATGATGATGATGCATATAGGGCGAGGCCTGTAGTGCCGGGGTGTTGTGTCCTGCGGGAGTTTTGCACACCTGCGCTGAGTATTCGGCTGCGTGGCTGGGACCTTATAGCTCCGTGGCTCCTAGGATGGGTTGTAGGGATGGTTTGGGTCGTGTCAAGCCAACCTGAGTTTTAGTTGGTGGCTTGAGTGTGTACGGGTACTGGAGCACACCCTGCAGGGATAAATCTTCTCGAGAAGCCGTGTTGTCCGCGGTTATGTGACGACTTGGTGAAAGTACTGGCTAACAAGTACTCAGAACAACTTACACCTAACTAATGATAACTTGACTAGTAATAGTCTTATTGACACAACAACCTGATCCATTATTCATTAATCCAACTGTGTGAGTTATCCTCGGATTGCTTCTTTGGATAAGGGGCGAGATCCAGGATGGGTTTGTTTGGAGTTACTTTCAGTTGGTTACTGAAAGCTCATGATCTCTCTAATGATTTTGGTGATGATGCTAACACGGATATCTCCTATCTAACAATGAGGTTCAGTCTGTGCAGCTATTGTTCTAGATGATCATCTGTATATCCTTGTCAAAAGATCAAAGAGAAGCTCTCTATTGTGGAAATTCAGCCACCGGATTTTTCAGTATAAAGGGCGGAAATTCCGGGACTTATGGGGCGGATTATCCGGCCATCTCACCGGAATTTTCCGGCCTCCCTTCTGGCTTCCACGAAAACGACTAAGTGTTTGTCTGCCCGCGCACAGAAGCCAGGGCGGAAATTTGCCCCGGAAATTTCCGGGCCAAAAATCCGGCCTTCAAGGACTTAGCAGAATTTGGTCTTCTTCACGTTGCCCGCGCACAGAGATGGGGGCGGAAATTCAGTCCGGAAATTTCCGGGCCCGGACATTTCAATTATCCGCCCCCCGGATATTTCAATATTCCGGGAATCAAAGTCCTTAGCCATTTTTCCATCATAAGTTGATGCCCGCGCACAGAAGGTAGGGCGGGAATTTGCCCCGGAAATTTCCGCAGCAAAAATCCGGCCCTTGGTCCTTAGAAGTTTTTCATCATCGTGTTGGTGCCTGCGCACAGAGATGGGGGCGGAGTATTGGGGCGGAAAATTCCGCCCCCGGATATTTCAATTATCCGCCCCCCGGAGATTCCAATTATCCGGCCAACTTACGCCGGAATATTCCGGTCTTTAGGCCGGAAATTTCCGGTCCCGCAGGACTACAACGGTCAGAATTTGGAGGAGCCTATAAATAGCTGTCTTCTTCCTCTAGATAGGGAGCTCGTCCATTCCTCTCTCTCCTCCATTGTTGTAGAGCTCAAATCGCCCCGATCTCCCTCCTCCTCCAACCAAACTCGATGCCCTTCAAGGATCTCATGGAGGAGGTCTAGATCTACCTTTCCACCAAGCCAAAACGTGTGTACCCACACCACAACTCTTGGGATCTTGTAATCTCTTGGTTGCTTTGTCATCCAAGGGAAACCCTAGTGCTTGTAGCTTCCACCTTGTAGCAAGAAGCTTCGATTGTTGAGAGCCTCCATCTCACTTGTGGAGTAGCCTCAACCCCTTGTAAAGGTTTGGTCAACGCCTTCAAGTCGACCTCATAGTGGAAACGAGAATCTCCCTCACCGGAGAAGCTCAAGGAGAACAAGGTGTGCACATCCGTGCTATTGAGGAGCGCCTAGGTGGCTCCCCACCTCTCCAACGTAGACGTACTTCTTTTAAGAAGTAACTACGGGAAACATATCCTTGTCTCCGTGTTTTCACTTGTTGTTATCTTGTACCGTTCCTTTATTTCCGCTGCTACTTGCTTCTTATCACCTAGGGTTTTCACTTAGTTGCACATTTAGGTAATCAAGCATTTACTTTCTTAAAAGCCCCATTAAAAGTTAAAAAGGAGTAAAATTTGTAGGTCACCTATTCACCCCCCCCCCCTCTAGTTGACCATATTGCACTTTCAATTGGTATCAGAGCCTCGGCTCTTTTATCGGGCTTAACCGCCTAAGAGTAATCATGGTCAACGGGGATGTTCCCGAAACTTCTAAGGAGGAGCTCTCCAAAATGGCCGACACTATAGCCAACCTTGAGACAACGGTTTGTACCATACAAACCCAATTGTCGAAGGTTAGCTCTAGTGTGGGCTCGGAGGTCTCCTCCATCAAGAAGATGTTGGAGAACATGATGGGTAGAACCAAGGAGCCGTCCCACTCTCCCCATGTCACCGACGAGGATAGTTCGGATGAGGAAACAAATCCGGACATATCCGAAATCGAAGAAAACATTGCCAAAGCTAAGGCTAAAGCCGCACAAAAGGCTAAAGCCAAAGCTAAGGAGAGTGACGGTGGCTCCAAGTCTCAAACGGCTAATGGTTCGGGGTCCAATTCAAAAGTTCCACCACCGCAAAACTATGATTCCATCCACCCAATCGTTTCCATGCCACACATCCTTAATGTTGGAGTTCCACCCATCCTTAACACTAACGAATTTTCCTCTTGGAAGTTTGAAATGGAATCTCACATTTCAGGATCGTGTACGGCATTGTGGAGAAGCGTGATCCATGGGTTTCATCCTCATGATCCAAGCAACTTGACTCCAAGGGAGGATGTTGAATCTCAACTCAACAAAACTGCTCTTTTTATTATCCAGAAGGCTCTCCCAAGGGAGCATCTCACTCACATTCGCGGTTGCAAGACCGCCAAGGAAGCTTGGGACAAACTTGATACCTTGTTTCAAGGAAATGCTAGTATTCAGTCCTCCAAGTATGATGTGGCCATTGACAACTCCGAGAACTTTGTTATGCAAGAGGATGAGACTCCTGAAGAGCTCTATAGACGAGTTGTCACTCTCGCCAATCAACTGAGAGACTTTGGCAAGGAAGAGATCACGGATGAATGGATAAAGAGGAAGTTTGTCAAGGCTATCACACCCTTCGAGAAGAATCTCGCCACTAGCATCCGGACAAGAGCGGACTACAATTCTCTCAACTCCATAGGTGTTCTTAGTGAGTTCATCACAATCTCTCTCTCTCACAAGAGTGCGGATGATGCTCTAGCTCGCTCTAGAGGGATGGGAAAGTCTCCCAACCTTGCACTAAAGTCAAAAGCAATGGCTCGAGTTGATGAAAGTGAAGAAGATGATGATGATGAGGAAGACTATGAAGATACTTACACAGGAGCTCACAAGTGCATTGCCCTTGCTATGCATGGATATTGGAAGAGATGGGAAGCTCACAAGACCGGATCTCCAAGGCCTCCACGAAACAAGAACTACAAGAAGAAGGGGGAGAGACCAAGAACATGCTATAATTGTGGTAGCGCTAACCACTTCGTGAAGGAGTGCCCCTTTGAGCCAAGAGAAGAAAACGAAGGCAAGCTCATTCGCAAGAACAAGACCAAGCCTCCTCAAAACAAGAACTTTGCAAGGAAGGTTCCAAGAGCTCTCTACGTACAAGAAGGGGCGGTTCTTGAGACTTACATCTCCGGAGATGAAGGAGAAGATGAGGTGGTTGGAGTTGCTCACATCGCCAAGGCCACCGCATCATCACCTTCGATCTCTCTATTCGAATCCCCCAATGAGAATGTGGATACCCGACCTACATGTCTTATGGCAAAAGCCACTTCGGTATGCTCTCCCAACTCTAATACCATTGTCACTAACCCTCCTTCGTTATTGGATTGTGTTGAAAATGCTTGTAAGGAGGATAGTGAGTCTAATGAGTTAAGCTTATGGCTATCTAGCCTTAAGGGTGAGACTAAGGAAAAGGTGAACTCCCTTTTGAGGCAACTTGATGAGGCTAACTCTCTTGTTGATGAAAAGGAGGAGATCATCATGACCTTAGAAAGCCATGGAGGTCACACTTGCAATGAGCAAGAGCTTGAAAAAGCTCTTGATAATGAGCGTTCCATTCGTGCCTCACTTGAGGAGAAATTGTCTTGTCTTGAAGAAAACTTTGCCATGAGTGTCTCTAAGCTTAGGAAGGAAAATGCTCAATCTCTTGCCTTAATTAAAACTCTTGAGCATGAAGAATTAAAGCTAGGAATTGCTCACGAGGAACTTGGTACTCGTTATGAAAAACTTGAAAAAGAGTTCATGTCTCTTAAGGAAATTCATGACAAGTTAACCAAATCTCGTGACCATCTTCTAGCTCAACAATCAAACAAGCAAGTTGTATCCACTTCACTTTCTAGCTTGAATGTCTTGTCTAGCAATGCTTGTGGTACAACTAATCTTGTAGGAAATGAGAAGAGTTCCCGTGAGATTGCTTCTCATCATGCAAACAATGGAAAGGAGGGACTTGGCTATATTGCCAAGTCAAAGAAGAAGTACAAGAAGAAGAACAAGAAGAGAGTCACCTCCTCCTCACAAGAAGTAAGATTTGTGAAAGAGGGAGAGGTGACCAAAGGGAAGGAGACCAACACCATTGTGGGTGGTGAGACCTCTAGGGGGAGCACCACTCACAATAACTTTGCCGGGAAATATAATCCATCTTATGTTCTTATGAAATCTAGAGATGGTCATGTATATGCTAAATATGTTGGTACTTCTTATGGTGACGATTATCATTGGAGTATTTGGGTTCCTAAGACCCTTGTCACTAACATGAGAGGACCCATTCAAAGATGGGTCCCTAAATCAAGCAACTAATCTATTGTAGGGAAGTGCTTCCGGTTCGAGCAAATGGACGGTGGATAGTGGTGCATCCCAACATATGACCGGAAGCAATGACGCAATGAGTGATATTCATCCTCCATTACCTCATCTCAATTGCGTCACTATTGGTGACAACTCCGAACTAAAGGTATTGGGACGAGGCAAGGTAGCAATCTCAAATGACTTGTCAATTGAGAATGTTCTTCTTGTTGAGTCCCTTGGCTACAATCTCATCTCGGTTCTTCAACTTGCTAAAAGTGGTTTTACCTCTTTCTTTAATAAGGAGAATGTGATTGTCACTTGGGAAACGACTCTTAAAGTAGCCTTTGTTGGGCATGTCGAGAACGACATGTATGTAGTGGACTTCTCCAAAGGAGACACGTGTGCCGCGACATGCCTAATGGCTAAAGTTGATGTGGGTTGGCTATGGCATCGCCGGTTAGCCCACACCAATATGAGGACGTTGCATGACCTTCAAAGTGGCAATCACGTTCTAGGACTAACAAATGCTAAGTTTGCCAAAGATCGTGTGTGTAGCTCTTGCGTTCTAGGAAAGCAACATGGAGAAGCACATCCCACCAAGACGAACATCACTACATCAAGAATCCTCGAGCTCATTCACTTGGACCTCTTTGGTCCTCTATCATATGATAGTCTTGGAGGCAAAAAGTATTGCTTGGTGATTGTGGATGATTACTCACGATATTGTTGGGTGTACTTCTTCAAGAGAAAGAGTGAGACTCAAAAGCGGGTCATCGAGTTCATCACTTTGGTGGAAAGACAACATAATACAAGCATCATGGCTATCCGGAGTGATAATGGATCCGAGTTCAAGAACTACACCGTTGAGGGATTTCTTAGTGAGGAAGGCATTGCTCATCAATATTCCACTCCCTACACTCCTCAACAAAATGGTGTGGCGGAGAGAAAGAATCGGACTCTTATGGATGCGGCTCGTACCATGATTGCGGAGTTCTCTTCTCCTTACAACTTTTGGGCCGAGGCCGTCTCCACCGCTTGTCATGCTAGCAACCGATTATATCTCCGCAAGATTTTGAACAAGACCCCCTATGAGATTCTCACGGGCAAGAAGCCGGATGTTTCATACTTCAAGGTCTTTGGATGCAAATGCTTCATTCGCAAAAGAGGGAAACGCTTGTCAAAGTTCGAGACTAAATCCTATGAGGGTATCTTTGTTGGTTATGCCACAAACTCTCACGCCTATAGAGTCTACAACAAATCCACCGGACAAGTTGAAGAAGCTATAGACGTGGTGTTCGATGAGGATAATGGGTCCCAAGGGGGCCGTATAGATCATGGTATTGTAGGATATGCAATTCCTCCCATCGTCATAAGAAGAATGGGGATTGGTGAAATAATCCCCATTGAGGAAAACCGGATGACGGAGGGAGAAGGACTATGCTCTACTCAAGTGGAGCCATTGACTACATCCATTGATAACCATGCTACCCAACAAGATGCACCAAGCCCTCATGCCTCACCACAAGGCCAAGCAAACAATCAAGGCCAAGCTCATGATGAAGGCCAAGCTCATAATGAAGAACAAGATACACATGGTGATGATGCAACTCATCACATTAGGGATCCACCTCCCATCAATGATCAAGACCAAGGTGGACATGTCTCCGATGATGAAGGTGATGATCAAGTCCTATCTAAGGAAACTTTGGAGGAGATGCTAGCTCGTAGAGCAAAGAGAAGGCTCGATAATCTTGCTCGTGCCGGCCATACGGAGGATATGATTCTTGGACAAGTTCGTGGAAGGGTCGTCACAAGGAGGCAACTAGCGGACTTTAGCAAAGCACATGCATTTGTCTCGCACATTGAGCCAAAGAAGGTCTATGAAGCTCTTGAAGATCAAGATTGGCTTGAAGCTATGCACGATGAACTCAACAATTTCGAGCGCAACAGAGTGTGGAAATTGGTACCAAGGCCCAAAGATTGCAAGAACGTCATCGGCACTAAGTGGATCTTCAAGAACAAACAAGACAAGGACGGCATCGTCATTCGCAACAAGGCTAGATTGGTTGCTCAAGGCTTCTCTCAAGTCGAAGGTGTCGATTTCGGTGAAACATTCGCTCCCGTTGCTCGTCTTGAATCTATTCGCATCTTACTTGCATATGCCTCTCATCATAACTTCAAATTGCAACAAATGGATGTTAAAAGTGCTTTTTTGAATGGTCCCATCCATGAGTTGGTTTATGTCAAGCAACCTCCGGGTTTCGAAGATCCCAACCACCCTGATCATGTCTACAAACTCGATAAGGCGCTATATGGGCTTAAACAAGCTCCACGTGCATGGTACGAGCACCTTAAAGAGTTTTTGGTAGATCGTGGGTTCAATGTTGGTTTAATCGATCCCACCCTTTTCACCAAAAAGGTCGGCGGTGACTTGTTCATATGCCAACTCTATGTGGATGATATCATCTTTGGTTCCACTAACGTTGCTTTCAATGATGAGTTTTGCAAGCTTATGACGGACAAGTTCGAGATGTCTATGATGGGAGAATTGGAGTATTTTCTTGGCTTTGAGATCAAGCAACACCCCGAAGGCACATTCATCAAGCAAGCCAAGTATACTCAAGATATGCTCAAGCGATTCAATATGCATGATGCTAAACCTATGAAGACTCCCATGTCCACGACGGTTGATTTGAAACCCGATCCGAATGGTAAAGAGGTAGATCAAAAGGTATACCGCTCCATGATTGGCTCTTTGCTCTACCTTTGTGCATCTAGACCCGATATTATGTATAGCGTTGGTAAATGTGCAAGGTTTCAAGCCTCCCCAAGACAAAGTCATCTTGAAGCGGTTAAGCGTATCTTTCGATATTTAGTTCATACCCCAAACTTTGGTCTTTGGTATCCCAAGGGTTCAAGCTTTCAGCTCATTGGGTATTCGGATGCGGACTATGCGGGAGAGAAGACGGATAGGAAATCTACATCCGGAAGTTGTCAATTTCTTGGCCGCTCATTGGTATGTTGGTCGTCCAAGAAACAAAACTGCATTGCTCTCTCTACCACTGAGGCCGAATACATCTCCGCGGCTAGTTGTTGTGCTCAATTACTTTGGATGAGGCAAACATTGAGAGATTATGGCATCATCTTCGACAACGTTCCTCTCTTGTGCGACAATGAGAGTGCCATCAAGATCGCCTACAATCCCGTTCTTCACTCCAAGACGAAGCACATTGAGATACGACATCACTTCATTCGGGATCATGTTGAGAAGGGTGATATTGACCTCTCCTATGTTGCGACCAAGGATCAACTCGCGGATATCTTCACGAAGGCCCTTGATGAACCAAGATTTCGGGGTTTGAGGAATGAACTAAATGTGATCGATGCGTCTAACTTCTCTTGAACCCTTGCATGTGAACCTTCACTATATGTGTTATCTAGTCTAGATGTAGGCATGGACATAGGGGGAGCGTAGTTCAACTCATGGATAAACACTCCACCTATCATGCGTAAAAAAATCAAAACGTAATGCATATCTAGTCAGTTCGTGACTTATTGTGCTTAAAACGTGAGTGATACTCTTGAGTCCAAGATACATCTTCGCGGCTCCTTGGTGTCACTCAAACACGGTGGCTCCGGCCACCAACCTTTTCCTTTGAATGTGTTTTGTTTGATGTTTTCCTCGTGTTTGTTCGAGTGTTTGTGTCTTTTTGCGTCTTTGGAGGCTCACGATTTGATCCATCTTCCACTAAACTCGGATGGCATTGGCACTCCGGAAATTCCGGCCTAGGACCGGAATTTTCCGGCCCTCAGACGTTTGTTCCCGAAAATTTCGCTAACTTCCGATGTGCCCGCTCACAGAAGGCACACCGGAAATTTCAGCGGAAATTTCCGGCACAAATTTCCGGGGGCCCGGAATATTCCGTGTCTTAAGCCACGGAAATTTTCGGAGGGAGATTTGGACTCGAATAATTCCCCAACTATCCAGCGTGCCCGCTCGCAGAAGGCACACCGGATATTTGGGCGGAATATTCCGGCCCAAATCTCCGGGCCCCGGAATATCCGGCATTAAACACCGGAAATTTCCGGTGCTCTTGGCCTGGGGCTATATAAGGGCGACGGGAGGCGACGGTTCCGCACCGTTTTCCTCCCCTCGTCTCTCCACTCGCCCCAGCCAGCCGCCGCCGCCTCCGAGACTTCCGGGAGGCCTCTTTGCCTCCCCTCCTCCGCCTCTCCTCTTCCCTTGCGGATCAAGAGACCGCACGTCCTTTCCGGTCATGGATCCTGGTACGTGTTCGTTTTCTCCGCAAAATTTCGGGTTGAGTAGATGCATTATCACTTTATCTAGTGTTTCTCCTGTTCTAGCATGGTTCTTTGCCACAAAGTACCATCTATTCCTCCTCGTACTAGATCCCATGTTCTAGATTCGTTATAGGCACAGATTCAGATCTGGAATTCGAAAATCCCGCAGGCCGGAAATTTCCGCCCAGGGCCGGAATTTCCGCACCCCGGAAATTCGCCCTGTGCCCGGAATTTCCGCCCTCCGGAATTTCCGTCTCCATGACCGGAATTTCCAGCCTATACTGACTCTACACCAGAACTCCACAATTCCATTCCTCATTTCGTGAGCCCCCGTTTTTGATGTTTGTTTGCTTTTTCTTTGGCTTTCTTTTGCTTTTCTCGCAGATGGTTCCACCTCTAGGTCTGGCAAGCTGCTCAGTTCCCGCAAACGCCTCCGTCATCTGACAGAAAATGAGGAGGGAACCTTTGTAGAAGACAATGAAACTCGCCGGCGTGAACGAGATACTCAGCGAGCATATGAGCAACAACGTGAGGCTGATCGGGCTGCTCGCAGAGCTGGTAGGCAGCAAGGCAAGGCACCTCTCAATGTGGGCACTATGCCCATTGCTGACTTTTCGGAATGGCGCAAGAAGGCTTGGTACACGGAGGGTCCTCAGGACCCCACGATTGACTCGTGCTTTTGGCACGTCGAGCAGGAGACTCTCTTCAAGCAGGTCTACACCGTTATGAGCAAACCTGTTTGCCCCATGAAGGTGATCAATTTTGCTCATCTGGCTGCCAACCCCGAGTACTTCAACAACTCTGTTCAGCTTGTGGAGGTCCTTGGTCTGCGTCAACTTATGGAGACTCGTTGCTCATACAACACCACCTACATCCAGCAGTTCTTTGCTACTCTTGTCATTGATGATTCTGAAGATATTGGGATGTCCTGGATGTCTGGCCCTCACCTGCTCACTGCAAACTTCCATGACTTTGCCACTGTACTTGCCTATCCGTTTGCTGGCCTCAACACTCCTCAGGGCCACCGTATGCACATTCATGGGGAAGAGTATCAGAAGAACAGGCTTGCTGAGCTTTATGGTCCTCGAGGCACAGTTGGTTCGGCTAAAGGCCTCTTTGCAGTCTATGATATTCTCCTGCGCATGTTCAGGGAGTCCATTGCTCCAAGCGCGGGAAACAATGATGCTATTCGTGGTGGATTGGTCAACCTTATGCACCATGCCTTCTTGACCTTCTCTGAGACTGATATGACTGATATGGAGGCTCACAGGGTTGATGTCATGGACTTCATTTTCAATGAGATCCACTATGCTCTCTTCCATCGCAAGGTGCCACCATATGCCCCCTATATCATGAAGCTCATCAAGGCACGTTATCCTGAGGCGCTCCGAGAGGACTTGGAGTTGGACTGTGAGGATCACAAGGACGTTAACCTCTACAAGAAGTCTGCTCACACTCAGCAGGCCGCTCATGATGTTGGTGGATCTGGACAGGGCCACAGGGATACTCGCATGCGTCCTCCTCCTCCTGGAAAGAAGAAGCGCTCGTGGCTTGCTCGTGCTGTTGAGAAGGTGCTCAGCTTGAATGTTTGCCTCCACAAGGAGAACTATGCAGCCTATGTGGAACGCCGCACCATCTTAGAGAACCAGCATCACATCATGACTGCACTCAAGACTCCCACTGTGCCACCACTTCCTCCTCCTCGGGTTGCTTACAGGAACTGGAACAACCGTGATGTTGACTGGGATATTGGTGTTGATGAAGATGAGGACATGGAGACTGCCACCGACAGTGAAGCTGAAGAGGACGACGAGGACACCCAGGCCTAGAGTGTGCTCCATGGGACGTAGCTATCTCTTTTCTCTTTTTGGTGTCTTGATGCCAAAGGGGGAGAAGAATTAGATGATCGTGGGGATTTGCTTGGGAGGGTTTTTTTTTTCGTTTGTTCTTCGTTGCCATTTCCGTTCTTCGTGCGTCTTTTTCGAACTTCGTTCTACCGTACTCGTCCTTTATGTTGAACTATTATTATTGGGAGGCATGTCTCCTATATATGCTATCTGTGATGTTTTCATATCATGCATTGTTAGCTTTATTCCCTGCAAATACCCGTGTTGTCATCATTCACCAAAAAGGGGGAGATTGAAAGCTCATGATCCCTCTAATGATTTTGGTGATGATGCTAACACGGATATCTCCTATCTAACAATGAGGTTCAGTCTGTGCAGCTATTGTTCTAGATGATCATCTGTATATCCTTGTCAAAAGATCAAAGAGAAGCTCTCTATTGTGGAAATTCAGCCACCGGATTTTTCAGTATAAAGGGCGGAAATTCCGGGACTTATGGGGCGGATTATCCGGCCATCTCACCGGAATTTTCCGGCCTCCCTTCTGGCTTCCACGAAAACGACTAAGTGTTTGTCTGCCCGCGCACAGAAGCCAGGGCGGAAATTTGCCCCGGAAATTTCCGGGCCAAAAATCCGGCCTTCAAGGACTTAGCAGAATTTGGTCTTCTTCACGTTGCCCGCGCACAGAGATGGGGGCGGAAATTCAGTCCGGAAATTTTCGGGCCCGGACATTTCAATTATCCGCCCCCCGGATATTTCAATATTCCGGGAATCAAAGTCCTTAGCCATTTTTTCATCATAAGTTGATGCCCGCGCACAGAAGGTAGGGCGGGAATTTGCCCCGGAAATTTCCGCAGCAAAAATCCGGCCCTTGGTCCTTAGAAGTTTTTCATCATCGTGTTGGTGCCTGCGCACAGAGATGGGGGCGGAGTATTGGGGCGGAAAATTCCGCCCCCGGATATTTCAATTATCCGCCCCCCGGAGATTCCAATTATCCGGCCAACTTACGCCGGAATATTCCGGTCTTTAGGCCGGAAATTTCCGGTCCCGCAGGACTACAACGGTCAGAATTTGGAGGAGCCTATAAATAGCTGTCTTCTTCCTCTAGATAGGGAGCTCGTCCATTCCTCTCTCTCCTCCATTGTTGTAGAGCTCAAATCGCCCCGATCTCCCTCCTCCTCCAACCAAACTCGATGCCCTTCAAGGATCTCATGGAGGAGGTCTAGATCTACCTTTCCACCAAGCCAAAACGTGTGTACCCACACCACAACTCTTGGGATCTTGTAATCTCTTGGTTGCTTTGTCATCCAAGGGAAACCCTAGTGCTTGTAGCTTCCACCTTGTAGCAAGAAGCTTCGATTGTTGAGAGCCTCCATCTCACTTGTGGAGTAGCCTCAACCCCTTGTAAAGGTTTGGTCAACGCCTTCAAGTCGACCTCATAGTGGAAACGAGAATCTCCCTCACCGGAGAAGCTCAAGGAGAACAAGGTGTGCACATCCGTGCTATTGAGGAGCGCCTAGGTGGCTCCCCACCTCTCCAACGTAGACGTACTTCTTTTAAGAAGGAACTACGGGAAACATATCCTTGTCTCCGTGTTTTCACTTGTTGTTATCTTGTACCGTTCCTTTATTTCCGCTGCTACTTGCTTCTTATCACCTAGGGTTTTCACTTAGTTGCACATTTAGGTAATCAAGCATTTACTTTCTTAAAAGCCCCATTAAAAGTTAAAAAGGAGTAAAATTTGTAGGTCACCTATTCACCCCCCCCTCTAGTTGACCATATTGCACTTTCAGTTACGATACTCGATCTTATCTTCTTTCTGTTAGCCGGAAGTTGTAGTTGGTTAGTGCAGCCCGCTGTCGCTTATTTGCAATAATCCCTTCCTTTCCGTTGATCCCAAAGTATTTGTATCTTGTGATGACTGGCTACGCCGGTATCTTGTGAGTATGGGTTTTTATCCACTTGCCAGTACTTAACCGTACTGACCCACGAATCTCTTTCGTGGCTGCATATTCAATATTGCAGTCAACAAGTTGAAGTCTGACAACGTTAGCTTGGGAATCCCTCCGGCTTGGCCTGGGCAGGGATTGGACGCCTTCGGTTATCTTCAGGACTCTTAGTCCAAGTTGGATCTTGTCCGTAGCCGGACGTTTGTTTCTTCCGCTGTTATTCGGATCTTTGTATTGTATCGGTTGTAACCCTGGCTCGTTTGAGTCATCTTGTATCTATCTGTTTCTGTTGTAATTGTGGAATATTCGTGAACTGTTGTAATGTTATCATAAGTGGCAACCTGGAATCGGTTATTATGCGGATTTGGTGTCACAGGGATGCAGGTGGATGATGATGGTGATGGTGCTGGTGGTGATGATGATGACGATGACGATCTTGATGATGCTCGGAGTGATGACGGTGACGATGGCGACAATTCCCCCTCTGCGAGGAGGAATTTCCCCGGCAGATTTCTCCCTGCCGGAGAGCTTTTCTCTCTTTGTTGTTTTCGACCCCGAGGCGGCCGCGGGATAATTATTCGACGATGTTCTGGGGATTAGGGTTCCCTCGGGGTCAAGTACGCGAAAGGGGGCACCCAGGAGTGGGCCAGGGGGCATACCACCCCCCAGGCGCGGCCAGAAGAGGGGGTGCACCGCCTGGTGGTGTGGGCCCCAGGTGGCCCCCCTCCGGGTGCCCTTCTGGCTGACTTCCTCCTCGGGACTTCTAGGACTCCTCCGGTATCCCCCTCTTCTTCTGATATTCTGAAATAGGGTATCTCGACAGTGCTTTTTCCATCAGATTTCTGATCCCGGTGTTTATTCTTCAAAAATTATAAACGTGCAAAATAAGATAAAATAACATAAGTGATGCATCATAACATGAAATATATCGATGAATAATAGAAAATAACAATATAAAATAGTGGTGCAAAATGGACGTATCAGCTACCCTCAAGCTTAGACCTCGCTTGTCCCGAAGCGAAACTGAACTCAGTAAACATGACCACATGTTTATGGAGTGAGGTGTCGATAAAAAAAATACGGACAAGAGGCATCACATCTTAGACAACAACTTCCTCTCATATAATCAAACTTGAAACAAGTAGAAGAAATCACAATAAAGGTGCAAAAGGAAATCATAATTGGTGAAGGCAAACTTCGTTCTTGGTCAGAGAACAATTAACATTATACTTATCTTTCGATTAGAGTCTTTATACTAGAGCTTATATTGCAGAGTTTATCGTGTTCAATTATAACAGTCTCTTTGCAAACATTGGTAACTTTCAAAGTGGTATTCAAACAGATAAAAGCATTTGTACTAAACAAGGAAGAATAAAGGACATGGTTGAGTAAATCAACATATAGATGAATGGATCACAACAACTCAAATGCTTTCTTAACACAGAAAGGAGTAGGTTTAGTGACTCAACATAAAGGTAAAAGATAGACCCTTCACAGAGGGAAGCATGGATCACTCATGTGCTAGAACTTTTCATTTGATAAACATATATAGAGCATAAAATATATGACACTCCTCCCAACCTTCTTACGCAAACCATGGCTAACCAAATCCTCGGGTGTCTGCCAACAATCACATACCATGGAGGAGTGTCTAAATTTTGGAGGTAGGTGCGTATGTTTATGTCAACGAATGGCAAACAGAAAATACAGTACGTCACAAGCCAACTATACTTCACAAGAGAGGCTCCAATTGAAGGACGCAACTGGTATAGAAGGCCATCCCTCTTTCTTTTTTTTTACATAATTATGCTTTGACTGATAAATCAGGGGCAAAATAGTGAAGAGAATTTGTATTATTATTTGGGGCTGGGCACCCTGATGCATGTAAAATGCATACATGAACTTTGCATGTTATTACTTATTTTTCCTACATATTAGCAACTTATATTCATGTTTTATAATGATTTGGGGGATTTTCTAAACAATCCCCCTTCTTTTGGTTCTAACCCTGTTTTTCCAGAAAACGTACCTTTTGGTGTTTCAGACTTTCCGGGAGCTTCGGGACTCCAAAAAGGGCAAGGCCAAAGAGAACGCTTCAGAATTTTTGAGACGAAGACCATGGGCCAAAGTAGAGGGCCAAAAGGCCAACCAGGTGGCAAAGAGGACCCTCCACGTGGCCAGATTCCTTGGTCGCGTGAGAGGCCCCCCTTTTTGCCCCCGTGGCTCCGATGTCGTCGATCTTTCTTCTCCCGAGTGTCTCGTGATCTAAAAACGACTATATAAAGGCCCCCTGGCCTTTTCGAGGAGGAGGCGGCACCGAGAGACGAAACCACGAAACAGAGAGACAGAAGGCTGCCGCCGGAGAAGATCGGAGGGGGGAAACGCCGCCGGGATCACCCCCGGGGGGCTCCACCCCCTCCGGCGTGTTCATCGTCAACATATACAGCAAGATCAGCTCCATCTCTCCATTGTAATCTCTTGGCAAACACGATGTATGATGCAATACTATATTCCCTTGATGTATTGTGTCTCCCCGTCTATGTTTGAGTAGTGAATTGTTCTGGCAATGGTGAAATAGTTCGTTGATTGGTTGGCATACAAGTTTGTTATCTTCTATGATTGTCTTTATGTACAATATATGAGTGCAACGCATATGTTGGGGAATGCATGTAAGGTGATCACCGGTAGCATAATGGAGTGGTGGTGACTTGGGAGTGACAGTAACCTGAGACCGAGCCACAAAGTTAAGTTATTGGGGGATATATATAGGGGACCTTAGAACGTAAGGCTATGGTGGGACTTTATGTCTTAATCAATCTTGTGCAGTCATTTACTTGGCCACATGATCCATCATAAGGGGTTGTAGATCATTTACTTGACTATACCTATTCATGGCTCCTTCCTAGAAGAAACAACTAAGACTAAAACATGTGCTTCACTAATTGTGACAACCACACGAACGAAACACCTATTGCTAGAACACTTGCTCCCTTGAGATACTTGAGATATTTGCTGCTTGCTAATTGTGAAACTTTCTTAGAAACTTGCATTAAGATTACTTGCATTTTAAACTTGCTTCACTAGTTACTAGACAAACCACACTCCAGGTCACTTGCTTTTAATTAGTTAGTTCCTTTTAGTCAAACTTATTGCTTTGCATAAACAGCCATATAAGAGGGTTATAGGGCTTTAGAGAATAGATAGCTTACCTTCATCTCCTCGTGGGTTCGACACTCAAATACTTATCGAAAGGTACTACAATTGATCTCCTGCACTTGGGAGTCATCAAGCACTTTTCTGGCGCCGTTGCCGGGGAGCGTTGTGCTAAGCTTTTATTCTTGTTTGCATTGCATACTAACATATAAACCTAAAACACAAAAAAAATTATAAAATGGAAAACAACCAAACAAGTTTAGAACTGTATAATATCTACCTTGAATTAGGACATGAAGTGTTTGAGGAGAAATTGAAAAATTATTTGCACAACAATCATATTTGTGGTAGTACTAATTCTTTGAACACCTTTATTTCTAAGGAAAACCTTGAGCTTGGGGAAGTTTGTCTTGATGAATATGATATTTTTAGTCCCCCTACTATTGAGGATAAAAATGATATACTTGCTGATTCTATGGAAAGTTTTAAGTTTGGGGAAGTTGGTTTTGATGAGCATGATATTTCTAGTTCCCCAAGCTTGGAGGAGAAAATTCACTTTGATGATGCTATGCCTCCTATATATGATGATTGCAATGAAAATTATGAATGTTTAACTCCCACTATCACTAATGAGGATTTTACTTATGTGGAGAGTAGTGATTCTTTTATGCATGTGGCTCATGATAAGAATGTTTTATGTGATATTCATATTGTTGAATCTATTCATGATGCCACTGAAAATTATTATGAGAGAGGGAAACATGGTTACACATATTTCAACAATATTAAGTTTCCCCTCTTTATGCTGAAAGTATTGAAGTTGCACTTGATCTACCCTTCTATGCTTGCTATTATGTGCTTCTTTTATTTGTTTCATTACAAAATGCCAATGCATAGGAAATGGGTTAGACTTATAAATAAATTGTTTAATATTTTTTGGTGTGTTCCTTATGCTTTAATTTCCTATTCGGTTTGAGCACACATTTATGTCTTTACAACATGTAAAATTCTTTTACCTATTGTTATGTATCATTTAGTTTAAGATTTCAATTTTATAAAAAAATTGGGAAAGTAAATGAGAAGGATGAGTAATGGAGAAGTTGGGGTCGACCTTGAACATGTGTTGTTCATGCCAATGAAACCATTGCAAAGTCTCTATCATTAAAACTTTTTCCAAAGCTAAAAACAATAAAAATATTAGTTCACTACTGTAACATCACATTTCTGTCTTATTTCTCATCTTAAATGGCAAGAATAATCTTATATGAGAGATAGGATTAAACAATAGTAATTAGCTGTCAAGAAAACAGATTCCTGAACTTCACTGCGAAAAATGTTTAAAATCACAGAAGTGGAATTTTGACCTGGTAATTTACGACAGCAATATTTAGTTATCACTACATATTTCATTAGTTTTAAGTTTTCTGATTTGAGCAACTTAAGTGCCTCTAAAAATTCACTCTTTATGGGCTGTTCAGTTTTTGGCAGATTTATGTCTTTATTTTGCATTGCTCTCATTACTTGTGTTTTGTGTGGTTCTTTTGATCAAGGAGCAATGCACAACTGTAGTAACAATAGTTAATATTTAGAATCAACTCATGATGTGTCTTTGCTGTACCTATGTGGATTTTATTTATGGAGGCACTAACCCCTCTAATCAAGTTTTATGTTGAGATTTGTGTAAGAAGAATTTTTCAGGAGGAAGAGTTGAGTGTGATGAACAAAGATCAAGAGGGACAACCAATCAAGCTTGGGGATGTACCCCTGGGCTCACCCTACATGTATCAAATAAGTACAAGAATCCAAACTTGGGGATGCCGAGCCACCTCACTCCAACCATCATGATGTTAAGTAAGTAAAGCCTAGCTATATGGCTATAAAGAAAGCGCCTTACGGGAGGCAACCCGGTTGTTTTTGTTTGGATTTTCCTAGTGTCCTCTTGCTGTCTCAAGAGATTAGTTTTTTTTTTGTTTTAATTCTGGAGTTTTCAATAAAGAGTCAAGTCAAACCCATTTGGACTTATAAGTTGCTATCCTATTGCATGAAATTTCTGTTTCAGCACGAGTCTGCTCACCGTATGATTTTACGTTTTTTATTGGTATGTTGGATTGAGCTAATTTTTTAGTATGTTCTGCAACTTTTCGTCCTCTGTAAGAACAAAAATTGACTTAATTTTTTGATGAGTCTAGCTTAGGGAAAAACGTTCGTTTTGCTGTTGTTGCTTTTCTGGACAGATTCTGCCTTCTTTTGTTTTATGCACTCTTTGGGCTTGGGAATCGAATTTCCATGATTCTTTCAATCAAAAGAGTGAACATACAACATAATGAACCTTATTGTCTATCTACTGGAGCATTTGATTTGGAATTTTGCACAACAAGCATGTGATTTGTTTGTCCTTGCTAATCTCACCCCATAGAAAAAGAATGAGAGAAACATGTTTTGTGAAGTTTTTTCACAGGGAATAGAGGAGCTGCGCCTCAAGACATCCAAGAATGGTGAAAGCCATAAGCTTGGGGATGTGATGAACACCCCACTGGAGCTACACTCTTTTTGTTAGCACACGTCTACTTTCTGTTTTTCTAAGCAAAGCATTTATCGTAGAGACTTGAAGCGTCTAGTTTTTGTTTTTATTTTTGTTTTGATAAGACCACACCCATCATTTTATATGAGATTGAGCTACTGGAGTTTGGGGTTGGAATGTATTGGATTCTATTATTATGACTTGGAATAGGGATGCCATGGTTGATTTGAAGAGCTACATATGTTTGCATGATTTATAGGCTTTTTATGTGTAGAAATTTGCAATAATGTTGTCTTGAGCTATCTCTTATTCATGTCCTTGATGTTAATTGCTGGTTTATTTAGTTTGTCATGAAATGAGTAGTTCTATGTACATATGCATGCATAGTAGCTGGTAAACTATCTCCCTCTTGCCAGCCAAAAATTTAAAAATCCCAACAAGTAAAAACTTGTTTCCAACACTCCTTAGCCAAGTATTTCCAGTGAGTCCACCATATCTTCCCATTAGCTTCATTGCTATTCCGAGTATGTTCACCATGTTATTGTATTATTTATGTTCTAAATTAAGATATTCACTTTATTAATTTTCATGGGTTGAACTTGGGATAGGACTCTCACGAACTTTTGAAGGCACACTTTACTTTTTTTTGCATCTAATAAACATGACCCAATAATGGGAGCCACAAGTTTTGCGTTTGACAAGTGTGTGGTTGGGAGCTAGCTATAAACGTGTATCACCGGAAAGCTTTCAACATTGCACAAAAATTTACATTTGGTTGATATCATGTACTTTTGTTTTTGGACTCCTGCCATGCCGAAATGAAATAGAGGAATAGTAAGTTTTGATGAGTAAGTATCTATATGACTAGAGAAACGCATTGGGCCGCTAACCCAAGCCATGCTTTATCATGGTGGAAATTTACTTACAGCTTGAGTGACTCTACAACACATCCTACAATAAAATAAGAAGCTATGCATAATAGTGAATGAAAATAAAAAGGATGATGAGTCTACTCCGTTTGTTTGTCTTGTCATTGTGACATGGGCTTGTTTCCATGTCATGGGGCAAGAGGTACCTCTTTGCGGTTCTCTATGATGTCATTAATACTTATTATGATTGTACAAAGCTTATTAGGAATCTTAAGTTGAGTAATCATGGAGTAGGTTTTCACACTCACGGGGCATGAGGCTTTCAACCACCTTGTCATTCACATTACTTCAACATTCACCATTTAAGATGCTAGTGATAAAGGGGCAATGAGAGTCCTAGATCAATGGATACCACATTTCAATTAGTAATTTTAGTTGAATAATTTAGAGGCTAAATAAGACTTGATCATGTTTTACCTCTACTCAATTTTCTCCAAAGTGTCCACCATATTTTCTATTTTCAATTATGCTATTCTTTGACCAATATAGGATTTTATTTTTCATTTTGTGTATGCATTTGGTCCATAGTGCTTTTATTTCATTATACACTTTGTGAACTTTCATGAAGCATCTTTGCTTGCATATTTGATATTTCTTACAACATGAATTGTATATTGCTACTCATTTCTAGTATTAATCATTTGATTATATGTAGCATGAATAATCCTCCTTGATATCCCATGATTGTTTCAATATGCAAAGTCCATGTTAGTTTTATCACCTTCATACTCGAGGACGAGCATGGGTTAAGCTTGGGGATGTTGATGCATGTAAAATGCATACATGAACTTTGCATGTTATTACTTGTTTTTCCTACATATTAGCAACTTATATTCATGTTTTATAATGATTTGGGGGATTTTCTAAACAATCCCCCTTCTTTTGGTTCTAACCCTGTTTTTCCAGAAAACATACTTTTCAGTGTTTCAGACTTTCCGGGAGCTTCGGGACTCCAAAAAGGGCAAGGCCAAAGAGCACGGTTCAGAATTTTTGAGACGAAGACCATGGGCCAAAGTAGAGGGCCAAAAGGCCAACCAGGTGGCAAACAGGACCCTCCACACGGCCAGATTCCTTGGCCGCGTGAGAGGCCCCCTTTTTGCCCCCGTGGCTCCAATGTCGTCGATCTTTCTTCTCCCGAGTGTCTCGTGACCTAAAAACGACTATATAAAGGGTCCCCTGGCCTTTTCGAGGAGGAGGCGGCGCCGAGAGACGAAACCACGAAACAGAGAGACAAAAGGCTGCCGCCGGAGAAGATCGGAGGGGGGAAACACCGTCGGGATCACCCCCGGAGGGCTCCACCCCCCTCCGGCGTGTTCATCATCAACATCTACAGCAAGATCAGCTCCATCTCTCCACTGTAATCTCTTGGCAAACACGATGTATGATGCAATACTATATTCCCTTGATGTATTGTGTCTCCCCGTCTATGTTTGAGTAGTGAATTGTTCTTGGCAATGGTGAAATAGTTCGTTGATTGGTTGCATACAAGTTTGTTATCTTCTATGATTGTCTTTATGTACAATATATGAGTGCACACATATGTTGGGGAATGCATGTAAGGTGATCACCGGTAGCATAATGGAGTGGTGGTGACTTGGGAGTGACAGTAACCTGAGACCGAGCCACAAAGTTAAGTTATTGGGGGATATATATAGGGGACCTTAGAACGTAAGGCTATGGTGGGACTTTATGTCTTAATCAATCTTGTGCAGTCATTTACTTGGCCACATGATCCATCATAAGGGGTTGTAGATCATTTACTTGAGTATACACATTCATGGCTCCTTCCTAGAAGAAACAACTAAGACTAAAACATGTGCTTCACTAATTGTGACAACCACACGAACGAAACACCTATTGCTAGAACACTTGCTCCCTTGAGATACTTGAGATATTTGTTGCTTGCTACTTGTGAAACTTTCTTTGAAACTTGCTTTAGAAACTTGCATTAGGATTACTTGCATTTTAAACTTGCTTCACTAGTTACTAGACAAACCACACTCCACGTCACTTGCTTTTAATTAGTTAGTTCCTTTTAGTCAAACTTATTGCTTTGCATAAACATCCATATAAGAGGGTTATAGGGCTTTAGAGAATAGATAGCTTACCTTCAGCTCCTCATGGGTTCGACACTCAAATATTTATCGAAAGGTACTACAATTGATCTCCTCCACTTGGGAGTCATCACACCCCGCTACCAGCTCTTCTAGCATTTGGATAAGCGGATGAAGCACTAGTCCAGGTGTGTAAAGTCGAACCAACAACTGAGATAAAGATTCTCTATTTGCGTCCTCATGAGCTAAAACAAGGGCACAAAATAGGTGTAATTTTGAAGGTTTTAAAGGTAGTACACAAGCAATTTACTTGGAGTGGCGGTTAAATACCACATATAGGTAGGTATGGTGGACAAAATGGCAAGGTTTTGGGGCTCAAGGTTTGGATGCATGAGAATCATTCCCTCTCGGTACATGTTTTTGGCTAGCAAAGTTGGTAGCAAGCATAAGAGTTTAAGGAAAACAAACAAATATACATATGATAAAACCAATCATGCAATCTTCCTTGGAGGTAAAAACAATCTTACGTGAGAATACTAAGCTTATGAGCTAACAAGAAACAAAGATCATGGAATAATATATCTACACGCAACTCCCTCTTTTCTACTTAAGTCTCAACGTATTGTTGCTACTGACCAACGCTAAGTTTGCCAAAACCAACTAGATTAACTTTATGCTCCAACATTGATACCAATACTAATAACAAGATCAACCATATAACAAAAATTGCAAACTAAAATAAAGTGTAGAAAGTAAATGATGAAACTTCTCATTAATATTTCATTACGGAAACTCAAACCAAGGGATACAACGATAACCAAGAGTGATACTTTCATACTGCAAACCATCATATATGATATTTCCTCTACTCATGATATGACTCTACTAAAAGGTAAAAACAAAAGGTGAAATATAAAGGTGTGATACCGCGACACTCCCCCAAGCTTGGAACAAGCCAAGGGGATGCCAATACCAATGACGAATTAATTCTTCGGTGGTGGTGGCGGTGAGTCCTTTTCATCATCAAACTTTCAAGGTAAAGACTCTCCAATCACAAATGATGTCTTGGTCTCCAATATCCTGAAACTAGTAGCAGAGCTTATACGTTTAAACATGTTCTCATACTCACAGTTCTGATTCCGCACATCATAGAGTTGTGCTTGCAGTTTGTTGGCGGTCTCGGTGAGTGAGAAGATATCCTCCTAAAGCTTTAAAGTCTCCTTCTTGTGCTCGGAGATCAGTTCTGTCTTCATCCTCTGGATGATGTCAACTTCACGCTCCGCCATCTTCTTGTACCTAAAGACTTCTTGCTCCAGCTCTTCCATCCTGGCTTCCATACTGCCTTCTCCTTTAGGGCCCCAAACATCTTCTATTTTCACCTCCCCTTCCTTGAGTAGCAACTCCTTGGGATGCATCTTCAACTCGTTCATGTACGGGTTGACGATGTTCGCAAAGAAACTGTCTTTGGGAGGTCCGGAAGAGGACATCGTGGCTCTAGATCTGAAGATTTAACCTGGCAGAAACAGCTCGAAACAGAAACACGATGAGAAAACGATATACGGACCTCGAGGGGGGGAGGGGTCTGGGGGTGGGTTAAATATCAGAAACATATGTAATGAAAGGAAAGTCCAAGTCGAAAATGAGTCGGAGAGGGGCTCCGGGGTGTCCACGCCATAGCCAGGCGCGACCAAGAGTGGGCCCGTGCCCAGGCCTGGTATGGTTCCCTCGAGCACCATCTCCTACTCTTCTTCGACTCGGTATTTTTCATATTTTCCAAAAACCTATAATTTATAACTTGGGAAGTAGTCTGCGAACTTTTTCTTAACAGAACCGTTACCTATTCGAAAATAGACTTTGCAGATTCCGGAATCTTCCCCCTAATGAACTTCTCCGGAGTCATTACTTGAATAACATCAACATCTTCATCATAAGAATCCTCGGAAATATAGTGTTTGAGTCTTTTCCTATTTACCACTTGTGTAGTGTTATCCTCGAGGGAAGCAATTTTGATTGCACCTGAACGATACACCTCTTCAATAACATAGGGGCCTTCTCATCTCGAGAGTAATTTTCCTGCAAAAAATCCGAGACGAGACCGTTACAATAGAACTTTTTCACCAACATGAAACTATCTTTTAAGAATTCTCCTATCATGCCATTTTTTAACTTTCTCTTTAAAGAGCCTAGCATTTTCATAAGCTTAACATCTCCATTCATCTATATGATTCAAATCAAGCATTCTTTTCTTAGTAGCAAGTTTAATTTTTTTATTAAGTTCTTTCACTGCCCAATAAGCTTTGTGTTCTAATTCTAAAGGCAAGTGGAAAACTTTTCCATAAACAATTTTATAAGGAGACATACCCATAGGATTTTTATAAGCAGTTCTATAAGCCCATAAAGCATCATTCAACTTATCACACCAATTCTTCCTAGATTTATAAACAGTCTTTTGCAAGATAGATTTAATTTCTCTATTTGATAATTCTACTTGCCCACTGGTTTGAGGATGATAAGTTGAGGCAATTCTATGATTAACATCATATTTAGCAAGGGATTTTCTAAAACCACCATGAATAAAATGATAACCTCCATCATTCATAAGATATCTAGGCACATCACACCTAGGGAAAATAACATCTTTAAGTATTTTTAAAGAGGTCTCACCATCAACACTTTTTGTAGGTATAGCTTCTACCCACTTAGTAACATAATCAACAACAACAAGAATATGTGTGTAACCATTCGAAGGAGGAAAATGACCCATAAAGTCAAATCCCCAACAATCAAAAGGTTCAATAACAGGAGAATAACTCATAGGCATTTCATTACGTCTAGAAATATTACCAACTCTTTGACATTCATCACAAGATAAAATAAATTTACGTGCATCTTTAAGGAGAGTAGGACAATAGAACCTTATTGTAGAACCTTATGTGGGTTCTATCTCCAGCGTGATGTCCTCCATAAGCACTACCATGGCACTTTTTCAATATTTCACGGTGTTCATGATCCAGAACACATCTTCTCATAATACCATCTACTCCTTCTTTATATAAGTGTGGTCCATCCCAAAAATAATGCTTCAAATCATAGAAGAATTTTCTTCTTTCTTGAGCTGTAAATGTTGGAGGCAAATACTTTGAAACAATAAAGTTAGCATAATCAGCATACCATGGACTATCTTGGGATTTTACCTTTATTGCAGCCAACTGTTCATTTGGAAAACTATCATTAACAGGAATAGGGTCAAAAGCAATGTTTTCCAATCTAGACAAGTTATCAACAACAGGATTTTCAGCACCCTTCCTATCCACAATATGCAAATCAAAATCTTGTAAAAGCAGCACCCATCTAATAAGCCTAGGCTTAGCATCTTTCTTTTCCATAAGGTATCTAATAGCAGCATGATCAGTATGAATAGTAACCTTTGAATCAACAATATAAGTTCTAAACTTGTCACAAGAAAAAACTACAACTAAGAACTCTTTTTAGTAGTAGCATAGTTCTTTTGAGCAGCATCAAGAGTCTTACTAGCATAATGAATAACATTCAACTTCTTATCTACTCGTTATCCAAGAACAACACCTACAAAAAAATCACTAGCATCACACATAATTTCAAAAGGTAAATTCCAATAAGGTGGTTGAACAATAGGAGCAGTAGTTAAAGCCTTCTTTAAAGTTTCAAAAGCTTCCTTACAATCATCATAAAAAACAAAAGGTACATCTTTTTGAAGAAGATTAGTAAGAGGCTTTGACATTTTAGAGAAATCTTTAATAAACCTCCTATAAAAACCAGCATGACCAAGAACACTATGAATACCTTTAACATCCATAGGACATGGCATTTTCTCTATTGCTTCCACTTTAGATCTATCAACATCAATACCTCTTTCAGAAATTTTATGTCCAAGAACAATTCCTTCATTCACCATAAAGTGGCATTTCTCCCAATTAAGAACAAGATTGGTTTCCTCACATCTCTGCAAAACTTTATCAAGGTTGTGCAAGCAATTATCAAAAGAAGTTCCATAGACGGAGAAATCGTCCATGAATACTTCCACAATTTCTTCACAAAAACCATGAAAAATAGCAGACATGCATCTTTGAAACGTAGCAGGAGCATTACACAAACCAAAAGGCATACGTCTATAAGCATAAGTACCATAAGGACAAGTAAAGGTTGTTTTCTCTTGATCTTGCTTCCTAACAGCAATTTGAGAAAACCCAGAATAACCATCAAGAAAGCAAAAATGAGTTTTCTTGGACAACCTCTCTAGCATTTGATCAATAAAAGGCAAAGGATAATGATCTTTCTTAGTAACCTTGTTAACTTTCCTAAAATCAATGCATATTCTATAACCAACCACTACTCGGGAATAAGCTCATTATTTTCATTAGGCACAACAGTCATTCCTCCTTTCTTAGGGACACAATGCACAGAGATCACCCATCTACTATCAGCAATAGGAAAAATAATACCAGCATCAAGGAGTTTTAATACCTCATTTCGTACCACTTCCTTCATCTTAGGAATTAAACAGTGTTGATGTTCAACTACTGGCTTTGCATCAGGTTCAATATTAATAACATGCTGACATATAGAGGGAGAAATCCCCTTCAAATCATCAAGAGTATATCCAATAGCTCCATTGTGTTTCTTCAATATTCCCAATAATCTTTCCTCTTCTTCACCTGAAAGTTTAGCACTAATAATAACATGATATATTTTCTTATCATCAATATAAGCATATTTAAGATCATCAGGCAAAGGTTTTTAATCAAAAACATGATCCTCCTTGGGTGGTAATGTGGTACCCAAGTCCTCCACAAGTAAATTATGTTTCAGTATCAGCGGTTGACTAAGAAGAATATCGTCAATCTCATTTCTCTCTTCCATAAATACCTCACTTTCATGGTCCTCCATATATTGCTGCAAAGCATTGTTAGGAGCAAGAGCAATAGAGGAAAGTTGTTCAACTTTAAACTTCTCATTAGGCAATTCAGATTCATAAGGTGCTCTAGCAAATTTGGAGAAACTGAACTCATAAGATTTTCCATCAAATTCAGTCAATATCTTCTCCCTCTTACAGTCTATAAGAGCACCACAAGTGTTCAAGAAAGGTCTACCAAAATAATAGGACAAGTTTTACTAGCAGCCTTACTAAGTACTAGAAAATCAGTAGGATCTTTAGGTTTACCACATAAAACTACCACATCTCTAACAATACCAATCGGAAAGACAATTTCTCTGTTAGCAAGCTGAATAACCACATCAATATCCTCAAGCTCACAAGAACCAATTTCATGCATAATATCTTTATAAAGCTCATGAGGAATAGCTCTAGAACTTGCACCAATATCACACAAACCATAATATCAATGATCACCAATCTTAACAGAAAGCACAGGAACACTAGTTTTCTTAGGTCTATTTGGATGCGAGACAATATTAGAGGCATCCTCACAAAAGACAATATGCTCATCCTCTACATTTCCACAGATAAGGTCTTTCACTATTGCTAAAGCAGGTTCAACAGTTATTTGTTCATCAGGTTTAATAGATTTCTTAATGCTCTTATTAACCACACTAGCTACAATAGAGTGTTCTTTCACCTTAGCAGGGAAATGCATTTTCTCAATATAAGGCTCAGGAACAGCAGGATTAGCAGCATGCACTTCTATATTTCTAGCAGGAACAATATCTTTATAAGGTGCATGATATTTGCTCAATTCCTTTTTAGGAATATCAAGATAGGAGGCAAAAGCTTTAAGACAGTTTGCAAAGATTTGAGAATCAAGACCACAAACAGCACTAACATTATAGAAATCATCAGTTCACATAAAAGATTTAATGCATTCATAATCATAATTTATACATGACTTTCTACCGTTGTCATTCTCCCATCCTTCAGTGTTTTCTTGAATACGGTCAAGAAGATCCCATTTAGCTTCTTCCTGCATACGTGTGAATGATCTAGAACAAGAAGCATCCAATAAATCCTTATCATGAAGAGAAAGCCTTGCATAAAAATTATTGATAACAATATTACTCGGGAGCTCATGAACGGGACATTTAAGCATTAATAACTTCATTCTCCCCCACGCTTGGGCAATACTCTCTCCGTCATGAGGCTAGAAAATATATATTTGATTCCGGTCTTTATGAATCTCACTAGGAGGATAGAATTTAGAATAAAAGAGAGGAACAATGTCCTCCCATCCAATAGATTCACCATTCTTCAGTAATTTGAACCATTCAACGGCTCTACCTTTCAGCGATAAAGAAAATAATTTCCTTTTAACTTGATCCATTGTAATACCTGCACACCTGAATAACTCGCAAAATTCATGTATAAAGAGCAAATGATCACCGGGATGGACAGTTCCATCTCCATAATAGCAGTTATTCAAAACACGTCCAACAATTTTCATAGGTATTTTATAAGGATCTAATTCAGCAGATAACGGGTCACCTACTACCCTAGCATTAATGGTAGAAGTACCCCTAAATAGAGAACTAAAAGTATTCTCCATAATGAAGTAAAACATCAGACAGAAATAAAAACAACACTCACGGTAAAAGTTTCTCTTACCAATAACACTTCACTCCCCGACAACGACGCCAGAAAATAGTCTTGATGACTCACAAGTATAGGGGGTGTATCATAGTACTTTCGATAAATAAGAGTGTCGAACCCAACGAGGAGCACAAGGTGTTGACAAGCAGGTTGGATAGAGGATTCACTGCAAACACTAGCAAACGGGGTTTTGGTGGTTTTTGATATAGCAGATAAATAAAGTGCGAGTAAATAAATAACAATAAATATAATTGCAGCGAGTGTCCCAATCCTTTTGAGAGCAAAGGACAAGTCGACTGTTCTACTTATGATTATGAAACGTTCTCGAGGACACATGGGAATTTCGTCAAGTGTTTTCGCTTCATACGATTGACTAATATTTATTGGTTCGTGAAGTGTTGTGTGGGTCAACCTATGCTAATGCACAGCCAAACTAGGACTAATACATACTTGTGATTATACCCCCTGTAAGCATCCGCAAATACAAGAAAGTAATTAAGATAAATTTAACCACAGCCTTAAAACTCCGGGATCCTACACTCCCTCGTGCATCCGTTCCTAACGGGGGTTTAGGTTTCTGTCACTCCGGCAACCCCACAATTAGTAGCCAAATACACAATGCATCCTCCTAGGACCATAAAGGTGAAGTACCATGTAGTCGACGTTTCACATGACACCACTAGAAGAATAGCACCACAACTTAAAGACCGAACCACGAGATATTACTTCGACATAATTCAACTACTAACATCATGACTTCTCCCATGTCCTCAAGAACTAAACGAACTACTCACAAGACATCATATGGATCATAATCAGAGGTGATATAATTGATAATAACAATCTGGTCATAAAGTGTAAACACCGATAAATCTCACAAGCATCAACTACTAACAAGTAATACACACCGGGAGAGAGATCAAGTGGAGAGCAACGATAAAGACCCTTAATTGTTACAGAGGGATGAAGGTGGATGATGAGGGTGATGGTGCTGGTGATGATGATGATGATGATGACGATCTTGATGATGCTCGGAGTGATGAAGGTGACGATGGCGACGATTCCCCCTCTCCGGGGAGGAATTTCCCAGACAGATTTCTCCCTACCGGAGAGTTTTTCTCTCTTTGTTGTTTTCCGCCCCGAGGCGGCGGTGGAATAATTCTTCGACGATGTTCTGGGACTTAGGGTTCCCTCGGGGTCAAGTATGCGAAAGGGGGCACCCATGAGTGGGCCAAGGGGACAGACCACCCCTAGGCGCGGCCAGAAGGTGGGACACGCGGCCTGGTGGTGTGGGCCCCAGTGGACCCTCTGCGGGTGCCCTTCTAGATGACTTGCTCCTCGGGACTTCTAAGACTCCTCCGGTATCCCCCCTCTTCTTCTAATCTCCTGAAATAGGGTATCTCGACGGTGCTTTTTCCATCAGATTTCTGGTCCCGGTGTTTATTCTTCAAAAATTATAAAACATGCAAAATAAGATAAAATAAAATAAGTGATGCATCATAACATGAAATATATCGATGAATAACAGAAAATAACAATATAAAATAGTGATACAAAATGGACATATCAACCATTTCTCGATCAGGATTGATAGGTCAGGCTTTTGAAATGCAAAGTTACCCCTAAAAATGGTTGTGTCTCATCTCACACAACGCCATTACCACAAAAGATACAAAATTTGGTTGAAAATTTCTCTTGCCGTTTTTGTCGAGTTAATGAAAGTATAACACATATTTTCTTTCTATATGGTGATGTTATTTACATGTGAGTAGCCTTATCTCTACTCTTGGTGCTTTTACTATTTTGTCACGTGCAGAAATTAAAATTTTCCGTCTTACGTAACACACATGACCTAGTATAAAGATGAAGGCAAAGATAACTTTGAATTATTATCGGCATGGAGTGTGAAACGTGTGTTGATGAAGATATCGATGATACCCGATGAAGAGTCCCATGGCTAAGCCTAGTGGTGGGACTGTTTCCATCTCACCATATCCAACATTCTGGATCCGGCAGGGTCTCACATGTTACCTCTCTGAGAGTTCACACACATACGACCGTCAAAGTCCTGCAGCGCTTCGTCGTATAAAATTAGTTAACGTAGGTGCACATTGAGGTGGAGAGATATCAACACATGGAAGAGACAGAGAGAGAGAGATTTGAGCTAGATCTAATCAGGAGAGGACACCCGAATACCCAATTAGAAGAAGATCTAATTCAATTAGATAGGATATAATTAGAAACTCTAATTAGACCCTCTAATTCAACTATATATATATATAGAGAGAGAGGCCTGAGACCAAATCAATGTTTTTTTTATCTCAAGCCTTGGGGTCTTTTCTATAGGTGGAGAGGAGGGGGGCTTGCCTTGGGGGGTAAGTCAGTTTGGGGAGGGAAGGGCTTGGCTGCACCCTCCCTCCTTGCACCAATCGGATTGGACTATCTTTGGGAGTCCAATTTATTGGGTCTCGTGCAGAAAATTAAATTTTTGTGTTACGCAACACACAAAATCTATTATGAAGGTAAAGACGAAGATATATATGAATCACTACCGATACGAAGCGCGGAACGTGTGTCGATGACGATGTCAGTGATGCCTGATGAAGAGTCCCACGGCTAAGCCTGGTGGTGGGAATATTGTTGTCTCCCCGTATCCAGCCTTCTGGATCCATCAGAGTGAAGGTCTCACGTATTACCCCTCTAAGAGTTTGCACACATACGTTTGTCAAAGTCCTGCAATGTTTTGTTGTCCAGAACTAGGAACCGCGGGTGAACATTGAGGTGGAGAGATCCCAACACATGAGAAATAGAATAAGAGACATTAGAGCTAGATCTAATCGTGATAGGACAACTCAAACCCAATTACAAGAACCTCTAATTCAATTAACGGGGCTCTAATTAGACCCTCTAATTCAACTAGAAAGAGAGAGAGAGAGAGAGAGGGAGAGGCACAAGGCCAAGATTTGTGTGTTTTTACCTCAAGGGTTGGGGTCCTTTTTTTGGTGGGACAAGGGGGACTTTATTGGTGTATGTTGCGGAATTTTAAAAAAATTCCCTACGTAACCGCCAAGATCAATATGCAGATAACGATGCATGCTCATACATGCATTGATCGGGATCACGACTCACAGGACAGCAGAATCGATGTAGTCGTAGAAGAGTTCTGGACAATCGTAGATCCTCACAAGTAGGCCTAGTTGCGAGTATGTCGCTAAGCTTCACTCGTCAAGAATCACACGTGTAATCCCTCTTATGGTGTGCACGTGTAGGCTCGTGTCAACCCAGCAACGCTACCGTCCAGGACTCAGCACCAACCAAGAGAGACAGTCTTTTGGCGTTGCTAGTTAGTAGCTCTAATCAACTGTGATTATAGCTATATGATTCAGGAAGTTTCTCAGTGTTGGATGTATGACCAGGGGACAATAAAATATATCAGTTTCATGATTAATGTATTATGTTTTTATGCTATAGCTGATATGGTCACTGAATATGAGATTCAGAGAAAAATCCATACACACGTGTAGAAACATAAACACACCATTATAACCCTTTGTCATGTCTCGTAGAAAAACTCCTTAATATTAGATGACTACGTTTACCTGGTAATAGACATTTGTTATGTCAATATTAATGGAAGCACAATTTTGTTTCAACATTGTGGCTGGATAGACCCAAGTAGTTGAGATACTAAGAGATTGGTTTTGCTAAATAGTATCGTCACAAGATGGTTATTTTGTTTGCTTCCTTAGACCATGAGAATATACGATGATGTTCACCGTAAAGATCATTTTGGTATATTCAAGTATCACATCATAAACTGGGTGATCGAAAAGGCTAACACTGAGTGGTCTCGAAAGTGTTCTTATCATCATGACAGTTCAAGACCGAGAATTACTCCTCTAGATAATAGAGAGATAAATCCAAGATCCACTCTGTGAAATAGTATCGATAAATAAGTCTGCGCAGACAAAAACATGACACTAGCTGTGGTGATACTATGAACACAGTAACGAGTAAAAGAAATTATAACAGATATCGAGAATAATGTGACATGGTGTTTTAAGAGTTTAATCACAGTCTTATCATTCATCTTCTCTCAAGGTATTGATTGGTATCGTGAAGTAATAGGAACTTACTTAACAACCAATAGGTTCGGCAATTTTCTTTGTATAACTTGTAGGAATCAATATGGACGTCCACAGCCCCGTTGTTGATTATTTATTAGAAAAATGGTTTTCCAGTCATGTCTACTAGTTATCGAACTTGTAGGGGTCACCCACTTAAGGCGTCGACGTTTGTTGTTTGCATTGACTGGTCCGAAGGAGACTGGGTATCATTTGGATAATTCCGACGTGATAGAATTAATATACAAGAGAGATTACAGAGGACATGGAATGTCCCGAGATGTCGGAAATATGTTTCTGACATCAATAATTAATGGTCGATGTTGTTACAATATCACAGAAACATGTCTAGTATCAATCAGAGTCGTTTCAGATAAGTTACTGTCGACACCCCGTCGGGCGTAGGCCCATGGCAGGCCCTTCCCGTGAAGGCTAGCCCGCTCCCGGGAGTCGACCACCCGGGGGCTCCCTGGGGCCCACCCCAAATATGAGAAGCCTCTGCCCACGGACAGCCAGGGAGAGGGACAACCACTTGCCCTCCAAGGCAGGACTAGCATAAAGCGTGGAGATCACTGGGACCAGTTGTCACCACCACAACTACACGCTTCGCCACCTCGGGGGGACAGGCGGGACGATGGCTGCAGAGTGTCTCTCATGCCACGAACACCTGTCGGGGTCCCGGAAGATAAAAGGAGACCTTTGGTCACCAGGGAAAAGGAGGGAGAATACTATGGAGAGGAGAAAAGACCATCTACCAGGGTATCCGGGACGAATCCTACTCCCGGAGCGATCCAACCACTTCATCCTTGTACTCATATCATCCACCCACCATAATTCCATATCAGACATGAAGGACATAGGGATCCATCTCGCGATGGTCTGAACCTGGGTAAAAAATGTGTATGTGTGTTTTGTGTCATGTTTTCTCTCTTCATTGGTATCAAGATGGATCCGCAGGGACTTCCCACGCCATCTGCCAAAAAAATCGGGGAGTGGACGTCGATCTATCCCAGTGTCCGCATTTCAGGAGCTAGGTAGGGGGCGCGTGAGTCCTTGTATCCGCATTATCAGCTATCACCGGCGGAAGAGATGTCGATGATACGTCTCAAACGTATCTGTAATACCTGATGTTCCATGTTGTTTTCATGCCAATTGCTACATGTTTTCTATACACTTTATGCATTTTTATGGATTTCTGGGACTAACCTATTAACAAGATGCCACAACGTCAATTCCTGTTTTATGTTGTTTTTAGTTTCATAAAAGTTGTTCTAGAAATATTCTCGGAATTGGACGAACAAAAGCCTAGGGTCCTATTTTTTCCGACACGTCAATAGATTCCAAAGAAGAGATGGAGGAGATCACCGAGGTGGGCACACCACCTGGTGGCGTGGGTCCCCCTTGCCGCGCCACCACATGGTGTGGGCTCCCTGGGCGACCACCGACATTGCCCTCTCGCCTATTTATTCCCCCCCAACGCAAAAAACCTAAATCATCGAGCCTCCATCCACGAAAAGTTCCATAGCTCCACCGCCATAGAAGACAAGTTTCTGGGGATAGAAATCTCTATTCCCGCACCCTGCCGTGACGGGGAAGTGCCCCTGGAGCCATCTCCATCGACTCCACCACCATCTTCATCGTCGTTGTTGACTCCCATGATGAGGATGGAGTAGTTCTCCCCCGAGGCTGAGGGCTCTACTGGTAGCTATGTGTTTCATCTCTCTCTTCCATGGTGTTATCTTTATGTGATCATGAGCTTTGTAATCTAGTTGAATAAGTAGATGTTACTCTTCATATATTATGCTACTCAAGTGGTTTTATTAATGTGAACTCCGGAGTCACGTTGTCCCAGGTGTGAAGGTGACAGTGTGCGCACCGTGTGTGACTCCTAGTTATAGTTTGAGTTGGATGTCTCCATGAAATTGTTGTGTTTGTTTGGATCCATCTAGGGCTCAAGGTGAAAGTGTGGGGTTACCTAGTGGGGAATGTGACTTTAAGGTGTGCTTTCATAGCCCTACGCAATGAATTGGTGCTCGTTATCCAACCGGAGAGTGGTTTGGAGTAGCATAGTGAAGAGAAAATATTTACTGTCGTACCCTGATTTCTAGGGGATACTCATCGGGCCGAACTGGATAGCAGGTGCTTGGATTATGGGGCATAACTGCTCCCACGTCCCAGCTTCCTGGTAGGCCTGCGCTTATGCGCGACAACACAAGCCCTGCTATTCCATCGTCGATGTAAACTATCCACTAGAGATCAAAGGCACTTCCGTCGACGTACTTCAAACCATACACACATGGTACGTCAACGGCGTGGAACAACTGATATCACAACAGATCTCTACGACACAAAAGATTGAAATAAGTTGCAAATAGCTCTCATTAGAGCAGAGATAGCAAATACAATCATTCAGAGGACACATGTCCCAACAATACATCAGTACCATACAGCGGAAGCATTCAACATGTCTGAGTACAGACAAGAACCAAATAGGCCTAAGAGGCCGGAAGCAAACAGACGGAGCCCATCCACGAAGTCTCGGATCCTGCCCGGGTCCGCTATCTACTCGTCAGCAGTCTCGTCATACTCCACGTAGTTGCCACCATGTAGATCCTCGGAAACGTAGGTCTGCGGAAACCACAGCCCCAAAGGGGTCAGTACATAAACGTACTGGCAAGCAAGACTCACAGTTCACCAAAGTGTAACCCGTCAACACCAAGCACAGATGCCTTGGGTTCAATGGAAGAGAGGGGATATAAAAGATGCTGCAACTGGCTGCGCTAACCAACTACAGAGATTCTACCACTTCCGGCTAACAGAAAGGAGATAAGATCGAGGATTGTAACCAACTGAAAGATAACTTCAAACAAACCCATCCTGGATCTCGCCCCTTATCCAAAGAAGCAATCCGAGGATAACTCACACAGTTGTATTAAAGGTGAATCAAGTTATTGTGTCATCAACCTATTACTAGTCAAGTTACTAATCATTGGGTGTAACATGTTTGATCATTATGTTTAAGTTGTCCTGAGTACTTGTTAGCCAGTACTTTCACCAAGTAATCCATAACCGCGGAAAACACGGCTTCTCGAGAAGATTATCCCTGCAGGGTTGCACCAATTTGGCCGTACACGCATGAATAACCCGCCAGATGGAAAGGCCCTTCCACCAAGCGGGGCACTCAACACAACTCAACTCTTCTTCGCATCAAGCCCAAAGAACCTTGGGCGCACGGCTAATCGAGCCCCGAAGAAAAGGGACCCTCATAGCACTCTAAGACCGTGTCCCCCTATATGCCGACTACGAAAGTTCCACCCGGGATCCAAGGGCTCGCAAGATCATGCATGCAGCAAATGGAAAACCCGAACTAAATGAGGCGATTTGGACGAGATGCGAATCGAGTCAAATTGAGGGGGGCGCCCATACGCGCTTCCCACATGCGGTTAGTGCGCTCATCATGGATCAGTAGACAAGACCCTTTTCCTATTAGGGTCGACACTAGCAGGCCTCAAAACCACAAAGGGCCTCCTGCCGGTGCCTTATCATCAAATTATTATTAACAATAACATTAGCATGATTGATTGATTAAACATCGAGCCCCCAGAACATAATATCGATATAGTAACTGAAAGTAACGGGTAACAGACTCGAGCAAAACAACCTAAGCATGCTAGTAAGACACTGGCTCAATCAAAGGGGTGATAGGAGTGGAGGTGAGGCAATATCAAGGTTAAGGGATTCATGTGATGGGTTCGTAACAGAAGCAACTACTACTAAGGCTAGCAGAGAAGAACAACGGAAAGTATCGGTAACCAATGTTGAAAGGAACACAGTGGTTCATGTGAGTGATAACTTGCCTGCAAAACCCAGTAGCCTGGTACTGAGCTAGATCCTTAGAAGGGGTGTCGTAAGAATCGTCGGTCTCAACGTCGTCGTATATCCGGGAAGAAGCAAACAAACAAGGCAGAAAGATAAACAATCAATAACATGGCATAGTGCACAAACATGGGATGATGCATGACCATTTAATTGATACATAGAAATAAACTAGTTGACAAGATAGAAACAGGATTAAATGGACCCACATGCAATTGGATTGCATATGAAAAGCCCATGAATTATGGTTGAATTAATTGTTTTACAACTAATCATCATATGAAAGTGGATTAGCATGATGCATGGATGAGGAAAACAGCAAAATAACAACAATAGAATCAAATAGAAATAACGGTTACCAAGTTTGGAAATTCATTTATTAAGTTAGGAAATTTTGGTTCCTTAAAGGTGTCACACAAGCATTTTTTGTTTTCATCATGTTAAATTGTTCAAAACATATAACAAAGTTTATATTTGAAAAGAAAACAAGATTTTAGTTGGATTACATGTTTCACTTGTTGCAAAAGGATTTCAAATAAATTATTTGTGAATTAAACAAGTTTAAGCAAGAATCAAATGAATTTAATTCAAACATGAACTTATTTAAATTTTTATTTGTTCAAAACATTAAGTGAGATTCATATTTGAAAAGTTTATACTTTTATGGTTGGAAAACATATTTTATATGTCCCAAAAGAATTTGTTTTGATCAAGTTAGGAATTTAGCAATTTTAAATGAATTAAATAAGATTTAAATTATTTAACCAAGTTTAATTATTCAAAACATGAAAAAAAAATTATATTTGGAAAGGTGGTTTAATTTTGCATGGAAAACATATTTCATTTGTGGAAATTGGATTTAAAATGAGCAAGTTATTATTTTGGCAATTTTAAATGCAATAAACAAGAAACAGTTGTTTTCAGCAATTTAAATTATTCAAAACAGCAAACAAAATTTATATTTGGAAAGTACATGAAAAGTTGATTGGAAAACATATTTAGTTTGTTGAATTTGGAATTTTTATGAACAAGTTATGATTTTTGCAAGTTTAAGTGAATTTAACAAGAATTCAGATATTGCACCAATTTAAAATATTCAAAACAGTAAACAAAATTTATATTTGGATAGAACATTTAATTTGGTATGGAAAACATATTAAAAATGTTGGATTTGGAGTTAAAAATGAAATAGTTATGCAATTTACAATATTAGGTGCCAATCTGCCATTTTTAGAAACTAGGGACTAGAAAAAATATTTTTACAGGGGCTGGAAAATAAATACCAGGGGCCTAGCTGTGATTACTGAGAAGGTGAGGTAGCAAAACATTGCAAAATAAAATGTTTGTTTTATTGTGGGAGGTGGGATTCGATCCTGGGACTCCAGGAATGGAAGAGCAAGGCTGCTGCCACTAAGCTACTGATCAACTTGTGTCGTAACTGGGATCTGACTGAACATGAAGGGAAGTTTCCACCTTAACTAAATTTTTTAGACAGAGCAAGGTGCAGGCTTTCGGTTCCTGGGCATTGGACAACAACAAAAAAAAAACGTGGGGAGTTTGCATCACAGGGGAGTCGAACCAGGGATCTACTCGAAGGCAGATAGATGGAACAACCACTTGGCTAGCTACAACAGTTTGATGTTTAATATATCTGTCGGTAGATGAGTCAAAAAAAAACGTCGACGTGAACTCACGCGAGATCCAATCTTCAGGTTCTGCAGCAACACGTCGATCGTCTACCATCTGCTGAGACGAGTTGGCTCCTTGCCGGCATCCGGAGCTCCTGGGTGCATGATAGAAGCCGGTGGCGTGGTACTTATGTGCGCAGGTGCATGTGTGGTGTGCAGCGTGAGCGCGTGTGCAGGGAGAGCGAGCAGAGGAGAAAAAGCTCCAGTTCGGCTGCAGCCATGGTTGCCAAGGGTGCAACACACAAGAACGGCATGGGGAGGGGTCAGAACTGCAGGTTTAGGCCAGGAATCGGACGAGGGCCTCACCTCGGTGTGGTTGGGGCGTCGTGCGGCTCGAGAAGGCTCGGAGAAGTCTGGCACCGTCGCTCATGGCCCTGTCCATGAAGTGTTTGATGGTGGAAGAAAAGAAAAGATGGGAAGAGATCTGGTGGCGGCGGAAAGGATAGGAGAAGTAGCTAGGGTTTCCGGTGGCTCTACTGATGCAGATAAGAAGGGAAAAGGGGAGGTAGTGGGGATCGGTGTGGACAGCGACAGGAGGAGCTCTCCTCGTGTCGTTGATGTACGGAGGTGGAAGGAGGGATACCGGGCCAGAGGCAGAGAAAAGGTGGGCTGGGCCTCTCTCTCCCTTGTGGGCTGTTTTTGTTTTTTTGTTTTTTTTGTTTTTTTTTTGCAGCAAGGAATTTGGAGGGATTAGATGACTTTGGAGTTTGCAAAAAAATCCAGAAAATTTGGGTAGGCCACTTAGTGTGTTAGCAACCATTTGGCCATTTTAATTTTCAAGATTTTCAAAATTTCAGTGCTGTTTGTAAATTGGTTTAGTTTTGGAAGTATTTGATAATTATTTGATCAATCTTGAAACCAATAATTTAATAGGGTGAACAAATAACTTCAATTGGAAACAATTGAGTATATTTGTTTTGGTGATTTTTATCATTTCAAATGGGGTGATGTTTAGTGAATTGGTTTGAATTTGAAAGCAAATTTGGAATTATTAATTAATATTGAAAATAATGATTTTTAATAGGGTGAACCCTATGGTTTAATTTGATTAAATTGGGTGCTTGATTTGGAGATTTTCATAAACTCAAAGTGGTTCTGTTTGATGAATTTGGTTTGAGTTTTAAATGTGATTTGGAAATTAATGGTTTGATTAAAACCAACAATTTAACAGGTGAGCATTATGGAATTATTTGGAAACAAATGAGGTTTTGATTTGCATTTCTTTATTTGAAAAAGATTGTAACATGATAAGTATGAAATAAATATTTGAAATAATGTTTGAATTTCAATTGTTTTGGTATTAGATGAATTCTTGTTAGAAACAAAACAACAGTTTGGAAACACAACTTTTATGGAAACAATTGATTGTTTTTATTTGAACTCTCACTTTGGAAATTGTAACATCACAAGGATGAAACAAAAGGGTTGAATTTTGGTTTGAAATTCAAATAGAAAACAAAGGAAAACAAAGGAAAACAGTTGGAAAACAAAAGGAAAACAGAGGAAAACAAAAGGAAAACAAGCAAAACAATTGCAATCAACATGATGCCATGATGCAAAACATAAAATAACAGAGAGCAAACATTCTAAAGGCTATTTTTCAGACTTGGGATGTTACATTTACGTATTCAATTATGTTATTATTGTTGAGAGTGTCCACTAGTGAAAGTATGATCTCTAAGCCTTGTTTCCAAGCATTGAAACACCGTTTACAACAAGTTCTGCTACATGTTTGCTTGCTGTCATTTTTATTTCAGATTGCAATTACTACTTATAATCATCCATATTACTTGTATTTCACTATGTTTTCGCCGAACTAGTGCACCTATACAAGTGACAATTGTATTAGGTGTGTTGGGGACACAAGAGACTTCTTGTATCTTAATTGCAGGGTTGCTTGAGAGGGATATCTTTGACCTCTACCTTCATGAGTTCGATAAACCTTGGGTGGTCCACTTAAGGGAAACTTGTTATTGTTCTACAAGCCTCTGCACTTGGAAGCCCAACACTGTCTACAAGAATAGAAGCGTGCATAGACATCAGCCGCCAGCCAGGGCAGCAGGGGCTCTAGGCTCCTCCGTGGGGGCAGATCCTCCAGCGGCACACACTCGTTCCCATGCTCATACGACAGGTAGAGGAGTGGTGAGGCGCCCCGCGCATGACGCACCGTCTCGGAGCAAGGCCAAGCAGTGGCCTCAGAGCAGATTCAACTAGTTGCCTCTTCCCAACCCGGGCAAGACGCCCGTGGGTAGAGGCCTCCAGCTGGCGAGGTTGTCGCAGAATGCAGCGGTAGTAGCTGCAACAACACTGGCGGCCTCCATAACGGAGGCCCAAGTGGGCAACGCGTCGGGATGCCCCGCCACCCCTCCTCGATCACGGCGATCGGGTGTTGCCGATGTGGGCCAGCGTCCGCCTTTAGCAGCGGGAGAAAGGCGCTCCACGTCCGCTTCCCGCCCGTCGAGGCCTCAACTTTCAGGTGTGTGTACTCGCACGGAGGAGCTGGCTATGGCCAACGCCTTCTAGAGTACCCACCACCACAAAACTCCCCCAAGTACGACACCTGGAGGTCGTGAACCTGGATATTTTGGCTTTCGCTCATAGGTGTGATGAATCCGCGCGCGCGGTCCCAGTCTCAGGTAGGGCCTAGCACCGCCCCTCAGACTGGAGGCCCGCGCCCGGGATCATTTCCTTCTAGGGCAGAGAGAGACAAGGCCCGCTAGGGCCCAGGGATCGCATGTCGGTCGGGTCTTCGACCCCCATCCCGTTGCAGGACGGCCACCATCGACGGGAGCACCATGGGGAAGGTACTCAAACTCGTGGGCAGCGTCACGATCCACCCCTGGGGAGGAAAGTGGCATCATCGACCTTTCAGAAGCGGGACAGACTGCCCTCCAATATGGAGGGGGATGCCTAGCCTTCACCCCAGAGCTCCGACGAGTGGTCTCGCCTGAAAAGTTCCGTTTCCACACACCAGCGACGTATGATAGGACCATAGATCCAAGGGAGTTCTTGTAGATCTACTCCACGGCTATGGTGGCCCCCAAGGCTGACGACAAGGTCATGGCCAATTGGTTCCCATTGGCCATGTCTGACGCCACCCGTCCATGGCTTATGCACCTGCCGAGGAACTCTGTTGCCTCATGGGTGGATCTGTGGGCAGTTCGTGGAAGCGTTCCAAGGGGGCTATAAGCTCCCAGGGATACTCACCGATTTTCAGCACATCCCCTAGAAGCTCGAAGAGACACTCCGATCCTTCATTGCAGTTTCTGCAAGGACGATCACCGCATTCCCAATGCACTAGAGCCAGCGATGGTGATGGCGTTCCGACACAATGTGTGTGACGCCAGGCTATGGGAGGAACTGGACTACTGTGAGCCTACCGCCACGAAAGAGTTGTATGCTATCGCCAACAAGTGTGAGAAGATGGAAGTGGGATGATGGGGCCCCGAATTGGTGCTGAACGCCCAGGAGGAGGCCAGCATCCCAAAGAAGAAGAAACGCAAGCGGGAGGACCGATAGGTCCTCACGCTGGGAAAGGGGAGGGACCAGTCTCCACCTCCAAGGCAGGTCGCCACGGTTAATACCGCGGGGCCATGCTGCCCATTCCATGATACGAATGGCCACGACGTCCCTGACTGTCAATCTTTGTAGGCAATCGTGGAGGCACGGAAGCGGCGCTTCACTGAGCTAGGCACTATCCCGGGGACCTGCTTTAATTGTGGGGCCTCAGGACACATTGCACGAGAGTGCACCGCCGTGCACGGCGGAGGCTGCCGGGGCAAACCCGCGAAGGAGCACGCTCGAGGACCGACCCGGGCCACGGGGGAGCCCTCGACAATCAAGGCCAGGGCGCGTGGGTTGGCCACGCTGCTCGGTGCGCAGGAGAAGAACACCGGGGTAGAGATCCCTGGTGGAGCCTATCCTGAGGAACCGGATGTGGCATACATTCATGGTCGAGCTTATACCCCTTAGTCGCACGGAAAGGTGAAAAGGCTCGCCCGAGAGGTGTGTGCCACGCTCCCGAGCGTGGGTTCACATGTCGCACTCAAGTGGTCCCACGTGCCCATCACCTTCAACCAAGAAGATTACCCTGACTGCAACTCAGAGGTGGGAATGCTGCCTTTGGTGGCTTCGCTCGTCATCAACAATGTCGTGGTCAGCAAGTTGTTGATCGAAGGAGGTTCGAGCATCAACCTCATCTCCACCAAGCTCATGACCAAAGTGCAGATCACGGAGACGAGGCTAGCACTGACTGGGCCGTTCTAGGGCATCAATCCAGGAACCACCCAGCTGTTAGGCAAGGTCTTGTTGTCGGTCACCTTCGGCACCAGAGAGAATTACTGCACGAAAAACATCATCTTAGATGTAGCTGACATCGCCATGCCGTACAATGGCATCTTGGGTCGCCCAACATTGGAAAAGTTCATGATCGTCATACATCACGCATACAAATCCCTAAATATACCATCTTACTGGGGTCCGATGATAGTGATGACCAATGCTGGGGACGCTATGGCCTACGTGCCATAGGCTTACAAGGAAATTGCAGATGCAGGACTCCAGGGACATGGGAAGCCAACTCCCGGTGACTCCTACGACGATTTCACCTCACAGGAGCGCGAGCCCCGGGAAGGAGCTCCCGGGCTAGGGAATTGAGACCACCATCCTAGGCGAGTGATGGCTGGGCACCAGAGGTCATCCGGCACCAGAAGAGTACGATCAGTATCTCGCTCATTCAAAGCTTTGTTAAATATCTCGAATCCTTATGACATGAGCGGAGAGTCATATCGAGCAAGGCAGATTCGTGAAGCAGCCACATATGAGATCCTAGAGTATGTCATCGTCGGACAGAGCCCACGTGTAAACCTCTGTAAAGGAACCCCCATGCAGGGCGGTTAACGGAAAGTTAGTCTTTTGAGTTCATATTCCTGGGCTCATGCCCCTGCGTAGTGCTTAAGATCTCGTAGAAATATATGGAAAAAATATGAGAGATGAGCATGAGGGCGGGCCAGAGTCGCCAAGCCATAAATTGACGAGCAAGAGCCAGGGTCCTCTCCGGGGATTCGTAATGATAGACACAAGCTTGCTCATGCTTTGATTGCATTCCTTTTCCACATCTTTCGGGCATAAGGAATGTCTGGGGGCACACCATACTTTGCAGGATCAGCTTAGGTGTGAAGCGGAGGGGGTCTAGGTCCGAAGCTGGAAGGAACTGGACCGGGCGCCCCGCCGCCACGAGAGAAGGAAAACCATTGAAACAAATAACTTTTCCTTACCCTTTTTTTTCAAAGCTTCCTCTTTTCTTCCATTGTGAAGCAATATTGTACGGTTGGAGTGTCGAGTGGGCGAGTAAGGGCGACGTAAGATTCTCGTGAAGCACCTTAGGGTCTATCCCGGGGGCTTTGCGCGTGGAATCACATTCCCAAGGTCGGAGAGTCTTGGATACGACACTCCCCCCCCCCGCAAGCCAAGGAAATATGGGCTATCTCTAAGCGGTCTGGTGGGAGTCCATGTAGGTCAGACACCCCAAAGACACAAGGCTCAGCATGTACAGGGCGCTCAAACATTGAAAGAAAAGGGAAGTGTGGGGAACCACAACGGAGTCGGAGAGAGCACAGTGAGATTCTTCGGCAATTTGGACGAGCCCTCCAAGCTCCTCTGTTGCTCCTCTAGATCATTGCATAGTTGGGAGATCATGCCCACGTGGGTGGCGACCAGTGCCGCCTGGGTACGAGCTTGCTCTTCGGCCAGCCGGAGGGATTCGTTCAGGGAGTCCACGACATTCGCCCGATCCATCTCGAGCAAGCACAAATCCTCATCATGAAGGGCATGCCACGTCACCAGACACTGGTGTAGCTAGGAAACTGCGTCGGGGGCTCCCCCGGCTCAGGGAAGAAGCAGAGTCTGCTCTTTTTGCTCTTCAGAGAGAGAAGTGTGTTGCCTCTCCAGCTCTTCTTGCTCGAGGGTCAGTTGATGGTGCCAATCTTCAAGATGGCGCCGCTCGCACCTAGCGGCCTCAGTCGCCCGACAATGATGGTCGGCCAGCTGGTCGATGACGCGATTGTCCGCATCTAGGCTTGACGAGTCTAACCCCTCGGGCACCGTCCCCAACAGATGGGATTGCGCCTCTGGGGTGGGCTTCGTTCAGGCACCAGCCAAAGCAGTAGAAGCTTCGGGGAGAACGCATGCGGACAACGTTGCGGCCAGAACGGCCGCTGGTGAACCCGCCACAGGCGCCTCTAGGGCTAGAATGGCCCGCGGCATCGCCACCCCCGGAAAGGTCCCAGCGGGGAACCGGGACAGCTTGAGGAAGGGATATATGCTCAGGGGCTCCAGACAAACTCCTGGCGTCCTCCTCCAGTGCCCCTGTCGTCAAGAACCCGTGATGAGTAAGGTACGCGTCGAGGCATGCATACCGGTTGCAAAGACAGAAGCGCATTCTACCTCCGACGGAGGCGCCGCATGCGCCTTGTGGTGGAAGACTGTTGGGGACGGCCAAAGGGGGAACACCTCCGACGGTCGGGGCCCCTCAGGTCTTCCTGACAGGGAAGACTGGCAATAGCGCATCTTCCCGCGTTCGATTGCTACGGTCTTCAGAACAGAGATTGCCCCCAGGACTAATAGGAGGCCAGGTGCCATCAAGGGCAGGACAAAGGAGAAATAATTAAGACAAGACAACGAGCGTACCTTGGGGCTTTCAAGGTTATTTCAATAGCTTCCCGATCATGCGAACGTTCGGGGCGAGGGACGAACGAGTTTCCCCTCCGAACGAGGGGCGTGTCCATGGCACCTGAACCCCGGATTCCACATGCGAGCCCTCTGTGGCGGAGGACGAATATGCGTAGGACGGAAACCGCACCGTGCCCCTGGGTAGAGGCCCTGGGGGCAAGGTGGCACAGGTGAGCGTGAAGGATCCTCTAACTCGATCTTTCAGGAACGATTCCCCCGTTTGTCGTAACAGGGCATTTCGGCCAAGATCAAGGGGATTCGTGGGAAGGTGGTGATCGGGGTTACTGCGGCGGGGAGCGGGTCCATCCCACCTCCGGCCCCTCCCCAACCAGCCAGTTCACCCGTGCCCTCAGATTTGATGCCAGCCACCCCCGATGCGGCGATGGGGCCAACCGGGTAGCATCATCCGGTCGTGTCACCAACCAGACCGGATGCAAGCGAGCTTGTAGTGGAGCGAGGCATTTCCTAGGTAGTCGGTGATGACGTGTATCTCCTTGAGGACTTGGTGCTTTAGCTCGAGGATCTTGGCATACACGGGGGCAAGACCAGCGTCCATGTGGCCTAAGTCCCTTCGGTTGTCTTGCCTCTCGACCTTGGTGGTCGGCACGTCCAACGCCTCGTGGGGATCCAGAAAGCGGATGAATGCCCACTAATGGAGCTATGAGTCCCACCTATTATTTGACAAAGGTATGAAGTGGCTGGACAACCCAGCGCGGAAGCAGAAGGAAACTGATCCCGATATGAAGCAACCCACCTCCACTCAGGGCATGAAGAAGTAACGGAAGAGCACCACAGAAGGCATCACCCCAATGAAGGCCTCACACACGTGATGGAATATGGACAACACTTGGATGGCGTTGGGGTGGATCTATTTGAGGTGAAGACCATACTCCGCTAGAACGGCGTAGAAAAATGGCGACATCATCACAACACCCGCACGAACGAAGCACTAGAAGACCGGGACGTCCAACGAGGCGAGCTTGCTGGACGGAGTATCGGCGCACCTGATTACGGTGGCGCCATGCTCGTTGCCCGACCTAGCCGTGGAATCCCGCCGATTTTATCGACGTCAGCCTGGGAGCATCCAGGCGGGAAGAACGCCTTGGTGGTTTTCTTGCCCTCCCTCTCAAGTTCTCGAGCACACATGGTGGAAGTGTCCCTCTCCTTCCCTTTCTTTGCCGCTCGCCCCATAGGGTGCTGGTGGGATAATATAAAGGAGGAGGTGGGAGGTTGAAGAAGCAGTAAGAAGGTGGGAAGTGGGGAGCGTAATGGCGTTCTAAGGAGGGTGGCCGGTTATAAGCTTGGAGAGGGGAACTTGAAAGTGCATTTCGTAGATCCCTAGAGTTTTGTGTGTTAGTTCACAATAGTAACAATATTATTTACAAAGGTGTTAAGTGGTGCAGGTGTTTAAGTACCCCCTCGCATCGAACACCTCAAAAGGTGAAGGTAGATCAACTTTTGGTGTTCTTGGTGGTAACCGGATATTTCTACCAGAAATTTACTGTGCAACCAGAAATTCCGGTTGTGGTAGATTTCTCCGAAATTGACTAAGGACCAAACCATTGTGGGCACTGGAGTTAGCCGAAAATTTCAACCAGAAATTTTCATGTCAACCGGATATTCCGGTTGGGAAGTTTTCACGAAGAAATGGCTAAGTCTGGATTTGTATAGCTCCTGGTGGTAACCGGAAATTTGCAACCAGAAATTTTTGGTGAAACCAGAAATTCCGGTTGGAAGAAGAAAAGCCAAAATTTGGCTAAGTCAGAAACTCTCCACGTCCTGGTACCAACCGAAAATTTGAACCGGATATTTTGGCCAAACCGGAAATTCCGGTTGGAGTGCTGCTCGAAATCTCAGATCTGGAGGAATTTTGACTAACCGGAAATTTCGGTCCAAGTTTGGACCGGATTCCGGTTCATGTTTCCATCTCCAACGTCCACATTTCTGGAGGGGGTATAAATACCCCTCCCCTTCCACCTTGAGCTCTAGTTCGTGCAAGTCATTAATGTGCATTTATTAAGCTCACCAAATGCGTTGATTTTTAGAGGATTGAAGGAGAAGGTCCGAATCTACATCTTCACCAAGTCTCTCTTCATTTCCCCCTCATTCACTTGAGATATTTGAGTCTATGGTTTCCATTATTTGGAGAACCTAGACATATTGCTACTTTTGGTGATTCTTGGTATTGGGAGCCCCCAATTTGGTTGTGGGTGTGTGACCCAAGCTTGTTGTAAAGGATTCGATTCCCGCTTCAAAGGGGATCAACAGTGGAAGGTGGACTAGGCCTTTGGGGCGTTGTTCATTGAAGAATAGGGTAAGACCTTTGTGGCGTTGAGTAGGCCTTCGTCGCAAAACTCACACTCCTCCAACGAGACGTACTCCCTTAACAAGGAGGAACTCAGTAATACATCGTATCTCCACGTGCTTCCGATATCGGTTACCTAGTTCCTTCCTCCTTTACTTGTGCTTGTATTGTGTTTATCATTGTTCTTGTCATATAGGTAAATTCACCGTAGTTGTATTATCTAGAGAATTTACCTTTGTGTTAAGACTTAAATCGAAGAAAAAATAAATTTGGTCGTAGCACCTATTCACCCCCCTCTAGGTGCCCATACTATCCGTTCAATTGGTATCAGAGCCTCGACTCTTTTTCTCGGGCTTAACCGCCTAAGAGTTTAGTATGGATAGTGATGCGGGGGTCACCGGTCCTGCGGCACAAGTCACTATGGATGATCTCAAGGAGTTGAAAGATTCCTTGACCTCATCCATGGAGGGCAAAATGGATGAGTTGCGATATTTCATGTTGCAACTCTTGAAAGCCAAGGAACAAGAGATGTCCAATTCATCCCCTCCGGATGAAAATCTGGAGGGTGCCAAGAATGGGGCTAATGGTGAACCATCTATATATGCTTCTGCTAAGAACTCCACCAATAAGGGTACGCGAGGGAAAGAATAGTTCCACTCCGTCGAAGGACACTACTCTCCTGATCCTCCCATCCCACATCCTCATATAATTCCTAGAGGAGAACCTCCTAAACTTGATGCACATTCTTTTGGTAATTGGCAATATTATATGGAAACTCACTTAAAATCTTCTTGTATTGAACTTTGGAGGGTCACTCGAGATGGATACAAGACTCATGACCCCAAGACTTGACAAGAAGAGAAACCGTAGATTCTCAACTCAACTACACCACCTTGTCCATCATTCAACAAGCCGTGGGTCCAAACCACATGCATCATCTTTAACAATATTCCACTGCCAAAGAACACATGGGATGCTCTCGTTTTCATGTTCGTGGGCAATGATAGCATGCAAAGGAATAGGTATGACACCTTGAGCAATGAAGCCGAAGGATTCTATATGCATGATGGTGAGAACCATGAAGACACCATATGAAATACTCACCGGCAACAAACCCAACGTCTCCTACTTCTGTGTCTTCGGTTGTAAGTGCTTCTATTTGATAAAGGGTGTTCGGTTGTCTAAATTCCAATCTAAAACTATCGAGGGCATATTTGTTGGTTACGGTGCCGAATACCACACTTATAGAGTCTTTGACAAAACCTCACGGATAGTCATAAAATCTTGTAGTGTGGGTTCTGAGGAAAATGATGGCCCCCAACTGGCGCAATTTCATGTTTCTAATGTAGATGTTGAAATGCCTCAAGAAGCCATATGAAGGATGGGTGTGGGATTTTTGCTCTCCATTGAGGGAAACCTTATGGCAACTCAAGAAGAACTATGCTCTACCCAAGTGGAGCCCTCCTCTACAATAGAAGAACAAGCCAAGGAGCCAAGTGGTACACCTAACCAAGAACAAGCTCAAGACCCTCCTCTTGTTGACCAAGTTACTACGTAAGAACCAAACACTCCTATCATTCAAGCTAGCCAAGGTAAAGGCCAAGATCAACCTTCTTCGTCCTCCTCTCCACAAGTTGAAGCTAGTGTTGATGATGATGATGACGATGATGATGATCAAGGCTAACAATTCGGTCAAGACGGGGACCCAAATGATCAAGATGATCAAGTGATTCCTCCTCGCAATAGTGAGGATATCGAAGCCTTCCATGCTAAGAATATTAGAAGGGACTTGGAGCGTATTGATGCATCTGATGACAATGTGTGGGAAGATGTTCAAACTAGAAGATCCACTAGAAGGCAATTGACTCACTTTTGTGAGCATCAAGCTCACATTTCCATGGTGGAACCAATAAAAGTGTTTGAAGCCCTTGAGGACTCCGATTGGTTGGAAGCTATGCATGATGATCTTAATAACTTTGAGCGTAATAAAGTTTGGAAGCTAGTTGAGAAGCCCAAGGATTGCCACAATGTTATTGACACTAAGTGGATATTCAAGAACAAGCAAGATGAGCATGGTATTGTCGTAAGGAACAAGGCAAGATTGGTGGCTCAAGGCTACACTCAAGTGGAAGGCATTGACTTTGATGAAACCTATGCTCCAGTGGCTTTCCTTGAGTCCATTCGTATACTTCTTGCATATGCATCTTCGCATAATTTACAATTGCAACAAATGGATGTCAAAAGTGCTTTTCTAAATGGTCCACTGAAAGAGGAGGTATATGTTAACCAACTGATGACCCACAAGTACAGGGAATCACAACAGTCTTCGAGGGAAGTAAAACCCAAATTTATTGATTCGACAAAAGGGGAGTCAAAGAATATTTATAAGCCTTAACAGATGAGTTGTTACTGCAACTGCACCCGAAAGTAGACTTGCTCGCAACAATTTATCAGTGGTAACAGTTTTATAGCATCAGCAGGAGTAAAATAGTAACAGCAGTAGCAATTGTGAAAATACCAGTAGAAATCGTGAAAATAGCAGGATGAAAGTACCGTAGGCATAGGGAATAGATGAACAGGCATTGCATGGATAAGATAGTTCATGTAATAATAATAACGTGGGCATTGCAGATAGATAATAAATGATCATCCAAGTTCTAGGCAAACCATAGGCATGTGTTCCCATTTAGTCATACATGCTCACAATGAGAAACTTGCACAACATCTTTTGTACTACCAGCCCATTTGCAGCGGGGCCTCAAGGGAAACTACTGGTAATTAAGGTACTCCTTTTAATAAAGCACTGGAGCAAAGCATTAACACTCCAGGAACACATGTGATCCTCACATTGCAACCATCCCCTCCGGTTGTCCCAACTTTTGTAACTTTGGGGCCTCGTGTTCCGAACAGCGACATGTGTAAACAACTTGCAGATATGATCAAGAAACATAAGTATACTCATGAAACAATAGCATGTTCAGATCTGAGATCATAGCACTTGGGCCCTAGCGACAAGCATTAAGAATAACAAGTTGCAACAATGATATATAACACTAACAACGGATACTAGGCACTATGGGCTAACAATGTGGAATTATTACATGATCGATCTCATCCAATCCCTCTCTTAGCCTACAACGGGGATTACTCACACATGGACGGGGAAATCATGGATGGTTGATGAATAAGTGGTGGCGGTGACGACGGTGATGATCTCCTTCGAATCCTCGTCCCGACAGGGTGCCAGAACAAGAACTTCTGATCCCCAAATTGGGTTTCGAGGTGGCGGCGGTGCTCGGGTGTGTTTCTCTGGAATATGGCAAACCCCCTGATGTTTTAGGGTTATGAGGCATAAGTAGTCAAAATGGGATCCCGAGGGGTGGCTGGAGCCACCACTCCACCTGACGACGCGACCTAGGGGGGCGCCCAGCCATGGTGTGGGCCCCTCCTTGCCCCCCTCCGGGTCTCCTTCTGGCTCCGGGGGTCTTCGGGTGAAATAAGGTCTTTGGGATCTTTTCTGGGCGATTTCCTGAAAGTTGATTTTTCTGCACAAAAACAAGACACCAGGGTAATTCTGCTGAAAACAGCGTTAGCCAGTGTTAGTTGCATCCAAAACTCACGAGTTTCGAGGGGAACAATAGCAAAAGTGTTCGGAAAAGGAGATACGTTTTGGACGTATCAGCAACCTCCAGGGTTCGAGAACCCCAACTTCCCTAACCATGTCTACAAGCTCGATAAGGTGATCTATGGACTTAAACAAGCACCACATGCATGGTATGAGCACCTTAGAGAGTTGTTGGAAGACCGTGGGTTTGAAGTTGGGAAGATCGACCCCACCCTTTTCACAAAGAGGGTAAAGGGAGAGATTTTCATATGCCAACTCTACGTGGATGATATTATCTTTGTCTCAACTAACCAAGCTTTTAATAATGAGTTCTCGAAGCGTATGACTGACAGGTTTGAGATGTCCATGATGGGAGAGCTTAAATTCTTCCTTGGCTTTAAGATCAAGCAATTGGCTTGTGGGACTTTCATTTCTAAAGTCAAGTATACCCAAGACATGCTCAAGAGGTTTAGTTTCCAAGGTGCAAATGAGAAGCCATCTCCTATGCAAGTCAAATGCTACCTCAAGCGCAATCCGGACGGTAAAGATGTGGACCAAAAGTTGTGTCATTCTATGATTGGTTCTTTGCTCTATATTTGTGCATCTAGGCCCGATATAGTGCTGAGTGTAGGTGTGTGTGTGTTCAAGGTATCAAGCGGCTCCTAAGGAAAGCCACTTGGTGGTGGTCCATAGGATCTTTCGGTATTTGGTTCATACCTCAAGGTTTGGTTTGTGGTAACCAAAGGGGGCACAATTTTCTCTCAAGGGCTACATGGACTCGGATAGGCCCGGTGATCAAGATGATAGGAAGTCTACTTTCGGGGCTTGCCAATTTCTTGGTAGGTCTTTGGTGAGTTTGTCTTCTAAGAAGAAAAATTGTATATCTCTCCACCGCCGAAGCCGAGTATGTGGCGGCCGCTAGTGCTTGCACCCAATTTATATGGATGAGGAAAACCCTCAAAGAGTATGATGTTCACTTCGATAAGGTGCCTCTTATGTGTGACAATGAAAGTGTCATCAATATCGCCTACAACTCCATGCAACACACAAGGACGAAGCATATTGAGATTCGTCATCATTTCATCTGGGATCATGTGGCAAGAGGTGATATTGAGCTAGCATATGTCCCCACCAAGGATAATCTCGCGGACATTTTCATGAAGCCTCTTGATGATGCAAGATTCATGTTTTTGAGGAATGGGCTAAATATCATCGATTCAAGGAGTTTGACTTGAGTATCTTGCACACACCCCGTTGACTATGTGTTTGGGTTTAGGTGTAGGCATGGACAGGGGGAGTGTTATCCTAACACATTGGGTTCTCCCTCCCCCCATTATGCCCAAAGCAAAAATTCATGATTATCTCTCTATTTCTAATGTTGAATTGTGAGCTAAAATGTTGAGAATTGGCAATGCACCCAAGATATATCTTCGCGGTGTTATACCATAATCTCTTACATGGTGGCTTAGGCCACCAACCTCTTCAATTGCAAAGAGTTGGTTCTTTGTTGGTTCTCACTTGGATGTCTTTGTTTTATCTAGTTTCACAAACATTTTCTTTTAAGGAAACTCTCTCAAACTTGGCTTTTCCATTTTGACTCTTGCAAGTGCGAGGGAGAAGTACTACTCTTAGTTTGGTTCTTCTGTACTAATCTTTCCATCCTAAAACAATAAATTCTATCCCGCACATAAGCTATTTGAAAACTAGGAAGTTGGGTACTGATGGTTATCGGAATACCGGGTTCACTTCTGAACCGGAATATCCGGTCCGAACTTGGACCGGAATATCTGGTTTGGTGAATCTGAACATAAAACTCGAGGAGGCCAGGGTGAGGGCAGTTTCCCTGCTTGTTTTCCACCCCAACCTCCTCCTCCTCCATCATAGCCGCCACACCTTGCCCTAGCCCTCCCGGTGACTTCCTCCATTGGATCCTCGAGCTCTCGGGCGGATCTAGTGCTCCTCCTCCTTGGGAACATTTTTATCCAAGCATTTGGCTCCATGGATGTGTATGGTTCGGATATTGTTGAGCTGGGCACCCGCAAGCGTCTATCGTACAAGGAACCCGGTGATGAGAGGCCACTAAGGAAAACTGTGGCCAAAGGGAGAGCTAGGTCCACTATGACCAAGAGGACCTCTTCCAAGAGGAAGGGCAAAGATACTAGGAAGAACTATCGGTATGATGTGTCTGCTCAATACTATGCTCAGATTCGTCATGGTGATTGGTACGATGAACCAAGGGACGTTGAGATGGAAGATACTCGTTTCTGGAGCTTGGAGCATTCGTACATCTACACCGACATGTATCTTGATTACAAGTTCCCGGTCCGTCCAATGAACCCTACTCAGCTTCAGTTTCTTAAGGACAAGCAATCTTGTGCTCGGGCTGCTAGTGTGGTGGAGCGCTTTGGTCTTGGCAAGCTCATGGAAACCCGCTGCCCTTACAACATTCCTCTCATTGTTCAGTTCATGTCCACGTTGGTGATTGGGGAGGATGTTCATTACAAGTTGAAGTGGATGACGGGCTCTACCTTATGCCAAGCCAAGATGTCTCAGTTTGGCCGTACTCTTGGCTACAAGTGGCAAGACCACCCTTCACTTGGCCATCGTATGCATGAAGTGGACATACCAGATCGTGATGATATCATGACTGATATGTACATGCCTGGCTTTCTTGTTGGCAAGGTTGAGGGACTTCTTCCATTCTATGATCAACTTGTATGTATCTTCAGGTCTTTCATCGCCCCAAGTGGAGGTAAAAACGATGCCATCACTAGCCCTCTTGTCAATCTATTGGTACTTGCCAAGAAGTGCATTGAGGATCCCGACACCTCCAAGAGCTATCATGTGGATGTTATGAATTTCATCTTCAATGACTTGAAAATCCTATGCTTGGTGGCAGCACCATTCCCTATGGTCCTTACATCATGATGCTCATCAAGGACACCTTGAAGGATCAGGACTTCAGAAGGTTGCCTATGGAGGACCACCACTTCAAGAAATTGTATATGAAGAAGCCCAAGCGTCGTCCCGATGCCACTGCCACTCCTGCCCAAGCGTCGTCTCGTGTCAGTGCCTCTGCAGCTCCTCAGGCTCCTTAGGTTGACACATCTGATGTGCGTCAGATTAGGAATCTTTCTTGGTTCCAGCGTAATGTCATGTGCATGAAGATTGACATTCCCCGTGAGCAGTATCAGGCTTACCGCAGGGATGTTGCCCAGACTAGCACTCAGCAGAAGATCCTCCATCATGTTAGTGGTGCCTCTGGAGATCCTCCTGTTGACCTGGTCCCTGAAACATACTCTCGTTGGTCTTCCAGAGCTAGTGCACCTTGGTCTCAGATCGAGGATGCTCTTCGTCATTTTGGTCCTTTTGTTCCTCCCAGTGCACCTGATGATGAGTTTGATGAGGAGGATGCGGAAGGAAAGTCAAAGATGTCTGCCGGGGAGTCCTCTGAGGCGGGATTCGGTGCCTAGCTCGTCATGGGATGGTAGCATCACTACTCCTCTCATTTTTGGTGTCTCAATGCCAAAGGGGGACAAGTAGCTTATTAGGAATACGAGGGATTTGCATGGGTCCAGACACAAGCATGCTCTTTTATCATTCTCTTAGAGCTTGTGTCCATTTATTTATCATTTTGAACTCATTTGCTTTAGTTGGTTTAAGACTTTATTGTTTGTGGAACTATGTGTGTGTGGATCCATCGGTTATCTATCTATTAAGGTTATCTTATATTGTGCACCGGTATTATCGTCATATTTCCTAAATTGCACAAGGTATAATTTTTTTCATCTCCAACCTCAATATTTGTTGTTTGTCTCTTGTATCATTTTTGTGATGATCTTGGAAATCACTCTCCTATCAATGTTGCTCTTGCATTTAAAAGGCAACTTAGATTATGCATACTTGTAGGGGTAGCAATTTTCAAATTTATAAATTACATGATAGTGTTGTTGTTTCATTCCTTGCAAATCGTAGTATTGTCATCTAACACCAAAAAGGGGGAGATTGAAAGTGCATTTCATAGATCCGTAGAGTTTTGTGTGTTAGTTAACAATACTAACGATATTATTTACAAAGGTGTTAAGTGGTACAGGTGTTTAAGTACTCCCTCGCATCGAACACCTCAAAAGGTGAAGGTAGATCAACTTCTGGTGTTCCTGGTGGTAACTGGATATTTCAACCGGAAATTTATAGTGCAACCAGAAATTCCGGTTGTGGTGGATTTCTCCGAAATTGGCTAAGGACCAAACAATCGTGGGCATTGGAGGTAACCGTAAATTTCAACCGGATATTCCAGTTGGGAAGTTTTCACAAAGAAATGGCAAAGTCTGGATTTCTCTAGCTCCTGGCGATTACCGGAAATTTTGGTAAAAATGGAAATTCCGGTTGGAAGAAGAAAAGCCAAAATTTGGCTAAGTCAGAAACTCTCAACGTCCTGGTACCAACCAAAAATTTCAACCGGATATTTTGGCCAAACCGAAAATTCCGGTTGGAGTCAACTGCAGCTCAAAATTTCAGATCTGGAGGAATTTTGCCTAACCGGATTTTTTTTCCAAGTTTGGACCACATATTCCGGTTCAAGTTTACATCTCCAACGGCCACATTTTTGGAGGGGGTATAAATACCCCTCCTCTTCCACCTTGATCTCTAGTTCGTCCAAGCCATTAATGTGCATTTATTGAGCTCACCAAATCTTAGATCTCTACCATTTCCTCCACCCAAATGTGTTGATTTTTGGAGGATTGAAGGAGAAGGCCCAGTCTACATATTCACCAAGCCGTTCTTCATTTCCCTCTCATTCACTTGAGGGATTTGAGTTTAGGGTTTCCATTGTATGGAGAACCTAGACATATTTCTACTCTTGGTGATTCTTGGTGTTGGGAGACCCAATTTGGTTGTGGGTGTGTTCCCCAAGCTTGTTATAAGGAATTTGATTCCCGCCTCAAAGGGGATCAGTAGTGGAAGGTGGACTAGGCCTTTGTGGCATTGTTCATCGGAGAATAGGGTGAGGCCTTTGTGGCGTTGATTAGGCCTTCATGGCAAAAATCACACCCCTCCAACGAGACGTATTCCCTCAACAAGGAGGAACTCAGGAATACATCGTGTCTCCGCGTGCTTTCGATATCGGTTACCTCATTCCTTCCTCCTTTACTTGGGTTTATACTGTGTTCATCATTGTTCTTGCCATATAGGTAAATTCACCGTAATTGCATTATCTAGAGAATTTACCTTTGTGTCAAGCCTTAAATTTAAGAAAAAATAAAATTGGTCGTAGCACCTATTCACCCCCCTGATACATCCAAAACGTATCTCCTTTTCCGAACACTTTTGCTATTGTTTCCTTCTAAACTTGTGAGTTTTGGATGCAACTAACACGGACTAAAGCTGTTTTCAGCAGAATTAGCTTGGTTTCTTGTTTTTGTGGAGAAAAATCAACTTTTAGGAAATTGCCCGGATAAGATCCTGAAGTCCTTATTTTACCCGAAGACCCCCGGAGCCAGAAGAAGAGCCGAAGGGGGGCAAGGAGGGCCCCACACCATAGGTGGGCGCGCCCCCTAGGCCGCGCCGGCGGGTGGTGTGGCTGCCCCAGGCACCCCCTCGGGCTCCCCTTTCGACTACTTAAGCCTCGTAGCCTAAAAACTGAGGGGGTTTGGCATATTCCAGAGAAACACATCCGAGCGCCGCTGCCGCCTCGAAACCCAATTCGGGGATCAGAAGTTCCTGTTCTGGCACCCTGCCGGGACGGGGATTCGAAGGAGATCATCGACATCCTCACCGCCACCACTTCTCCATCAACCATCCATGATTCCCCCATCCATGTGTGAGTAATCCCAGCTGTAGGCTAAGAGGGATGAAAGGGATTGGATGAGATAGTTCATGTAATAATGCTAGATTGTTAGGGCATAGTGCCTAGTATCCGTTGTTAGTGCTATATCGTTGTTGCAACTTGTTATGCTTAATGCTTTTCACTAGGGCCCGAGTGTCATGATCTCATATCTGAACATGTTATTGTTTCATGAGTATAATTATGTTTCTTGATCATATCTGCAAGTTGTTTACACATGTCTTTGTCCAGAACCCGAGGCCCCAAAGTGACAATACTTGGGACAACCGGAGGAGATGGCTGCGATGTGAGGATCACATGCGTTCATGGAGTGTTAATGCTTTGCTCTGGTGGTTTATTAAAAGGAGCACCTTAATTACCAGTAGTTTCCTTTGAGGCCCCGCTGCAATGGGCTGGTAGGACAAAAGATGTTGTGCAAATTTCTCATTGCGAGCACGTACGGCTAAATTGGAACACATGCCTATGGTTTTCCTAGTACTTGGATGCTTATTTACTATCTATCTACAATGCCCACATTATTATTATTATTATTATTATTATTATTATTATTATTATTATTACATGAACTATCTTATCCATGCAACGCCCTTTCATCCATTCCCTATGCCTACAGTACTTTAATCCTGTTGTTTCTCACAATTGCTACTGGTGTTACTATTTTACTCATGTTGTTATTTTACTACTACTGCTGTTATAAAACCGTTATCACTGATAAACTGTTGCGAGCAAGTCTACTTTCAGGTGCAGCTGAACTGACAACTCATCTGTTAAGGCTTATAAATATTCTTTGCCTCCCCTTGTGCCGAATCAATAAATTTAGGTTTTTACTTCCCTCGAAGACACCCCTATATTTGTGGGTCATCACCCCTCTAGGTGCCCATACTATCCGTTCAGAACTGCCATGGGTAGTTCCCCTCCCCCAAGCATTAACTGCTACCCTTGCCTACAACATGGTCGGCCCGCTCCCTTGCCTCCCCGTGGAGCCATGGCCCCGAGGCAATTAACCCACACGGAGTGAAGGCGCCGCCTAAAACTCCGTGTCTCCTCGGGGCAAGATCCACTCGAGTGCCTGCCATTTCGGTTCAATCTGGGTGTCGGTTCCCTATATCGACATATCCCCCAAGTGACATACTGGGGGTTTGAGGATAGGAGACGGTTTCACGCTCGTGGACTCGACGGTTAACAGGAGACACGATTTACCCAGGTTCGGGGCCCTCGTAGAGGTAAAACCCTTACTACTGCTAATAGGATTGTATTGATGGTGATTACAATGAGTGCTACAATGGCTGCAATAGAGAGATTGGATCTCGCGCACCTCAAAGGCTATGGTAGGTGGAATAAGCGATGCTCTACCCGGAGGTTCTCTCAGCCTTTATATAGGAGGCTGAGTCTCAAATCCATACCCGGGTAGGTTGCAAACTGTGACTACTTCGGTTGGGCCCATTTGGAGGAATCGGGAAGTATCCCTACGTCAGTAGGCCCCGAGTGTCTACTCGACTCCTTGGAGTCGTGTAGAGATTCAGCACCATGGAGGACTCGAAGCTTTTCATGATGACACATGTCTGATACTTTATGACTCAATGATCAATAGATTTTTCGAGGATGTGCAAATCCTGTTACGAGAACCCGTGTATGGAGTCAAAAGATTTTCTGCTTTAGAAGTTTGCAAAGGGATGTGGTTCAGCCGCTTGGTTCACTCAACGGATCGGGACCAATTAATTGCACTTGGGCAAATATAGTACTGACCTACTCAGGTTCGATTCCCCCGGCTCGAACTCGGATGGTTGATAACTGCGACTCATTCCGCGGAGGACTTACCGATTCGAGTCTAACCTTTGGATTGGTATCTAGAGCGTCCGCCAAGATTTTTCATCGTACTATCAGTACGGAAATTACCAGAGAATGCATCATGAATGCGATTCCTGGGACCAAAAGACGGATCCTTGGGTCTTACCTTCACGTTTATAAAACGCGGCATCGAGGCATGCCTCGATGGCATTATGACCCGGGGATTCGAGATATTATGGGTCACACCGAGTATCGGAGTCGCGATGTCTTGAGAAGTGATCAAGGCGAGTGCCTCTTCGTGTAGTAGAGCCGCAATTTTTCATTGGTAAATGAGCCGAGTGTCATTTTGTTTTGAACTCGTACAAAAATGAATCTGTTGGCTGATGTTTGTATGGCATCATGGCGCACTCGTATGCTCCCGATGGGACGTGACAAGAAGCGGAAGAGGCGAGACGTGACATGGCGGGCCCTCCTTGTCAGCTTTTGACCGGAACTAGACCGTCGTGCGCCAGAAATTTCGCTTAGTGGGGTAGTAACTGTGTGTGGTTGCCTTGATAATCGTGCCTAAGTAACCACACATGGCCACATGTCCCTTGGAGTGACATTAGCATGGATTTCGTGTTATGACTACCACGCAAAAAACAAACATAGACTCAATCTTTGTAGTTGTTGATCGTTTCTCAAAGATGGCACATTTGATTCCATGCAATAGAACGAACGATGCTTCACATGTGGCAAATCTCCTTTTCAGGGAAATTGTGCATCTACATGGTGTGCCAAAGACAATTGTGTCGGATTGAGACGTCAAATTACTCTTCTCCACCGCCTATCATCCACAAACTGATGGCCAAACTGAATCGAACGCTATCTTCACTCCTGCGCGATTTGATCTAGCCCAACCTCAAGAATTGGGAAGAATGCATCCCGCATGCCAATTTCTCCTGCAATCGAGCACTTCATCAAGCAACCAAGAGAATCCCCTTTGATATCGTCTATAGCTTCAATCCCAACACCACTCTCGATATCCTACCATTGCCTCTACATGAACAGGTGAACATGGATCTCGACAAGCGCATCGACTGCATCAAGAAACTACATGAATCCACAAGAGATACACTTGAGAAGCATTCTGAGCACCGAGCCTCCATGATGAACAAGCACAAGCAACCAATGGTATTCCAAGAAGGTGACCTTGTTTGGCTCCACTTACGCAAAGACCGTTTCCCACAAGAACACAACTCCAAGATCAAGCCACGAATTGACAGACCTTTCAAGATCCCCAAGCGCATCAACAACAGTGCCTACAAGCTCGACATACCTCAATTCAAGTACCATCTACACAACTCACTCAATTTCAAGGATCTCTCTCCCTTCCATGGATATCCAAGTGATGAGGAAGATCACGAGTCGTGGACAACTCTTTCCAAAGGGGGGAGGATGATGCAGCCCAACCAATTCCACCACGCTCTACATCGACACCCATTGGTCCCATGACAAGATCCTGCGCAAAGGCGATATGAGATAAGGTGAACTCACTCATCTCTCTCTCTATGCTTTCTATGACTCGGTGAATGGTGCGCTACCTCATGGAAAGACCCTATGTGTGCTCATATTTGATCCCCCATTGGAGCCCCAAGAAGGCACCTAAGAAATTCAAGAAGATGCCCAATACGGTGCCCAAGAAGCTCGACAAGATGGCCAAGAAGGTGGCCCCAAAGAGGAAGAAGAAAAGGAGAAGGCATGGGAACCCGGCCTGCCAGGTCGGCCAAGCCGACCCCCAGGCCAGCCATCCTACAGGGTCGCCCGCTCTGGCAGCCCGGCCTAGGCCGGCTTTCCTGTGCCCCTCAGGCCGGCCATCCTACAGAGCCGCCCAACCTACAGTCCCGCCAGACCGGCCTCCCTGCGCCCCCAGGCCGACTACCCTACAGAGCCGCCCGACCTCCAACCCGTCCAGGTCGGCCTCCAGGCCGGCTTTCATGCAACTACAAGATTTGAGGAAATATTCCGTGTAATTCCCCCACCTACCCACCCCTAGACTATAAATAGACACCCCTTGGTTCATATCTAAGTTAGGATGATATTTGGATGATTCACCTTTGCTCTTTGTACCTTTTGTGAGGCTACTCCTATGATATGTATCTAGGACCGTATCAAGGCTACACCAGCTACCTCGTATTTGGATCGTATCAAGGCTACACCAGGATATCCGTCCTTTCCCCCTGGGAATCAGTCGGAGTATTTACAATCTACCTCAACTGAACTTTGAGGCTCTATTGGTGTGGTGGACCAGCCACGTGTGTTAAATTGGTTTTCGATAAGGTGAGTTCGGATCGATTGGTTGTTCCGTGGGCGGCCATTGCGGTTTAGTTGACGGGAAATCCAGTCCTTCAGTTCGCACTAGTTATCGGTTACCGTGTTTTCCCCTATTTGATTCCCCTCGTGTTCTTCCCGCTCTTCGTGTTCATCCCTGTGTTCATCATGTTCTTGGTCAAATAATGAAGATCGGTCCAACCTAGAGGGTTATCCCTACATCACATTTTGTATAGATACAAATAATATCATGACAAGTATTCACATATGTATTTGTCGTGGAATTACAAAATTAAATCTTTATTGATTTTAATTCAGATTATGATTCTTCAATTGATAATATCGTATGTTGTATGTATATCAACATTAGATTATTATGAGTGGACTCTATAGTATTTTACTAGGGATAGTTGTAACTCAATGTTAGACATTGTTCTTTGCAAGTTATTGGATAAGAGTCATTCGACTTACTGAGGTTTCAAACGATGGTATGATAATCCAATCGAAGATGCTTGAATTATTAATGTTGTCACAAAACCAATTCACAGAAATTCAATTCCTAATAAATCCAAACACAAGTTTATCACAAGTTGATAAGATCAAAAGGTGAAAGACACAAGTCTAAGGTACCAAATGCATACTGTGAGTAACACCGGAATTCCATAAGTGTTATGTCATCATACTACTCCCTCCATCACAGTTTACAGGGCGCGCACGTAGCTTAAGGAAAATTTTGACCATTAGATTTGGTTAACAAAGTATAAATTATTTGTCATAAAAAATATACCATTGAATTTATATTAAAATGAAGTTTTTAATAATATAATTTTTGTGATATAAATTTTTAGTTTTTATGACTAAATTAATGGTCAAAGTTTTTTCTTAAACTACATGCGCGATATGTAAACTATGATGGAGGGAGTAACTAGGGTATTAGTTTACTCTAGTGCAAGTGGAAGACTGTTGGAGGTATGTCCTAGAGACAATAATAATCAGTTATTATTCTATATCCAAGTTCAAAATTAAGTTTATGTCATCATGCTACAACCTCTACAACACTTGAAAAGTGAGTTTTCAAAGGAAAGTCTTTGTGCGGGTGTGATGACATAAACAAACAAGAGTTCCTAATCTTCTCTCTAAGATTAGCTTATAGTTTGTGAAATGATCAAATTTTCCTGATCATGGACTTGAATGAAAGCCTAGCAAAACATAAGAGTTTACTGTTAGACTAACAATAGTACTGAACCAAACGAAGTGTATGTTGTTGCTAAAGGAGACTAAATAATCATGATGCATTTTAGCAAATAAAAATGAAGTTGACATTGACTATAATTCCTATACTATGAGAATAAATATCTAGTGACCGCACGATCGAAAGTTATACTTTAGATATCATCAACCATCTTGTCGTAACTTGGGATCATAACGGGATATGTAGGTATGGCCTAGAAAGTGTAATGGAACCGAGATCGTTCAAGACTAGTACTTAAATCCTTTGTAATCACCGACTACATATCGTTTGTCCAGACACAGTGTGATTTATCACAAGGTCATCGGGGATATGGATTAGAAAAGAGGACGATATCGGTAAACGAGTTTTATGTGTTATGGTTAAAGAGTTTGATCAGATTAGATCGCATAGTCTCACCGCATGATATCATTGGTATCGTGAATTTAAGGCAATAAGTGCAATGAGTAACTTTTAAGGTCCCCTCGTTCTTCGGGAACACACATGAGCAATCATGCACGTCCATGGTCCCGTTGTTGGTTATTGTCCAGTAGTTCCCGAACATCTCTATGCATTATCGAGCCTTTCCGGGCCACACGCTTAAGAGGTACCAAACTTTAATTGAGAGAATTAATATGTTGTTGTTGTTTTATGAATATTCGATGTCATTATGACGTCACAGAAACAAGTCTGATGTCAATCAGAGTGGTTTTGGGGAAGTTACTATAAGCGAGAAAGTATGCTGGCGTGAGGAAGAATTTATATGAGAGGTAACGGATGACATGAGATGTCTCTGGGTGTTATATATGTGTTTCTAACATCTTTACATAATATCAATGATTTTATCTATAGGGGTTAAGTGGTTCCGGAGGAGTTTCAAGTATAAGGGGGAGTATCGAGAGGGGGAAGATTCCCCCCTCATGGTCGAACCGTATTTTAGGGGGCTACCAGGTGGGCCTGAGTGGATTCAAAAGTTGGTACTCATCGTCTTGGTATATTTCCTGACTTTGTTGGCGAGAAAAAGAGAAAAGAAAAAAGGAAGGGAGAGGGAGGTGGAGTTGGACTCCACCCCCTAATTCGAGTTTAGCTAAGACAAAGGGGGTGCTGCCACCTTTGGTGACGAGGAAACTTACTCCTAGTTCAACTAGAACTCCCTCTCCCCATGACAAGTCTCCTACTCCCTCCCACTATATAAAGCATCCCAAGGCTCATAGAAAAACACACAATTGGCTCTCAAGCCCCTCTCTCTCCCTCTAGTAGAATTATAGGGTCTAATTAGAGCCCCTCTAATTAAATTAGAGCCTCTTCTAATTAGGTTTTGAGGTTTTATCTATCGATTAGAACTAGCTCTAATTCTAGTTTTCTCTAATGCGTTGAGAACTTCCAGTTTCATAAATACCAATTAGCAACGTCGGAAGGTTGTCTCTCTTCGTCGATGTTGAGTCCTGGATAGCGGAGCGCTGACGGGTTCACACGAACGTACGCGTGCACACCATAAGAGGGATTACGCATGTGATCCTTGAGGAAGGAACACTTAACCAAATCCTTGCAATTAGGTCTAGTTGTCAGGATCTACGATTGTTCAGATCTCTTCTACGACTACATCGAAGTCGTTGCCCGGTGAGTCGTGATCCCGATCTTCGCATGTATGAGCATGCCTCGTTATCTACATAGTGATCTCGGCGACTACATAGGGATTTTTTTTAATTCTGCAGGGTAGACCAACACTTACCCCTCAAGGAAAGTGCTGCTGGGTTGCCAAACACGAATATAAAATTTTATCCATGTAAGAACCAAGATCTTGATATACAGATATAAGTGCATATTAATTCCAAGATCTAGTTCCTGAGATATACCAGACGTCGTAGTAGCGGAAGAGATGTCGGTGACGATGTCGATGAAGCATGTAGAAGATCCTCACGCACAAGCATGTGGGTGAGTATGTTGCCGACTTCCCGTATCGAGCATCTTGATCTAGCGGAGTTGGGGTCTAAGGTGTTACCCCTCGGAGAGTATGCACACATACTTCGGGGAAACTTCTACAATGCTTCACCGTCAAGGACTAGACGCCGCAGGTGTATATGAAGGTGGAGTTCTCAACACATCAGAGAGAGAAAGTAATTAGAAACTAGATATAATCGGGACAGGACACCTCAAAACCCAATTAGAGGAAGATCTAATTCAATTAGAGGGTCTCTAATTAGAATCTCTAATTAGACCCTCTAATTCTACTAGAGAGAGAGGGAGGGAGTCTTGAGAGCCAATTGTGTGTTTTGCTTTGAGCCTTGGCGTACTTTATAGAGTGGGAGGGAAGGGGAGACTTTCCAAGAGAGAGAGAGAGTAGTCCTAGTTGTGCTAGGAGGGGCTTGGCCGCACCACCATCCTAGCCCAACTCGGATCGATGAGGTGGAGTCCAACTCCACCTACCTCTCCTTCCCCTTTTCTTTTTCTCCTTTTATTTTATCTTTTTATATCCAAGAAATTAAGGAAAAAATAAAGGAATGACTACTAGTATGTGATGCGACTAGGGCCCACCTGCAACACCGTAAATTAGGGTGCGATCATGAGGGGGAAATTTGCCTCCTCCGGTACTCCCCCTTTTATGGAAAGTCCCTGAAACTCTTCTAGAACCCTATGACCCCTTTAGATAAAATCATCATTATTATCTAACAATGTCAGAAATATATTTTTGAAACTCTGGGACATCTCATTCCCCTCTGCATTTTCTTCATAAAGCGTGCAACCTCAATTTCTCTATCAGAACAACTCGAGAATAAATTTTGGTATTTCAATTACTCTACGACATCCAGTGCCCTCGCTATAAATTCTCTCTGATATATAAAATATAACTATAATGTAGAAACACCATTCCTATTATACCCCTAGTTGATTCGGACCTACCGATATATATAATTTTTTTCCCAAACTTAAGTGTGTTTCCCCTATAGGTTCGATAATGTGTGGAGATGAAACTGGAAACTCTTTCCTTTTAAATAGTCAATAGTGGGGCCAAGGATGCCATATTGACTCCCGCATACTATACGAATAAACTGTTGAACGTGTTGGTTATTATACAATTCTCCCATTACACATGATACCGAACTTACCCGAGACTATGGATTCTGTTATTGACGTGTAACAATCTCTGGTTCACTTATACATTTGTCTTCTCTTGTTAACCAGTAAGTTTGCTTTTACTCGTTATTGTATTATGATATCCCACATGATGTATCATCATAATCATACATTGTTTATAGACCTTATGGATATCAAGAATACCGAGTGGGCCCAGGCATGTATCTCTCTTTTTATGGAGGAGTAATTCCCATCTCAGAACATCGAGGTAATATACTCCTTTAGAATTACCCAGTGGCTACCTTTATGTTCACCCAGTTTATGGTTTGACTCTTGATGGTACCAAAGTAAAACCTCCAGAATATATTATCCAAATAATGTCATGGTCAAAGGATGCATTATCATATAACCGTGTTCTGATATGGTTATAAGGACAAAGATGTCTTAGTGGAATCTCTTAGCATATCAATCTACTTAGGGAACACCCAGCCATATTGTTCCCTTTCAACAATATGATATTCATTTATGCTGACATAAACAATGTCCATGACCAGGAAAACATAGTCATCAAGCATACAATGAATTAGTCGTAAAAGGCAAGACTAGGGTTTATTTATGTTTTCATGTTACTACACACAAGCGTGATTTTTCCCTTTAAATATATATTCAGGAACCACATCAGTTATAGTTTAGTAATATGAATCATAATTATGAAACAAATGTATAAATATTATTGCCTTTTGGGCATACATCCAACAGTCTCCCACTTGCACAACTGGCAATAATCCGTTTGTATAAGTTCATCAAACATCTAGAAGATGTAAGTGAACACTCATGCAAACATTGTGTGAGAGACATTTTTCATCAAACCCTTCTGAGGTTGTATAAACCATATGCACTAGGAAGAAACTCTTTCTTTCATAATACCCCTTCATCATATTATCAACTACATTCTAGACTATTCTAGGTGAAACCTTGGTGTTTCAACTAAGAATATATTCCGTCCATTTATCACAGACCATCCTACATATTTTGCGAAATACCACACCTAGTCCATTTAACGAACCAATAGCCAAAACTTATAAATATTTAAACTTCTACTCTTTACTGCTATTGTTGCATTGCTCGTAAATATATGCTTAAATCACTTAAGCATATTTAACCCTTGCTATTCATATAATGACAAGACTATATCTCAATCCTTGGTCAATACTTATCACATAAGGACTATTTAATCTCATGTACATATAACATAAGTAATTAATTATAATGTAACTTTTACATTACAAGCCTATTCTCCATCCATTTAAAGAAACATCTTCAAAATGCTCATTGAGGAGAATACTCGTAATAATTTTGGCGTTCATTGAATTTTTACCAAATTCAGTTTTCCAACTATTATTATTTCAACATGTTTTGACAGAATGCATTGTTTCAGGAATTCCCATTATGATCATAAATCATTTGATCATTGCTCACCATTCTTTTACAGCTTTGGATCTTGCACTCGAGATCCCAATTTCTTCTAAGAACTTGGTTCTCTAAAGTTTCAAATTGTCATTTAAAACTTCATGCATATATCTCTGATAACACTATATTAATTTTCACTCAGGATTTTAACCATTTATGAATTCACAACTTTGCCATCACATGTGTCTTATAAAATAATATTTTCAGTGAAACATATTTTCCGTCAAAGAAGTCCTTTTAAAAAATAACTCCCACTGACTTTAAAGAATAAGACTTCTATAATTTTCCAAAAAGTCAAAATAACTCTTGTTTTAATTCATAAATTATATTGCCACTAAAAAAATTTATACCAACCGGATTTTATTCGTATAAGAAAAATTCAACCCTTGTATAATTAGTTGTGTACTTAACAAAAACCCTTGAGTTGTACTTTAGTACACAAACTCGATCAATTTTTCTTCACAAGAATTTGTTTTTGTTAATTTCTGATAGAGACTTGCTATAAAGATCGATAAAGCTTTGCCACAGATCACAAGATCTTTAGTAGTCAACTCTTGATTTATCCATAAAACTATTTGATACAAAACAAGCTTTATGATCCATTTTATTCCAACATGAATTCCTTCAAGTTTTTCAACTTGAACTCGACGGTATAAAAATAATTTTTGACTCTAAGGCATTTGGATATTTTATCCCTTTATATTATTTTTATTAATTACATGCACATCCTTTATTCTAGTTGCCTTCAAACTTTTATGTGCTTGTCGTGGATGTGAAAAGACAGATGCCATGGGATGGCTTGAGTTTGGGGCCGATGGATGCTATAGGTATCCGGGGAGGGATCACACGCCTAGATGGCGTGCTCAAGAACGCTGCAAACACAACAATCTACCCAGGTTCGGGGCCCTCGTGTGGAGGTAACACCCCTACTGATGCCTTTCTCTCTATATTATGCTCTGCCGAGTAGACAAGTTCCTCTCTCTCTCTCTCTCTCTCTGTGAGTAGCAAGCCTCGTAATAAAGGAGTCAGTAAGTAACGTCCCTCGCGCAGGAGGGGGTAGGACACCTTATATACTGGTGGCCAACCACTATTCTATGAATAGAAAGGACAGAGTAGAAAACTCCACCGTGCCAATGGCGCACGCCTCCGTGTTCCCGCTGACACCATCGCCGAAAGTCTCCGCGGTAGGCGGCTGACATGTCTTGTCCACCTTGTCAGTCTCTTAGGGTAGGTCACTGACATTGTCCTGTCCCCCTTGTCAGTGACAGGACTTGATAGCTCCCGTACTGTACTGTACCCATGTCTCTATGCAGATAACCACGCACCTAGTAAGTTTAACCGCACGCCGGTACGGCCCCTGGATACGTGGGATTCACCTCAACGGATCCATTGACTTTGCGCCCGAGAAGGCGAGCAGCTTCTCTATTCGGATCATCCGAGTTCTATCCGGCTGATCCAGACATGTACTTGATTCTTTCTTCTTGCCCCTTGTTCTTTCTACCGGATAGCAGACATCCGGGTAGCCGCCTACCCGGCCAGTACCGACTCGGTACGGCTGAACTTGGTAAACAACATCTTGAACTCTGTTTCTCACCTGCCTTACCCCTACTCGGGGGTAGCCCCCCGACATTAGTCCCCGAAGTTGGTAGAGTCCGGCGAACTTGGACGCTGGGCCCTGCCAGCTTAAATCAAAATATCCTCTGTGATGAATTTCAGCCGGGTTGCACCTCAACTCTGTTGCTAACAATCTGAACCCGGACCTTCTCCATCGTAATTTGCGGGATTTTCCTTATTGTGCCGGGTAGACCAAACTTGACCTGGATCCAGCCGTGATCCCAACACTTAGCCAAATTTTCAACCTTTTGCCGCTCTAGCCAGAGCGCTCCTATTTTCGCGTGTAAGGCTTTACACGTGTCACACCACCGCTACCCACGACGCCTCGGGTCTAATGCAGTTACGTGGCATGCTCCTGTCACTGCACGCTGGACCCACAGGCCGTTGCGTCGCTTTGCACTGGTACTCGATTGCCCACGATGCGCGACGTGGGATTAATTGCGCCCTTTACGCGCGAGTTACTTGCTATGTGCGTTTCTAACGGGCGTGGTAACCCCCGTGCCGCACGATCTTCTCCGCAACCGGGTTCATCTTCTCTTATCTGGCTTCCGCCTTCTTGTTCCTTACTAACCGGGTTCGTTTCTTCGTAGATGAACGCAAAACTTTCCTCGAGCAACATCAAGGGTGTGTCACCCCAGCCGAGGTGCAGCAGCAAGTTCAGGCCAGGGAGGCCCAGCTGGAGAGGGACCTTGCCGCCAAGAAGGAGGAGGTGTTGAAGCACAAACGTGAGCTCGCTGAAGCCCTCAAGTCGGCGCTGCAGGCAGAGACCATCAAGAACGAGGCGCTGGACCGAGCTGCAGTCGAGAAGTTGGCTCTGGAGAGGGAGATCGAATCCCTCCGAACCCGGAACGATGATCTCGACACCATGCTGGTCAGCTCTCGAAGCCTGCTGGATAAAGAGCGTGTTCTCGCAGAAGGATGGTCTGGCCGGCTTAAGGCCCTTGTCACGGATCTGCGCTGTAAGTTTCTATTCCTCTCTGACTTGTTCCATCTGGCTTCTTCCACTTGGTTTTTCTTCTTCAGTTCTTCTTATCTGGTTTCCTTACTCTGCCTAGCACCACATCTCTCAGGGGCCTTCCTGGACCTCAACGCCAGTGGTGAGGAAGCTGTGGCCAATGCAAGGAAACAACGGAAGGATCTTGGCTATGATGTTACCAACTCAAACTTCATCGATGATCAAATTGAGAACATCAAGACCCGGGTTCATCTTCTCAAGGGCCTGAGCACCACTCTGGTGTCCACTGGGATGCGCCTCCACAAACTCTTCTGGCCTGACACCAAGCTCCCGACTACCATCAACCAGCTGGCCTCCAAACTGGATTATGTCAAAGAAGAGTTGAAGAAGTGGCGCGGCTCCACCGCCCGAGCTGGCGCAGACGAAGCACTCCACTTCGTGCTATCTTGGTACGAGAACTTGGATCTCGAGAAGCTCAATGATCTCCGGAACAACTCCAAGTGGACCGAACGAGAGGAATTCGTAGCACCGCAAGGATACCGTCTACCGGATAGCCTCTTATGCTGATACTCAGCAATTCATCGACGGTCCCACGGAGCCGGATACCGATGTTGAGGATGATGATGAAGAGGACGGCGATGATGCCGGCGAGGATGAAGGCAATGACGATGAGGAAGAGGAGCAGGACGAAGCCGGTGACGAAGGGGGTGAGCAGCACGATGCTGGAGAGGAGGCCGAGATGGGTGACGATCTGTTGGCAACCGAGTCAGAATCCGGCTCCGAGGAAACCCGGACTGACCCGCAGCCCACTGCTGAGGATGCCGTTACCATCGAGATGGTGATCGCCACTCCTGCTCCCGAGTTGGGCGCAACGGGGATCGCAGCCGAGGACGTCGCATCCGGGTCCGCGCCTCCAACCTCAACTGCTGCCTCCGAGCCCGCCTCCGCGCTCGCCTTAGAGTCTACGGATTTATCCAGCGTAGAAACCAATTCCACTCCCTCGATAATATCCTAAGTTCCTGTTTCTCATTCAACTCTAAACTTTTTATTAGATCCCTAGTATGCCGGGTGCAGATGTATCAACAATTTATTGTTTCAAGTGCTACTCTGTTTTATTAAGTTTTCTTAGCAAGCCTGGCTCAATGCCGAATTGCGTTAAATGCAAGTCCCCGAGTTGCTTTTCTTATCCGCCCAGTTCCTTTGTCTTTGCTCTTACCTGCCACTTGTGGCTTTTTTGTAGTCGAGTCACAAGATTTCAAAAATCGAGTTTCTAATACTTAACCACTTTGAGATTTGAAATTAACGCTGCCCAACACTTAGCTGAAAACACAGAAGTAAAAGACACCCTACTCGGTTGATACACTCTTTCTTTCCTTAGCAATTTTTCGTGTGTTCATTGACCTTTGGCTTGTTCTCTTGCTTGCCATGAAACCGGGTTGCGGACAGCAGCAAAGTCGAAGAGTTGGCCCTTAGGTTTAAACATATTACTAGATATGCGCGTGAAATTTATAGTAGACTAACCGAGTAGGCAAAGAAAAGATAATAAATAACAAAGAGCAGGTTTGGCACAGGCAGTCCCCGAGTTCGAATTCGGAGTGCCGACTTGGAATTTAACTCGGTTAAGGAGATACATACAATGCTTGTTCAGGAATGAAAACGGCGAAGTAGAGCTACATTCCAGGGACGCTTGGATTCCTCTCCGAATTTATCCGCCTTGTTCTTCTGTGGTGCCTGTGCGTCGATGAGATAATAGGCATCATTGTGCATGGCCTTTCTCACAATGAAAGGACCTTCCCACGGAGGAGAAATCTTGTGCATGCCGGCCATGCATTGCACGAGCCTCAGCACCATGTCTCCTTCTCGAAAAACTCTTGGGCTTACTTTCCGGCTATGATAGCGTCTCAGATTCTGTTGATATACAACTGAGCATGACATAATTAACTCTCTTGCTTCTTCGAGAAGAACCACATCATCTTCTCGGGCTTCTCTTGCCTCTGCCTCAGTATAGAGGGTTATTCTGGGTGAGTCATGCTCTAGGTCAGTGGGCAACACGGCCTCTGCTCCATATACCAGGAAGAATGGTGTGTATCCGGTTGATCGATTAGGGGTAGTCCTTAGACTCCACAACACCGCCGGCAACTCGTCCAGCCAACAACCAGGGGTTCGCTGTAATGGCTCAATCAGCCTTGGCTTTATTCCGGAAAGGACCATGCCATTTTCTCTTTCAACTTGCCCATTTCAAGCCGGATGGGCGACTGATGCAATGTCTAGCCGGATCCGCTTCTCCTTACAGAACCGAGCAAAAGCTCCTTCACCAAAGTTTGTTCCATTATCCGAGATGATCCCATGCGGGTAGCCGTAACTTAGAATAATATCCTTCAAGAAGCTTACTGCTGTGTTTCCATCACATTTCTGGATTGGCTTCACTTCAAATCATTTGGTGAACTTATCAACCATGACCAATATGTGAGTCATGCTGCCCCGGGCTGGCTTGAAAGGCCCCACCATATCCAAACACCAGACAACAAATGGCCAAGTAATGGGAATTGTTTTCAACTCAGAAGCTGGCATATGAATCTTGCTTGCATACCTCTGGCACCCATTGCACTTCCTCACTAAATCTTCTGCTTGTTGCAATGCAGTGAGCCAATAGAATCCATGCCGAAAAGCTTTCTTGACCAGGGCCCGAGATGAGGCATGGTGCCCACACTCTCCTTGGTATATTCCCTGAGAATTTCTTCTCCTTCTTCTGGCTCAACACAGCGTTGGAGTACGCCAGTGGCACTTCTCTTGTGCAGCTCTCTGTTGATGATGGTGTTGCCCTTGGATCTTCTCTGTATCTGCCTGGTTGTGACCTCGTCACTCGGCAAGGTGCCATCCATCAGAAAGGATAATATGGGCAAAGCACAACTCGGTGTCTCTCGGATAGGAAACACTGGTTCGTCCACTTCCATTGGATCAGCTTCCATGACTTTCTCCGAGTTGGAGATGAGTCCCCGAGTACTAAGAGATGATCCCCTCGATGAATGCGACAGTCCTCGGGTTTACTGAGGCAGCCCCCGGGTTGGATGGAGCAGTCCCCGGGTTCTCCTTTGAGCCCTCCCAATCAATCTCCATGGGAACAACTTCTGAGTCCGACAGAGCCGGGATGAATATAGATTCCGAGTTGGGTGATGGCTTGATAGAGGGCTTCCTCAAATGCTCCAGAGCAATCCCAGGGGGGATGAATTGCCGGGAAGACCCCAACTTGGATAGAGCATCCGCTGCATCATTCTCAGCTCGGTGGATGTGATGGAATTCACACCCATCGAAGAATCCGGTCATATTCTGGACGAGGAACCGGTAAGATGCCATGTTGGCATCCAACGCATCCCAAGTCCCCGAGACCTGTTGAACCACCAGGTCTGAGTCACCATAATAGACAATCCGCCGGATTCCAATCTCCTTGGATATTTTCAGCCCATGGACCAAGGCTTTGTATTCGGCAACATTATTGGATGCCGGGAAGTGAATCTGAAGCACATACTTGAGCTGGCCCCGCTTGGGTGAGGTGAGTACCACACCAGCATCGAGTCCCACTTTTACCTTGGAGCCATCGAAATGCATCCTCCAGAAATTTGTTTTCGGCAAGGGAGGCTCATACTGCATCTCGGCCCAATCAACAAAGAAGTCCGCCAGAGCCTGGGATTTGATGGCTTCTCTTCTTGCATACAATGGGGTGTAAGCAGCTAGCTCAATTGCCCACTTGGCCACCCGGACACTTGCATCCTTGTTGCCATAATCTCCGAGATGGGAGCAGTGCTCACCACTGTAATTGGATGCTCCTGGAAATAGTGCTTGAGCTTCTTGGCACCCAGGTAAACCCCATAAGTCATCTTTTGGTAGTGTGGATAGTTTTGCTTGGAGCTGGACATCACTTCACTCACATAATAGACCGGCCTCTGCACCGACTTGCCTTCTTCTTCTCGCTCCACAACCACCACCACACTCACAACTCGGTTGGTGGCTACAATATAGAGAAGCATTGGCTCCTTAGGCAGTGGAGATGCCAATATAGGAGCACTGCCCCGCATGGTCTTGAGCTACTTGAATGCCACATCAGCTTGTGGGGTCCAGACAAACTTGTCACTTTTCTTCATGAGCTGATAGAGAGGTAAGGCCTTCTCACCCATTCTGCCCAGGAACCGGCTAAGGGAAGCCAGGCATCCGGTAAACTTCTGCACATCCTTCAATGACCTCGGCAAACACATGCTCTCTACATCTTTTATCTTTGAAGGATTGGCCTCAATGCCCAGACTGGACACCAAGAAGCCGAGTAGCTTGCCATCCGGGACGCCAAATGTGCACTTGGTTGGATTCAATTTCATCCGGTATTTGCACAAGCTGGCAAATGTTTCCTCAATATCGCTCAGCAGAGTGTGTTTTTCTTTTGTTTTGATGACAATGTCATCTTCATACACCTGCACATTTTTGCCAATCTGCTCGTGCAGGCATTTCTGCATGCATCTCTGATAAGTGGCCCCAGCATTCCTCAAACCAAAACACATAACACGATAGCAATAAGCCCCGTATGGGGTAATAAAAGCAGTTTTTATTTGATCAGTCAGATTTAAAGGTATCTGATGAAAACCAGAGTAGGCATCAATGAAAGACAAAAGCTCGCACCCGGTAGTGGAATCAATCACCTGATCTATCCGGGGTAGCGGGAACGGGTCCTTGGGGCATGCCTTGTTCAAGTCGGTGTAGTCCACGCACATGCGCCACACCACATCGACCATGGGGTCGTCCTTCTTCTTCTCCACCATAACCGGATTGGCCAGCCAATCCGGATGCAGCACCTCCATGATGAATCCACTTGCTAGCAGCCTTATGATCTCGTCACCAATGATTTTCCTCCCTTCAGCCGCAAAGCGGCGCATAGCTTGTTTCACCGGCTTGGCATCTGGCCGCACATGCAATGAGTGCTCAACCAACTCCCTCGGGACACCCGACCGGTCCTGATTGGACCATGCAAAGACATCCCGATTCTCACGGAGGAAGTGCATGAGCTCGCTTTCCTATTTCTCCTCCAACCTGGCACCAATGATGGCCACACGCTCCGGGAACTCCGGGTCAATCTGCACCTTCTTAGTATCTTGGGAGGCCTGGAAAGTGGCTCCATGCTGAGAGCTCGGCATGCCAGGCATACCGAGATGAGCGGCCTGTGCCAGTGCCATGACCTCATGTATCTTCTTCTTCTTGGCCGCAATGACCATGGACTCGGCAAGCCGAGATCCAGCAGATGCATAGTCCAGGGAACGCTTGTAGTCGCCCGAGATGGTGATGATGCCATTGGGACCGGGAAGCTTCATCTCCAGATAGGCCGCATGAGTAGAGGCCATGAACTTGGTCAGAGCAGGCCTGCCGAGCAGAGCATGATAGGGGCTCTGACGATCAACCACCTCAAACTGCAGGCACTCGGTCCGGCAGTTCTCCCTTGTGCCGAAAAGCACATCAACCCATATTCGGCCAATGGGCGCACAAGACACTCCTGGCACAATGCCATGGAATGTGGTCTGGCTGGGTAGCAGCATGTTCTCGGTAATGCCGAGCTTCTCCATAGTATCTCGGTACAATATTCTTGGACCCCAGGAAAGTAGGGTCCACCACCAGAGCATATGTACCTAGGTTGGGCATGATCTTGGGATGATCATCTCTGGACCAGACGATGTCCTGTTCGCACCAATGCATGTAATCTGGCACCGCCGGCATCATGGCGTTCACCTCCATCGCGCTTGCGATGGAATTGCTTGTCATCCGGCTCAGTGGTGAACACCATGTAGCTCTCATGATGCTCCTGGTACTGGTTCCGGTCTCCACCGCCACCATTGTTGTTGTTGTTGTTGTTGTTGTTGTTGTTGTGGTTAGCATTGTTGTTGTTGCGGTTGTTGTTGCGGGTGTAGTAGTAGTTGTTGTGGTTGTTGTTATTGTAGTTGCGGTTGTAGTTGTTGTTGGCTCCCTGCGCCACTTGATTCACATTCTCCCTCCTCTGGTTCTCTGCCGGCCTGGGAGCAGCTGCCCGGATAGGCTGCACATTGGAACCCGAGAGCGGAAGAGGAGGAGGAGGAGGCAGCTGCCAAAGCCCTCGCCCTTGATCCGGTCCCACCAGCTGCACTGCCGGGTAGTATGGTTGGCTGGTCTACTCGGATGCCGAGTATGAAAGTTGCATGGCCCATCCTTCATGTTCTCAAAGACGAACCTCGGAGGATCTCCGGACTCCTGGGGGGCATTGTTCTGCTGAGGAGCATTGTACTGTTTCTTGAAGTTCTGGCCCTGAGTCTGGTTTTACCCGTACTAGGCTCCAACAGTTTTTTGCCTTTGGTTGCTCCCGGCAGCACCTTGATCCTGAGTAACCGCAGCCACATGGTCCGATCCATAGCGGATATCCGGACGGTCCTCCCTTCTCTTGTTGCGGAATTCTTGACGGTCACTGCGCCGGGCTCCATCATGGTGTCTTCTCTTCGGCTCGAAAGAATCGAGCAGAGGCTGAGTAGTGTCGCCGAGAGCATACATATCTGCAATCTTGACTGTCTCGGCGAGGGTACTCGGCATCTCCCTCTGCAATTTCTACCACATCATGCTACCATGTCGGCATTCTTGAGCGAACCAGGCAATGGCCTGTGACTCGTTCACACCCTCGCAGGTGTTCCTCAAAGTGCTCCACCGAGTAAGATACTCGCGGTCAGTCTCCTCTTCTCTCTGCTTGCACGCCGAGAGCTGATGTGGTCGGTTTGGCCTCTTGTAAGTGCTGGTGAAGTTGCTGATGAAGGCTTCCGAGAAGTCAAGCCAGCAGTTGACACTGTCTTTCGGCAGGTTGTTGAGCCAGATCCGGGCAGGGCCCTCCAACATATGGGGCACATATCTCACAGCCCATCTCCGGTTGCCACCGGCAACGTACACAACAGTCACATAATTGTTCAGTCAGTCCTCTGGCTTGGTGCTTCCATCATAGGTAGTGGTCCCTCTAGCCAGCTGGAACTTGGACACGGACGGCTCCCCCATGTTCCTGGGACCAAAACAGTTTGGCCTGGGTGGGCCTCTTGCTTCTATCTCCTCGGACAGGTATATCCTTTCTAGTTTGTACCTTGCATCACTTGGCGGCAACATCCTCGCTCCCAACCGAGCAGCGAGATCTCTTGGGTCGGCATACCCGGCTTGCTCCATTGCCGAGTACCCGTCGTTGTAGCGGTCTTGGTGCACAGGACCGGGTTGAGCAACCGGGTTGACCACCGCAGCAACTACCTGTGGCTGAAAAACATGCTGAACCGGGTTGACATCATGATGCCGAGATGGGCCATCTCGGTTTCCTCCTTTCCCCTCTTGGTGAACTCGGGCGGCCTCGTGGCCAGTACCTGCAGCATTGTGTTTTTGACCAGGCTGCCGGTCTACAGCGTGCTGTTTTCCAGCGACAGCCGGGTCATACACTTGCATCTGTTTGCTCCTTACGGAGTTCACACTTGGAGCCCTCTCACCACCGGGAAGCGGTGAAGAGGCCTACTTTCCGGATCTTGCCCCATGCGACTGAACAACATGAGACGCACCAGTCCGTGGATTAGCTTTCCGGAAAGCCTCATTCTGCCTACCAGCTTCTAGAACAAGCTCATTGAGCCGCTCCTGCTGCCTAGCGCGAGCTTCGCCGGTCAAGTTCGGCAACTCGGCAGCAACTGCCTCTGCAGCTCTAAGTGTTTTGGCAGGAGAGCTATACCTTGGCCTACCAGCAGTAGTTAAACTACCAAACTTGCTAGTAGCTCTACCATCTCTAGCTAGCTCAGCACCTAGGTTGCGACAAATGATTCCCATCTTGCTAGGATTTGTAGATACAAGAGTAAAACCATGGGCTCTATTGTACTCATTTTGATCCAGGTTGAACTCAAGCGTAACCTTTTCCATCTCTTGGGCCTCCTGAAGCAAGGCCTCGCGTTGTTGCTCGAGCTGCACCCTCACCACAGCCGGATCCACGTCCATGGCGAGAGGCATACCGAGGTGCTCGACGAAACCGGCACGAGCTGCCGGTATCACAGTTGATGTAGAAGGATCCTTGTAGCCCGGCATGTTCTGAGGTCGGCCGTAGGGCTTGTGGACCTAGTGAGCAGTCGGCTCGTCGACGACTTTGGGCGCAGCGGGCGCGCCTTTCCCGGCATCGATAGCCTGGCCAGTCTCATCACCTCCACGTTGCCTGCAGAGCGGACGGATGGCTGCCCGCGGACGGCGAGAACGGCATGAGGGTCCGCAGCAACAAGCACCACCTCGGGGTACTCGCGGATGATGGGGGTGGAAATGTACACCAAATGCGCACCGAAGGAGATGACGGAGCCTCCTGCAGGCACAGGCATGCCGCAGAAATCACCTGCGTTGTCGGAGACGAAGTCGAGAGAGTCGAATCGGTGGACAAGGCCACAGACCACGCGCTCCCCCGAACGAGAACGGGTCCCGTCCTGATAGAAACCCCAGCCAGCGCCGCTGCTGGCCCCACGGTGGGCGCCAACTGTCGTGGATGTGAAAAGACAGATGCCATGGGATGGCTTGAGTTTGGGGCCGATGGACGTTGTAGGTATCTGGGGAGGGATCGCATGCCTAGATGGCGCGCTCAAGAACGCTGTAAACATAACAATCTACCCAGGTGCTGGGCCCTCGTGTGGAGGTAACACCCCTACTCCTGCCTTTCTCTCTATATTATGCTCTGCCGAGTAGACAAGTTCCTCTCTCTCTCTCTCTGTGTGTGTGTGTGTGTGTGTGAGTAGCAAGCCTCGTAATAAAGGAGCCAGTAAGTAACGTCCCTCGCGCAGGAGGGGGTAGGCCACCTTATATACTAGTGGCCAACTACTATTCTATGAATAGAAATGACAGAGTAGACAACTGCACTGTGCCAACGGCGCACGCCTCCGTGTTCCCGCTGACACCGTCGCCGAAAGTCTCCGCGGTAGGCGGATGACATGTCTTGTCCACCTTGTCAGTCTCTTAGGGTAGGTCACAGACATGTCATGTCCCCCTTGTCTGTGACAGGACTTGATAGCTCCTGTACTGTACTGTATCCACGTCTCTATGCAGATAACCACGCACCTATTAAGTTTAACCGCACGCCGGTACGGCCCCTGGATACGCGGGATTCACTCAACGGCTCCATTGACTTTGCGCCCGAGTAGGCCAGCAACTTCTCTATTCAGATCATCCGAGTGCTACCCGGCTGATCCAGACATGTACTTGATTCTTCCTTCTTTCCCCTTGTTCTTTCTACCGGATAGCGCCAACCGGATAGCAGGCATCCGGGTAGCCTCCTACCCGGCCAGTACCGACTCGGTACGGCTGAACTTGGTAAACAACATCTTGAACTCTGTTTCTCACATGCCTTACCCCTACTCGGGGGTAGCCCCCTGACAGTGCTTTATTGGTTAAATATTTTCTTCATAAGCAGCCATGCCTCAAACCATAATTGCTCTCAGTATTAGTCTAAAAGAATTGTCAATTGGAATTGCTTTCGCTTGCACAACTCTGATAACTATTTACGAAGATTCATTAATCCGTTCAAGAAATACCATCCTCCCACTGAATTCATCAAGGAATTAATTCCTTAAGAATCACATTTCCCTAGTAACAAAACTTTGTTACTTATGTGATGTTTTTTATAAATATTGCCAATGTAAAATTGTAACAACCAACAAAGTATAACTTTGTTCTTTAATCTTAGGATCAAGTTTCAATATTTCAGAAACTTCTAGATTCTAAGACTAATGTGTCTCTTTATAGTTTGTCTTTTAAAACTATGACACAAAGTAAAAAACAATAATTTTATGCTAAAATTATACTTAAGTTGCTATACTATTCCATGGGTAATATCAAGAACTATTTGCAAATAATCCTTCTTAGTGTTTGACTTTGTCTTACTTAGTCAAATTATGACTGAAAACTTTCAATACGTCACTAAGAATTTACTTAAGTCAGTTGTTATTGACGAGAGTATCATCAATAACTTTCTCTTGTTGACCTCTATAGCTTAAACAAATTCACCCTTCTATAAAGTGTGAAATTTATTAATTACTTCACTCAATATCTCAAACTTTCATCATGTATATGATGTGTTTGAAATCATAGTACCACACAAAGGTGGTGTCAACTCAATCACAAAATATTTTTAGAACAAATGATATTTCACTAATTCAAAAGATCTGTAACTTGATCATCCACGAAGGGAGTGATCAATAATATTCTCATAAGATAACAAGGACTTTGTCCTATTAATCCACAAGAGTATTACATCGCCAAACATGCGACCATATTACAATAACTTGAGCCGGAGCATAGAAATCTTTTGAATTATATAAAAATAAAAGTGGAGATGTATTCATCTTTGGATGATCCTTTGTGCGCCTAACTTGACACTCATCAACACCTTTTATTCTTCCGTCTCTTTACTTTCCTCATCTCCTATATCGAATGCATAAAATAATTTTAGCAATCAATACACCAGAGATACTGGTAAGAATGACACATATAATTTAGGTATAACTCTTATACCTTTATCACCTTTGGTGAATTTCTATTTTTGCTTGAGGAAGCTTTTATAGTTCCTCTTTAAATGCCCTTTATTTTTATAGAAAAAGCATTCATAATTACTCTATGTAGAAAACTTGGGCTTATTCCGTGCTTTAGCACCTTTGCCCTTTTTGTTCTTTTTCTTCCTGAATGGTGTAGTTTGGGAAACCATCAATACTTAATTGTTTTCCTTCCTCACACCAGCCTCAACAGTTTTCGTCATAGCAAGGAGATCATTTGATCTTTTCTCCATCCCATTCATGTTGTGATTCATGATGAAATCGTTGTAAGACGTTGGGAGTGAAGTCAACACCAAATTTGTACTTAGATCGGCTGGTATTGGAAACCCCAAAGCCTGAAGCCTAGTTCCGTAACCAAACCTTGATTTTATGCTCGCCCACTGAGCTTCCTTCTGCCATGTGGTATGACCACAAATCCTTTGTTATCTCATGACGTTCAGTCTTGGCTTGTGTCTGGTACATGACCATGCGTGCAACAATCATATCATATGTGGACGTAAGATCAAATCATTTCTGCAACTCAGGATCCATACATGTCAACATGAGACATTGAAGAACTATTGCATCATCACTCATCAAGGTGTGAGCATCATTTTCAACATCATAAGCGTCATCATCGAGATCCTCTAGAAGATGAGCATTGAGGACATACTCTTTCTTGATACCCCTGAGAACAATTCTCAGGGAATGGACCCAATCCGCATAGTTACTTCCATTAGCAGCAAGTGGTTTCTTCTTAAGTAGTGGACCAAGGTTTGTAGCGGTGCGTTACAAGCCATGGATCTACAACAATTTAATAGTTCACTTAGACATGTTCATAATTATTTTCCAAGCACTTGCTCAAATAATTAACTATGTGCTCCCACTAAATCTGATATTCCTCGCGATCAGAATTCAATGAATTGCGGAATCCACGCTCAACTTATAACCAAGGATGTACACATCTCAAATTTATAAGCTCAACGGGTAGGCCAACATGCCAATCACTACCACCGTGATTTCCGCTTCACTTTTCGGTGTGAGTGCTCCGATCTTATGACTATCATGCCTGAACATCAAGTCAACCAACTGATCCTGCTGCATCAAGAGATGTCATACTGACCCTTGGATACAATTCATCAACATGGATCAGCTTGATGCCCGCCTCCCAATCATAAGAACATGTTGACACTTGGATACAAGTGATGAACGTGAACCCCAATTGGTTTGACGGTGCTACAATTGGAAGAGCACGATCTACCTTAATATTTAATGAGGAATCACCCTAATAATCATGTATACTACGCAATCAAAGTACAGAAATAAAACATTTATAACATGCACGAGCGAAACTAGTGTTGTAGTCTAGTCCTCCTTCATCTCCGGCGAATCCTGCGTTGGCGGTGCCATGTTGAGGTTCACGACAAGTGCAATCGTTCTCCTTCCCATCATCGTCATGATTGGGTTTAGGATGGCTTGATGGCTACAAAAAGTGTTAGGTAAAGCATCTAAAAATTCTAAACTTTGAGACACATCGCGTTTCCTGCAAAATAGAGTTAGACGCTCCTAACGTTTTTCCGCATCTTTTAGCTGTGGTTGTAGGAACTGTAGGGTTCGTATCATAGAAAACAAAAAAATTCCTACGGGATAGACACCCGAAGGGCCAAGATCTAATCTAGAGATGAAAGCGATAGGGAGAAAGAGTCTTAGAATAACATACCCTTCGAAGACTCTAAGCGTTACGAGATCGAATCTCGTTGTTGGTGTAGCCGTACTCACGTAGATCTCAAGATTATGAAGATGTGCGCCGCAATCCGGCTACGCCTCCGTGATAGGTCACACGTTCAGCTTGATGACAACCTCCGTTCCCTCGATCTAGCAGGGCACCGGAAGTAGACGATCCCCCGGAACTCCAGCAGCACGACGGCATGGTGTGGTGGAAAACTTCACGGTAAGGGCTTTGCCCAGCGGATGACCATGAAATGGAGTAGCGGGTGGAGGGAGTGGAGGTGATACAAGTCTGTGGAGAAGAGGGAGATCTCACCCTCCTATTTTAGGGGAGGGGAAGGCGGCCCAAAGGGGGGTGCGGCCCAGGCTATGGTGCCCCCCACCTCTTCCCCTATTCATGTGAGTGGACACTCCACTCACACCCACTCATCCTCCCATAATTTTCCACTAGAAATTTCAAGGGTTTTCTTTATTAAATAAATAAATAATTCATTTATTTAATTTATGATTTTTAACTTCACCCCTCAAATCATTTGTTAATTATACTAACAACCATTTGACCAAAAAACCCCTTTAACTATTTCAAATTTACCCGAAACAATTTCGGTGATGTCCAAACTTTCCTCTGATATTCTGTATCCTCTCAAATGCGTCATCGAACCTTATGTGTGTCACCCTATGGTTCGCGAATAATACAGACATGATTGATACACCTCTCCGATCAATAATCAACAACGGGATATGAGATCCATGACGACTCTTATATATTCAACGATGAATCTTATGATCGTGTGAACCATCAACGTCGTAACTATTTTCCTTTGTCTCGCAATATTTTACTTTTCCGAGATACGATCATCAGTATCAATCATACTTTGTTCGATCTCGTTATCGACAAGTACTCTTTTACTCATTCCGTGATATGATATACTTGTGACTTAGTGATGCAACACACCCCATTCCACCAAGCCCAACACCTAATGGACCCATGACAAGTTCTCGAGCAAAGGCGGTACATGACAAGGTAAATTCACTCCTCTCCTGCTATGTTTTCGATCACTTGGTGAATGGTGCGCTACCTCATGGAACAACCCTACGCGTGCTTAGGTTTGACCCCACCATGGCGGCCCAAGAACGCGCCCAAGATGATGCCCAAGAAGCTATGGAAGAATGTAACATCCCTGATTTTTGGAGAAACTAAAAAATCACAAAAAAATAAAAAAAATTTATTTCTATTAAAGCAAGTCACCAAAAACCAAATGAGATGCAAGAAACAAAAGGAAACAATACATATTTCAAGGAAATTGGAATTAAGAATCCATTATACCTCTGTTCCATAAACCCTAAACCTTATTCAAATATTTTTTTTTCTTTATTCAATAATTATTATCTTTCTTTAAGCAAACCATATTCTCTAAAAAAAATCTAATAAATTATTTTGATATGAAAATGAATCACACTTGGGAAACAATATTTTTTATAATGGCAACTCTCTGAAATTTTATTTAGCAACAATATTGTTAATTTGGTATTTCCTATTTAAAAATGGCATGTAGTTGTTATTAGTAAACCCCTCAACTCTTAAAATTATAAAATATGAAAGTGAGGTAAAACGACTTTAAAAAATAGTATTTGACATGTTTAATGTCTCTGAAGTTTTATTTAATCAAAAACCTCATTTTATTATTTTTCTAATTTAAAATTAACATTAAGTACTATCAGTGATTTAATTATATTTTCAAAAATATAAAATTGAAATGTGTTCAAAAGTTTATAAAAATGCTCTAAACAGAAAGATATTAATTTTACAAAAAAAAAGAAATTATTTTGAGGTAATTTGGATTTATTAATTAAAAGATATTAAAACACGAAATAAAAAAGAAAAGAAAAAGGAATGATGACGCCATGATGACGTCACCATCTTCAACCCGCAGTTGAAACTGCAACGACTGTTTCTTCCCTGAGTTAATCCACGCGATTAAGAGCCTGAGTGAATGTCGTGAACCCGTAGCCTTATGACCCTCCCCTCCCTCTCCATTTCCCCTCTCCTGCCACCTCGAACCGTGCCTCGAAGCCACCGTTAATCTCTCGCCGGAGTTAATACGGCCCGCCGCCATGATCTTTGAGTTCCGGCCACTTCCATGAGGCTCTAACGCCCTATTGTGTCCCTGTCAACTCCCCGTAGCCGAGCACACCTCTTTGACCCCTCTATTATTATTTTTGCGCAGCGAATCGGCCACATTGCGCACTCCCGTGGCCGCCGAAGCCCACACCACCTCCGTCTGCATAGCACCGTCGCTACGGGCATCGCCGAGGATCCCCGAGGCCACCATCGAGTTTGTCGTGACTCCGTGATCGTCGTGGACTCCTTCGCCGTGCTCGGAGACCCCTGCCACCTCGTCTCCGTTGTTTTCCGAGTAGCGCGCCGCCGACGACTCCATTTACGGCCACCTCTCTGGCGGGAAGGTAAACCCTAGACCCACAGCCGTTAGATCTAGCGTACGGCCGCAATTAGATTTAGGCGAAACGGTACGTCGCCGTTGGATCTCGATCTAACTGTCCAGATCAAGCCACTTAACCACGTCGGTATGCCCAGTCAGCGTGCCATGCAGCAGCACAGTCAGCAACCCTGACCAATCAGAGAGAGCCACATGGCCATCCCTTAAATTCAAATTTTCTCCCGGTAGAATTATTTAGCAATTTTGCAGAAAAGTCCTTGTAGCTTAGAACCCTCACAACTTTTTAACCACTTGGCCAAATTAGACAAACTTGGACTTTTTGAAATCCTATGTATGTGTAGAATCGTTTGGCACTAGACAAGTTTAAATTTGACCATTTAAAATTCGTTAAAATTCAAATGTGCTTGTTTGATAAATTTTGTCATAATTCAAATTATACAAATCAAAAAATTGCAAATAAAATATATTTGGAAACCTTAAGATGTGTAATTTTCATATACCCTGTCCCAAAATAACTTTTGATAAAATTAAATTTGTATTTAGAATTAAGTTGTCTAATTGAGTATTTTGACATAGATTTAATTCTGTAAATAACTATAATATGTTCCCTTAAGAAAAATTGCTCCATTTGGTAACCTTGAACCAGAGACATCAGTACCTAAACATGACCATGTAATTTTAGCCAAACTTCCATCATAGTGGTTCACACAGTTGTTATACCATAGAAAATTGTTTCTATCCTCTTTATATTTGATGTTGTGGCTATTTTGAATCCAAGACCAAGTCCCTAGTATATGTCAATCACATATAAGACCAACTAGTGAACCTGAAACATTAGCACCATTGTTTTCCATCTACTTCTCCACTCCCCTATTCTTGCTTCAAGAATTCATCAAGTTAGCAAAGTGGAAATCAAGACTCAAGCACAATAAGGAGCTTCATTATCAACTTGGTGGCAACATGAAGAGCTACAAGGAAGATCATTGAAGAAATTTTGAAGAAAAGAATTTGACTCCGCAACTAGAAGCAACTCAATGAAGTGAAAATTCATGAAGAGGTCAAGAAGAAGACCAACCCCTTTCTCTTTCTATGTTATTTCCTTTAATTTCTACTTGACTTTGTGGTATTTTGTGCCCATCCCACTTTGGACCAACTAGTGAGAAAACCAATGAATAATCTATCAAGACCAAGAGAAGCACCATCCCAAGGAACAAGACTACAATGTAATCATGAAGATGAACTTCAAGAAAACAAGCATGTGAAGACCTGGAGAAAATATATACAAGTTGAAGAATAACAAGTTTTTTTTGTCCAACCATTGACCCAAATGGAAAATCCCAAGAATTTATCTTATTTTCTCTATTGTTATGAAGTTATTTGAACCAAGAACTACCTTAACCCAAAATTGGAAAGACTAACTTAGATCACTCAAATGTCTTGATGAAAATAACTAAGAGTTACACTTTGTTATGTGTTACTTTAGTTGAAATAGTGAGATCACCTTGATGAACTCTTAGAACTTCCTCGACAAGTATGGTTATAATAAAGTTATATCACATCAAACTCAACCTAGTACATCCCACTTAAACCCTTGGAGACTCCTTAACAAGTATGAAACCATTAGATAATGAATCTTTTAAACTCAAACCTCAACCTTGTCCTAAAAAACTTGATTAAACCCCTTTTGCCATGTGTTTTCTTCACTTGTATGTTTGTCTGGTAGGATGCTTGTTTATTTTGTTATTGTGTTTTCAATGTATAGATTGTATGGAGAGCAACAATCTTTTGTGAAGAGAGTGTGATTTCTTCACCAAGTTCAACAAGGCAAGTAACACACCATCAACTACCTATTATTGTCCTATGCATTACTAGAGTTTTTAGTAGTATGCATGATAGGTGATTTTTCTCAAAGTACTATGCTATGCTATATCCTAGTAGTGTGCAGCCATCCTTTTACCTTGTTATTTTGAAGCATTAGTACTTAGTAGGTGCTTAGCCTTGCCACTTTTGTTTACTCAATGTTGTGGAAAAATTCTAAGTAATAACTTCAATGAACCACCTGGGTGGATTTGGTAGTGCAAGGCTGTTGAAAGTTGAGTGTCTCCCCAAGGGGTGTTCACTTGAGGAATGCCAGCCAGGAACAAAGTGATTTAGATGTTCCCCAAGTTCATATTGCTTCCAGTGGAGCCTTTTGACATATGGGATCTGTCTTGATCAACTAAGTTGTGAGAGTTCATTTCGGGATTCACAAGCACATGTAGCATAATTATAGGTGGAACGGGTCTTGACATTGGGTTGAATTCTAGCTTCTGAAAGATCTCATATCAATTCTCTCCTTTCCTTGATGCACTCTGGGTGTATAGGATGTCTGGGCTAATTGAAGACAAGAGGTGAAAGTGCACAAACTCTGCAGAGTCAACAAACAAAGATCTTATCTGCGTTCCCTGTTATGGACAACAGCGAGCAGCTGGACAAGGATGGACGGAAGAATCACATCACCATTTTCAATAAGTAAAATTTTGACCAAGTGAATAGTAGTTGTCGTGCTTAGATTTCAGTCCAATGATGCCACCCTTTGAAAAGAAAATTTTGTTTTACAAAAGTGATAGGAGAAAATTGGCTTTATGCAAACTTAGCCAAAACTCCACTCAGCAAAATAAGCATGTAGTATTAGTCTTGACATTTATATCCTCCATAGTGTTACTTGCCAATACATTAAATTGTATTGACTGTCTTGTGGCTGCATATTCCATCTGCAGATGAATATGAAGACGAGTGAGGATTTCGTTTAGGATCTCGAGCCTCCCGCCAACATGTTTTGCCTGTGGCACATGAAGAGATTGGCTCAATTAGGGATGGAATTTGAGCCGAGCCGAGTCAGCTCGGCTCGACTCACTCAAGCTCGGTCAACTGACGAGTCGAGCTCGGCTCGACTCGTTCAACAAATGAGTCAAAAATCAAAAATCGGCTCGGCTCGGTGAACTCGCGAGTAACTCGCGAGCTACTCGGTTAACTTTTATTTTTATTTTGTAAAACTATAAAAAGTCAATATTATATATTGTATATATAATTATTTTTCATTATTTGGGGCATGTATAATAAAATCATCACAATAATTGATGAAAACATGTCACCATCAAATAATTTGTAGTAAAGAAACTACAATAATCAGTAAAAAAATATTCACATAGATAAGAATATCATTAGAAACTCTTTTTACCGAGTTAAACGAGCTAAACAAGTACTTGTAGACTCGGCTCGTTTAGTTTGAACTCGTTTACTATCGAAAACGAAAACTCGACTCGGCTCGTTGGACAACGAGTTCGAGCCAAGCCGAGTCGAGTTGCGAGCTACTCGTTTAACTCGTGAGTTTCAAGTTTTAATTCCAGCCCTAGGCTCAATGTTGTTCTATGTTTTCCGTTGTAATACTTTTTATCCTGCTAGTCTTCTAAGACTATGCAAGTTGTAATGTTATTTTATAAAGACTAGATCATGCGATGTAATAGAATTTGATGCATTTGCATGATATTTCATTTTTTATTGTGGTGATGGCGATTGATCAAGGGACTACCACAATAACACAGGTGTTCTTACATTATTTAAATATGGGAATGCTACAAAGAAGCGCGAGAAGACGTCATCGAGGAAGAAGAAGAGAAGATGGAGAAGGGGGAAACAGGGGACCCGGCCTCAAACCCCGGCCAGGCCGGACCCCCCACAGAGCCGGTCGGCCTCTACCCCGGCCTCATGTCGGCCCCTCCGCGCGCCAGGCCGGGAGGCCACCCGAAGCTCCCGGCCTCAGGCCGGCTCCCAGGACGGCCTCCCAGCGCCTCCACCTCGGCCCCAGATCGGCCTCCCCTCATCTCCACCCTGGCCCCAGGCCGGCACGCCACCACACCAGGCCAGCCTCGCGCCCCCTTCCACCCCATCCTAAAGGGCCGGCCAGGCTGGACCCCCTCAAGACTATGGGATTTGGAGGAAACCCCCCCTTTTGTCCCTCACCTACCCCCTTGGCTATTTAAGGAACCCCTTTGGCTAGATCTAGGTTTAGAGATGAATTTAGAACTTTGAGCTTTGCTCTTGTACCCCTCTTGTGAGGATACTCCTATGGTTTGTACCTAGGACCGTATCAAGGCTACTCCTATGATTTGTATCTAGGATCGTATCAAGATTTATCGGGTTTCCTATCCTTTCCCTTGGGATTCAGTTAGGGACTTTCCAGTCTTCCTCAACTAATCCTTGATGTTCTATTGGCGTGGTGGACCGGCCACATGTGTGAAGCGGTTTCCGATAAGGTGAGTTTGGTTGGATCGATCGTCCCGTAGGAGGCTGTTGCGGCTTAGTTAACAAGAGATTGGGTGCTTTAGTTCTTACTAGTTATCTCCCCCTTGTTCCCCGCGATTTCCCCTTGATTTCCCATTCGTGTTCATCGCGTTCTTCGTTCGTTCTTCGTGTTCTTGGTCGATTCGTGAAGATCGGGCCACCCAAGAGGTTAACCCCTCCATCATATGGTATCAGAGCTAGGTTGACATGAATTCGACCCCAACAATCCCCCTTTCCACCAAAATTTTCTTCCCCAAACCCTGAATTCGAAAATTTCACCAAAAATAGCCTCAAAAGGGATTTTGACTAATCCGTTGACTCGTGAGTTTTTCGTGGATTTGTTCCGTGGATTTTTTGCCTAAGACCATTCCCCACCTTTCTATACAGCCGCTTTTCTCGAGTTTGTCCAAAAAAAAATCTTGGATTTCAATGAATTTCAAATTTGAGCAAAAATCACAGAAAATTTCAGCACTTCGATTTTCGGACAAATTTTCAAACATGTTTTTCTTTGTCGTTGTTGCTCCGATTTGAGTGATTCAAGTTTCCACGTGAATCTCACAACACAATCTATGCAACTCTATCAACTGATCAACACGCCATCGACAACCCCAGGCCGCAAGTCTGTGATCATCCACCAAAGAGGTATAACTTGCTTCCGCTTAAACTAACCCATTCTCCGTGTACCTTCCCATTCGAACTAGCTCTTTTATATTGCTTGGCATTGCATTAGTGGCACCGACAGTGTGTGTTTTGTACTTGTTAGAGCGTAGTTAGACTAGGCTTGGCATTTGTATCCCCATATAGCAAAAAGTGAAAAGAGAAAATTAAAAAAAAGAGGAAAAAGAAGAAAAAGATCAATGCCAAGTGCTATCCATTGTAGGAACTTGTAGCTTCGCGTTGCAAAAGAGAAGAGAGTGACCGGTTGCCATGATGCGAATCTTGTTGCCTCTTATAGTTTGCAATTTGAGTTAGCGTCCTCCTTGTGTTGGTTAGGCATTGAGCTTAGTCTTCGATAGGTACATTTTGTCTCCACTCGTCCATTGGCCTCACTAACCCCATTAATCACTTTTCTGTGTGGGTTCCATTTTTTCCTCCACTAGGATTTGGTTTTGTTGCTAACATTTCATTTCGGTTCTCCTCCACGTTTTACAACAAACTTTTCTTCGTATTTGTTGATTTTTCCATGCCACTTTCCTCTCCCATTTTGAAATCCACATATAGCGTGTGTGTTGTCGTTTGTGGTTTTCTTTCGATCTTTTTGGACTCACTTTGGACATACCGCCCTACACCTAGGCTCGTTCACTAGCCTCAATACGACCAAAAAAGGTAACGTTGGGTAAGTGAGACTTCATTTCTTCATATCACACTTGTGTGCTTGTTGAGATGGCTAGGGAAGGAGTATTCTCAAGTCCAAGCTCGAAAGAAGAAGAAAACCCATTCTACAACAACAAAGGCTGCAACTTCGTCACCCACAACGACCACTTCCAACTACGTAAACTTGTGCAAGACGGGTTGGAGCGCTATGACCGTCGACTCCAAGCGCAAGAGGATCGATTGCTTGATCAAATGTCACGCACCAACATCAACTTGGCTAATATTGCCAATCTCAATGGATCATCATTGTCCTCAAGGTCAAGACGTTCAAGTCAACAAACTCAAGATCATCACCACCCCAACTTGGAATATGGTGGACAACAACAACAACCACCACCACCACCTCCTCCACCACAAGATCCTCGACGAAATTGGTATGACGATAGCTCGCCATCACCACCTCCTCGACACCCGAAAGGCCATGGTGACCCTCTTCAACATCAACCTCAACGACCAGACCTTCGACACTATGGTCGCAATGACTTTGTGGATGGTGCTCGCCAACATCGAAGGCCACCTAGGCGCAATGCGCGTCACCACCACAATGAACGCCAAGAACAAAAACTCCCTCCACAACCTCGCAATGAACAAGAGCGTCCTCAACAATGAAATAATGACAATGATGATAGTGAACGCCGTGAAGCACACCTACATCATCATCATCCTAATGACCACCGGTGTCATCCTCCTCACCATGACCGCCAACGCCAAGCCAATGAGGATGACCCATATGATCTCTCACCGCCAATCTATGATGAAGAACAACATGAGTGACCTCTCCAACAACAAGAAGTCAACAACATGAGTGCCCTTCGTTTCAACATCCCAAAATTCAATGGTGAAAATGATCCCGAAGAATATCTTGCTTGGGCTCTCAAGGTGGACAAGATCTTCGGCATCCACAACTTTAGTGACAAGAAAATGGTTGCTATGGCCTCTTTGAAGTTCGAAGGCTATGCACTTTTATGGTGGGATCGTCTCCAAGATGAACGAGTCAAGAACTGGATTGCTCCCATTGCCACTTGGAATGAGATGAAGCAATTCATGCATGCCCGTTTTGTTCCACCTCACTACAAGCGTGCCATCTTCAAAAAGCTTCAAGAACTTAAAAAAGGTTTGAAGTCCGTTGATGAGTACTACAAGGAGATGGAGACAGCTTTGATAAGAGCTCATGTGATGGAATCTCAAGAAGAAACAATGTCACGCTTTCTCAATGGCCTCAATTACCCAATAAGGAAGATTGTTGAGTACCAACCATATGACGACATTGTTGCACTTGTCCATCAAGCTCTCAAGGCCGAGCATAAAATTGTGGAAGACCTCAAGTACAACAAGCAAAAGGCTTTCTTTGCATCAAGGTCTTCTTCTTCATCTCAAATGCCTCAAGCAACAACACCGCCCAACTCTAAGAGCTCCTCTCGAGTGTCCAATGCTCCCAACAAAACTCCGCAACCATACAAGAAACAAATATCTCCAACCACCGCTTCTAAATCTCCTCAAGTCAAGTCAAGCACGATCACTTGCTTAAAATGTGGTGGTTGTGGACACAAGTCCTTTGAGTGTTCCAACAAGATGATCATGATTGTCAACTAAGAGGGTGAACGAGATTCAATGGGTGAAGACGAATACTATGCCTTGCACCAAGTTGCTCTAAACTCCTTGGACGTCCAAAATGATGAAGCCGAGAGTGTCTATTGTGATGAGGACAAGAACCCATTGCTAGTTGTCACACGTGTTCTTACAACCTCCCCTCAAGATGAACATGACCAACGGTGCAACCTCTTCCAAACTAGAGCTGACATACATGGAAAATCGATCAAGGTTATCATCGATGGAGGGAATTGCCATAATTTGGCTAGCAAAGAACTTTGTGATAAACTCCAATTGACTTACAAGAAACACCCACACCCCTACCACATTCAATGGCTTAGTGACTCCGACACCTTCAAGATTCAACACATGTGATGGAGGGATGATAACCTGGTAGGCTAACGCCAAGGAGTAACTCGGCCCAAAGGACGCTGCGCAAGATCCGGCTTAGAGAAAAGGAGCTTCTAGAAGGCCCAGGAGTGTAGGCCTCGTAACCCGGATTGTGGGTCCCGATAAGGAAGTTTAGGGTTTTGTAAGTAGTGTCCGGGTAGGATTCCGAGTACGCCTTGGATAGCAAGCCAGGGGATCTGGGGGTTATATAAGCCGGCCCCTAGGATTAGATCGACGAGTTCACCAGAGGCACAAGTTCACGAGATAGAGATTGCGGGATATCGAATACCCATTGTAACACGAGTATCGAGATAGTATATTCAGATCGTAGACTCGGCGACTTGATTGCCGGCTACCGGATCGCATATCACCATGGTTTCCCTTGAGCTAAACCCTCTCCCAAACACCAGAGTCGATTTGCCCCAAGACAAGTTACCCCCGGTAACGTCTGCCGTGATTATCCCACGACAGTTGGCGCCCACCGTGGGGCCTACGTCCAAGTGTGTTTACATCACGGGAGAAGCTCGGGAGAACATGAAGAACCTCGTCGTCGGCGAGATCTACACCAACCCTGAAGGAGAGAAGATGGTGGACGATTTTGGCTGGGGGCCGGAGTCGGATCTGCTCGAATCCGGATCCGTCATCACGATCGGCCGGGTCAACGTCTTCGTCGGCATGGTACGTACGTTCGGTTCAATCCCTGACGATTTTGGATTTGATTTTCTGTCAGGAGAGGCCACCCACGTTCAGTCGGACGGAGAAGAATCGGTCGGGACGGTGGATCCGACAGAGGAACCCGCCGCGAAGAGGGAACAGCCGGAGGAGCCGGCATGGACCCCGTGTGGCCGGGTCATAAGGGAGGATGATACCGAGTCTATCTTGCACCTGCTGGAGGACCGGTACAAGGAAGATAGCTACGATGAGGAGGAGTATGAGTCTTCGCCAAGCATTGCGCGCTAGGTCGCGGTCTACACGGCCCCTGCAACCAATCTCAATCAGGGGAACGTGGCTACGGCCGCGGTCGGAGCTGCGCAAGCATTGGCCCAGCAGCAAAACCCGGCTGAAGGAAATCCGGTTCTGACCCGGGTTGACGGAGAGTCGGCTTCAGTCACCAGCCGAGCGGCGGATAGCGAGATGCAGGAAAATATGTTCGGGTTCTTGGCTAACAGGGCGCCAGGGGAGGGTCCTTCGAATCCGCAACACCCGGCCCTGTTCAGTAACAATGTTGTCTTGGACCCAACAGTGTTAGCTACTGTGATAACTCCGGAAAACGCCGCAGCACGTGCCAGGGACTTGGAGGTAGCACGCCGCGCGTTAGAGCAACAAAGAAGAGATGTAGAGGCAGAGAAGCAAGGGGTAGCCACGCGCCAACGTGAACTGGACGCGCTGGAAAACCGGCTCCGAGCTGAGACAAGCAGGGTGCATCAGAGATATCAGACAATATTACCGGCGATGGGTGGAGTCATAAACCCTAACGCACTATTCATCACACCCCAGGATCAGCCGATTCCGGCTGTGAATCAGGAAACTATGCATCAACCGGCGACTGGAGCAGGACAGCCGGCAAACGTGCAGGGCGGGTTACCCACACTGCAGACTGGGGTCCCTGTCAGCAACACAGCGCCACCACCACCACCATCACGATTTTGTACACCACCAGGTCACTTCAATAACCCCATGGATAACGTATATGCCGCAACGTTAGCACTGAATCAGATCCACGTAAGAGAGTCACCCCATGCGGAGCAGACCCGACGGACGATCGATTTGTTGCATATGGCAGTGGCTCAGCAGTTTAATTACCCGGATAATAGGAGTGGAATGCATGGAACACCTTATATCAGCCAGCAACACGGCAATGCCGGCAATATGCAAACAAGTTCAGCGCGCCGGAGGGCAGAGCAGCAGCAAATGCCGCCTCCTCCCCGCGTGCAAGCAGCACCAGCAGTATCAGCAACACAAGCTATTGTGGATAGTTCCAGAGCTAGGAGAGCCGCGGCCGGGTCTGCAGTGCATGGACCAGCAGTAGCGCCGCGTCCAGCCGTACCCCCCGCAGGATCGCATGTTTCCCGGGTGAGACCAGTACCGACTAATCTCGCTGGGCCCAAGTGTCTGACGGATAACATAAGGGCTGAGCCTTGCCCGGATAAATTCAAGGAACCAGGTAAAGTAGTGAACTATGAGCCGACTATGGATCCAGAAACATGGTTGAGCAGTTATGAGATGGCTATGTCGATCCGCAACGCGTCTGAAAACCTTCAAGCCAAGTTCATGTACCTAATGATGTCGGAAGGAGCAGCAAAGTTGTGGTTCAACAATTTACCGGAAGGATCTATCAAGTCATGGGGAGAGTTGAAAACTGCGTTTATCAAGCACTTTCACGGAACATGCAGGAAGTTGTTTACTATCGACGATCTAGAACGGTGTGTGCAAAAGAAGGGAGAGTCGGCGCGCAGCTGGGTGCGCCGGGTTATTGAGATATTGCATTCATCCACAGATATTCAGCCGAAAGATGCGTTGCAGGCTATGGCCAAAACATGCAAGTATACACCTTTAGTGCAGAAATTAACTCGCATGAAATCCAGTCGGAATGCTTCAGAAGTCACAATGGGAGAACTAATGGATGCGTGCAACAAACATGCCGCAACGGATACCACGGAAGAGGACGTTGATGACAAGAAAGCAAAAGCAAATACAGGCAATAATGGAAGAACCGGCAATGGATCTACGTCGGGTAATCATGGAGGTAACAATGGGAACAACCTGAACAAGCGCCCGTTCGAGGGGAATTCCGAGTTTGTCCCCAGCACAGAAGCCGGGTCTTCAAGGCCCAGGGAAGAAGGAAATTTCAACGCAGGAAATCATAATGGAGGAAATTATCAAGGGCCACCAAGGCCGGGTAACAACTGGGATATCTTCAGAATGGCGTGCCCGAAACACAGCAGGAACGGAAGGCCAGCTAACCACTCATTGGAGCAATGTGCGGATTTGCAGAGATGGAAGAACGAGGAAGTGAACAAGGCTATGCGAGGTGCAGGCCGGGGAGGAGGACCGGGTCCGGGTGGAAACCCGGGCAATGGCCCACCCCCAGCAGGCAACCCGGGAACTGGGAATTCGGGTAATAACCAGGGAGGAGCCGGAGGCTTCCAAGCCAACCCCAAGCAATTGGGCCAATACCACGTCCACACCACAGGAATTTCTAACAAGGATAGAAAGATACTAAAGAAGGCAGTAAACTCGGTTTCCTCAGCTGTCCCGAGATACCTGAGGTGATCCGAGTAGGATGTAACGTGGAGCAGAAGAGATCACCCGGAAAGAATAGAACACCCGGGAATCCTAGCATTGGTGGTTGCGCCACAGGTTAATGGTTATGAGCTGAAAAAGGTCTTAATGGACGGTGGAAGCAGCATCAACATCCTATAGTGGGAAACTTTCTTGCGCATGGGCCTCAAGGAGTCTCAGCTACAGAAAAGTTCAACAGTTTTTCACGGGATCGTGCCGGGTCATTCGGCGTGCCCTGAAGGAAAGATCACTTTGGAGGTTGCTTTTGGAGAATCAAAGGATAATTTCCGGGTAGGGTGGCTCACGTTCGAAGTGGTGAAGTTGCGCAGTCCTTATCACGCGCTATTTGAGAGGCCGGCTTACGCCAAGTTCATGGCCAGGCCGTGTTACGTGTACCTACAGCTAAAAATCCCGGGTCCTAAACAGACCATCACTATACATGGAAGCCGGGATATAGCGGCTGAGTGTGACGAAGGAGATGCGGCAATGGCAGAACAAGCCTGTAGAAAGGAGGAGCTTAAATACTACCGGTCTCAGGTAGACCCGGATGACAGGACAGCGCTGAAGAGACCAAACACTGAGGATGCGAGAGTAAAATTCAAAGCAGCACAAGATACTAAGATGGTAGCCTTCGTCGAAGGTGATCCGTCCAAGCAATTTGCCATAGGATATAACTTGGATGATGAGCAGGAAAAAGCACTTGTGGAGTTTATTCGTTCAAATCAGGATGTGTTCGCTTGGACGCCTAGCGATATGCCGGGTATCCCTACAGAGCTGGCAGAGCACAGTTTGCACGTTGATCCCAAGTCCAGGCCCGTGAAGCAGGGGCTGAGAAAGATGAATGAGGAAAGAAGAAGGGCTATCGGCGAAGAAATTGCCCGGCTGTTGACGGCCGGCTTTATCATGGAAGTATTTCACCCGGAGTGGCTAGCAAATCCGGTTCTCGTGATGAAAAAGACCAATGAGTGGAGGATGTGCATTGATTATACGAGTCTCAACAAGCATTGCCCAAAGGATCCGTTTGCGCTTCCAAGGATAGATCAGATCATAGATGCAGTGGCTGGAAGTGACCTATTATGCTTCCTGGATGCATATTCCGGGTATCATCAGATCAAGCTCAAGAAGGAAGACTGGGAGAAAACGTCGTTCATAACCCCTTTTGGAGCCTTTTGTTACAAAACCATGACCTTTGGATTGAAGAACGCCGGCGCAACCTATCAGCGGTGCATTCAGAAGTGCTTTGAGGACCAAATTGGACGCAACGTTCATGCTTATGTGGATGACGTGGTGATCAAGACCAGAAAGGCAGAGACATTTATTGATGATCTGAAGGAAACATTCAAGAACCTGAGAAGATACCAGATGAAACTTAACCCGACAAAGTGTGTATTTGGAGTCCCAGCAGGGAAGTTACTCGGCTTCATCGTTTCAGAGAGAGGAATTGAAGCAAACCCGGATAAAATCAAAGCTATTCAGAGTCTGAAAAAGCCGGAAAACCTGAAGCATGTTCAGAAGCTTACAGGGTGCGTAGCAGCGCTGAGCCGATTTATATCAAGACTCAGAGAGAAGGCAATACCCTTGTACCGGCTCTTGAAGAAATCTGATAAGTTCGTTTGGGACCAAGAGGCGGATGAGGCATTTGAGGCACTAAAAAAGCAACTATCTGAGGCACCAGTCCTAGCAGCCCCGGGTCCTAAAGAGCCCATGTTACTGTACGTTGCGGCGGGGCCCCGAGCGGTTAGCGCAGTGGTTGTCGTTGAGCGCAAGGAGGATGGAAAAGATCACCCGGTCCAGAGGCCGGTTTATTACGTCAGTGAGGTATTATCAGAAGCAAAGCAGCGCTACCCGCATTGGCAGAAATTGGTTTTCGGGGTCTTCATGGCCAGCCGGAAATTGAAGCCGTATTTTCAGGAGCACCCCATAACAGTGGTTAGCTCTATACCAATGTCGGATATCATCAGAAACTCGGATGCAACAGGCAGAATAGCCAAGTGGGCGATCGAGATGGGAGATTACCACATCAACTACGAGCCCAGGTCAGCAATCAAATCTCAAGCTCTAGTCGATTTCATTAACGATTGGACTCACACAGGCATGCCCACAACGACTCCAAGTTCCGAGTCTTGGATAATGCACTTCGATGGTTCCAAGCAGTACGAGGGATCAGGAGCTGGAGTGGTGCTCACATCACCTAAAGGAGACAAGTTGAGCTACGTATTGCAGATTCACTTTGATTGTTCCAACAACGTGGCCGAATATGAGGCATTATTGCATGGATTGAGGATAGCCAAGGAGATGAATATCAAGAGAATACGATGCTATGGGGACTCGGACCTTGTGGTACAGCAGGTCTCGGGAACTTGGGATAGAAAAGATGCAACTATGGCAGCATACCGCAGAGAGGTGGACCGGGTTGCCGGGTGCTTTTCCGGGTATGAGGTGGAGCATGTAGATAGAAGAAAAAACGAGGCAGCAGATACACTTGCCAGACTCGGCTCGCGCAGAGAGCCGGTTCCACCCAATGTGTTCCTGGACGAGCTATGGCGGCCATCAGTTAAAACCGAGTCTGAGGAAGAACTGGCTAACAAAGACCCGGATTTGGAGCTCGTGGCCACAGTACGCACTGTTCCCGAGTGGACAGAGCCGTTCCTGGCTTACCTATCACGGGGCGAGTTACCACAGCAAGAGGTACTAGCAAGGCAAATTTTGAGGCGAGCAAAAGGTTATTCCATCATCAATGGGGAGTTATATAAAAGGAGTGCCGCAGGAGTATTTTTGCGCTGTGTAGCACCAGAAGAAGGCCGGCAAATCCTGAAAGAGATCCACGAAGGCGACTGTGGGCATCACGCATCCACAAGGTCCCTTGTGGCCAAGGCATATAGGCACGGTTTCTTCTGGCTCACAGCTTTAGCAGATGCAGAACGCTTGGTGGCAAGGTGCGACGGATGCCAGAGGTACGCCCGCCAAATCCATGTGCCGGCTATGGAGTTGCAAACAATTCCTTTGACCTGGCCTTTCACCGTTTGGGGTATGGACATGGTTGGCCCCTTTCACATGTCACCTTGCAAAAAGACACATCTCCTGGTGGCTATCGATAAGTTTACCAAGTGGGTTGAAGTTATGCCAGTTACCAATTGTGAAGCGATTACGGCAGTCAAGTTCCTGAAAAGGATTATCTACCGGTTCGGGTATCCTCACAGTATAATTACCGACAATGGAACCAACATGTCCCTTGGCGAGATGGAGAAATTCTGTGCCAACAACGGAATCCGGCTTGACATAGCCTCCGTAGCTCATCCACAAGCCAATGGACAAGTGGAGAGGGCGAATCAGGAGTTACTTCGTGGATTAAAGCCACGATTGCGAGTCCCATGTATCAGAGCTGCTGGAGCATGGGTTGAGGAGTTACCTTCAGTGGTTTGGGGTATCAACACTACACCTAACAGATCTACTCAGATGACACCGTTTTTCATGGTTTATGGTGCAGAAGCGGTGCTGCCGAGTGATATCATCCATGACTCGCCTCGAGTATCGGCTTATGTCGAGGTGGAAAACGAGAAGACCCGGCAGGACGCCGTGGATATGTTAGAAGAACACAGGGAACAAGCTTTGGAAAGATCAGCCATATACCAGCAGGATCTGAGGAGATATCATAGCCGCAGAGTCAAAACCCGGGTCTTCCAGGAAGGAGACCTGGTTCTGCGCCTAGCACAGTCAAAGGAAGGAAAACACAAGTTATCCCCACCATGGGAGGGACCGTTCATCATAAGCCGGAATCTGCATAACGGATCATATTACTTGATAGATGCAAGGGAAGAGTCGGCAACGGTTAATGACACCGCCCATACCACTTCATCTATGCAAGAGAGAGAAAGACCTTGGAACGTAGCTCAGCTGCGTCCCTACTATACCTAGTCTAGACCAGATTTACAAGTGAAATTACACGATGTAACAGGCAGCAGGTTTCAGACGCACTCTTTTCCTATCCAGGGTACCTAAGGGGACTGGAGGGTTTTTAATGAGGCGGCTTGCTGACCTAACTTTTCTCATATCAATAAAGAGATGGTTAAACAATATATTGTTTCCTTTTCATGTGTTTTTTATCAAGTTTTTTTTATCTCTGTTGTGTTTTTATTTTCTTCTTCCAGGTAAGTATTATTTATTGTTCTTAGTACATTAGTTTCTTTAGTAAACTGCATATATTTAGGTCTTGGGGGCTGATTGCTTGAATAGCACAGTTACAAACTCAAAGACCCGGCCATGATGCCTATGAGTTATAAGGGCCGATTACTTGCAAACAAGTACGGCTGCAAGCTTATAACCGGACAAAGGAGCCAAACTTTCTTGACTTTTCTTACTTAAGCTCGATGTGACTCGCACTAAAGTGGCATGATTCGCTAGCGTATGGTTACAATCAGTCATGATGCCCAATGGGACTTGCCTGACCCTGTCTTCATACAGCTATAGCAACATGATTATCCACGCGAAAGCCGGCTTACAGTACAAGAGAGTCAAAAGGGTCATCTAAACCACAAGTTATGCAGAGTACAAGGTTAATAACCGGAAACTCAAAGCTTATTAAGCATGACTTCAAAGCCTATGTGAAACAGCTCTAGGTTTTGGGCTTAGCATGTAACAATTTGTTCTTTTTTGAAACACCCAACATCCCAGACTCGGAATTTCGGGCCTTGGGGACTCGGGAATTTGAAAACAGAAACAAATTATCCAGCTGCTTAGCGCAAAAACCCAAAATCCGAGTCTTGGGGACTTGGGGACTTAGAAAAAAGTCCACTAGTCAAAACCCACGAGACCCGGAAACCGAGTCTCACAATAGGCACCATAGCAGAAAGTCAGAAAATCAAAGATGAAAAAGCCAAAAGTTAAGAAATATCAAACTCAAGCAAAGGGCCAGAAGGGCCACGAAGATATATTAAGGTATCAAAATGTATTACAAGCCACGATAGTAGTATCATAAAGCGCACAGGCGCGCCATCAAAAGAATAATTGTTTTAAAAAGGCCCATCGGCCGGATAATGTGCCTAAGACGGCTGCCGATAAAAATTTCACTCGGCATCTTGGGCCGAGTCGTCCATCTTGCCCTTGCCCTTGGCAGCCGGGTCTTGCTCCTCGCCTTGGTCTTCAGCATTCTTGGTAGCGGCAGCACCCGGGTCAGCAGTAGTGCCGGCCCGTGCGGGAGGAGGGACGACCGGCGTGGAGGTAGCAGGCGCAGAATCGGCCTCAGCCTTCTTCTTCGCGGCCTCTTCTCTCGCCTGGGCAGCCTCCGCCTTCCATCGGGCCAGCATATCGTACGGCTTGGGAAGATCCGACTTAATCGCCTTGTCATCAGCATCATATGCGGGGGTAATTGAACTGACATCCAAACCATCGGCAATCACACTGGCCGAGTGACGAACCTCCTTCTGGATAGCCTTGAAATTCTTCACTGAGAACCTGGACCCGTCGTGGTTGAACTCTGGAAACCCGCCTACAAGCTTGGCCGGCTCGAGCTTGGGAAAATACGCCTTAGCCAGTGCAAGCCCCCGGGTTACTCCAACCCGGCAGGACGAGCGTCTCCAGTGCTCAATCCACTCGGGGATAGTGGAGCACGCGTCAAGCAGCGTCTTCAGGTTGCCATGCCCGACACCCGGCCACTTCAGATCCTGAAGGATCCATTTGGTTCCGGCACAGAGCTGCCGGATCGTGCTCTTGATGGTTTTCAGCTTTGCGATATCATCTTCGTCCGGAGTTACATCATCCGGACCTGCAGAAAATAGGAAAAAGCAGTGAGTACGGAAATCCGATTATTTATCAGAATGAGGATCCGGGTTATAATTATCAAGTTAGGAATCGTACCGGTCAAAGCACGATATGTGTCGGCAATTTGAACGGAAAGCTTGGTCAGTTCATCTTCTGCTGCATGAGCCCTCCTTCTATATTTCCTTGTGATCTTCCCGCTCCTCTTAGCATCAGCTTCAGCCGACTCACGCAGAGTCGCCTCCTTCTCGAGGAGCTTGGTGGCCTTCGCCAATGCTTTCTCAGAGTGGGTCACGAAGGCCTGCGAGGAGACACAAGGAAGGATTAGCCGGATAAAAAGCAAGTTATCAGTCGGATATACTACGAAGTTCCAAGCAAATTATCAATAAGTTCACTTGGAACTTGGGGACTAGACAAGGATACAGGCAATGTTATTCGGATTTACCTCATGTTTGGCTATCAAAGCTTCTAGGATATTTTCTTCATCAGCCCTCAAGGTGTGCAGGGCGTCAAGCATCTGGGAAAAAGTCATATCTTCGGGCCTGACACCGGAAGAGCCGGCAGCTTGATCACCCGGCGGGCGAACCTTCTCCGACTTTGGGGTCGAGACCCGGATTGTCTGGGTGTCCGGATTGGGAGAGCCCATCCTTGTGTCCAGGATCTCGACGTCGTCGTCCTCAGCCTCTTCAGATGGCTTGGGAGACCCGGCTTCCTGCCGAGCCGAGTCAGCCAAGGGGTCTTGCTCCTGGTTGTTTTCAACACCACCGCCAGTCGCGGCGTCCATATCATCAGTCGGCCCCTCCGTCTCCCGGTTGTCCGTGTCCATAATATCCGGGTCACTGATCGTGACCTGGGCGCTAAGGAAAGGAAAGAGAAGAGATCAGCAACGAAAATTGAAGGTTATCAAAAGGACTAGAGTATTGCTTAGCCGGAAATATGACTTACCCGGCATTCACCACGAAATCTGCCGGAAGCGAGCTGCTGGACGCGGATGAGGCTGTCACAGAATCCGAGAGTGAGACCCGGAGCTGTCCGGCTAATGGATGATTGGGGGAAGGGTGTTTTCGAGGTGAGTTGATGGGATGAGATGGAGAAATACCAGTACGACGAGCCGGGGACGTAGGAATACCCGGGTTGAGGGGATCCTCGCCCGGGGAATTCCGGGTTACTCTGCGCTTGGTCGGAGGCGGATCCTTCAAGTGTGGTGAATTTGATAACTGTCGGTTAAGTTCGCGCATATTGTCAAAAGAGTAGGGTTTGGAGGACATGGAAGAGTAGGGAACCTTGAAGACGACCCCGCGGGTTTTCCTCTTGGTTCCGACCTCGACTTCCGGCTCAACCTCGCTTCTGTCGCTCTCGGTCTCTTCCGGGTCTCCCTGGTCGTCCTTGTCACCCTTATCATCCATCCCTGAAAGGTGCAAGCATATAGTTGGAAAAAGAGAAAAAATGGGAAAGCAAAGTAATAGAGGTTGAGGTGATTGGAATCCGGGTGATACCTTCGTCGGTGTCGGCCGGTTCTTCTTCTTCTTCCTCCGGGTTCCCGGAGTTGGGAGGGGTCTCAATGCTCCAGAAAACATTGTCGGCCTGAGATAAAAGCATGAAAATGAGAGTTAGTGGTTGTATCAAGTCAAAGTACGGGAATAAGTGGATAAGTATCGGATTTTACCGCTGGAGCCGGGTTATCCCGGGTGAACGGCGCTAACCCGGCTATGTTCTTGATCACCTCCAGCTTCTCAGTCAGGAAGCTCTTGATAGTCTTGTTGGTATCGCCGGCCGGGTAATTTTTCGAGGAATAGCGGAGCGCGTCTGTGACGTGTCCCGAGTATTCGCACATTAACTTTGAGCGAATAGAGTTGGGCTGGATCCGGAAATCTACCCAAGTCTTAACCAGGTTGAGCCCAGCGAGACCGTGGGCGAAAAGGACGGCTATTTTGGCCAGGTGGGGCTGGATGGCTTCCCTGTCCGACTCAGGGGGAAAAGCATTAAAAGTATCGGAAAGATCTAAGAGACCCTCCGAATAACCCGGCAATTTCCTTTCGCCGGGTGGGGAGGTATCCCGGCAATAAAAGAAGGATAGCTGCCAATGCTTAACATGTGAGTTTAGGTTTAGAGTCGGCATGGGAGAATTTTTGCGGCGCTGGATGGAAACCCCGCCGCAGGCCAAAAGGGCCCCGTCACCGCTTTCGCGGCACGGTTTGCATTGGAAAAGCTCGATGAACAAAGCCAAATTTGGCGGGATGCACAAGTAAGATTCACAGAGGACTATAAAGTGGGTTATGTTCAACATAGAGTTAGGCCCTATGTCGAACACCCGGAGGCCATAATGGCGGAGGACTTCACGGAAGAAAGAGTGACCCGGGGGGCGAAACCCCCGGATCACGTGCTCGACAAAGCATATTACCTCGTCGGCATTGGGGGTAGGCCGGGTCTCGTCACCCGGAACCCTCCAATGAATCTCCTTCTGAGGAGGGAGGATGCCTGATTCGGCCAGTTCTTCCAGTTTGGCCTGGGTCACGGAAGACCGCGCCCAATTGGCAGATATGGACTGGGTCGTCCTTGTTTTTGCCGGCTGCTTCCCTTTGTTCCTAGGAGCCATTGGTTCAGTCTGCAAAATACAAAGCAAAATGCACGAAACATTAAGACTCGGAAATCATGAGCTATCCGAGTATTCACAAGCAGTATCAGTAAGAGGCATGGGAAATTATGAATTGTCCGAGTATCTCTAGACAGAATGAAAATTACGAACTATCCGGGTATTGACGAGCAGTGTAAAATTTATGGAATATCTACGTATCGACAGGCAGTTATGAAAAAAGGTTGATTGCCTATGTGTCTAGTGCAAGTAAAAGAACCGGAAGTGGTGGATTTTCCGGGTATCAAGAGCAGCCGCGGAAGTTTGAGCGAACTGCATCCAGATTGGAAAATTTGTGGATGATTTCGTTGAGAAATTAACGATTACAAGCGATAGGGGAATGATGTGCGGTCATCTGTTAAGCGATTGTACACACTAAGATGGGGTTATGCGACCTAATCCGGCGTGAAACAAGAAATGGCCCGCGGCGGACCTAGATCTAATCTAGGTCAACGAGAAATTAGAAGCTAAAATCAATGGGAGCAAGGAGCTTACCGGTGTGGGTTGGAGAAGGGCGCGACGGCGGCAGATGGCGCAGTCGTGATGTCCCCTCGCGACTCCCGGCGGGCAGCTCAAGGGCGCGGCGGCGGAAACTGGCGGCGGCGGGCGAACCGTGGATGAGCGCAGCTGGCGGCGGCTTGGCTCCGGCTGTGCGCTCGAGGTCTCCGTGGCGGCGTTGCGGAAATCCGTGCGAGGTGGCGCCGGTGAGGAAGGAGAAGGTGGAAGGAATGAACCGTTGGGGTTAGGTCACCCCCTAGGTACCTATTTATAGGTACGGGTGGGGAAACCTAGGCCAACGAGCGGGAACCAAAATTTTCGGGATAAGGGATACCCGTCCTGATTTTCTGGGATACGCGTTAAGTGCTGGACGGGATATCCGGAATGGATAGGAAGCAAATCTCTTCCGCGATATCTGGATCAATTAACGAGTGAAATAAGCCGGATCTTTGGTATTCTCATCAGGGCATTGACCCGGAAAAGTAAAAGATGGATTCAGAGGAAACCGGGTTATTATATGGACCACCGATGGAGTTAGGCCTAGCTGTTTATTAAAGCAACTTAACCCGGCCTCTATGAATTTGTATGTTTGTTATTTTTGCAGGGAATAGCATGCGCTTCAGGGAGGATTCCGTGAAGCCCAAACTATTCTGGGGACTACTGATGGAGGGATGATAACCCGGTAGGCTAACGCCAAGGAGTAACTCGGCCCAAAGGACGCTGCGCAAGATCCGGCTTAGAGAAAAGGAGCTTCTAGAAGGCCCAGGAGTGTAGGCCTCGTAACCCGGATTGTGGGTCCCGATAAGGAAGTTTAGGGTTTTGTAAGTAGTGTCCGGGTAGGATTCCGAGTACGCCTTGGATAGCAAGCCAGGGGATCCGGGGGTTATATAAGCCGGCCCCTAGGATTAGATCGACGAGTTCACCAGAGGCACAAGTTCACGAGATAGAGATTGCGGGATATCGAATACCCATTGTAACACGAGTATCGAGATAGTATATTCAGATCGTAGACTCGGCGACTTGATTGCCGGCTACCGGATCGCATATCACCATGGTTTCCCTTGAGCTAAACCCTCTCCCAAACACCAGAGTCGATTTGCCCCAAGACAAGTTACCCCCGGTAACGTCTGCCGTGATTATCCCACGACAACATGGTCACCATTCACTTCAAGATTGGCCCCCTATGAAGACACGGTGGAATGTGATGTTGTGCCTATGATCGTGTGTCATCTCCTTCTTGGCCGACCTTGGCAATATGACAATAGTGCTCTTAATGATGGACGTACCAACCACTATAGTTTCAAGTGGAATTACAAGACATTTGTGCTCCGTCCAATGTATCCTAGCCAAGTGATCGCCGATAACACCAAGACCCTTACACGCAAACAAGAAGAGCTCAAATCTCGTGATATGAGTGGTGAGAGAGTGATCCACCTAAAGGGGAGTGAGAGCCACAAGCCAAACATGAGTGAAAAAAATTTGAGTGCTCCCAAAGGCCTTGCCTTACTTGCCACCAAAAGGGAGATGTGAGAGTTACGAGATGGCCAATCCATACTTCACTTTGTCCTCGTGTGCAAAGGAGAAGCACTTGAAGCTAACCCCATAACATGCTTTCCTCTGTCGTTGTTTCCATTATTGCAGGAATTTGAGGACATGTTCCCCGACGAGCTCCCACCGGGCCTACCTCCCCTACGAGGCATCGAACACCGAATTTACCTCATCCCGGGTGCGCCACTTCCAAACCGCGCTCCATATCGTACCAACCCTGCGGAGACTAAGGAGATTGAACGCCAAATCCAAGAACTTCTTGAGAAAGGTTTTATCCGTGAATCCCTTAGACCTTGTGTCGTCCCGGTTATCCTTGTCCCCAAACAAGATTATACTTCTCACATATGCATGCATTATCGTCCCATCAATTCTATCACCATTAGATATAGACATCCCATTCCTAGGCTCGACGATATGCTTGATGAATTAAGTGGTGCTACTATCTTTTCCAAAATTAGCCTTAAAAGTGGATATCACCAAATTCGCATGAGCATAGGAGATGAGTGGAAAACAACTTTCAAAACAAAACTTAGTTTGTATGAATGGCTTGTCATGCCCTTTCGTATTTCGAATGCACCCTCAACTTTTATGCATCTCATGAATGAAGTTTTGCATCCTTTCATTGGCAAATTTGTTGTGGTTTATTTTGGCGACATCCTTATCTATAGCAAATCTTTGGAGAGTCACCTTGAGCATATCGCTCAAGTTTTGTTGGCCCTTCGCAAAACAAAACTTTTTGCAAATATTTCCAAATGCAATTTTTGCACCAACAAGCTTTTTTCTTGGGTTTTGTGATTTCCTCCAATGGAATTGAAGTTGATGAGAAGAAAGTAGAGGAAATTAGAAATTGTCCTAACCCTACTTCCGTGGGTGAGATAAGACGTTTTTATGCTCTTGACGGTTTCTATCGCCGTTTCGTGAAGGATTTTTCAACAATTGCTTGCCCTTTAAATGAACTTAGAAAGAAAAATGTACCGTTCGTTTGGGGCAATGCTCAACAAAAGGCTTTTGATACCCTCAAGAAATGTTTGACCGAAGCACATTTGCTTGTTTTGCCGGATTTTGAGAAAACTTTTGAAATTGAATGTGATGCTAGTGGAATAGGCATCAGTGGTGTTCTTATGCAAAATGGACGTCCCGTTGCTTATCATAGTGAAAAATAAGATGGCGCTGGACTCAATTACCCAATATATGACAAGGAACTGTTTCCTTTGGTTAGAGTCTTGGAAGCTTGGCAACACTATCTCTGGCCCAAAGAATTTTTTATTCACTCCAATCATGAATCATTGGAATACTTGAAAAGCCAAGCCAATTCGAACAAAAGACATGCTAAATGGGTAGCATTCATTGAATCTTTTCCTTATGTCATTAAGTACAAGAAAGGTAAAGAAATATTGCAGTGGATGCTTTGTCTCGTAAAGAATGTCTTCTTACCTGCCTTGAAATCAATGTGCTTGGTTTGGATGATCAAAGACATATATTTTTCCGATGTTTTCTTTGGTCCCATTTTCGAGAAATGCTTGTCCAATCTTGGTTTTGATGAGTACTATCTCCACAAAGATTCTTGTTTAAATCTAACAAATTGTGTATTCCAGAGTCCTCTCTTCGTTTGTTGTTATTGAAGGAATCACATGAAGGAGGTCTCATGGGACACTTTGGACGGGACAAGACCTACGCCATGCTCTCCAACCACTACTATTGGCCTAAGATGTGGCACCAAGTTGAACGCCTTGTCAAGAGAAGTCCTACCTGCCTCCGAGCTAAGTCTACTTCCAACCCTCATGGTCTTCACTTACCATTGCCTACACCACATAACCCTTGGAGTGACACTAGCATGGACTTCATGTTAGGACTACCGCGCACTAAAACCAACATGGACTCAATCTTTGTCGTTGTTGATCGTTTCTCTAAAATGGAACATTTCATTCCATGCAATCGAACGGGCGATGCTTCACATGTTGCTACCTTGTTTTTCAGGGAAATTGTGGTCTACATGGTGTGACCAAGACAATTGTGTCGGACCGAGATGTCAAGTTCACCTCCTAGTTTTGGAAGACTTTGATGGCCAAGCTCGGCGTCCAGCTAATTTTCTCCACCGCCTATCACCCACAAACGGATGGCCAAACCGAAGTGGTGAGTCGAACGCTTTCTTCACTACTACGGCATTGATCAAGCCCAACCTCAAGATTTGGGAGGAATGCATTACCCATGCCGAGTTCGCCTACAATCAAGCACTTCACCAAGCTACTAAGCGATGCCCCTTCTAGATCATCTATGGCTTCAACCCCAACACCTCTCTTGACATCCTACCGTTGCCTCTACACGCACAAGTCAACATGGACATCGACAAGTGCAACGACTACATCAAGAATCTCCATGAGTCCACAAGGGCTACACTTGAGAAGCATTCCGAGCACCACGCATCCGTGATGAAAAGAACAAGAAGCCCATGGTGTTCAAAGACCGCTTTCCACAAGAGAGCAACTCCAAGCTCAATCCACGGGGTGACGGACCTTTCAAGATCATCAAGCACATCAACAACAATGCCTACAAGCTTGACTTACCACCCTCCAAGTACAACGTGCATGACTCCTTCAATGTCAAGGATCTTTATCCCTTCCGTGGATACCCAAGTGATGAGGAAGATCACGAGTCGAGGTCGACTCTTTTTCAGGGTGGGGGGAGATGATGCAGCACACCCCATTCCACCAAGACCAACACCCAATGGACCCATGACAAGATCTCGAGCAAAGGCGATACATGACAAGGTGAATTCACTCCTCTACCGATATGTTTTCGATGACTTGGTGAATGGTGCGCTACCTCATGGAACAACCCTATGCGTGCTCAGGTTTGACCCACCATGGAGGCCCAAAAACGCGTCCAAGATGATGCCTAAGAAGCTATGGAAAAAGCCCTAGAAGACGGCATCAAGGAAGAAGAAGAGAAGAGGGAGAAGGGGGAAAATAGGGGACCCGGCCTCAAACCCCGTCCAGGACGGCCCCCAGGCTGGACCCCCCATAGAGCCGGCCGTCCTACACCCTCGCCTCAGGTCGCCCCCTTCGCGCGCTAGGCCGGGAGGCCACCCGAAGCTCCCGGCCTCCACCCCGGCCTCAGACAGCCTCCCAGCGCCTCCACCTCGGCCCCAGGCCGGCCTCCCTCGTCCCCAAGCCAGCGCGCTAGCACACCAGGCCAGCCTCGCGCCCCTTCCACCCCGGCCTCCCAGGCCGGACCCCCTGAAGACCGCGGGATTTGGAGGAAAAACCCCCCTTTTAGCCCCTCACCTACCCCCTTGGCTATTTAAGGAACCCCTTTGGATAGATCTAGGTTTAGAGATGAATTTAGAACTTTGAGATTTGCTCTTGTACCCCTCTTGTGAGGCTACTCCTATGGTTTGTACCTAAGACCGTATCAAGGCTACTCCTATGATTTGGATCTAGGATCGTATCAAGATTCATCGGGTTTCCTTTGATTTCCCCTTCGGATTCAGTTAGGGACTTTCCAATCTTTCTCAACTAATCCTTGAGGTTCTATTTGCATGGTGGACCGCCACGGGTGTGAAGCGGTTTCTGATAAGGCGAGTTCGGTTGGATCGATCGTCCCGTAGGTGGCTTAGTTGACGGGAGATGGGGTGCTTCAGTTCTTACTAGTTATCTCCCCTTGCTTCCCCGCGATTTCTCCTTGATTCCCCTCGATTTCCCCTTCATTTTCATCGTGTTCTTCGTGTTCTTGGTCGATTCGTGAAGATCGGGACACCCAAGAGGTTAACCCCTCCATCACTTAGTCACGTGCTTGCAAGCGGTGTCGATGTGATATCACCGAGAGGGCCCAGAGTATATCTCTCCGTCATTTTGGATGGAAAAGTCCCACTCTTGATCCATGAGCCTCAACTAACACTTTACGAATACCTAACGCCACCTTTATAGTTACCCTGTTACGGTGTGATGTTTAATGTCATAAAAGCACCCTTCGAGGATTAGTGATTAACATGATCTCATGGTCTAAGGAATATGGTTACTTCGTATGCAAGATATAACAATATAAACTAAATGACTTGATCGTATTATTATACTTAATTTGGGTCTATGTTCATCACATCATTCTCCTAATGACATGACCCCGTTATTAACAACATCCAATGTTCATGATGAGGAAAAGTTGATCATCGGTTAATCAATGAGCTAGTTAAACGAGAGGCATCACTAGGAACCATTGTTTGTTTATTAAATACACATGTATCAGCGTTTCCGGTTAATACACATCTATAATGAGAAATAAACATTCATCATAAACAAGGAATAAGATAACCACTTTATTATTGCCTCTCCGGCATATTCCCTTCAGGATCTACGAAACGAATCGTTAATTAACCTACGCTTCCATAAGTCATGATTATTCACATTGCTAGATTGACATTACAGGGCGACTGAAACAAAAACATTACGAAATCGTCTAGATCCTCAATCTAAACTTATTCAGAACCATGACCCCCGTGTGAATCCAATCCACATGCCCCTTCCACAATGTTGTTTACGAGACCAACTATAAAGAGACCTAAAGCTACTGAAACACTTCTTCAGACTAGAAGAGATATGCCAGAGGCAACTCAAACATCCTAGGATTGCCAGAAGTTTGCAAAAATCTCGATATGTCGTCAGAAACAAAACAACAAATCTTGTTGGGAAGCAATCATAAATAATCTGAATGTTGGAGAACTTTCCAACGTACTTGCCAAACTTATGCAATGCCCGCACTCTCTGTTGCTCTAGATGAGATGTTGTACCTATGCATAGACCGCTTTGATACCACTTCTGGTTTGCGCAACGGAAATTTAATTTTTTTTGCCATGCATGCTATGCAAAAACCAAGATCTTGCTATGCAGATAAAAGTGAATATTAATTCCAAGATCTAGTTCCCGAGATCGTGTACCAGACACCGTAGTAGCAGAAGAGATGTCGGTGACGATGTCGATGAAGCCTGTAGAAAATCCTCACGCACAAGCCTGTGGGTGAGAATGTTGCTGATTCCCCATATCTAGCACCTTGATCCAGCAGAGTGAGGGTCTCACGTGTTACCCCTATAAAAGTATGCACACATACGTCGGGGCAAATTCTGCAGCGCTTCACCGTCCAGGACTAGACACCACATATATATATGAGGTGGAGTTCTCAACAAATGAGAGAGAGAAATTAATTAGAAGCTATATCTAATCGGGATAGGACACCTCAAACCCCGATTAGATGAAGTTCTAATTCAATTAGAGGGGCTCTAATTAGACCCTCTAATTCTACTAGAGAGAGAGAGAGAGGGGCTTAAGAGCCAATTGTGTGTTTGCTTAGAGCCTTGGGGTCCTTTATATATTGGGAGGGAGTGTGAGACTTTACAGAAGGGAGAGGAGTCCTAATTGTGCTAGGAGGGGCTTGCCCGCACCATCATGTGGTGGATGCACCACCCTCCTAGCCCAACACGAATTGGTGAGGTCGAGTCTAACTCCACCCCCCTCTCCTTCACTTTTTATATTTCTCCTTTTTTTATCTCCAACAAATTCAGGAAAAATACCAGGATGACTACTACCAATATGTGATTCCATTGGGGCCCACCTAGCAGCACCCTAAAATAGGGTGCCGCCATGAGGGGGAATCTGCCTCCTCTAGTACTCCCCCCTTTTATGGAAAGTCCATGAAACTCGTCCAGAACCATGTGATCCCTTTAGATAAATCCTTGGTGATATCTGAAAATGTTGTAAATATATATCTGACACTTTGGACATCTCGTGCCCCTGTGTATTTGCTCCGTAAAGCGTGCAACCTCGATTTCTCACTCAAAACAACTCCAGAATAAATTCCGATAGAAATGGAAATTGTTTCTATTACTCTAGGACATCTAGTGCCCTCGCTATAAATTCTCTCCGATATATAAAAACATATATGATGCAGAAACACCGTTCCGATGATACTCCTAGTTGATCCAGACTACCAATATACACAAAAATTAGCCCAAACTTAAGTGTATTTCCCTACAGGTTCGGTAGTGTGTGGACATGAAACTGGAAATTCTTTACTTTTCAATAATCAATAGTGGGGCCATGGAATCCCCTATTGACTCCCACATACTATACTAATAAACTGTTGAGCATGTTTGTTACTATATAATTCTCACATTACTCACAAAACTGAACTTACCCAAGACTATGGATTCCGGTATTGCCATGAAACAATCTCTGGTTCACTTATACCTTTGTCTTGTCTCGTTAACCGGTAAGTTTCCTTTTACTTTTACTGTATTATGATATCCACATGATGTATAATCATCATGCATTGTCTGCAGAACTTATGGATATCAAGAATACCGAGTGGGCCTAGGCATGTATCTCTCTTTATATGGAGGAGTAATTCCCATCCCAGAACATCGAGGTAATATACTCCTTTAGAATTACCTAGTGGCTACCTTTATGTTCACCCAGTTTACAATGTGACTCTTGATAGTACCAAAGTAAAACCTCTAGAATATATTATCCCGATAACCTCCTGTTCAAAGGATGCATTGTAATATAACGTGATGTGATATGATTCTAAGGATAAAGTTGTCTTAGTGGAATATCTTAGCATATCAATCTAGTTGGGGAATACCCAGCCATATTGTTCCCTTCCAACAATATGCTATTCATTGATGCTGACATAAACAGTGTCCATGACCTGAAAACTTAGTCATCAAGCATTAATGAATTAGTCGTAAAAGGAAAGATTAGAGTTTATTTCTATGTTCATGTTACTACATGTGAGTGTGAGTTTACCCATGAATCTCATATTTAGGAACCACCTCAGTTCTATCATGGTAATATGAATCATAATTATGAAACAGATGTATAAATATTATTGCCTTTTGGGCGTACATCCAAGAAGTGCCCCCTCCCCCACTATATAAACCAACCCCTCCCCTCATTGAGTGACACACCAATTGTTCTTGTTCCTATTTTCCCTCTCTAATTGATTTAAAGTTAGTTATAATTGGGTTTTTGAGGTGTACTCTCCCATTAGATATAGATATAATCTCTCTCTCTCATGTGTGAGAACTACACCATCTTATACACCTAAGCGCCTAGCTCTAGACATCGAAACTTCGCAGAACCATACCCGACGTATGTGTGCGATCTCTCGGACTGGTAACACGTAAGACCCTCACTGTGTTGGATGATGAAGCTGAATACGTGGATTCTGCAACATTCTCATCGACAGGCTTGTGCATGAGAATCTTCCACACACTTTATCGACATCGTCACCAACATCGCTTCCGCTTCAACGATGTTGGTAAACGATCTCATGCTAGATCAATGAATTATTATTCACTTATATCTTCATAGATAGATATTGGTGGTAGCTTAAGATGGAAAATTTAAAATTACCATACATGCAATCCACTATACATTGTCTACAAGTCATATTCTAAGTCAAACTTTATCTCTAAACTAGGTAAGTCATCGGCCAACTTCGTATTAGAACTAAACCCCAAGTGTTTGCCTTTCACTCCTCCCGGACCCAAGTGTACGTGTTTCACTCCTCCGGAGCCGCCTTTATCATACTATGTTGGATTCGAACTTTCCTTGCTTTGTGCTAGAAACCAGCTTATCCTCTATCTTAGGCATTAATCAGTCTCGCATCTGGCTTAACTTGGCGCAACTTCTGGGATCTTCAATTCGCAGCACATACCCTTCACGCCTAAGTTGGATCGTCGTACGGATCCTCATGAATCTGGAGCAAAACCAAGTGTATCCATTTGAGCTCCTAGTCTTCAATACGTTATCCTCGCTAAGTCGGCTATGTACAAAAAAGGGGTGCTAACAAGCCACATGAGGAAAGGTTTGACCTCACGATTAGAAAGTAACCGGAAAGCCTCTGATATAAAAAAACCCACAACAAGTTATTCATACAAAATCCGTTTTTGATGAACTTGAGCTTATCTTAATGATCACGACAAGCTCCAAAACTTCAAATAGATTAAAATAATAATAACCAAGAAATATGATTCCAAGAATCCAAATATTTGAGCTCTGTATGAATGATATGATCAAACTACTCACTCGATACCTCCCTTTATAGTACGGTTATCGATCATGTAACCCATTCTCTCCACTAACATCATGAGTCCGATGGAATAGAAAACATATCAAAGTCATACCTTTGTCTTGCGCATTCCACTTGAGCTAGATAATGACGATCTTGGCCTCCTCAATATGGATCACCTTTCTTCATGGCGCTTTGCTCGGTGAAGACTCACAAATTACCTCCCATAAGAACATCTTCACTTGGCCATTATCTCTGAGTGGGTGGCGGGATTCGAGCATATGATCTCTTAGAGATGATCATCTACAACTTTCACTTCTCAACCTTGATGACGATAGTCACTTGGCGTCTTTCTCTCGTGAGCTATATGAATTCTTACTTTTAGTGAAACCCCATGGAAAGAACCTAACCCACGTAGAAACATCACACACATATATCCTGGGTTGGAATTCCTACCATACCATGAGATCACTTGATCCCGCTTGGTACATCATCAATGCTTTGTGTGTTGATCAATTTGAATCCATTCTTTGCACATTGACTTGATAAACCATCTTTTCTTATTTTTCATTATGACGATTTCATGAAGGTAAATGATCTCACAGTCTTCTTATTCTTCAAGACATGCTATCTATAGGCTCAACATTCTCATGGCCATTCTTAGGATCGCGCCTTTAACATCACATTGTGCATTACTTGATCTTCCTCGCTCTATCACAATATCTTGAGATGCATAATGAGGTATTCACTTGGTAGTATGCCCCATACCTTGATCAACCATGGATCACACATGATTCCACCATGACCTTGACATAGAGTCATATCTTGAACTCTTCTCTTGACATCATCTTCTCAAGATATTGATCCTCCTTGGGTTAACTCATAAGTTAGAGAAAGACAACCTTGAGTTCCTCACGAGAACCCCATCTTTTTTCCACTTTCTTCTTCTCTTTCAACCTTGAATTTAACATGCATTGCCTATGGACAAAGTCTTCAAGTATAATTTAAAGCAAATATTAGTCGATATGGATTGTCTTTAATTACCAAAACCAAAGATGGGGGCATCGGCACTTTCACTCATCGTGCTTTAAGGTACATAGGATAATTGAAAGTCATATGCATAGATTTGTGTGACGTATTTCACATCTTAGGGTCGGTTTGTGGTTTCTACAATATGTTGTACCCGATTTTTTACAATTTATTGTACAAAAGTAGCAATAGAAACAGAAAGCACCAGAAAGCCAAACAAAAATATAGAAAGAGCAGTAATACATGTTACATATTATAAACTACTCTCAATGTCCACACTCAACTTTGCTCAATATGATGAACCTCTAAGTTGATCTCATGGCACTTCACATATTACATGTAAGCAAGATTTGCACAAAAAATATAAAAAATCAATATTGTAAAAGTAAGCTCCGTTGATATTTCTTGAAAATCGGTAAACTAATAATTAGCAAAAGCAATTTGTGATAAATTGAGATAGCATGTCCGAGATGCATAGCATGCAACACCATTCCGGTATTGGGGATTTTCTCCTCTTTCTCATCCGTTGGGGAATGTTGCTTCCCTTGAGGTGTGTTCTACTATTGGTCTGAAATTATATGGCCACAAGCAGTCAACTGTGACCCGTCCGTCCCACTTTAGGTTTGTGGTTGACACTATGTATACGGCGTAAGGATTTTCGTCGACAATGACATTAATCCTTCATTCATAAGACAATGCAATGGAAACATGTTCTCGGATATTTCCAATCTTGGGTTCCATTGTCCAGTGTTTCTCAAGATGTGTTTATATACATCGATCCCGCCCAGTGTCTTTCATCGAGATCTCTTAATACTACGGCTTCACTATGATTAAAAACTAGAGGAATGTTAACAGAAAATTGAAAAGCGCCATCTTCTTTTGTCCTCTTTTTTTGGTAGGGGTTTCCAACCACTTTCCTTATACTTCCACGGGGACTAAAATATGCTCATATACTTGTCATTAACACCAAAACCCACGTGAGGCAAATGTCTCTTCACATATCTTAATAAGTTCTTAGATGTTTTTATAAACCTGTTGGTTGATACCAAATAACATACAGAGAATTGTAATAACCTTAAAACTGGAATGTAAATTTCTAAACTACGGTCTAAGTTTAACCAATGGAGTACGCAATGCAGTATTAGGTGACTGGATTTTTTTTATTTTTAACAGGGGCAAAAGTTTTACTTCAACCTATTAATTAAAAAGGATTTTTATTATAAGAAAGTAAAGTGCATATGCAAATAGAATGAGTACTCTCGCGGCGTTTCTAGAAGCTGATAAACCACAAATACACTTCACTCATGCAGTATACCCAAGCCACACGAATCTTATCCGGGCAGATGGTTCACGTAGTGCACAAATATGCCTGCTCCGTACCGTACGGACCAAACCTCGTCCGGGCGTTGCGCACCCGAGAGCCTGAGGATTTCAAGATAGCAGTAGCGCGCTCACACACGCGGGACGGACTGACCATTGCCGCGATCTTCGACCAACACGACCAGATGCTGCGGCTTCTGCGCATCGCTGCCCTGCTCCTCATCGCGGCGGCCGTGGGATCGGCGGCGAGGAGCGGCGAGATTAGCAGGGACGACTTCCCCAGGGGCTTCGCCTTCGGCGCCAGCACGTCGGCATATCAAGTGAGTTTGCAATACGACGAAGTCCTGCCGCCGTGCCGCGCTTTACGCTATCTTTGAGTCGACGACAAGAGCTGCTGGTTAGGAGCACATCACTGACAAGCGTCCGTGGCCGGTTCGACAATTTCTTTCAGTGGGAAGGCGCGGCGGCGGAGGACGGCCGGAGTCCCAGCGTCTGGGACACCTTCGCTCATGCTCGCTCCAACTCCGGTACGCAACACAACGCGCGGTGATTCCTTTTGGCTGTGGCGTCGGCGCCGGTGTATCTTTCCCCCCATTCGTGTCGTCGATGTACTCCCAGTCCAAGTGTTCCTCACTGGCATTCGTAAGTGCGTCGGGAATCAAGTTAAAAAAAGAGGCGTACTGGAACATGTTGAACAGTAGCATCCCTCAGAATGGACCACTTCCCCGGTAGGCAAGGCAAACATGTTGAAATTTTCGAGTACAACAAACACGTAGCGTGGCGGAAGTCTCGCAACCGAGCTGAGCCTCCTTCCCATTTCACGGCGGCGGGAATCAAGTTTCAGAAAACAAAAAACAGTAGTGCACGAGAGATCGTAGTATAATTTGGATTCTGGAACAAGTTGAATAGTATCCCCGAGAATAAGAAAAAAAAAATCACCTTTCAGAATGGACAAAACATGTCGGATTTAATCATTTTCATATGCACACCAAGCGGCCCACCCATTTCGTGGCGGCGGTGGCCGCGCAAGTTTACCACGGGCCACCGCCCAGAGATCTCCTGCTCCTTTTGGACGTCGTGCTCTTCTCCCCATCCCTCCCCGTCGCATAATATACTCCCTCGTTTCAAATTAACTGTCACAAAGATGGACAAAAGTTGATGTATCTATAGTAATACTAAATTATCTCTAGATACATCCACGCTTGTCTATCTTTGTGACAATTAATTTGAAACGGGAAATATATGTACCCAGCCTCCGATGGCGCCGCTCGACCCCCACTGTCCATTCCCAGTCCACCACGCACGCTCACCACATAGCTTTCACCTGGTCAGGCGAACATGAAACCGTAAGGTAAGCGCGCCATGCACCGACTTTTTCTCTTACATTTTCCCAACTGCCCCAGCACTCTTGGTTGGATTTCCCATGATAGAATTAGTATGCGCGGCTACCACAGCTTGTTGCAAATGAGGCCATTTCACACACTTTAAAAAATTAGATACTTAGACCATCCACAGTACGGCGCTAGCGTGTAGACGCTAGGAATAAAATCCTACTACTTTTTGGCAGTTATAGCCTGATCCCGGTTACTTTCCTAGCGACAGGCGCAAAAACTAGCATCGGGCTCTTAAACAACGCATGCATATTAGTGCTCCGACGCTTGTTGAATTTGGCAACTGACTTGACCCAAAGGATTTTAAGCGCCTCTGCATTGGTGATGCTCTTATGCCATGTACAATGCTGGCCTCTTACACAAGCGCTTGAGTAGCCAAAATTAATTAAGTAATGTAAAGAATAAAACTTAGAGTCCAAAACTGCATCGCAAGGCGCTAGTTTGAGGCGCTAAACAGATATTTTTTTTCGACCCAGGGTATCGCTGGCTGCTGGGCCAATCGTTTTGTGCATGTATCGCTAAAACTGGAGCGGCCGACGCCTCCTTTTGCGGCGACGCTAATGAAAATCCCAGGATAAGATGGGAATTAGCGGTAGCGGTCAGGATATTTTTCCTAGCGCCTGTTCTTAGCGTCTGCATTGTACGTGCCCTTATAGGGGGGCTAGGTACGAGCATCATACTTCTAAATTTTCATGTGCTTCAAATCGGTTACTGTAGTCGCGATATACTACTGTGAATCTCCTAGGAGATTTGCCGGACCCGAACCGGTTCAGGTTCTGGGTTCGGGTTCACGGTGGAGATCGAAAGAGGTGGATTGTGCTTGTGCATGTGGACTACGCCTCACTCACTGCTCATAAGTTCTTCAATACAGGGGTTGACTCCGTGAACGGTGATGTTGCAACTGACGGCTACCACAAGTACAAGGTGTGGTAATCTTCTTTCTTCCGCCCCCAATTGCTTTATGTATGTAATGCTCATGTAGTTTCTAAGCAGAACTATCCATGACACACCCTAGATGGAGCGGGTGGTAGGGGTCTTGGGAGGAGATGCGAGGGTACTTTGTTTGTAGGTAGTGACTCCAAGAAAATGTGAAGTAAAAGTAAATATTTTCATGGGACATATTTGGATGATATAAGCATCATTGCTAACTCTAGCTTCTCAAGGCATGCCCAAAAGTAGTCAATCCTGCTAAAATGATGTATGCTGGTGTATCATTTCTCATGTTTGTTACAGGAGGATGTCAAATTGATGAAGGAAACCGGGCTGGATGCTTATAGGTTCTCTATCTCTTGGCCGAGAATTATTCCCAGTATGTTTTTGACAAACCTGTGCCAGAGTTTCATTGTTTAGATGGTTTCATAACTCTGCTTACCATTCTGTGTCCATAGATGGCAGAGGAGAAGTCAATCCAAAAGGAGTAGAATACTACAATAATCTCATCAATGAACTTCTAGATCATGGTAAATCTTTTATGCAAATATGCTTATATTCCCATTAAACCTAATCATCATGGGGACTGCATAGTACCCCTCCGTTCACAAACTAATGTCAGTTTTGTATGCATGTTGGATGCAGTAAAAGAAGTTAGACCGGTAGGTTTATTAACAGGGCCTTATGCCCCTGAATGCATGTCTAGAGGGCAAAGTGATAGGCCACAGGTTGGACCAGGGAGTAAACCCAGGAATGCCTGGCTGAGCTGAACTGGACTGCCAATGAACACGTCCAGTTTAACTTATTCACCCTATTATTACTTGTATAATTGTATTTATCTGTGTTTAATACTAAAAAATTATTTATAAATGGAACTTTAAGATATGTTGTATCTCTAATGTTGAGTTGAATTAATAATAGTTGGTGATGAAGAATGCCGTTGAAGAACATTGAATACGGCTATACTTAGTATGTCTAGTATCTTGCAGGAATTCAACCACATGCAACAATTTTCCAATATGATCTTCCTCAAATCCTTGAAGATGAATACGGTGGATGGTTAAGCTCTCAAATTATGTATGTGTTCTGTTTGAGGAATTTCATGTTTTGTCTTCAGTTGGTGTGATAGTATTCATTACAAGTGTGTTTTATGCAAAATTTACAGGAATTGCAGAAAAATAATTGTTGACGTAAAACATGCATTAGGTCTCATTGTACAAAACCGGATTTCTTTTCCATGCATGTAGCGTTTATTACATGTAAATTCCCAGAATATAAGCACACTTTCTAACTCCATTTTCTGTTTCCAGTGATGATTTCACAGCATATGCAGATGTGTGCTTTAGGGAATTTGGGGATAGGATTACCAATTGGACTACTCTAAATGAACCTAATGCCTTAGTTTCGCTTGGTTATGATGCTGGTATTGGTCCACCAGGGAGATGTTCTAAACCATTTGGATTTGCTAATTGTTCCCGTGGGAACTCTATATACGAACCATACATGGTAGCTCATAATTGCTTGTTGGCTCATAGTTCAGCTGTGTCATTATACAGAAGAAAGTATCAGGTACTACTATATTTTCGCTAGCAAATTGGTACAGGAGTAAGTTGTATCTGCATTTTTATTCCTATAAACATCAACATATTAGTATCTATGATATAATTGCTGAATTAGTTTAGATTAGAATAAATTATTGTTTCGAATAATTGCCTGCTAATTGCTCAAAGTATGTTATAACATTAACATGTCTTGGACTTGAGATATAGGTTTAGCTTAACTAATTTTCCTAAACTGCAACACAAACATGATGCAACATTGAGAAATATGCAGAGTACTATCATTTCTTACAATTCAACTTGCCTGGACCGTTATGAAGGGCCTAAATATCACCATGTTTCATATAGAAGAGAAATCTGTTATATCCATGTACAAAAAATGTACTTTGTGCTGCAGGCGAAGCAACATGGACTTATTGGCATGAACATGTTTATAAACAACATTTTACCTTTTACGAACTCGACGGAAGATATAGCTGCAGCGAAAAGAGCGCAAGCCTTCTACACAGGCTGGTAGGTTGATCATTCTGCCTCTTTTACTTTACAGTGCTAGCATGTATTCCATACTAGTTGGATATCATTTTCCGTGACGAAGAAAAATTCTAATAAAGCGAAAACACCAAAGAAGAACCTTCTTAGCGGCATATGCGCCCAACAAGAATGACATTAGCTTTATTTTACAAATTTCATCCATTGTCTCTCGAATGTTTACCAAACAGCCAACTGAACCTGCTTTGAACTTGTTGAAACTTTGCTATTTGCATCTCTCTGACTAAGATAGATAACGTGATGAGAGAATATTATGTTAATAGTGACCATAGAATTTTAGGACTTCAAATAGTTCTGTACAATTTATATTGTATTTTATTAAAATTACAATTATACCGACAAGTCATTTTGTCGAGGTCTTCTCTATATGTAAATAAGTTGTTTTTTGATAATTTTATGTCAGATTTTTCAAATTTGTAGGTAATAGTCTTTTGTGGTACTTCCTGCTATTTTTGTAATTAGGTCTTATCTTAGTTCACTTTTCTATTTTTACTGTTCTTAGTACATTTGCACCACGCACTATTGAACTTTAAAGAATAACAGTGAAAGAAGCAGTTATCCAAGTATGGCAACTGTCTGTCTTCGTATTATTGATGCTTGTTGGACAAGTGCATTATTTTTTAATATATCAGAAAAGTATACTTACATTGTGTTTTGTTTAATTACTCTATGTGATGTGTATAGCTACTGTACAGTAAATATTTGTATCGAATACAAACATTTCTAAATTTTAGTTGACTAATCGAGTGGTATTTATCTAGTATGCATGATTGCATTGCTATCAAGATTGCAAATATCGAAGTTTTCCATCATCTTTTTATAATGCAATATATGTGCACATGGTTTGTGTAGCCTTTTGTGTTATAGTCTTTTCTATTTGTTGTACTACTGGAAAATTTCTAGCTCGACTTATGAAGCTGTGGCATTGAATTCTGTAATTCTAACTGCTGTCATAGCATTGCACTAAATTGTGATCAAACTTTGGCCCTTCTCTAAATTATGTTATTTCTCTATATTAGGTTCTTGAACCCTCTTTATTATGGAGACTACCCACTTGTAATGAAGGAGAACGCTGGATCCAAGTTGCCAAAATTTTCTCGAGACCAATCTGAACAACTAATCAACTCCATGGACTTTCTTGGTATCAATTACTACACGATTTTGTATGTCAAGGATGATCCACATCATGCTCCTAGCGACAAAAGAGATTTTGTGGCTGATATGTCTGCTAAATCAATATGTGAGTTTCATATGTGTTGTATTCTGGTGACTTAATCATCGTTGTTTTCATAGAGTTTATTCACGTTAGGACAAAACCTAGGAAAATGTTAGCATTAATATACTAGATTCGTTTTACTAATTTTGATACTACTTTACACCATCTATGTATGATTATCGATCCTAATTGCTAATCTATGATTAGTCATAAGAAAAATCTATTTGGTATTGTGGTCTTGTCGGTAATTGTGGCATAGCAAATAGATACCATGAAGGTATACCGAGTAGCTCATTGCCACCTCAAGATTCACAAAGTGGCTGCCAAGAACGAGATCTTCATGTGGTGTGGTGTGAGGATGAGGTCATACGAGACCTTGATATCGAACTCGGCATACATTGAGTCCTCATTGGTCCTTGAAGTTGATCCGGTCAGAGATTCTCATACTCTGTTGAGTTCTCTTAGCATTCCTTCATTTCACAGACGTAGTATCCAAAAGGAGGTGGACGGATTTGGGAACCAGAGGGAAGGAGGTGCAAATGAAGGCGGTGATGGCAAATGAATGGTGCCAGGGGGATCGGTTTCTACCTGAAGGCTGATGGCCATCACTCCAGTGAGGAGCCTGTGCAGAGTTGAGAGATGGGAGAGATGGAGGGTGATGAGATAGAGAAAGGTGAATTCAAATCCTAGCGGCGAGTCATTAACATATCATCATTCATTCGATTTCGGTAAGATCTGTTAGCTAACAATGTTGGGACCAGCTTATGGACACCCCAATTTAGAGGCGGAGAGTTTAGGGTACCGAGAAAACTATTTGCATGTTCAGGAGCGAGACAACTGCGCAAGTTTATGCACAAGACAACGCAATTTATTCCATAGATTAACAGTTACTTCCAGAAGTAACTTTTGATGTACCGAGCAATATTACATTATTTCTCTGTATACTTTAAGTACTATTGATTCTTTAACTATATGTAAATTATTTATTTAGTGTGGTTATTCAGTTCATGATTTTCTCTTGCAGTTGCAAGCAATTCTACCTCTGGGGTAAGAGAAACTTGCAGTAAATATGTTTTTGCATATAAATGTATGATATCGAAGTGCTGACGTATAGTGCTACTCAGTTCTATGTGCCGGGTTTCGGTCTCCAGGAGGTTCTTGAACATTTGAAGCAATCTTATGGCAATCCTCCTATCTATATCCATGAGAATGGTAAGTATTTTGCAAGTGTCGCTAATAATAAATAAGCCGGATGATCTACCGAATCTGTGTATCTTATTTATACATCCTAATTATATGATGCCCAATACGAGATGTAGATGGGACGTTAGCCAATATTGCGAGATTTGTTTTTCTTTCCCTATGATATTCTTCAACGCTACAGGAACATGTACTTATTTGTCTAAATATTCTATCCTGACTTATCAATGCATATATGTTTTGAATAAACACATTGACCATGACTACAAAAAGTTCAACTCTAGGATATCCGATGCATCAAGATGTTGTGTTTGATGATGGCCCTAGGTTGGAATTCTTGAGTGAGCATCTTAGAAGCCTACTTACTGCTGTAAGGTATTGCCATTTCCCTCCTAGTGACGCACTAGATTTCTCTTAAATGATTTGATATTCAGCCTTGTTTAATGTTATAAAGTTCAAAACATTAAGAGGATGTAAAACAAATAGTGTGCATATCTAATTGGATTAGTTGCTTTGTATGTCAATCATAAAACTACTGGATGAAGCAATCCATCCATACATACTCGTTGTTATGAAGCAATACATACATCCTTTTCCACCTAAGTTCATCTATTTCCGAATAACCCAACACATGTGTTTTAGTCAATGGCTCAAAGAACATAACATTTTCTTTGTAACGGTGAACGTTGAAATGGCAGTAGCCTGAAGTAAAGTTCTTCTCTCTCACACAGGAATGGTTCGAATACTAGAGGCTATTTTGTCTGGTCGCTGATGGATTTATATGAACTACTCAGTATCGGGGACACATATGGACTCTATTACGTGGACTTTGCTGACAAGGATCTGAAGAGGTATCCTAGGAGCTCTGCAATTTGGTACGCAGATTTTCTCAAGGGGAGAAAAGAGTCGAGGCACACCAATAGATTTTCCGATCACTAGCTGCGACGATCACTAGCTGCGGATGTCTCGTGTCTAACTGCACTGGCAGCAGTGTGGATCACTAGCTGTCCATATATGTTGCACTGGCTGTATTGTTGCCTGTAACACGTGAAATGCGAGCTTTTTAATTCCTAGCTCCTATTCTAGCGAGAGCGAACTAGCTAAGCAATTCCTGTGAATTTCCGGCATTTGTTCTCTTGCATCTGGAGGGTATGACCTTTCAGCGTAAACATCTCATTGCAGATGATGTGTGGTCAGAACTGTAGGATGAGTAATACATCGTCTAATAAAATTTGCATCTAACAGCACAGAAAGATTCTCAAACAACGGACAAATAAAAATAAACCGAGCTGGAACCTTTCAAATAAACAAGTTGACCGGTACACATAATACCCATACCCCAGCCCAGATATCAAGTAAATCGTTCGTCATACCACGGTAACTTCGGACCTCACAAACCGTTTGTCATACCACAAAACCCAGCAAAGCTCCGCAGTCTTTCATGTCCTAAGCAATCTATGCAGCACAACTACAGGCCTTAAAAAAGCGGCAAACTCGCAATCTGAGGATGCTTCTCACCCACGGCCACGCCCTGCCATTGAGTACAAACATGTTAGTAAAAACAAAGAGTACATCACAATTGAGATCTCGCTGAAAGTATGGGACATACCCTTATTCCCACCTTTGCTTCCAATTCCACCCCTTCCCCGGCCACCGCCTTTGCCATCATCTTGGCCACGCCCCATGCCTCTGCCTCCAGGTTTGGTGCCTATATCTCCTCTTCCTCTTCCGCGGCCAACACCTGGTGGCTTCCTATCTGCAGTTACAATAGCATGATAATTCAGAACAGCACTAAACAGCTCTAAGAAAACAGGGTCAATTTCTACAGGTAGCATTTGATAATAGTAAGCAAATTAGTGTACGTGTGCTTCAGAACATCACTGAATCTCTGAACAGCTCTAAGAAAACGGGTCAATCTCTACAGGTAGTATTTGATAATAGTGAGCAAATTAGTGTACGTGTGCTCTGCATTCCTACCAACATGGGGTCATGTAGTAATTAGAAATGAAGCATGACCACGTTCTAGTTAGTGCAAGCGGATTTTACATAAAATTGATCCACAGCACTGCAAATTCAACCATGGCATTCATCATGATTCATTTTGAAGATGTTATCAACACTATGTTTTTAATATTAAAACCTACAAATGTTAGAACAAATAGCCTCTCTTTTCACAATATGTGTCAGAAATCCGGCTTTAATGCAGGCAATTTTTTAAAAAAGGGTGCACCTACATAAAACAACGCTTGCATTACCACAGGAAAAAAATACATTATTAGGCTTCATGGAGAATGCTTTCACACTATTATATGGGTAAACACATTGAGATACAGCAGGAATCAAGTTGCCACTCAGAGACCACACAATGTCAAATTTGCACAGATTAATGAGCAGCTTACAAATAACACAACCAGTGCAATATGCTTATTAAATATATTAATCAGTTTATCAAAATATAAACATGTAAATATATATATGTGTGTGTGTGTGCGCGTGTTCCAAGGGACAATCTACTGCTGAATCCATCAGCTTTAGCCTTTAGATGCATACCTGATCTACTCTTGGAAGTTTCCTCTTGAACCTTGTCAATCACCTGTGAGCCATAAGATCATGCAATCAGGATAGAATAGCAGGTTAAATTCAATGCTGATAGATTTAGTACTGCTAAATTATAAGATAATACAACACAGTTTGAAACAAAGGGCCATAATAAGAGGACATTAACTAGGGTGATGTTTCAGTGATTTGAACTTTAAAGCCAAAGAAATTCTTAGGACCCTTGCAGGTCAGGTCGCTAACTGGTCCTAACAACAAAGTTTAGACATTTTGTATAGCTAGTTGATTGCATTATTCCTGTAGAAAAAATTCTTTCTGAAGATTACTGTGCAGACTAGAGCTTGGTGTCAAGAATACAATCCACAGGGTAGAGCCCGGTGCAAGATGATAGCACACAGCCTAGAGCTCGTCATGCGATTGCTCACAACACCAATATCTACTCCGCTGTTCGGCTAAATATTTAGACCATGTGGGCATTCATGGTTCCCAAGATGCCGGTTTCACCACTAATCACATAATATAGAGTACAACACTACAACCTAGTTCATTGTCAGTAACAGAAACTAGTTTCACGGAATAAGTTACCACAGCGAATCTACCATCCACAAAATTAGTCATGGATGTTTCCCTAATCTAGTTCACAGAATTTCACTTGCATAACCTACATGACCAAGATATAATTAAGTATTTACTAAAATAGCATGTCTGCTTATGCTGAAGTCCAAGTCTACTTAGTAAAATGCCTGACCCATACTGAAAACTAATCATTAACAATACAAGCAGGTACATTTCACTGAACAAGTCTACCATTAAACATCGTTGATATTTTCGTCAAACCGAGAAGAGCAGCTAACAATATTCAAATAAAGTATATTGTGCAACTGCATACAGTACTGAGTCGACCGACTTGCAAACCAACCATAAATTTCAACTTTTGCTGATTAAGCAACTGATATTGGGCATTCTGAACAAGCTTATGCTATAAGATACAGTGAAACATGATTAAGTGTATATAATCTACGAATAGAAATGCACAGCCTGATGATGCAGTAGGGCAGTGGCGATTCCACTGGCTAGTCTCATAAGGATCTAACCTACCCTCTATTTTTTAGAAGAATCATCAGTTACTATGCCTCAACCTGTAGGTAATCGATCAAAGGTTTGTTCTATACAGCAGAAGGCACCACGGGAAGACAAATGGCTGAAAGATGAGGTATGCATCGGCAAGAAAAAACTATGGCTCTGTAGTTCGGGGCGTGGCCTGATTATGGAGAAGGTGTACCATGGCCCAATCCCCAAGTTAAGAAAAGGAAAATTCTCAGAGATGCTAATCAAAATTCATAACCCTGGAGGACATTTAGTTTGAAATTGGCAAATATACATTTATATCACGAGGGTGCAATTTACATTACCGATGTAACACAGCTTCCTGAAACTAGTACAAAAATAGCACCATCTCTTAAGTTCATCTATGTTCCCCATGTTCTTGCCAAGTTAATGGAGCAATTTCATCATTGTATTCCTTGTAGTGAGTCCGTCATAATAAGTGCACATTTCAATATATGTTTATAAGATACCTTTAAGGTTATTTTTCTAGTGATCATGCTTTTTGCAATCTACACCAGATGTTACTCATTATTTTGACTTTTATCCTACACTCTACATTCGTCCTAGAATAGCAACTGCAGTAGAGGATATACCACACAGATGTAACCCACCAAGCAACCAAATTACATTCACAGACAGACACAACAAAGAGACGTTGCATCCAGAACCCATACCTCATCAGGAACCCGAAGATACTTGATCGTGTTCCCACGGATATAACACTCGGGCATCCTCCAAAATTTATCACCATCCTGCAAAGCCAAGCATAGAGCATAAGAAACAGCATGTCACACTCTAATCGAGTAAGACAAAAAGGACCGAGTGCCATAGAACACCCGACATTCTCGACATCAAACTTGCAGTTCCGTGCATAATTCCTTTCAGAAATAAAGAGTGCCTCGCGGTGTTGCATTAACCAAACAATGCCCTGAACTAATCTTGCACTTGATAAAATCAATCAGCGGAGAGACGGGGAGCGCAGGATTCACCTTTGAGGTGCAAATAACCTCCCGGAGGTGGATGTTCATCCACGTGTCGCAGTTCACCAAGTGCCCATTGTACGTCTCGCCGTTCTTGAGCTCCACGAGCTAAAACAACACAGAAGAGATAGACCATAACCCTAACCTGATTAGAACCAACAGCGAAGAGCTGAACCAAGACGAAAACGAATCCACACGCTGTGATCTTACCATGGGATGCCCCTGGGCGGTCTTGAGGAGGGAGAGGGGAAGCTGCGCAAGAAGAGAAACTTCGAATTAGACACGACCGCATCTCCAGCTTTGGGGATCGAGAGGGGGAAGGGGAGGAGGAGAAACGCACCATCTTGGGCGAGATCCGGAGAATAAAAAAGGGGCCGGATCAGGGAGCGGGATCGCCGCCGGCGCGGGTAGAAGGTTGCGGCTCCGGGAGGAGATTGCGGGAGCAAAACCCTAGTTTCCGCCGGGTTCGTGTCCGACAGTCCGAGAGAGGGGAGGGGAGGTGAGACGAGGCAGTACTCGCGAACCCTAGCAAGCGCAGGCAGGACCTCGGTCTTGTACCGAACGGGCTCGTTTACAAATTACAATACGGTTTATTTTTCTCCTTGTTTTCTTTACAATGCCTTTTCTCCGTGTGTTATAAATCGGTTTGGTTTCTACCGAAAATCATCGAGAATAAATATGATAATTAATTAGAACGCTAAAGATACACTGCTGCAAAATATACTCCAGAAATGAATGACGACCATAGTGGTTCATATTTTTGTAATTCCCATAATTTTCTAGAAAAAAAAGGAAATAATACCTTCCACCAAATAATATTTCGAAATGGTTACTGAAAATATTTTGAAATGAAGAACCATACTACGGTTGAATGGTTAGGAAGGTGGTTAGAGCATCTCCACCCGTCACCCGCCAAATATGGTCCGGACTTGTGCCTTTAGGGGGGTGCCGGACAACTGTCCGACGCATTTGGTGGGTTGGTGCTCCAGCGGCACCCCCCATACATGTCCCAGCGTCTTGGCCATTCTCGTGGCGGCGTCCACCTCTTCGTCTATGCCGAGTTCATACTCCTTCGTGTCGTCGGCATCGTCCGCTTATCCAACCTTGCTCGCTCCGTCTCCAACCACAAAGCTGCCCTGCCCACCGCCAAGCGAGCGACAGAGCGCGCTCGCCCGCGCACGCTTAGCCGCGAAAGAAGGCCGCGAGCACGCGCGCACGTACGAACCACCCCCACCGAACTCCGCGCCCATGAGGAGGAGGCGGTGGGCACGTGTCGCCGCCCTGTGCCTCGCCATTACCATCATGCTGCACCTCGCCGTCCACAGCTCCGCTGGGACGCCGCTTCCCAGGTGTGCGCGCGGCCACGCTGCTCAAAGGTGGATGTCGTCGCCCTCGCCCGTGCATGTGCGGTGTGCCCAGGGCCAAAGATGACGCTGCCCGCGGGGTCACGGTCGCGTTCGCGGCTATCGCCGGCGCCCGCTGCAAGAGAAGCACCGCGCGGAAGCCGGGCCCGTTGTCCACGGCACCGCGTGCGCCGCCGCCGATGACGACGACATGCGCATCGTCCCCACGGGAGGAGCAGAGCTTTCGTCCTCGTCGTCAATTGGGGGAAACGGGAGGCTGCAAAAATTGCGCGCAAGGACAAGCAGGCACATGCCACCGCGGAACTCGCTCACCTCTCGTCGCATTCATCGATGTTTCATGGTGTAATTAGTTAGCTACTAGCACGTGAATCTTTTTGTTGTTTAATTAGTTCCTAGAGTTGTTGCTTAATTAGTTCCTAGAGTCCTAGTACAGGCCGCATGCCGCTCCTAGTACGTGTTTTACCTCTCGTTGCATGCCGCTCCTCGTCCTCGAACTCGCTGAGACACACGGCACACTCGAGCGCAGCCAGCGACATGCCCTTCTTTCCCACGCGCATCGACGGCTGAGCGCTGACAGCCGACGACGTGAGCGCGCAGACAAGGAGTGGCGCGAGCAGCGTGCTGGTGGAGGCGGGGCATGTCCATCTTACTAGCTCGCCTAATTGCACCTCGGATCGATGCAGTGTTGTTTCTCCGACTAGTGGTCCTGTTTTTTGACAGTAAACCTCAGACTTTATTAATCAACACATAAAGAGTCATTACAAATAGCATCCTTGATACAATCTGGGATAAACCCACGCCAAATACACCTCTGTTGCAACTCAGCAGACCTAGCCAAACAATGTGCCGCTTGATTTTGGCTTCTGTTAACATGAACTATCGACACAGATGGCAGAGAGCGCAACAGCAATTTGATGTCTTCTATCACCACAGCACAGGCAGACCGATCACGAAGAGGAGATCGAATACGTTGGGTAATAGCCAGACAATCGGACGCCACACATACCTGCGTGGATGCTTCTTCCTGGATAAAGAATAACGCCATACGAATCGCCATTGCCTCAGCTAACTCCGGACTGATGACATCTGGTAAACCTTCAGAAGCAGCCACAAGACATGCTCCATGATGATTGCGCAGAACCATGCCAATCCCCGCTGAACTTGACGAGGAAAACAGCGCGGCATCAACATTGATCATGAAGGTTTCGATAGCTGGGGGGTGCCACCGTGGGGATGGGACAACACCTCTCGTGGATGATCTCGGAGTAGAGAATAAATGCGAAACCACCATCTCCGCGTATGATTTGATCTTCAGTGCCAAAGCCTTAGGCTGAATGGTGATGTTGTCCTCCCGCACTTTGTTCCGATAGTCCCACAAGTGCCAGGCCGTGATTGCCAACATTGTTGCTTCCAGCTTAGTACAATTGGCCAAGAAATCGAACAGCCACTGTCTCGGAGATACAAAATCACGCCGACCCAGCCCAAAACATAGATCCTGCTTAACTTCCTTCCAAACTTCTCTTGCAAATGGACAGAACAGTATAGCATGTTCCACTGTCTCCTCTTGTGAACAGTGAACACAGAGGTAATCAGAAGAGCCAATCCGTCTCCGCAATTGAACACCACTCGGGAGGCAGTCATGTGCGAACCTCCACAAGGTGATCTTCATTTTGGGAGGCGCAGTAACCGCCCATAGTGCCTTCCAGTGAGAGTCATCACAGCCACCACTCGAGGACATGCCACCTCCATTTCGGCACCGCGCCTCGAAGAACTGTTGGCGTCGGGCCAGGTGATAAGCAGAAGACACAGTATATAGACCAACACGATTATGTGGCCATTTAATGAAATCATCTCCGCCAAGCCTACTGATAGGAATCTGCATAATCTTAGCCACTAGATCATCATGGAAGATAACCTTGAGCTTGTGTTGATCCCATTCCCATGGTGAGGCTAACAGAGAACTCACTCTTTGATCCTGTTCAAGTGAAACTTTCGGATGGAGAAGGTAGGGAGGTGTATCTGGAATCCAACGATCCTTCAAGATCCGCACCGAAGCCCCATCACCAATGCCCCACTCCACTCCTTGTTCAAGAAGTTTACGACCAAAAAGAATGCTCCTCCATGTGAACGAGGCCGTCCGAGGACAAGAAGCATTCCAGAAGTTGCCATCATGATAATATTTACCTTTCAAAACACGAGCACACAAAGAATCAGGGAATATAACCAGCCTCCATGCTTGCTTTCCTAGCATAGCTTGGTTAAAGAGATGCAAATCTCTAAAACCCATGCCTCCCATCTTTTTCGGAGAGGTCAGCCAGTCCCATGACCTCCAGTGCAATTTCCTCTTCCCATCCTTATAGCCCCACCAATGATTGGAAATTAGCTTCCTCATTTCTTCACAAGTACCAACGGGAAGCTGAAAACAACTCATAACGTACGTGGGAATTGCTTGGATAACAGCCTTTAGCATAGTCTCATTCCCAGCTCTTGACAGGGGTTTATCCGATAAACCATTCACTCTCTTCCACATGCGATCAAAGATGTACCGGAAAGTGACAATAGGGGATCTACCAATCTGAGTAGGCATCCCTAAATAGGAGTCCTGCAGTGTCTCATCGAAAACCCCAAGACATTGTTTCACTCTGTCTTTGATGTCAGCATGACAACTAGAGCCAAAGAAAATATTGGATTTCTCCAAATTAATTCTTTGGCCAGAACCCGCACAGTATGTTGTGAGCACCGACTGTAACGCATCAACACTACGTTGATCACTCTTAGCAAAGAAGATGCTATCATCCGCAAAGAGGAGATGTGATATAGAAGGACCAAGTCTGCCATTTTTAATACCATGTAGCTCTCCTTGGGCCTCCTGTTTTTGCAGAAGACAAGACAAACCTTCAGTACATAAGAGGAATAAGTAGGGGCTGATGGGGTCACCTTGACGAATGCCCCGTGAAGGTAACACCGGATCCGTCAATTCACCATTAACTTTCACCGCATATCGGGTTGAGGTAACACACCTCATAACCGAATTAATCCAAGAGTTAGCAAAACCCAATTTAACCAAGCAACCATGAAGATAGGACCATTCCACACGGTCATAGGCCTTCATCATATCCACTTTGAGAGCAAAGAAAGGATTCTTCGTTCTCTGTTGCCTAATAGTATGCAAACACTCAAAGGCAATCAACGCATTGTCAGTAATTAATCTCCCAGGCACAAATGCGCTCTGATATTCAGAAATAATCTCCGGGAGAATAACCTTGAGTCTATTTGCAAGAACCTTTGATGCAATCTTATAAAGCACATTACATAAGCTAATAGGCCGAAAGTTTTTCAAATGAAGAGGGTTACCAATTTTCGGTATAAGGACCACCACCGAATCACAGAAGCCAGGTGGAATAGAACCCCCTTCAAGAAAACTCCGAATAGCAGCACAAACTTCCTTCCCAAGAAAATCCCAGTGAGTTTGATAAAACAAGGCGGGAAATCCATCCGGCCCTGGAGCTTTTGTTGGACCCATCTGAAAGAGAGCCAACTTAATCTCCTCATCGGTATACTCCCTGCAGAGGTCTTCATTCATATAGTGAGTCACCTTCTGTGGTATAGCATCAAGGACAGTGGCTGTTGAAGAACAAGTTTCGGAAGTGAACAGAGAGGAATAGAAATTTTGCACTAATTCCTTGATCTCTTCCTTATCATTGCACATTGATCCATCCTCTTTCTCCAACCTAGAGATACGGTTAGCTCGTTTCCGAGCCGAAGCACGAGCATGAAAGAAAGAAGTGTTGCGGTCTCCTTCCTTCAACCAATCAATCCGAGATCTCTGTCTAGCCATGATCTCCTCTCTCTCAAATAACTCACAAAGTTCTTTTTCCACCCTATTAGTGTCCTCTCTGGCTGCGTTATCACACCGCATGAATTTTAATTGCCTTTCAAGTACAGCAATACGTTTTCGGACAGACCCGAAGGAGTCCTTGCTCCATTTCTTCAGAGAGGACGCCAATCGTGATAGATTCTCACAAGTTGACTGAATGGAAGGGACATCGCTGCTCCCCTCCTTCCAAATCCGCTCCATCGTCTCTCTGTAATCCGGAGCCCGCAGCCATGCTGCTTCAAAACGGAATTGTTGTTGCACTGGTGCTGTAACAGAGTTATCATCCACAAGCGCAACAGAGATGGAAATCGCCATATGGTCCGAGGTAGTGGTGACCACGTTATCCACCCGAAACCCATCAAAGCGATCCATGAAGGCTGAATTAGCCACTGCACGATCTAACCGTACAGAGACCAGATCGGAACCCTGCTGTCTATTTGTCCAAGTAAATTTTGGACCCGTGTATCCGAGATCAACAAGACCACAAGTCTCCAAACAATCTCGAAATTGTGACATCTGCAAGTCTGATCGGTCTGATAAGCCCATATGCTCATCGCCACTGAGAACCTCATTGAAATCACCACAAACAATCCAAGGACCTGACCACGCGGAATGCAAACGCTGTAACAGCTCCCAGAATTCATGACGTCGATCTCTCCGAGGTTCACCGTACACAAAGGTTGAACGCCAAGGTTCATTGTCTCCTTCAGATATAAGCACATCAATACAGTGAGAATTGTAGCCCTTAAGAGTAACTGAAACGGACTGTAACCAGAACAAAGCAAGTCCACCACTGAGACCCACACTGCTGACCGCAAAACTTCCAGAATACCCCAATGACCACATAAAATTCTGCACTCTCGTATCCTTCATCTTCGTTTCAGAAAGGAAGAGGAAGGTAGGTCGAAAAAACCTCACTAACCAGCGAAGTTCCCCCACTGTCGCGTCCGACCCGAGTCCACGACAGTTCCAGCATAGAAGATTCATTGCGTGCGGCAGGGTCGCTCTGCGACCTCTGCCTGATCCGCCGATCGAGAAGAAGTAGGGGGTACCACAGTCTTCTGCTTCTTGTTTGGTTCTTCCACACTGGTTGCTGGTTCACCAATTACCGTAGCTGCCGTCTTGGAATTTGAGGGAATCAAAGCCAACGCTAGGGTTTGTTCCTGTCCGGTCCCAACAACCCCACCAACATTCTTAGCACGGTAGCCCTTCCGTTTTTGGCCACTAGTTTTCGCAGCTCCCGATGCTTCCTGTCCCTCCATGCTGGTATTCACAGAATTCACCTTGGGCTTAGCACGTTGCTTCCGAGTCTGCTTAGGCGAGATGACCTCTGCGGAAGCATCTCCAGCTTTCTTGGAGCCATTCGGGCTGGGGGTACCGAAGTCATGAAATGGCCCACTCTGATTCCTTGCAAAAGATGAATGTCCTGATCGCTCCCCCGACGGTTTCCTGCGCTCGTCAGGTACGCATAGTCTGGAGCCATGATATGGTAACTGACCTTCTGCATCTCTATCCCCCGGGTTAGGGCAGGCACCGGAGGAATGGCCCAAGATCCCACATGAGTAACAATATGTAGGGACTCTTTCATACATCACTTGGTAGATTTCGGTACAGTTCCTTTTCTGAGAAAAAACAGAGACACACCTCAATAGTGGAGCAGACACATTGACTGCAACTCGCACTCTTAGGTAGTCACCCCACGCACGTCCTTTAGAATCCACTTCTACCTTTTCCACTTGTCCAATACTGCCAGCAATACCTCGACCTCTGCTCTCATTCATCAGGTTAAACGGCAGATTGAGTATCCTCGCCCATATGGACAGCTTGTTGAAACTTAGATCCCCCGGTTTAGTTAGGGGATCAAAATCCATCAGCAACACAGCATGTTTGCTAATAGTCCATGGCGAGCCTTCCTTAACCCGTATCAAGTCCGATCGGTTTGCAAATTCCGCCATGACTAGTGGTCCTGTTGTGCACGCAGGTGATACGTCTCCAACGTATCTATAATTTCTGATGTTCCATGATGATATTATGTGATGACCCACAAGTATAGGGGATCGCAACAGTCTTCGAGGGAAGTAAAACCCAAATTTATTGATTCGACGCAAGGGGAGGCAAAGAATATTTGTGAGCTTTAACAAGTGAATTGTCAATTCATTTGCACCTGAAAGTTGACTAGTTCGCAGTGGTTTATCGGTAGTAACAGTTTTATAGTAGTAGCAGTAGTGAAATAACAGCAGCAGTAGTATGAAAACAGCATCGGTGATGTTTGAAGTAAACAACGGGATTAAATACTGTAGGCATAGGGATTGATGAACGGGCGTTGCATGGATAAGAAAGTCCAAATAATGATCATGTTAGGGGCATTGCAGATAAATAAGATAAAGCATCCAAGTACTAAGCAACCATATGCATGTGTTTCGTAAATAGTCGTACGTGCTCGCAATGAGAACTTGGACAACATCTTTTGTCCTACCAGCCCGTGTCAGCGGGGCCTCAAGGGAAGGTGTTCATTTTAATAGAACACCGGAGCAAAGCATTAACACTCCATGAACACATGTGATCCTCACATCGCAGCCATCCCCTCCGGTTGTCCCAATTTCTGTCACTTCGGGGCCTCAGGTTCCGGACAACGATATGTGTAAACAACTTGCAGGTATGATCAAGAAACAATAATTTTCATCATGATTCAATAACATGTTCAGATCTAAGATCATGGCACTCGGGCCCAAAGTGGCAAGCGTTAAGCATAACAAGTTGCAACAATGTCAATAGCACTAATAGAGGATACTAGGCACTATGCCCTAACAATCACGGCATTATTACATGAACGATCTCATCCAATCCCTACCATCCCCTTCAGCCTACAGCGGGGAATTACTCACACATGGATGGGGGAAACATGGATGGTCGATGGAGAGGCGTTGGTGATTACGGTGGCGATGGTCTCCTCCAATTCCCCGTCCCGGCAGGGTGCCAGAACAGAAACTTGTGATCCCCGAATCGAGGTTCGGGATGGCGGCGGCGCTCGGTTGTGTTTATGTGGAATATGACGAACCCCCTCGGGTTTTAGGGTTGGAGGCTACTTCTAGTCGAAAGGGGAGTCCGAGGGGGGCTTTGGGGGGGCCCACACCCTATGCTGGCGCGGCCACCTTGTGGCTCCTCTCCTGGCCCCCTTTTGGCTTTCGGGGTCTTCCGGGGTGAAAACACCAATGGGTTTTCCCGAAAGTTGTTTTTTCTGCACAAAAACAAGACACCAAGGTAATTCTGCTGAAAACAGCGTTAGTCTGTGTTAGTTGTATCCAAAACACACAAGTTTAGACGAAAACAATAAGAAAAGTGTTCGAAAAAAGGAGATACGTTTTCGACGTATTAACTCCCCCCCCCCCCCCCAAGCTTAGCTTATTGCTTGTCCTCAAGCAATTCAGTGACAATTGAGTGCGATAAAATACTTTTATGAACACATTTGTTTCATATGATGTAAATATACTCACTATATGATCAGATACTTAGTTCTGCTCATGATAAGATGCATGCAAGATATTGTCACTTAATAGCTATGCAAACCATGTAGAGACAACAACATATTAATAATGAACAACATGAAGCATAACTATTTGCAAGATTGAAGTATCCATAATAGGATCTGATAAAGTAGTATCTCGCTAGCCCTTAAGTGTGGGGCAAAACATAAATGCCAGGACACCTCTGAAGTTCAAGGGAAGACTAGAAGTAAAGATATCAAAGATGCAAGTATCAAGAATATACCACAATCAACCGTGCTTCGGGACAAACATATTACACTAAGAATGATAACTATGCTCTCAAGAAAGTGCTCAAAGAAAATGGCGGAGACTCAGCATAAAAGTAAAAGAAAGGCCCTTCGCAGAGGGAAGCATGGATCACTCATGTGCTAGAGCTTTTTATTTTGTTAAACAGAGATATTGAAAACATTTTTAAGAGTGGTGTATGCTTGTGTCAACGAATGGTAAACAGATAATACAGTACGGCACAAGCCAACTGGATTCACAAGAGCGGCTCCCATGGTGACGGACGCAACTGGTGTAGAAGGTTATCCCTCTTTCTCTTTTGTTTACACAATTATGTTTTGACTGATAAATCAGGGGTAAAAATAGTGAAGAGAATTTGTTTATATTAATTTGGAGCTGGGCACCCCGCCGCCAGCTCTTCTATCATTTGGATAAGCGGATGAAGCCACTAGTCCAGTGTGTGAAATCCAATCAACAAGTGGGATAAAGATTCTCTATTTACGTCCTCATGAGCTAAAACAGAGACACAAAGTAGGAGTAATTTTTATCAGGTTTTAAAGGTAGCACATGAGCAATTTACTTTGGAGTGGCGGTTAAATACCACATATAGGTAGGTATGGTGGACACATTTGGCAAACTTTCGTTTTCAGGGATTTGGATGCACGAGTAGAGCTCATACTCAGTACAGGTGAAGGATAGTAATAGACAGAGAGCGACAATTAAGAGAGCAACAACTATCATAATCATGTTTGCGACAAGGTAAAATTAACTGAGACATAAAATTGATACTAGAACTCTGAGGCAAAATAAATCATCGAGGCTTATTGACTTTTTGTTTTCAGTCTTATCATGAGTGAACATGTGCCAAGTCGATTCAAAGGAATCAGCCGGAGGAGGCTACCACAGTGTCATACTCTTCTCATGAATAGAACAATGCAAACAAATATTTATGCGACATGTGATTTACTATTAATAAATTCGAACAAAACAGAGAGAGAGCACAAACTATTAAACAGCCATTAAGTCACATATATCCTATACGAACAAACTAAGCATGCTCACATAGATGGATATATGTACAAAAGTGAAAATAAATAGAATTCATACCAGCCTCTCACCACGCTTGAATTGTCGTAGATTGTCATTATTTCTCTTCACTGTGGCTCGAATAATATATAATGAAAATCAAGCTCCAGTGGAATCACGGACAACTGTTGAACTCTGCAGCAAACTTTACAAAACCAAAGAAGAACAACAAATATTTTTGGGATTTTTCAATTAAAGCACGAACAAAAAGAGAGAAAGCAAACAAAGCAAAATCTTTTTGGTTTTTCGAAATGAAACAAGAACAAAGGAAAGCAAACAAAACAAAATATTTTTGGGTTTTTGAATATTAAAGTGCAACTAAAGAATAAAGCAAACCAACTAAAGAAACAAATAGAGAGAAATAACAGAAATATTTTTGGTCTTTTTGTGTTTTGGAAAGCAAAATCAAAACAATAAAAACAAAAGAAATGAAAGAAACGAAAACAAGCGAAAGAAAAGAAAACATGGATATACAAAGAACCGACGAATCATGGTATGCAAATGAGTGTGATGTCGGTATACCTCCCCCCCCCCCCCAAGCTTAGGCTTTTGGCCTAAGTGGAGATCAATCACCAAGGGGAACATGAGGTGGTGCCTCCGTAGTATGCTGAGGAGGAACCCTCCTCCTGATATGTGCTCGAGGATTCGCCGGTGTACTGCGTGTTGTGGTCCTCGGGAGGCGTGTCTCGCCTCTCCTGCTGCCGGTAAAACTCCATGGTGCTCAGATGCTCGTCTATCTGCTCCTTGGAGAGCGACCATCATGACCTTCCAATCTTAAACAAAACAGGTTGCGGCAAAGTAACTTTCCGCTCTTCCACATCCATATATAAAACTCTATAGACTAAATGTTCAACAGTAGAGTTAGAAGTGACAAACTGATGGGATTTCATAGCAGCAAGGATAAGCCTATGTGGAGCAATTGTTTCATCATTAGGATCAATAGAACGTGCAAAGCAGTTGCGACACGTGTAGCAATGATGCCACCAAAAATAGGCCCCTCAACAGCAAGGCCGCATGCAACAAGTGCACCAAGGTTATACTTTGTGCTACGGTTCAGCGCAACATCAATGAAAGCAAGGTGGTAACTAGAAACATTACTAGTGTTCTCTCTACCAAGGACGGTAGTACCAATATAGTAAGCAAAGTATCTAAGAGCAGGAAGTTGAATGTTCCTTATCTTCCCACGTTGGGATGGACTGCCATCGTTGGTGACTTCTCGATAAATTCCCTGGAGGTACGCTGGTCTATCTTGAATCCTGCTCGATGTCCCGGTGGCGTTGATACCTATAATAACACAAAAATCTCCCAAGGACAAAGAAAAAGGACTACCATATAGCTTGAATGCAACAGTTGGGCCATAATGAGTGTTCAGAAATTTAAATCTCTTAACAAAAGTTTTTGTGAGCGTGGCATATTGAGGGCTTTCATCCCTCATAAAGTTGGTGAGCCCAATTCTATCAATAAGCATAAGAAAATCATCTTAAAGACCCGCACTTCTTAAAAATATATGGCAAGGGAAGCTAGATAGGTAAATGATACCATCATCTTCTGCATCGTTAATAGTTGACGCCATAACATCCTCATTATACGATGGCCTTGCTGAAGTGGATGAGAGTGAAGGCCTTGTCCTTCTAGGAGCATCACTCCTAAATATCTCTCCAAAATGATAACTATCCATCTCTGAAATTTTTCAACAATCATCACAAAAATTAATTTCAAACAACTATAAGGTGGAGACTACCATAGGGACTTATATGAGAGCTAAACATACATCAAAAACAAATTATTTCTACTCAAATCAAGCATGAAAACTCACATAGGCTATCACCTAGAGTACCAAAATACTCAAGAAATACATCACTAAATAAAATTCTACTTGGATCATCGGAGGAGTCACATACCAGAGATTAAACACACCAAATATTAACACAAATAATGGGCTGAAGAAGTAGATCAAAAATCCAGAGGCAAGAGCAGCAAGAACACGGGTTCTAGGAAATGTTTTCAGCTTTGCGGTGAGAGAGAAGACTTTGGCAGTGGAGAGAGTAAGTGGAGGGCCAGGGGGGCCCACACCATGTGCTGGCGCCACCAGGGGCTGGCCACGCCACCCTAGGGTGTGCCTGACTGGTGGGTCCCCCTAGGGTCTCCCATGTGGCTTTCTGCCTCATTTTTGACGTAAAAATTTCTTATATTTTTTCTAGAATTTTTCAAGAAACTTTATTTTTGAGGTATTTCCAGAATTTTAATAATTAATAAAAACCAGGAAAACAAAAGTGAAAAGGTGGAAAAAAACCAAAACCAGCACTACATAGGTTCTATGACACTCTAATGGAAGAATAACCAAAGAAAACAAAGGTGGTAGTGGTGAAAACAAAAGTATGGATGGTGAAAACATGCGTAACCTCATAAATCACAGTGAAAAATATCAGGAAAACATGCATCAGGATGATGGAAAATATGATTGTACTCAAGTAGCAATGTAATGATAGAAGTAAACATGGTGAACACATAGTGGGGAAGGTGAAAACATAGTGAAAACAATGTCTTCTTCATTAAAAATCATTTTGTTAACAAGGGTGATCAAGTCTTGCTACCAGAATAATTTTCATATAAAGAAAAACTTTGCTAAACACTAAATAATTATGTTACCTCAACCTTGATAGGCATAGTCCCAATCATAATAATTTCATATTCCTTTGGTGGTACTAGAATGGGACAATAAAATTCTCCAATCTTGATGGTCTCAATATTTTCAACTGAATTTAGACCATATTTCTTATCAATCTTCTTGGGAAAATAAACAGTGTGCTCTTTATCATTAACATTAAAAGTAACTTTTCCTTAGTTGCAATAAATAACAACCCCAGCAGTATTAAGAAAAGGTCTCCAAGAATAATAGACATATTATCATCTTCAGGTATTTCCAACACAACAAAGTCAGTTAATATCATACAATTATTAGCAACTTGAACAGGAACATCCTCACATATACCCACAGGAATAGCAGTAGATTTGTTAGCCATTTGCAAAGATATATCAGTTGGTATCAATTTTTCTAGGAGGAGTCTTTTATAGAGAGTGGCATGACACTAACTCCAGCTCCCAGATCACACAACGCAGTTCTAACATAATTATTTTTAATAGAACAGGGAATAGTTGGTATACCAGGATCTCCAAGTTTCTTAGGAACCTTGCCATTAAAAGAATAATTAGCAAGCATAGTGGAAATTTCCTCATTGGGAATGTTCCTTTTGTTAGAAACAATATCTTTCATATATTTTGCATAGAGAGGCAATTTAATAGCACCAGTTAAAGGAATTTGTAAGAACAAAGGTTTCATCCATTCACAAAACTTGTTATAGTGTTCTTCTTCCGTATATTTGTGTTTCTTATTAGGAAAAGGCATTGGTTTTTGCACCCAAGGTTCTCTTTCATTGCCATGTTTATTACCAATAAAATCTTCCTTAGTGTACTTTGTATTTTTAGTTTGCTTTTCAGGTTCCTTTGCAATTTATTCTTTATCAGAAGCATCATTATTTTCATTACCACTTTCAGTTTCAGCATCAGAGATAGATATACTATTAGGATCTTTAGCAATTTCAGAGGATTCTACAGCAGTTTTCTGTTTCTTCTTCTTTTTTTCTTAGTATGAATAACATCATTATTAATTTGCTGAGAGTCTTGTTCAATTCTTTTAGGATTTCCCTCAGGATATAAAGGATCTTGTGAAGCAATACCACTTCTAGTTCTTATCTCATAAGCATGTTTTTCTTTAGAAGAATTAACTAGCAAATCTTTTTGCACTTTAGCAAGTTGATCAATTTGAGTCTGAACCATTTGAAAATGTTTAACAAGAATTTTAACATCATTAGAGGTTCTTTCTATAATACCATGCAAATCATTAATAGCTTTAGAGTTTTCCATTAGGTGATTTTGCACTCTCATATTAAAATTCTTTACTTACTTCAAGCATACACCATTTTCCACACTATATGTCTAATCTTTGTTTTCAGCAAGACCGGTGAGATTGAAAACCTCACTATACCGTTGGGACAAAGTACTTTGGTTGTGTTGTGTGCAGGTTCCGCGTTGTTGCTGACACCGGTGAGGGGCCATCACCACTGTCAGTGGCATCAACCTTACGAAGATCTTCTTTCTCCTACTAGGTTAATAACTCTGGTTCTTAACTGAGGGAAATTCTTACCGCTGTGCTCATCACACCCTCCTCTTGGGGTTCCCAACATGCATTGCCAACATCAAGGCACCATCAACGCGAACGCCAAAGAATTTCTGGCGTCGTTGCCGGGGAGAAAAGAAGTCTTCTGGCAAGGGGAGTCTCTCACTCTCAACCTCTTTATTTTGTTTATTGTCTTATTTTTATTTTTGTCTCATTTTGCTTATTTATATCAAAAACACACACCCAAACAATTAGTTCTTATTCTAGTTGTTGTATTATGCTTGCTATGAATGTTTGATGTCTTTGAAACTAGATCTTATAGGAAAAGTGGGTTCACATATGAACAACAAAAACATTATGAGGAACACCGCTTGTCACAAAAAGGGATACACTTATGGGAGAAAATTAATAAATTGCATGACTATGCTACAAAATTGTGCTCTACTTATGATGTTACTTATTGATTTGATAAATATTGCTGCTGTAGGAGGTATAAACACCTCCTATTTTAATGTGAATATAATGATAATGTTACCATATCTTCTTATGTTAAGGAAAATTATGAATTATATGATGTGGAACAAATTGAAGAATTTATTGCTTGGAAGGGTGCATTCGAAATTGCTTATTTACTTGAAAGTATTGATGATGCACCTTATAAATACGATATTTATGCTATACTTTAATATTGCTTTGCTAATTACAAGGATTGTAATTACTACTTAACGGAATATCTTAATAAATGCTCTCAACCTAAGGAAGAGACTAATGCTCTGCAGGAACCTACGGAAGAAGAAACTGTTGAATCTGGAAGCTCTTTGGATGAAAAAGAGGAGGAGAGTGATGACCAAGAGGAGGAAGAATGAAGCTACCCATGTCTACCTCCCAATAATAGTTACTCTTTAACTCATAATTGTGATGATCCTATTGATTCTTTTGAAATGTCCCTTTTTGATGAAGTTGATACTTTCTATACTTGTGACCTTGATAATACTATGAATGAAACTTGTGAGAATGATATTTATAATGTTATTTATTATAATCCATGCTACTTTGATAAATCCTATGAGAATCCTCAATTTATTCCAACTATTGATATGCATGATAATGAGGAAGTTTGTTTAGAAAATTTATATGATAATGCTCTTGATGATGGTCCTATGTTACTTGATGTTATAAATCATAATGCAACTGGTAATAGGATTTCTATAATGTGTCCTATACCTTTTATGAGTGATCAATCATATTGTTTTTCTATTGCTAAAAGTGGGAAAAAGAGAAGCTGATTTTAAATTTTGATACCACTATTTTTGAGCTTGATATGAATTGTGTGATTTTAAACCATGACAAACATGCTTTATGTGATAATTATGTTGTTGATTTTGTTCATGATTCTATAGTAAATTATTTTGAGAGGGGAAAATATGGTTGTAGGAATTTTCATGTTACTAAAACACCTCTCTTTTTGTTGAAAGTTTTGAAATTGCTCTTGTTCTACCTTCCCATGATTTCTAGTTTGAGCTTCTTTAATTTATTTATTTACAAGATTCATATACATAGGAAGTGGGTTAGACTTAAATTTGTTTTATACTTTCCTCTTGATGCTCTCTTTTTCTTAACTCATATTTCTTACGTGAGAATTTTCTGGCTTTATGTGCCTAGCTAAAGGGCGTTAAAGAAAAGCGCTACCGGGAGACAACCCGTTTTATTTATCCGTTTTCAACCCGTTTTCCATCGTTTCTTTCTGTGTGCTTTGCACCTGGGTGTTGTCTATTTCCTTAGCAACCCCGCTGTATCTTTTTTGTTTGTTTGTTGAGCCAAGTAAATCCTCTAGTGTAAAATTGAGACTATATTTCGGATTTCTGCGCAGGAAACAGATTTCTGTTGTCCACAGTTAAATTCGTATAAAATCACTGGAAATTCAAAATGACCTGAATTTTTTGTGCTTAATCCTGGGCTATATACACAACTTTTCTTAGTTGAACACTTTTTTTATTTGAGCAACATAAGATTTTCGAAAAAAAATCATATTTACCCGTTGTCCTGTTCTGACAGATTTCTGCCAATAATTGCATTTGCATCTTAATCTCTTTCTTTTGGTGTTATTTGAGAGAGAAAGAGTTTTAAAAGAAGTTGTGACAGTAGCTAATGTGTTAGGCTTGTGTTTAAACTTAACCATGTGAATTTATTATTTCGATTGCACTAACGTTGGTAATGAAGATTGCGAGAAGTCTGGTGTGAAGAAAGTTTTCAAGGGTAAAGAGAAGAGAATGATATGACGTGATCAAGAAGAGTGAAGAGCCTAAGATTGGGATGCCCCGGTGGTACATCCCAGCAAATTCCAAGAATACTCAAGCGTATAAGCTTGGGTATGCCCAAGGCATCCCCTTATTCATCGAAAATTATCAGGTCACTTCTAGTGAAACTATATTTTTATTCGGTCACATCTTATGTGCTTTACTTGGAGCCTCTTTTATTTTTTCTTTTAGTTTGTTTTTATTTTTGAAATAAGCTTGGTTGGAACCCAGCACTCTTTTATTGGAGAGTGACACGCTCCGCTTTTTCATGGGAATACTTAGTATTCTTAGTTTTTATTCTAGTTGCTGCATTTATTTAGCTCCTGTTTTGCATGCATCTCTTATCAGAGCTGTTAGTTTTAGTAGTGTTATGTGAGTAATGTCATGTTTGCTTGCTGTATCATGTATAGTATTTTTGTTAAAACTTTTTTGTATGATGCTTGTTGGGAAAAGAAATTGCTGCTTGAGGTAGAATTTGTAACGGTGCACGTAGAAGCTTGTATAGACTGTTGCTCGAACTTTTTCATGCCATGCTAGATGTTATTTTAGTTTTAAATCCTTGTGGTTATTGAGTAGCATGAATAGCCTCAAATATCCGAGAGTGTTTGATATTCCATTGAAAGAATCATGAGTTGTTCTTGTCATATAAAGCATTAATTTGTGGTATTCTCCTTTGAATGTTTTATTTGGTTGACTTGGCGCATGCTCACACCATGTTTATGCCTATGAACCAGTCACAGATAGCCTCCATTACCATTTAGTTTTTGAACTTTTTATGCCACTTACGCTTTGTTTAATGATGTTTATGTCGCTATGCATGATTATGGCTCTTATGCTCTCTTGATTTGTCGCTCCCAGTCTGTTGCTAGCCTCCACATGTACTGAGTATGAGCTCTACTCGTGCATCCAACTCCCTAAAACCAAAGTTTTCCCATTGTGTCCACCATATCTACCTACATGTGCTATTTCACTGCCACTCCAAGCAAATTGCTCATGTTCTACCTTTCAAACTTTCAAAATTTACTCTTGTTTTGTGTTCCTGTTTTTGCTCATGAGGACGTCAATAGAGAATCTTTAACTCACTTGTTGATGGGATTTCACACCATGGACTAGTGGCTTCATACACTTATCCAATTGATAGAAGAGCTGGCAGCGGGGTGCCCAATCCCAAATTAATGCAAACAAATTATGTTTACTATTTTTGCCCCTGAATTATCAGCCAAAGCATAATTGTGTAAACAAAAGAGAAAGAGGGATGACCTTCTACCCAGATGCGTCCTTCACATGGGATCCGCTCTTGTGAAATCTAGCTGGCTTGTGACGTACTGTATTGTCTATTTACCATTCGTTGACATTAGCATACTCCTCCCCTAAAATAGAGACACTCCTCCATGGTATGTGATTGTTGGCAGGCACCCGAGGATTCGGTTAGCCATGGTTTGTGCAAGATGGATGGGAGGAGTGTCAAACTTTTAATACCTCTGTTTAATAAAATAAAAGCTCTAGCACATGAGTTGATCCCTGCTTCCCTCCGCGAAGTGCCTTTCTTTTACTTTTATGTTGAGTCTCCATCTTCTAACTTTATGCATAGTTGAGAGAGCATTTTTGCCATTCTGAGTTTTATGCGCATTTGTCCCATAAACATCATTAGTTGATTCATGAAGTGTTATTGCTTGTTCTACAACTATTTGTTTTAGTGTTCCTCTTGGACTTTGAAGGTGTCCTTGCATTTTTGTTTTGTCCCACTCTTAAGGACTTGCGAAATACCACTTTGCCATGCTTTCTCTATACTTGAAAAAAACGTATAAATTTCAATGGATTGTTATTCATCATCATTTATTTGAGTTATTTCTCGTGGTATAAAGTGATTGCTATGCTTTATTATTAAAGTTCCATTTATCATGTTTGTGTTTAAAGTTATATGATCTCAGCTTACATATGCTTTTACACTATAATGATCAAGTTTATGTTAATAGCATGTCACCTCAGAAATTATTGTGTTTTATCATTTACCTACTCGAGGACGAGTAGGAACTAAGCTTAGGGATTCTTGATACGTCTCCAACGTATCTGCAATTTCTGATGTTCCATGATGATATTATGCCAATTGCTACATGTTTACTCCCTTCTTTATGCCGTTTTTACCGATTTTACGAACTACCCTATTGACAAGATGCCACAGAGCGAGTTCCATGTTTTCTACTGTTTTTAGTTTCAGAAAAGTTGTTCTGGAAATATTCTCGGAATAGGAAAATTCGAAGCCCGAAAGTGTTAGAATTCCCGAAGGTTCCACGGAGTCCCGAAGAGACCCGGAGGGGGGCCTCAGAGGGCCCACACCATAGGGTGCCCCCTTGGCCGCACCGGGGGGTGGTGTGGGGCCCCCAGGGCTCCACCTTCTTTGCCCTTTCTCCTATTTATTCCACTCCGAAGGAAAACCCTAGGCACCTTATCAAATATCCCCGAAAAGTTCCGCAGCTGCCGTCGTCGTCGACCCTAGATCAGGAGGGTTTCTGAAGCTGTCTCCCGGCACCCTGGCGGAGAGGAGATCATCACCGGAGGCCTCTTCATCACCATGCCTGCCTCCGGAGTGATGCGTGAGTAGTTCATCCTTGGACTACGGGTCCATAACAATAGCTAGATGGTTGTCTTCTCCTCCTATGCCTCAATGTTTAGATCTCGTGAGCTGCCTAACATGATCGAGATTATCTGTTGCTTGCAACTTAATACCTAAGGGGGTTCGGATGATAACCCGAGGGTGGATTATTAGTCATAGATGTAGTTGGATTACAGTCTATGTATATTGTTGTAATGCCTGCACTAAATATCATAGTAGTTATCATGTCATGAATGTGCACTACGGTGCAACCTCTATTTGTCAATTGCCCAGCTGTAATTTGTTCACCCAGCATGCTATATTTTATGGAGAGACACCACTAGTGAACCTATGAACCTCGGTATTTTCCTACACTATTCCAAACCTCTACAATTCCCTGTTTTCTTTACTTACTACAAGCATACACCATTTTGCAAACTATACTTCTAATCTTTGTTTTCAGCAAGACCGGTGAGATTGACAACCTCACTGTACCGCTGGGACAAAGTATTTTGGTTGTGTTGTGTGCAGGTTCCACGTTGTTGCTGACACCGGTGAGGCGCCATCACCACCATCAGTGGCATCAACCTTCCGAAGATCCTCTTTCTCCTACTGGATTCATAACCTTGGTTCTTAACTAAGGGAAATTCTTGCCGTTGTGCTCATCACACCCTGCTCTTGGGGTTCCCAACACGCATTGCCAACATCAAGGCACCATCAACGCGAGCACCAGCAGGGCGCTCGTCGCCACCGACTTGGACGGGAGGTTGGAGGAGGAGGCTGCTTGGGCTATTCGCTATTTGACTGACTAGTGGGATAGGTGATAAAAATATATATCCGGACAATGTACGGCGCACTTCAAATGGACCGAAGTTTTGCGGGTGGCTGGGGGCCCGGACAATATTTGATGGGTGGACAGATTTTGTAGGGTGCCACTGTGAGCTGTTTTTTCGTCCGGACCCGCAATGAGCCTTTGGATGGCCCTTTGGGGGTGTCGGTGGAGATTCTCTTACACCTCCACCAACCAAGGTCAAACTCGTTTGAATTTTTTTATTTTTTGAGAGCCACCTGTCATTTTCTACTATGTGCAATATCTAGGTATTGCCTGGGTGTCTATTAGTATTATTTTCAAAACATGTCTACTTCAATAGACATTTAAGACAAAATAAAATGTTTGGTCGTTAAGAATTTGAATGTTGCCATTCGTTCTTCAAAATTGGCGGCATTCTCGGGCAGCTCGCGTTGAGGCTGCATCATTTCTCCACCGCTGCATGATGTGGAGGGCACCTTATGACCTCAATAGATAAAATCATCGACCTTATCTACTGATGTTAGAAACATATTCATAACATCCAGGTGTTGGAGGTATGCCCTAGAGACAATAATATTCAGTTATTATTCTATCTCCAAGTTCAGAATTAAGTTTATGGCATCATGCTACAACCGTTATAGAACTTCAAAAGTGAGTTTTCAAAGGAAAAAATTTGTGCGGATGTGACATAAACAAACAAGAGTTCATAATCTTGTCTCTAAGATTAGCTTATGCTTTGTGAGATGATTAAATTTTCCAGATCATGGACTTGGATGAAAGTCTAGCAAAACATAAGAGTTTATTGTTAGATGATGGCGTGTAACACACGTTCTTTGGGAGACCCCAAGAGGAAGATATGAAGAGCACAATAGCAAGTTTCCCTCAGAAAGAAACGAAGGTTGAATCGACAAGTAGGAGAAAGAAATCACTTTCCGAAGGTTGTGGTCAGTTGATGTTGGCAGGGCGCACTACCGGTTCAACGTCAATGTGGAACCTACACAACACAATCAAATTACTTTGCTCCAACGAAGCAGAGAGGTTGTCAATCTCACCGGTTTTGCCGGAAACAAAGGATTAGACATATAGTGTGGAAAACAGTAATTGTTTGCAATAGATGAAAAGAGAACGGCAATGGCAGTAGGAAAACATTGGTTGCGGTGGTTGTATTACCATTTTAAAGAAATGGACCGGTGTCCACAGTTCACTAGTGGTGTCTTCCCATAAACGATAGATAACATGCTGGGTAGACAAATTACAGTTGGGCAATTGACAGATATAAAGGCTGCATCGTAGTGCATATGCATGACATGATGATTACTATGTGATTCATGCGGGCATTACAACATAATTCATAGGCCGTTATCCAACTGCATCTATGACTAATAATCCACCCTCGGAGTGTCATCCAATCAAACCTCGATTATTAAGTTGCAAGCAAAAGATAATCGCATTAAGCAAAGTGTGTAATGTAAACAATGCAAACATCTTTTTTTTTCCTAATGGCAACAACACATCCCCCACATGTTACGTTTATGTCACTCGAGCATGAGTGAAAGGGAGGCATGAACCCACTATCTAGCATAAATACCCACTCTTGGAGTTACAAGCATCAACTTGGTCACAACATCTACTAGTAACGGAGAGCATGCAAGATCATAAATAATATAAACATGAAAGAACATAATATACTGATAATCATTGGACATATCATTCAATATTCATCGGATCCCAAGAAACACAACATGTAGCATTACAATAAGATGGTCTTTATCATGTTGGACAGCTCACGAGATCTAAATATGAGGCATAAAGAGGAGAGAACAACCATCTAGCTACTGTTATCGACCCGTAGTACAAGGATGAACTACTCACGCATCATTCCAAAGGCAGGCATGGTGGTGTAGACCCCTCCGGTGATGAATTCCCCTCCCGGCTCCAAAACCCTCCTGAACTAGGGTTGACGATGATGGCGGCTATGGATGTTTTTGGTGGAAAAGGCTCGGGTATTTAGGGTTAACCCGTGAAGAGGTATAAATAGGCGAAAGGGCAACGTCTGTGGGCGCCAGGGGCCCACACTACCAGCTGGAGCGGCCAGGGGGGTGCACTATGGCGTGGGACCTCCAGGGCCCCCCTCCGGATCCTCTCGGGACTCTGTGTGCGCGACAGGTTTCTAAGACTTCTGGATTTTGTTTCATCCAATTCCGAGAATATTTCCAGAACAACTTTTCTGAAATAAAAAACAGCAGAAAACAAAAACTGGCTCTATGGCATCTTGTCAATAGGTTAGTCCCAGAAAATCGATAAAAATGACATAAAGTGTATAGGAAACATGTAGCACATAGTATGAAAACAACATGGAACATCAGAAATTATGGATACGTTTGAGACGTATCATTAGGTAACGATACTACGGAACCGACCCAAGTGTATGTTGTTGTTAAAAGAGACTTAAAAATCATAATGTAGCAAATACATATGAAGTTAACATTGACTATAATTCCTATACTATGAGAATATCTAGTGACCGCATGATCGAAAGTGATACTTTGGATATCATCAACCGTCTTTTCGTAATTGTGTATTATAACGGTGATATACGGGTATGCCCTAGAAAGTGTAATGGAACTGAGATCGTTCAATACTAATACTTAACTCCTCTAGACGATAGAAAAATACATTCTTTGGACCCTCTCGGTATCACCGATGACATATCGTATGACCAGACACAATGTAATTTATCACACGGTCATCGGGGATATGGATGAGAAAAGAGAACGATATGGGTAAACGAGTTTTATGTGTTATGATCAAAGAGTTTGAACATACCAGATCACATAGTATCACCTCATGATATCATTGGTATCATGAAGTTAATGAAATAAGTGCAGCGAGTAACTTATGATGTTCCCTCGTTCTTCGGTAACACATAGGAGCCATCATGGACGTCCACGGTCCCGCTGTTGGTTATTGTTCAGTAAGTCCCCGAATATGTCTGTGTGTTATCGAGTCGTTACAGATCACACGCTTATGACGTGCCAACCTTTTACTGGGAGAAATAATATGTTGTTATGAACCACTGTGGTCGTCAATTGTGATCTGGTATTAAATCAAGGTACAAAGGATAGTTGAAGAGTGAACCGAAAGAAAACCGGCTTACCAAAAATGTTGCTGGTGATTTCACCCAAAAGTTTCTTCAAGTTATCATATTCGGTTTCAACTCCCCCAACTTCTTCTCTACCTTATCTTCCCTAGAAATGGGCAGCTTCTCCCTAGTTTCAAAGTCTTGTTGCATTATGGAAAGGTTCTCAGTCGAAGGTACAACAATTTCCTTCAGTTCTGCCCGGAGTTTCCTTGCCTCCCTAGTTTCCATGGCCTCCTGGGCGAGCAGTTTCTTCAAGTTTACAATTTCCCTCTAGGAGCTGGTTTCCATAACCTGTAAGGATGAAACATAAGTATATTCAGTTCAGGAAGTTACAAGTTTACAAATAAAATCCAGTTTGTGACTACGTGAAAGTCCTAGGTTACTGCAGGCAAAGATAACTAGGCACTTGGGGACTACACTATTTCAGTCTAGGAATTTGCAAAAGAAAGTTTCAAAGTCTCGAATAGTTGCAGGCTAGCAACCTGACACTTGGGGGCTACATGACATGATTTTTTTACACAAAAGATGCAAGGACAAGAACTAAGTCACGATCTATAGTTAACTTATAAACCGACACTTGGGGGCTACAGTTTCAGATAGTTATCAAATGAAGGAATTTCGAAGTTTCTCTTAAATATAAACTAAGAGATTGGGGTCTACATGCTATGTGCATATTTTAAAACAAGTTTACCTCATATTTCTTCTTCAACATGGCTATTATGCCATCTTCGCGGAGCCGGTTCTAGGAAAATTCCTCGATCAGAGACTCAAAATCTTAACCCTTGAGAGAGCCCAAGTCAGGAGTTGTAGTTCTGGCACGAGAAGCCGGTTGACCATCCTCCATAACTTTGGATAGAACCTTGGAGGTACCAGTGTGTTCCACGAACTGGGAACCAGTAGTTTCAACTTCTTTGTCTTGTTCAGAAACATTAAGAAATGACTGAAACTGTCGGGTCCACCCTCATTTGCATATCAGGTACGGAGTCTCATGTCTCTCTTTGAACCGGCAATGAAGCCGCCGGTTCATCCATCATCTCGTCTATGGTTTCTTCCTACAAGTTGCTCGTATGATCAGGAACTAAAACTGGGATGGCCATGGTCAAAACTTGGGATCTAAAAAAGGAGAGTATAAGTTTATATAGAAAACAATGGAGAATAGAAGTTCATGATTAATTGATAAAGGAAATCAGGCTTACCCAGAGTTGATAGAAAAATCACTTTCAACACTGAAGTGAGAAGATGAAGAGTGTGGAGAATCTGTGTGATAGGAGTGGCTCAGTTTAGGTCGGATCCTTCCTGCAAAGGGACAAGATGATGTAGGGGAATGTGAAGTCCTCATAACCTGATGAGGGGAAGGTTTATAAGGAAAATCTGCATCTAAATCACTTGATCCGGAACTCTGGGTTCTTCTCTTCTTGCTATCCTCCACACCATCATGCGTGTCCTTCAGAGACGAGGATGGATTCAAATGTGATTTTGACAGTCAAGATTGAGGCACCTTTGCAACTACCTGCCGAGTCATTTTCTTCGTCGCTAGTGTTTCCTTCTCAACATCCGTAATGGAACTAGTGACTGCAATGGCGGGGTTGAGATCCGGAGCCTGCTGAACCGGAGTGTCCTGGGCTGATGCTCCTTGAACAGGGTCAGAACTGGCTTCCTCCTGCTCATCCTGCAAAGAACCGACGTCATCAAACTGATTATGCAGGTGACCAAGAGAATCAAGTTTAGAAACCTCTTCCTCTTTGTCGCCCTGCTCCTGGTCCTCGTCATCCTCTCGGGACATAGGTGGCTCCTCGGTGGTAATCCAAAAGGCATCAAAGAGTTGTAAACCAGAAAGTTGTCAGGTTAGGTACAATGATATTTCAGTTCACAAAGGTGGAAAGATAACAGTTCATTAGAAGAAACAGAATCACTTACTGGAGGGGCCAGGTTCAACGCGAAAAAAGCGGGGATAACCACATCATGGACCCTCTCCCTGTGCAAACCAACTAGGTTCTTAAGCATCTTTGTTAGTTCAGTTTTGGAGGGGATGTTGATTGAATATCTCATCAAATCAGTGGAAGAATCAGTATATTGGTGGAAAATTCGGTTCCTAATGATAAGGGGGTGGATATGCCAAGTCACCCAAGTTTGAGAAAGATCTAAACCGGTCAAACCGTGAACAATTAGTGACTTGACGCGTTTGAGAAATGGAGTGAGTTTGGAACGGGCTTCCAGCTCAGCAAAATATTTCATCTTATCATCGAATACAAGACGCTCATCACGGTAACCCGGAAAAGGAGGATCGCCGGTTGGGGAAGTATCTGTGAAATATAAATAAGATTTTTTTCATAGCTTGGAGTGGCTAGCCAAGTTAACGACCAGTTAAATTATATATTCGCATCTCTGAAAAGAGACGCCCCCACAGCAGATCAAGGCACCACCCAGTGGCGGAGCTAGCAATCTGGCAAGCTTTGGCTTCTGCCACACCTAAATTCCTATGTTATAGATAGTGTGTATGTCTAATTATGCATAGCTTAGTTAATTTTTCATAGTACTAGTTTATTTTGCCATACCTAAATTTTGAGTCTACCTCCACTACTGGCACCACCAATGGTTTCTGGGTGCTTGTTACAATAGAAGTACTCTCGAAATAAATCTAGGTTTGGTTCGATATGAACATAATCCTCACAAAGAACTACAAAGTTACTGACGTTGAGGACATAGTTTGGAGGGATATCCCGGGGATGTAACCCGTAATGTGCTAGGATACTACGGAAGAAAAGAGACCCGGGAGGACGGAAACCCCGGGTCACGTGGTGAGCGAATACGATTACCACGTCTGGCCTAGGAGTGGGTCGGATCTCGTTTCCTGGCGCGCGCTAGGATATGTTATCCGGCAGCAAACCGATATTATGCATCTCTTAAAGCCGTACGTGCGTGATCTCGTACTTGCACCAGTCCACGATCATTTCCTTTTTGTTCCTGGCGGAAGAACCGACAAGATCCATTGTTTCTTCTTCTTGCCGGTTCTGGTACCCTTGCTAGCCATGGTCTTCTCCTTCATGGTCTCCCTCGAACTGGCGGCAAAGCTCCGGTGACGATGGTGAAGCTCCGGCGGCGGCGCTAGAGCTTGAATCGATCTCCCGGGCGGCCTGGAGCTTGAATCGAGCTCCCAGGCGGCGCTGGAGGAGGAAGATGAAGTGGGCAGCGGTGGTACGAAGCGGTTTAGGGTTACCCCTGCCCACTATTTATAAGTAGGGGTAAAACCCTAGAAGTTACCGTGGCATTTTTTTTTCAAAAAAATACCCCGGAGATTATCGCATTTCTAGAATGGGCCTAGGTCAAACTAAAGAAATATGGAGATAAAATATCCCGGATTTGCAGCATTAAACACGCCGAGCAAATCACAGGATAAGGCAGGAAAGTTTTGGCTCCTCGAATCCAAGGGATAGACTCGTAAACATAACCACCTCGAGAGACCAAATCGGTTTAAACATGTAAGTAAAGAGCGAAGAAAAAGGGAGATAAAATCTCCAACACATCAAGATCAAGCACGCAGAAGGAAATTGCCGATTAAACATTTTAAGGTGAAGAACAAGACCCGTATTATTTCATAGGTCACATGAGTTTGTGGTTTTCATTCCGGGAGCTTAACATGAACGAGTAAACCATGATCTGGCGTTCATATTAACATGGGGGCAAATATCGGGGGAATGACTAAGGAGGTATTCCTGAACGAGTAAACCACCGTTTATAGACAGCGTGCCAATTTACCCCAGAACCGGTATTGCATATCCATACCCATAAAGTTATTTCACATATCATATCCTATACCATATCGGGATGACAAATTCAGAATCAGATATCCTTGTTAGATTCTTTCAAATCGAGGGTAGATCGTTTAAAACACGTTTAGAAGAGAATTGAGTGGAGAAACTGTACAATCCGTTTACATCCCTAATGTTGACCAATATAGGCATGCAGCTAGAGCGTGCTAGGGACATGCCCTCCTATGGTAACTTTTTTGTGTGAAAACACTCAAATAATATGTATAGTTTTTCTATAATTTTTTTCTAGATTAGTCCTAATTGCGCCTTCCAAGTTAATTGACATGCACTTGCCTCCCTCTAGTAAACATTGTTCCGGCTTCGTCCCAAAAAGCAACACAAAACTTTAAAAACTCGTATTGCACAACATCACTGAGTAGAGATTTGGTGCACCTAGGCACAAGTGCTCGTGGCAATTTTAAAAATTCCCAAAAAAATATTTACGAGTTTCAAAATATTCTGAAACAAAATATGGATATAGCAACTAGTATATCCCAAAACCTTCAAATTTTAGATACAAAGTGTTGTGGGCCACACAAAAATGACAAAAATGTGGATCTGAGTAATGTCTATTTTTAAATCTCTAAATTTTATCACTTTTCATCTTTGTGTATCCCATAATATTTCGTATTTCAAATTAAAATTTTGCACGTGTATGGGATATGTCATTGACTACATCCAGATTATGTTGCGTAATTTTATAAAAATTATAAATATTTTTGATTTTTTTGAAATTGACATGAGCACTCGTGCTTGGGAGCCAATAACACTTTCCAAACATCACTGCCTTTCGCAGAGAGCCCATGGTTGGGCGAAGAGCATCTCCACACATCCACCCATGACCCCTCCCTCCCTCCCCCCCATGACGCTCCCCACCCCCGCGAGAATGCCCCAGCTGCACCCCCAGCATCTTGTTTTGCGTCGGTTTTGGCCTAAAATACACCCGACGACCCCACCCCAAACTTAGCTCATCAGAGGAAGCTGGGGAGCCGGCGCTACTTTTTCTCCCCGTGCAGCCCACCTGCCAGCCATTTTCCTCCTCCCCTCTCTCTCCCCTCTCCCATCTTTTCACCCACCTACCACGCACCCCACACACGCATCGGTGCGTCTGCCGGTCGCTAGACCAGAGGAGCACTAGTCCGGAGCAAGACCTCGAGGCAAAGTAGGATGCCCTCTCCGGCGAGGACTTCAAGCTCGCTGCGGGGCTCAACGGATCCTTGCGCGTCTCCGACGCTGCCGTCACGCGCTGGGCACCGTGCTCCGCCCTGGCGACGGTCGTCACGCACGAGCTGGTGCAGTGACCGTCACACGTGAGCTGATGCGGTGCATATCCCACACCACCTCAACGCCTCCACCGTCACACGCGTCCTCTCTAGGCGCCGGGACGAGCCCCTAGACGATCTGGCGTCACGGGAAGCTGCAGGCACGAGCGAGCCGCCGCAGTGCTTTGGAGGTGGTGCTAGTGTGCTGCGAGTAGCTATGAGACGAGAATGTGCGCCTACAAGATTGACGGTGGATGGGGGTCTGGAGGGGGAGACGAGGAGGGACACAACGAGCGCAAAGACCGCACCGCCGCGGAGGAGGGTGAGCGCCGAGCCCTCGACAGTAGCGAGGAGGACACCAGAGGCGAAGCTGAAGAGGGAGACGACGACATGGACAGAGGAGAGACGCGGGCAGTTGGCGGGGATGTAGGTAATGGCCTTGTACGAGGAGGTCGTGGACGAGATGCATCGAGCTCCCACCACTCCTCCTCTGCTACGTATTGGGTGTGCTCGCGTCTGATTTTTTTTGTCCCCGTTGCGCAAAAATTCTGCCGGCGCGACCCCAATGGGCTAAAAAAACCCTCGTGGGGAGCACAACGGCTGCAGATGCAAGTGCCTGAAGTCCGGAATACCTTGGGCGCGTTTGGTAGCCTGCATACCCCTCAACCAACCCGCCAGGTGCGAGATCTAGACGATTGGTTGCATGTGCGAGATTCTGGGCCATGCCGGCATGCACGTCAAAGCAGTGTCGGACCAGGCCCCGTGGGAACGAACGAATCGGCAGTTTCTCCCGGGCCAGGTGGAGCGGAGTGCAAGCGATGCACGCACGCATACACGCGGGGGACAAGCGCGTTCCTTCGAGAACACGCGCCATAAATCGTCTCATCCTCTCTCTTCCCACGCACTCCACTCTCCACTCTTCTCTCAACTCCCTTTTTTCGTCGGCGGTTCCTCTACCTCTCACAGTAGCTCACAGGTTTGATCGCGGTGGAAGCGGAAGGCTGGCTACCTCTTCTACCTCGGCAGCGGTATAGCGGTTCATCATTGAGCACGTTGCATCTCGTCTTCCTCGTCGGCTTAAACAATAGCGATAAGATTATCTCCAAGCTTTCCCCCACTCCGATCATGCGTAGATGTATAGACCGAACTATGTTGTTCTCTGTCGATTGACATGCATAGCAGATCTACCCTGTTTTAGGGTTTGATCCGCGTCTAGGGTTCATTTAGTCCCCACATTTATGTCCCTTTGCTCTTAGTTCATAGGTGTGTTCTTCCTGAACTCACTAATGTGTGATGTGTTATGCGCCCGTTTAGATGTAATAGTTGATCCGATTTGGATGTTGCTTCATCCAGATTTAGATTTGGGGATTTTCTCGTGTGCAAGTGTGATATTGGGATTTTGTTTTGTCTTACTTATGATCGGCCACTGATGAACGCTTTTCCAACATCACCTTAGATCCGAGGGGTACTGAAACCGAAGTGATATATACAATATGATGTGCATATTTCTTTGGTCTAGTGGTCCCAGCTTTAACTATTGTTGTGTTTTGATTTTTTGAGGCCTTCAAATGAGGAGGTACTTATTTAGTGTGTCTATTTATTGGTAGCCGATGATCTGATTTTGTGCAATGTTTACGGAAAGGAGTGTCCAACAATACTTTGGAGTTTTTACATACATGTTTGTATGACTACATGGTATTGTTGGTGCGATCTTTTCCTCCATTTGCAAACTTTGAATGGGGCTTCAATCATACTCTTCATGTGCTTTTCTTACTAAACCGATTATTTGGTCTTCTATGCAATTTATTTTCCTTGGTTGTTGTGCCCTTTCAATCAAATTATTGAGTAGCCAATGATTACACTTTGGCAGAATGTCAGAATAATGAGTTGACCCTGCAGGATCTTGCCATTGAACAAGCTAATCTTGTCTAGGTCCTACGGGGTCAACTTTTGAACTATTTGTGTGTTGAACTTGTATGAGGCTATGATCACTCAGTCAACTCCGGTCTTACTGGTTATGATGCAACATTATTATGTCATTTGGCCTATGAGGATATCTTTGACAACACTGTCTATGTGCACATGCAGCAATGTCCCTAGCAGACAACCATCAAAAGTCTGAACTAATCTTAAATTTAGATGCCTTTTCTTACTTTTGATGGTTTGTTTGCTCACGCATTGTCTCTAGCCGAGACCACGTTCTCTAATGCAGCCTACCGAAGAAGTAGCACAACATGTATCAGATGCTTTTTCTACTCGGCCATGACCTAGGAAGCCTGTGCCCCACGGGGCGTAAAATATATGCGGACAACCAAACACGCCCCTTGTGGTTAGAAGTCCAAGAGAATGTTGTTGCCTTGCATAAAAATAAGACAGAGAATGTTGATGCCTTGTACTCCACCGTGAAAGCAAAAGTATCCCGCCATGATGCACGATTTATACATGGCAAGAGGGTTGCCCTTGATCGCGAAGGATCGTGGACGACTTTAGGAATGGAAACATTAATTGAGTGTGCAGTATTTTAGATATCCTTCCAAGAGTACTTCCTCCGTTCTAAAATAAATGACTTCCATTTGTCCAAACATGGATGTATGTAGACTCTAAACATGTATACATACATGCATGTTTGTTTTAGAACGGAGGTAGTAATATATAAGATTCCACAATAAAAGGGACCCTTTCTTCTCTAGAACTTTCCTCCCTGGTAGACTAAACAAGAGTGCTTAGTTAGCATGTCCTGCTTTCCCTTTTCTGTCTTGCAAAGCTCCTAGCCACACATCGGATGAAATGTGATAACCCAACCGCGGTCGGTTGGTGGTAACAAATGAATAGTTTTAAAGTAGAAAAAATTAAGTAGCCGACTTTCATCTAGCGTTTGCGTTGACACACCCTAACCCTAACACTCGCGTCGTCCCTGCGGTGGCTCGGGAGGCACCGCCGCCGCCACCGTCCTAGCCCACCCTCCGCCACTCTCTCCCATCGCCGTCGCCTGAGGGGTCACCGGGAGCTCCCTGGGTAGCGCCCGTGATGGCGGCGGTGAGGCCTTCTCCGCGCTGGACCGGGGTGTGCGCGGCGCCTCGGGAGGCTATGTCGGGTGCTGCCGGGAAGATCTCGGGTGCGGCATCGGGGGGCTGTGGAGTAGGAGATCGGCGCCGTCCTTGGCGCTGGGGACTCGAGCGCGGCCGGGCCACGCGAGCGGCTGCTCTGCGCTCAACGGCGTCCGCGCCAACCGCGCGAGCGGCGGCTCTGCACATCGGCGTCCGCGCCAACCGCCATGGTCTAGGCCTTTCTGCCTTGGTGGATGGGATCGACCAGATCGGCAGCTTCCTGACCCTGGTGATGAAGTCGGACCTGAGGGCGGCGACCGCTGTCGGAGACGATGCGACGGGTGCGCCCTCCGGACGTCTCGCCCTACCCCATACACAATGCACCGGAGATGGTGACGTGGTGCACCTGTCTGCGGACGATGAGGCCGCTGACGGCGGCGCCCATGCGTGGGCTACCTTCGAACAAGGTCGCGAGCTTTTTATGGCGGTGGTCCGCCTGGTCTTCTCCCGGTGTGACCTGTGGCGGCGTGGTGGCGGTGAGGGGCTGAGGTCGCCGAAGGCGTCCCTCCGTGGGACGTTTTCGATGCCTTGGCGTCGATACTCGAGGATGGGCGATCCTAATGGTGGTTGATATGGCGCCTTTGACGTTGATGGAGTGTGATGGGTTTCAGGTGAAAACCTTGTCTCTGATTACTCGGAGCCGGTGATGGCGACATTTCGAGTGTCGTTTCCTTCCTGAAGGCATCATCGAGGAATCCCCGCAGCTCTTCCCGTCAACTCCGGGGGAAACCCTTGATCAGTCGATCGGATGATGGTGGCGCTTCTACGTCGCTACCTCCTTGGGGGCATCATTCTTGGAGGTCTGTGCCGGTCGAAGGGACCAGAGGATGAGTACGGTGGTGGATGGAGGTCCTTCGATGGTCTTCGCGGCAACGACAACGTCGACAAGCTACCTTGCTTCGGCCCGCTCCGGGGGAAACCCTAAATCTGGGATTCCTGGATTGGATGATGGTGACACCGCCGGTGTCGCTCTCCCTCTTGAGGGCATCGTTTTGGAGCAGAGGCCGGAGGGTCCTAGAGAGGATGTGGTGTTTCTTCAACTGTATTCACGACGGCGGTTCTTGACAGCTTGGTGCTGTGGGGTCTCGGTGTTGTTTGCGGGATGTTGGACACGCGCTGGGAGTTGGTGTTGTCTGGTGCCATGGTGGTATCGACGACAGGTCTGACATGGTGGGTACTTTGATCGCTGTCCTGAAGACGGGTGAGCGGAAGACGGCGGCAGCTACTTTCCGAGCGTGTATATCGGTACACGTTGCGGTGTGTTGGACCGATTATGCCCCTTTCTCGCTATCGGGCGGCATGGAGAGGCCTTCGGTGTTTGGATGAGGCGCGTTGGTGGGTTCTCAGAGTATCGGCTCTGTGATTGTCCACCCCCTTCATCGGTTTTGGTAGGCTTAGTTTGGTGGATTCAGGTCTAGTTATTTGTTGTATCTACTTGTAAGACAGTGTTTTCTGTCCTATCTTTTAATAAAAACCGGCTGTGTGCATCATTTTGATACAGAGGCTGGGGGTAGACCTCCATTTCTAAAAAAAAAATCTAGCGTTTGAGTTGATCTTTTGTAGCACGAGACAAGAGTCGTTTTCCCCTTAGGACCAAAGATGGAAGCTTTTGGTGCAGAAAGAACAAATAATTGAAAGCACCGGTTAAAGAATGGCCATCCTGAAACAATTGATGGAACCAAAACGAGAAAGAACAGACCTAGGACTCTAGGGATTTTGGCTCCTCCGACGGCGGAATCCTAGGGGTGAGATCGGAGATATTGGTTCCTGTACCGAGACCGGATTTGACTCCCCCTCAGTGAGATTGTCAAGCGAAAGGTTCTTGCAGCCTCTTTTAACCCTAGTTCGCTGCATATCTCGTGTTGTACGGGAGATCGTGGAGGCAGTACGAGTTCGGAAGCCATGGCTGATTCAGAAGTTTCGGGACGTAGGAGAGGAGATGAGGATGCAATCCTTGCAACAACAATGCAACATCTGGAGCTGAGGGAAGGGGAGCTGGATGATGTGTTCATCGGTCCCGATGAATTGATTGACCTCAGGAAGCAATCGTGGTGGCTAGCAGTGGGTAAGATCCATACTGTCAAACCAATTTCGACATCTGCAGTATTCGATACATTGAGAGGAGTATGGGGTCTAGCACATGAAGCCGAGATGAGGGAAGTAGATGATAATCTATTTACTTTTAAGTTCTTTTGCCTGGGCGACTGGAATAAAGTGAAGAATCAAGGACCATGGTTATACAAGAAGTTGGTGGTACTAATGGCAGAGTATGATGGTCTGTGTAATCCCAAAGATATAAAAGCTGGACAGGATATGTGTTTGGGCCCAAATTCATGCTATACCTGAACTTTACCGAGTGAATCGAGTAGTTGATGAGTTGGCAAGAAGAATTGGGAAAGTTCAAAGTGTTGATATGAAGCCCACAAGATTCTTTGAGGGTGATTATGTTCGGGTCAGAGCTAGCATTGATGTTACATTACCTCTAATCAGATTTGTTCCAATTAATGTCAATGGTAAAAGAGAATTACTTCATGTCAAATATGAAAAAATTGGCTATTTCTGTGGTGTTTGTGGAATCCTAGGACATGATCTGGAAGAGTGCGGCGATGGCATACATGATCAATCGGCGGTGCAGTATGGGAAGTGGCTCTTTGCTAAACGCAGGGTACAGACTGGACAGTTCATGCCAAGAGGTGGATTTACAGGTAGAACAGGGGGTCGTGGTAGGGGTTTTGATACCAAAAACTTTGCTCGTCAAATAAATTCTGATGATATGGACCAGGAGGATAGAGAATTGAGTGACACGGCCTCTAGCCCTATGAAACAACCGGAAGGTGCAGGGATTGCTAGAGATGACTCAAGTGGAAGGATGGATATGATTACGGTGGGAAAGAAATTGAACTTTGAGGAGCAAGATGGCTCTAATACAAAGGGTAAAAGCACCATGGTGGCCTCGGGATCGGAGATGGTTCCCCCCTCCCGAAGGAATATATTCAGCCAAGAATAGCTAAAAAAGCAAAGAAGGTAGGAGGTGACAGTGATGCAACATCCAATGAGAGCATATCGGCGACTCCCTCGGAGGGAGATCGCCGGGCACAATGAATATTTTCAGCTTGAACTGTCGGGGCTGCGGGCGGCTCGAGACAGTTCAGGAAGTGGGCAGTTTGATTAAAGTGCATCGCCCCGGTTTGGTTTTTCTCTCGGAAACTAAACTGTCAGAAACGAGAGCAAAAAATCTCAGATTTCGTTTTGGCTTTCAAAATTCGTTTGCGGTAAAAAGTGAAGGGTTGAGTGGTGGATTGGCTCTTTTCTGGAACAATGACTCAAATGTGAGCTTGAAATCTTTTAGTAGAACTCATATTGATTTTTTGATTCAGAATGATAGCTTGGGTAATATTGGGTGGAGATTCACTGGTTTCTACGGGGAACCGGTGAGAGCGAGGAGGAACAGAAGTTGGGAATTATTGGAATTCTTGAGAACTGAATATGCTAAACCATGGCTTTGTGCAGGAGCTTTTAATGAAGTACTCCAGAGTAATGAACAATTTGGAGGGAACTTGAGGAAGGATTGGATGATGGAGGGTTTTAGGGATGCGGTGGATATTTGTCTGTTTACCGATTTGGGGTTCTCTGGTTTGCCGTATACGTGGGACAACCGACAGATAGGTGACAGAAACATCAAAGTTCGGTTGGACCGGGGGTTAGGAGATGAAAAATTCATTGATACTTTCGGTAATACCACAGTGGCACATATCCAGACGACTCAATCTGATCATTGTGCACTTTTGATTTCGGTACAGACCATTGACAGGGACAATAATTCCCGGCTGAATAAACCTTTTCGGTTTGAGAACGCCTGGACACGGCATGATGACTATATCAACGTGGTGGAAAAGGCATGGCATTTCTCGAGTGGTGACTTATCAGACGTGGCGAGCTCCTTATCCTCGGTGAGAACCAGATTAAAGCACTGGAATAATACCGAGTATGGAAATGTTCATAGGCAGCTGAAGAATTTGAGGGATAGACTAGAGAGTATGTGGGCCAGAAATACTCAGAGGGGCCCAACGAAGGCGGAGAAAATTCTTATGGATCGAATCTCGGAACTCCTCACCCGAGAGGAAATTATTGCAAAGCAATGCTCTAGAATTGAATGGCTTAAAGAAGGTGACCGAAATACCTCTTTTTTTCACGCAAAAGCAAAAGAACGTGGAAGGACAAAGAGAATAAAATCACTGCTTATTGAAGATGGTTCGGAAGTGACTAGACAAGTGGATATTGAGAGGACTGCGGCTGATTTCTACATGGGCTTATTTTCGTCTGATGGAGGTGTTAATCCTCAACTTGTTACTTATGTGGTTGAGGAAAAGATCGATGATACTATGAATGAAAAACTGTGCAAACAGATTTCTGACATGGAAGTGGAGCAAGCACTATTTATGATGCAGCCCAATAAATCACCTGGGCCTGATGGATTTACTGCAGGTTTTTATATTAAACACTAGAATATCTTAAAGGAACCGGTCTCGGATGCAGTGAAGGAATTCTTCGTATCGGGTCATATGCCATTAGGAGTGAATGAGACCATTCTAGTTCTTATTCCTAAGGTAAAAGAAGCAAAGAGTTTAACTCAATTTCGTCCTATTTCTCTTTGTAATGTTCTATATAAGATTGTTTCTAAGGTCCTTGCTATGAGACTGAGACCAATTTTGGAGGAAGTAATATCAGAGGAGCAGAGTGCGTTTGTTCCGGGGAGGTTAATTACACATAACGTTCTCACAGCATATGAATGCATTCATTATTTGAAGAGGAAGAAAGGCAAATCAGTTGACTGTGCTATTAAACTTGATATGGCTAAAGCCTATGATCGGGTGAAGTGGATTTATCTGAGGAAAATTATGGAGAAAATGGGCTTTGCTTCTATATGGATTGAGCGTGTGATGGCGTGTGTGGAGTCTGCTTCCTTTTCGGTTTGAGTAAACGGAGTTCTATCGGAAAATTTCAAACCGTCGAGCGGTATTAGACAGGGTGACCCGATCAGCCCGTATTTATTTCTTCTTTGTTCTGAAGGACTAACCTGTCTTCTTAAGTATATTGGAACATGTTATTTAGCCCGTGGAATTAGGGTGGGTATCCATGCCCCATGGATATCTCATCTTCTATTCGCCGATGATTGTATTATCTTTACTCAAGCAAGTGCGGCAGGGGCTCATCGAATTAATGATGTTCTTCAAAGGTATCATATGGGCTCGGGACAACTAGTCAACAAAGCTAAATCAGCTATATTTTTTAGTGGGAACTGTTCTTCATCATCAAAACTAGAGGTTCACACGATCTTGAATATTACTAATGAGGCACCGGTTAAAAAATACTTAGGATTGCCTACGGAAGTGGGACGATCTTATGATGATTTATTTGAGGGTATCCTTTCTAAAATTAAAAGATTGGTTAATGGATGGGTACCTCAACATCTTAACAGTGCAGGTAGAGAAGTTTTGATGAAAGCAATTTGTCAGGCAATCCCAACTTACTCGATGAGCTGTTTTAAATTGTCTAAAAAGTTGGTGAAGAAGATTACAAATATCATTGCCCGTTTTTGGTGGGGTGGAGATGAGAAAAACGCAAGATGTATTGGTGCAAGTGGAAGGATATTGCTATACCCAAATGTGAGGGGGGGGGTATGGGATTTAGGGATTTGGAATTCTTCAACCAAGCTATGTTGGCAAAGCAAGGATGGAGAATTATTCCTAAACCTGAATCTCTTTGTGCTAGAGTGCTAAAAGGGAAGTATTTTCATAATGGTGATTTTATGTCGGCTACAAGGAAGAGGGGGCCTCACATACATGGAGGGCTATTCTTCATGGAAGAGAAGCTCTAAAAATTGGATTGATCAAACGTGTGGGCGATGGGTCTACCATTCGGATCTGGGATGACCCGTGGATACCAAAAAATAATGGAAAGAGACCTCTTAGTCGTGATCCAGAGAGTGAGGTCTTGATGGTTCATGAATTGCCTGATCCTTTTTCGAATAGATGGCTTGAAGATAAAGTACGGCTGAACTTCACCCATACAGATGCTGAGGCGATATTACGGATACCAGTGGGTATGCATATGGATGATATTTGGGCTTGGCAACCAGAGCGTTTGGGATTTTTCTCGGTGAGGTCTGCTTACAAATCCTTGATACACCTTAATGCTGCACCGATCACTAGTTCTTCTGGGTCCAATCCGTCTATGTCTATGACTCAGAAAAGACTATGGAGTATGCCAGTGCCACCTAAGGTGCGAAATTTCTGGTGGCGCGTTATAAAGGAATTCGTACCTACTAAACAGGTTCTTACTCGGCGTCATATTGAGAGATTTGACAACTGTGACTTTTGTGGACTGTCCGAAACAATATACCACTCCTTTTTCTTATGCAATTGGACTAGACAATTTTGGAGGGAGATTAAGGGGCTTACGGATGTGCAAATTCCTTCACTACATCCAGTGAGCTGGGCATTAGATATTCTGGATGCTGACAAGGTACCAACTCGCAATGCTTCTATCATTTTATGCGGGGCGTGGTCTATTTGGTCTGAGAGGAATGCGAAACGACACGGGAAGGATCCGAGATCGATTGTCTAGTCCGCTAAATGGGTTCTGGATACAACCAATGACTTGATCGGTTTAGGCAAAAACCCCTCAACTACTCTTGTTAAGAAATTGGCTAGGTGGCTTCCTCCAGATGGGGATATTGTGAAAGTTAATGTTGATGCAAAGTTCTTGGATGCGAATAATCATGGAGGCACGGGGGTGGTACTGAGAGGTAATGATGGTCAGCTACGGGTGGCACAAGCAATATGGTATAATTCAGTTTCTATGGCTATCACGACGGAAGCATATGCAATTCGGGATGGTATTAAGCTGGCTATCGACAGGGGCTACCGTAAGATTATTGTTGAGTCTGATTCACAACAACTTGTTCAGATGTGGTCTGGGGCAAAGTATGAGAGATCTATCCTAGCGTCTATTTTCTCGGAGGTGAATGATTTAGTAGGGAATCTAGAGTCTTTTACTCTCAATTACATTGCTAGGGAAGCTAATGAGCTGGCTCACCTTTGTGCCAAGTATAGTAGCTTAGATAGACAAAGATGTCTTTGGGTGAACTACACCCCGACCTTTCTTGATGCTTGTATCAGAAATGATTGTAAGTCTGACTAATATTTTTTGCAGTGGCAAGTTTCTGACGCACTATTTTCCTTACCAGGGTACCTACGGAGGCTGGAAGGTTTTTAATGAGGCGGCTTGCTTGCTTAATATAAGTTCTATTTAATCTAAAAAAAAAGGATCAAAAGGAGAAAGAAAAGTAAATATATTCAGAAAAGACAGCTCAACTCGAGAGACATTGATGTTTCCTTTCTTTTTTTTTTGAAGTTTTCACCGGGGGGAGCAAGGCTCCCACCTGAATCTCTTTTCGATTAATCACAAGGAAGGGGTGAAAAGGGCCCATTACAACGGGGAATTACAGGGGAGAGGGGGCGCTGTGGGTACTATATCTCTATCTCTATCACACAGAGTGAGCGTGCGATAGAGGGGTGAGCTGCCGTATCCATGAGTCGACGTCGGGGCGGAGGGCAACGGGAAGACGGTGGCGCCAGAGATTGGCGTCATCCCGCGCGTTCTTGAGCAGGAGGGCAATCGAGGGGGGGAGGCGATCGAAGACCACGCCGTTTCGGTGCTTCCAGAGATGCCAGAGGCACAGAACTCTGAAGGTGGCAGCAGTTCTCGCCGGGATCGTGGGGGGGGGGGAGCGGGCAGTCGCCAGCACGATCAACTTCAAGTGAGCAGCTCGGAGCGCCGATCGTAGTCCAGAAGCGGCGCGCGAACGGGCAAGTGAAGACAACGTGCTGGGGGGGTTCTGAGGTAGCTCCGCAGAGCGCGCACGCGCTCTCGTCGACGGTGATGATGTTCTTGCGTAGGAGGTTTGCGCGGCATTGTATGCGCCCGTGCACAAGAAGCCAGACAAAGAACTTAGCCTTTGAGGGGGCGTTGTTCTCCCAGACCGAGGTGAACCAGGGCACGCGCAAGCCGCCGAGCGTGGACAGTGAGTAGAGGTTTTTGGTGTGGAGGCGCCCGTCGGCGCGCCCGCAGAGCGGCAGGGAGCGCGAGTCGTTGCACGCGGAGAGGGGGTGATGCGCGAGGAGGTTCTGAAGCGCGCAGAGCTGGGACGCTGCAGTGGGAGTGAGCCGCGCGACGAGGTGGGCGCGAACGCCGCCGTCAAGGACCTGGCGCACGGTGGCGGGCGGGGATGTGCAGTGGGAGAATAGAGCGGGCATCGACGCAGTTAGGGGTCCTCCGGGCAGCCAGGCATCGAGCCAGAAGGCAGTCCTTCGCCCGTCGCCGATGCGAACATTGGAGAGATCGCGGTAGAGGGGGAGAAGGGCGAGGAGGTCCCGCCAGTGCGCCCCTCCGAGCGATCCGTTCTCCGCGGCGCTATCCAGAGGCGCGTCGCCGAGGTTGGACCAGAACCAGCGTGGCCACGGTGCGGACGCGTCGGAGAACAGCCGGTGGAGCACCTTTACTTGGAGGCACCGGTTCTGCGTGGCGAGGCAACGGATGCCCAGCCCTCCTTCTTGCTTGGGTCTGCATACCCGCTCCCACGCGATCAAGCACCTCGCACCGGAGGGGCAGGCGCCGGCGTTCCAGAGGAACGCACGGCGGAGGCGATCAATGGCAGCGATCACCCCGGCGGGGAGGAGAAGAGCACCCATCGCGTAGGTAGGCAGGGCGTCCAGGACAGCGTTGATGAGGATCAGACGCCCCGCCGGCGAGAGCAGCATGGCGCGCCAGCCGGAGAGGTACTTGTCAACTTTCGCGATGAGCGGCGAGAAGGCGGCGAGCCGGAGCTTGGTGGCGGAGAGGGGGAGGCCGAGGTAAGTCTGCGGGAACCCCTCGACGCGACAGCCCAGCACGCCCGTGATCCCGGCAAGCACGTCGTCGGGGACGTTCATCGGGACAAGCGTGCTTTTGCTGTAGTTTATGTGCAGGCCGGTGGCGCGCTCGAACTGAAGGAGAAGCCGGTGAAGTTCCGCCGCCGCGTCGCCGTCCGCGCGCAGGATGAGGAGCGTATCGTCAGCATATTGGAGGACGGGGCACGGCGCGCCGTCCACGAGAGGGTGCTGGAGGACGGGGATGCTTTTGATCAGGCGTTGCAGGATGTCGGCGACGAGCAGAAACAGGTAGGGGGACAGGGGGTCCCCCTGCCGGAGGCCGCGGGCGACATCGATCCAGCGCCCGGGGATGCCGTTGAGAAGAATGGCAGAACAGGAGGTGTCGAGGATCGAGCGGATCCATCTGCACCAAAGCGAGGGGAAGCCGCGAGCCGTCATCACTTTCGCGAGGCAGTCCCAGGACACCGAATCGAAGGCTTTGGCGAAATCAAGTTTCAAAACGACGCACGGGGCACGCCGGCGGAAGCAGGTTTGGACGAGCTCCGTGGCGTAGATGAAGTTGTCGGAGATGCAGCGGCCAGCGAGGAAGCCAGTTTGGTCAATGTCGATCAGTTGAGCGATCTGCCGCTTGAGACGAGTGGTGAGAACCTTGCACACCGTCTTCATCGAGCAGTTCTGGAGAGATATGGGGCGGAAGGAGGCCGGTGAGGAGTGCCATCCGTCTTGGGGAGGAGGACGACGAGCGCTCTGTTGATCCGGGCGAGGTCGACGTCGCACGCGTGGAACCGTTGGAAGAGGGCGAGCAGGTGCGGCGAGACAGTGTCCCACGCGGCGCGAAAGAAGCTCGGGCCGAGGCCATCCGGACCTGGCGCGCTAGCACGATCCATGGCGTCGAGGGCGCTTTTTATCTCGGCCAGGGTGAACGGCTCGGTGAGCGGCGCCGAATCGACCCGTGGCTCCCCGTCGTAGAGCGACGGGAGGTCGAAGGCCCACACGGAGGGGGTGGCCGTGCCCAGGAGGACACGGTAGTAGGAGAACAGCGCGGCCGCCTTGGGCTCGTGGGACGCGACTAGCGCGCCGTCAACCTCCAGAGCACGGATGCAGTTCCGGCGAAGTCGTTGGGACGCGCGCGCGTGGAAGAACCGGGTGTTCGCGTCCCCTTCCGTGACGGCCCGGAACTTCCCGCGCTGCTTCCATCTCGCCGCGCGCACGAGGACGCGCTGCCGGAGGGAGGACCTGCAAAGCACACGGAGAGAGAGCTCGTCGTCGCTGAGCCGCCGTGATTCCTCGTAGAAGTCAAGAAGATCAATAACAAATTTGCAGTTGTTCTCGTGGCGGGGGGAGAAGTGGTGTGACCGTTTCCAAACCTTGGCAGCCGTGCGGAAAGCTTTTGCACGCGCGGCAAGGTCTCCGGCGGCGTCTTGTCGCAGCGATGAGTTGGTCCAGGCAGGGAGGGTGGTGGGGAGAAAGAGGGGGTCGAGAAGCCAGCTGTTCTCGAACCTGAAGCAGGCGGGGCGCGGGATGGCCGTGGTCGCCGTGACGAGGAGGGGGACGTGGTCGGAGGTGGGGCGGTGGAGGGAGGTGAGCGCACTGTCAGGCAGCAGCAGGTTCCAATCGTGGTTGAACAGGGCCCGATCAAGTCGCGCCAGCACGGGAGAGTCCCTCATGTTCGACCAGGTGTAAAGCCTGTCGAGCAGCGGGAGCTCGAAGAGAGCGAGGGCGCGGATGGAGTCGTTAAACACGGCGGCGAGGGAGGAGTCGAAGTGGTCCGAGTTCTTGTCGGTGGGGTGTCGTAGGAGGTTAAAGTCCCCGATGATCAGCCACGGCCCAGAGATTACTGAGTCCAGGGCAACCAGCTCGTCGAGGAACACGGGTGAGAGGGCGTGGTTGGCGGGGGCGTAGACGTTGGTGATCGTGAGAGAGAAAGCGGAAAGCTTGGACGTGAGGACGGTGGAGAGGGAGAAACGGGTGCTGTGAGAGGAGGCGAGGTGGAAGAAATTGGAGTCCCAGGCAGTGAGGATGCCGCCAGCGCTTCCGATGGCATCAACACAGGTGAATTCAGTGAGCGGTGCAGGTAGGAAAGAGGAGGCGAGGGAGCGATGGATGGAGCTGAGCTTAGTTTCCTGTAAGCAAAGCACGGTGGGGGCGGCGGAGGAGACAGCGTCACGAACGATCGAGCGTTTTGGGGCAGCGCCCAAACCCTGAACATTCCAAGACTCAATGGTAACGGAGCGGTGAGCGTTATGCATCGACAACACGACGAACACCGGAGGGGTTACAAAGGGTACAGGGGACACACACACGCACAGACGACGCAGGTAAGCTGCAGAGAGACGCACACGAGGGGAGGATAGGGGCTTTGCGGCCGCAGCCCTGACGGCATAAGGACGAGGAGGACTCAATCATCGGAACCATCTGGCACCGAGGCGGAGGGGCAGATGGAGCTGGCAAGAGCGTCGACGGCACGTTTGCGCAGCGGCTTGGTGCAGGCTAGGACGCCGTGCTTGCGGACTTGGCGCTGGAGGACCGCGGTGCATCCGTCAAGGGCGTCGCGGAGGCCCCTAAGCTTGGCGGCGCGTGTAGCAACCGGCTCGTAGGTCTGCGAGGCTTTGACGGCAAGGCGGGAGCTCCGACGCTCACCAAACCCTTCAACGGCGCGGGCGTCAAGGGGGGGGTCGTCCGCGAGCTCGGAAATCACCACGCTGTGGCGGCGAGTGGCCGAGAGCGGAGGGCCCGAGCTCAGCGAGCAGGAGCCAGCGTCGCGTGTGGCGCCGCTGCACCATGACAAGGTGAGCGACGACAGCGAGGACGCCGTGGAGTGGCTGGGGCTCGAGGGCATCCGGGGGGAAGAGGCGACGCTGTCGAGGATGGCAAGCAGGGCCTCGTGCGCCAATGCCGTGTCGTCTCCTCCGCCGAGGGCCGCGTCTCCACGCAGCTCCGAGGCGCCCATGGAGGTGGGAGCTCGCGGGGGCGGGGCCAGCGCGAGCCTGCCGAGATGACGACGGTAGAGGGGCGGCGGCGGAGGGGCAAAGAAAGGGACGTATTCGCCGTTTTCGTTGAAGGATTCGGCCGCCCTCCAGATGCGAGCGCGCCGCAGCGTAACCAGGCGGGACCCCCAGGGAGCACGCGAGAGCGTGATGTCCGGGGGCACGTCGTCGCCGTTCTTGAGGAGCACCACGGCGCGGACGAGGGAGAGGTCCGTGCTAGTGAGGGAGTTGGGATCAACCTCGAGCGTTTCCCCAAAGCGGCTGAAGGCGGCCGTGATCCCAAGCTGCGAGATATGCTCAGCAGGCATACGCTTGGCGGTGACGACCGCGATGAACTGCATGGGGCAAGGGATGCGGTCGGCCTCTTCTTCGCGGACCAAGCGGATGGTCGCGCCTTCGAAGAGGAAAGGCTGGTGGTCCATCGCAAGCTCGCGATCGCCAAGGGAGAGAAACTTCGCGTACATGTCCCCCAGCGAGGAGGGCACCAGGGCGACGTGCAGACCCGGAAGGTCGTCGAAGATCGCCTCGGCGACGGCCGCGGCAGGAGAGGAGAATGGGGCGGGGTTGTCGATGTAGACAACCGCCAGCCTGCGCGCAGCTTCGACGTCTCCAAGGGGCATGAAGATCTCCGCAGACTCGGCCACGGAGGCGTCGTCAGACTCGACCTCCTCTTCGCTGTCGGAGAGGGGCGGGGTGGCGGCGCGCGCGGGGACGGGCACCTCACGGACTGTGAGCTCAGGGGGGGAGAGGGCTGTCAGAGCTGGCGGGGGCGTTTAGGTTCAGGCCGGCAGCGGGCTCGGAGGGCGTGGGGAGCAGCGCAGAGTCCGCGAGCGCGAGCGTGGGGGCGCGCGAGCTGGATGCCGCGGATGGGTACGGGGTGGCGGGGCGCGGGGGGACGGCACTGCTTGGTGGGGGGGAGGTAGCCGTAGGCACGAAGGTTAGGCGGGGGAGCGGCATGGTGCAGGAACGCTGGCGGTGACCGGACTGCCTGCAGCGGCGGCAGCGCACGGGGTTGCGGCAGTCGCGGACCTGGTGGTCAAGGGAGAGGCACCGGAAGCAGCCGCGGAGGCTTAGGGTTTTGAAAAGGCGGCGGGGTGAAGGGAGGGGAGGGGCGGGTGGGGATGAGGCAATAAGAAGGAAGGAGGGGGGGGCCAGGGCCGTTGGCTGCGCAGGGGTGTCCGCCGTACACGGGCTGGCCGGCGGTGGTTGAGCGCCATCAAGAGGGGCGTAGGGCTCGAGGCGGGGAGGGCGGGTCGTGGCGATCTCGTCGGCTACAGTGGCGACAGCGAGGGACGCGGTTTCCGCAGGGGGAGAAGGGACATCCGACAGGACGGGGGCCGCTGGCTGCAATTGCACCTTCGTACGGAGGAGGGGACAGGCAGTAAACCGGGCCCGCAGAATCCGTTGGAACCCAGCGGGATCTTCGACCAGGCAGGCGTGGTCCTACTGCGGCGAGATCGACCCGCGCGGCTGACAGGTGGGGCTAACGGCGAGAGCTTGGAGGCAGCGTCCATGGCGGCCTGAAGGGTGGGGTGGAACGCGAGGCGGAAGCGGGAGCAGTGTTTCGCGCCAACATCAAGGATGAAGGAGGCGACCTCTGCAGAATCAACCGTGAAAAGGAAGACCAGGGCGGCGACTTCTTGAACGTTGGCTCTAGCGGAGGATCCGAAGAACCAGAACGTTAGGAGGTCTACCATGGAGGTGGCGAAGCAGGGCGAGGCGAAAGGAGGGGTGACCCAGAGCTCGCCGCGGGGGATCTCGTGGGTACAGGGGCTGGGGGTAGGGAAGCGGGATAGGGTGTAGGTGCGGAAAGCCAAACCTGGACCAACATCGCGCCGCGAGGAAGACGCCGCCGTGGAGAGCGAAGCAGCAGCGTGCCCCGCAGCGGGGGAGCTCGCCGGGTGAGGGCTGCCGGGGGTAGGAACCGGCGAGGGGGTGGAGGTGGAACGTGGGTCGTGGGCGCCCGGCGCCGGAGTGGCGGGGGGCGGTTCGCCCGGGACGCCTATCGCGTGCGTCGCGGGAGCTATCCATCGTCTATGACTTCTCTCGAAATCTGTTATTTTCTTTTGGGCCCTGATTGAGATGCTCGATCGTATGATCTGTCTGTGATTGTTTTGGGACCTCAAGTTTGGACATAGTTCGTTGTCATACGGTTGGAGATGAGAGCAAAACCGATGAGCCGGGAATTTCTCTGCCACGACACATTCAGGAAAAAAAAGGATGAAACTTTTCTTCGCCACGGAGTCAAACTCACCATGGCGACGGTGTAGAGAGGAATTACACAAGTGTAGCGCGGTTAAACTGAACAAATGTGTGAAATTTGTGTAGGTATTTACTGGGCACAAATGCACAATTAAAGTTAAGAGACACCAAAATGCATGCGAAACAGCAGTTACAGAAATCTGAACCTTACTTTTTTTCACCTAAATAGAGAGGAATTACACAACCAACCAACATGCTTTCTTCTAGTGAGTTTTGACGACTCCAGTCCAGAGCATACACGAAGAGGCATGCAGAGCAGTGGTCGATTGATCAAGCATCTTCAGTAGAGGTGCCGAACGATTAGGCATAGACGCAGTGCAGTAGTTAAATAAGAAACATGCGTGGGTTTTAGTTTAACCCCTGCACTGGGTGATGACGCTGCATCCGCGGGAGTAGGGGTTGGACTCGGCGCCGGCCTGGCAGTTGTAGTAGGCCGTCCCGCGCTTCGAGCACGGCACGCTGTCGTGGTGCAGAGAGTCGTAGCTGATGTACCCGGTCCCGCTCTGCAGCACCCGCCGCTTGCCGGCCATCGCCGCCACCTCGCCCTCGACCTCGGCGTCGACGCCGAAGTAGTCCATGCACTCGCCCACAGTGCCCTCGCACGTACTTCCGCCACGCCGCATCAGGATGGCCGCGGCGCCGCCCAGGCCCAGCTTGCCGGCGCCCTTGAGAGTCGTGGTGAACGCCGACGACGACGCAGCAAGTGCGGCCGCCGCGGCGAGGGCCAGAAGGAGGGTTGCGGCAGCTGGTAGCAGCTTCGCCATTGCCGGCAGGTGGCAGGTACGTGGAGCAAGGTTTGGATGGGGATGGAGGTACGTAGCAGGAAACGGTGGAGCTAGCTGGGCGTGTGAGGAGAGAGGGGCCGGTGGGGTGGTGGGTTATATGGCAATGGCCGCAGTAGGGGAGAATGGCACTGTGGCGTAACAGCGACGGTTGGAGACCGATCAAAAAGATTTGCTGCCGCGCGCGTGTATATCGGGAAGAGCAGATCACTGGTTGGGGACGGGGCTTGCCTGCGCCCCTTGCGTGCGACCATCCGTGCGCTGCGCGTGGATAGCAACCATCCGGAGGTTACCCTTTTTTCTCGCCGAAACAAAAAGCGGAAATAGCGGTTGTGGTTCTTCCCGTAAAACTTGCAATCACCTCGATCGTCTTGCCCATTCATCCTCTTTGGGAGCCTCAAATGTTTATACAGACATTAGTTTATCTGGGGGATATCGAAACCAGCGTGTGCTCCCGTTGCCACAAGTGTCACCTTCTCCTTCGGCCTAACCTCCCAAGCGTGCTTGCATGCGTGACAAGTGTCACCGCGAGAGAGTTTTGGTGAGACTTTTCTCTTCCCACGAACGGGACGTGTAGATGGGTGTGCACGTATTTATTTAGGGATTCTTTTTTTAAAATAAAATATCTCGCAAACGGTATTTTGAAATTATGAACCATTTTCATATTTGAGATTCCTTCATCGAGATTTCAAAACCAATCCCATGTTGATAGTTTTTGACAAATTTTTTTAACCCAGAATCAACACTGATGTACGCCCAGTTGCACATAGATGTACACCTAGGTATAGTGAGCGAAGTACGTTCCAAGTGCAGTGCTGACGTACACCCACGTGCAACACGGGTGTACGCCCAGGCGGTTGTACACCCAGGTGCAGAACCGATGTAGTATGTACACCCAGACAGATGTACACCCGCGTTGTTACTGAAAGTACACGGTGTATAAGCACGCTACTACTGGATGTACACGGTGTACATGGTGTACACTCACGCGCCTGCTACTGAATATACATGCACGTTGCTACTGGAAGTATAAACGCTACTAAAAGTACGAAGTGTATAGAACAAAGAGTATAAAGTACGGAAGAAAAAGTTTCTCGAAACCTATCAATATGATCTAGTTTTGAAAATCTCGACGTGAGGATCTCAAATATGAAAACGGTTCGTAGTTTCGAAATACGATTATCAAATTATTTCATTTCTAAAAACGAATTTTAAAATAAATGCGTGCACTCCCTCCGTCCGGTTTCTCGCGTACGAGCCCGTCACGTGGCGCTCTCGCGTGATTTCATTCTTCCCTTCCGTTTACTTTCAAAAGGGCAGCATTTTTCTAGTTATATCCGGACGATATTTCAAGGAAGTGAACCAAGGAAAGAAGGAAGGAAGAGTCAAAGAGCGATATAGTATTGTCGAGCGTCCGCGTGAGTCGAGCCTGGCCGTGGACTGCTGGGCCTTCTCGCGTCCCTCACAATCCTGGGCCTCTCGCTTTGTTTTTCACAACAAAGACACTAGAAACGAATAGTAGTACATGGTTCCCTTAAAAAAGAATAGTAGTGCATCTAAACCAAAAACAAGCGCTAGGTTTATTCCCACGAAATCACTGGAAAAAGGTCTCCCTTTCCGAAGGTCACCACGCGCACGCTGTGGACGCGACACTTGTCGCGCTCTCCTTCCTCCTATCCTCCACAAGGTACCGCATGCGTCACAAGTGTCGCCACTAGAGAGTTTTGAGGGGATTTTCCCTTTGGCACGCAACGGCGGGAGGTGGGGTGTGAACACATTTATTTTGTGATTCTTTTTTTCAAAATGAAATATCTTCTGAACCTTATTTCAAAATTACGAACTGTTTTCATATTTTAAATCCTCGCGTCGAGATCTTCAAAAGTAGATTCCATGTCGAAATTACGAACCTAGGTTTGCCCCCGTTGTCACGATGGGAAATGAATATTGGTCAACACATGATTGAAAACATGTTTTGTTTTTGCGCTGGATCGAAAACATTTTATTCAGGGAAGGGTCGCCTGCCTCCTGATCCTAGAAACAATTAATCATATATTCGCATCTAGAGAGCCGGTAATTGTTCTTCTTCTCTTTTGTTGATCAGCTGATCGCAAAAGACAGGTATAACCTTCCGCTTGAGAGTCGTTGTTTCTTATTACAACGACCGACTACCAATTCATAGATCTTAATTAACAATTTGGCAGGGATCATTAAAAATCGGTTTCTCCCTTGTTGCCTCCTTGGTTAAAGAACTAGACGGTTGAATAGGATACGAGACTAGATGAGTTGGACGTTTTGTTTAATTGCAAAAAATTGACGCATAATATCCAATTGATATTCGTTGTCGTATCACTTTAATTTCATTTTTTCGTCTTTTTATCTTGTGTTTCAATAATATAGATTTGACGATGTTTACATAAATATTATGCACCTTGGAGTTAAATATGTATGTTTCTCAATATATTAAATTTTGTGAAATATATTGTCATATACATTAGAACTTTTTATTATTTCAATTTTTCTTGTAACATAGGGCCCAGTTTTAGATTTCGCACATGGCCCCATATTTTAGCGGCCCGGCCCTGCTTCCAGCAGCCCCAGCCACCGGCCACCATACTGGTACAGTACTTATCCTCTCTCTGCTAGCATAGAGGCATCAACGAGAGTGGCTTGTTGCACATGGTTGCTTGCGGGATATTTTCCATGGGGTTGGATACCTGTATTGTATCTTAGACGTACTAGGGTTTGGAGGAATCGGCACTACCCAACGTGGGTGGCCTCATGTTATATTTATATCAACTACATATGTACAAATACAATGATCTAACCATGTACGGTTAGTATAGATTAGTATACAGAGGCTACGTATAAATACGATGTCTAACACCCTCCCTAAATCTGAACTGTCTCATGATGTATTAAGCAGTTTCAGATTACGCCGCAAAGCTCAAAGGAAGGCAATGACAACGGCTTAGTGACGATGTCAGCAAGTTGATCTTTTGAAGAAATAAATTTGATTTAAAGTAGCTTATGCGCAACATGTTCCATCACAAAGCGATAGTCCGCTTCAATGTGTCTGGTCCGCGCATGAAACACTGGATTGAAGGACAAGCACACAACACCCATATTGTCACACCAAAGGACTAGAGGTTGCTCTAGAGAGATGCCCAACTCGCAAAGCAAAGACGGTACCCAAATGAGCTCATCGGTGGCATTTGCTGCCTTGTATTCGGCTTCAGTATTACTATGTGACACTGTACTTACTTGCGAGCACTCCAGGCGATCAAGTTACACCCAAAGAATACAACATATCCCCTCGTGGATCGCCGCTCATCTGGGCTACCAGCCCAATCTACATCAGAAAAGTCCTAAAGAACTCTGGATGAACTGGACCTAGACCATAAGAGGCAGTCATACTGATGTAACGCAAGATGTGTTTGACCGCAGAACAATGTGCATCTCTCGGTGCATGTAGATACTGGCAGACACGATTAATAGAAAATGAGATGTCAGGCCGAGTAATGGTGAGATATTGAAGACCCCCAAAAATATTGCGATACTCCGTGGCATCATGAAGTGAGAGAGGTTCCCCATCAACAACAGACATCCGATCAGTAAAGGACATAGGCGTAGAGGTTCCCTTACACTTCAGCATACCAACACGGCATAACAGATCCAATGAGTTTTCTTCTGGCTAAGTGATAGACCATGATCATGATGAGTAACTTCCAAACCAAGGAAGTAGTGTAGCTTTCCCAAGTCCTTGACAACAAAATCAACACCCAGAGCAGAAACAAGAGCATCAGCTGCATGAGTGGAAGAACTGACAAGGATAATATCATCACCGTACACCAGAAGATACATAGATATGTGCTTGCTGAAGAAGGAACAAGGATGTATCAGCTGTTGAGGGAACAAAACCATGCACACCAGTGGCTGAGGCAAGGCCCGGCTAGCCTGGGCAGCTGCCCGAGCTCAGCAGGCTAACACTTCATTAATTCTACTACAAATCTAGTGTTTGACCACAGATTCTTGTGGGCATTTCTAGCCAAGTTTACACCTCTCAAACATTGCCCAGGCTCCTCAAATGATCTGGCTCCGCCACTGATGCACACGAAGAGCAGATGCAAGACGTGCGTGCCATGCACGAGGTGCCTGTTTGAGACCATAGAGTGCCTTGATGAGGCGACATAAGTGTTGAGGTTTATCTGGATCAACAAAACCTGGGGAATGCCTCATATAAATCTGTTCCTCGAGAAGACCTTGAAGAAAAACATTTTGCACATCGAGCTGTCCAAGAGACCAACCTTTAGTGACTGCCAGTGAGAGAAGAATCAGAATAGTGGTGGGCTTGACCACCGGAGTGAAAGTGTCTTCATAATCAAGACCATAGCGTTGTTTGAATCCTTAAGCAACCAAGCGCTCTTTGTAGCGCTCAATGGATCCATCAACATACTTCTTCACTTTGAACACTCATTTGGAGTCGATGATGTTTCCCCTGGTGGTGGTGGCACAAGTGCCCATGTCTCGTTAGCCAACAGAGCATGGAGTTCTTGTTCCAGAGGAGCTCGCCATTGTGGAATACTCATCGCAAACTGATAATTCCGTGTTCCAGACGTTGGATTGCTCACAGCATGAGCCATGCAGGATGCCAGCCAGACCACTGTGCCATCCTTGCGCTCGAGGGGGGCAGTAGATACCGTTGCGGCTCCGTGTGTGTGGTTGATGAGCGACAGGAGCCCGTCGAGCCGCATGCAGAGGCGGCCCAGCATACGGTAGGTCGGGCGCGGTAGGCCCAGGAGATGGAGATGGCGAGGTCGTGGTAGATGGACCTCGCTCTTGGTGGGCCGAGTTCGGCGAGGCCAACGGGGGCGATGACAGCGCAGGTGAAGCGTCAGGAGACCGGGGGCGTGGCCGAGGTGGGCGAGGCTAGAGGGGGCATGTGGGGCGTGCTATGCGAGGCCGGCCGGGGCGTTGCTGGATCGACGCCCACACATGGAGAGGATGGCCTCGGTGAGTCATCCTGTAGCGCGACGTGACAATGTGCATGGCTGTCGCACCCGGACTTCTAGAGGATACTCACCGGGCCGAGTTGAATAGTAGATGAATGGATTACGGGGCTTAACTGCTCCCGCATCCTCTTACGAGTAGGCCAGCACTTATGTGCGACAACCAAACTCTACTATCCACCGTCGATGTAAACTATCCCATAGAAATCAAAGGTACTACCATTGACGTACTTCATACCATACACACATGGTACGTCAACGGCGTTAAACGAAATGATAACACAACATATCTCTAAGACACAAAAGATTGAAATAAGTTGCAAATGGCTCTCACTAGAGCAGAGATAGCAAATACAATCATCCAGAGGACACATGTCCCATCATAGCATCATTACATCTCAGCGGAAGCATTCAAAGGGTCTGAGTACAGACAAATCCAAATAGGCTTAAGAAGCCGGGAAATGAAAGAAAGACGGAGCCCATCCACGTAGTCTCGGATCCTGCCCGGGTCCGCTATCTACTCGTCAGCAGCCTCGTCAAACTCCACGTAGTAGCCGTCACCTGGATCCTCGTAAGCGTAGTCTGCGGAAACCACAGCCCCAAAGGGGTCAGTACAACAACGTACTGGCAAGCAAGACTCACAGTTCACCAAAGTGTAACCCATCAACACCAAGTACAGATGCCTTGGGTTCAACGGAAGGAAGGGGATATGAAAGATGCTGCAACTGGCTGCGCTAACCAACTACAGAAACACTACAACTTCCAGCTAACAGAAAGGAGAATAAGATAGCGTATAGTAACCAACTGTTGTTTACCATCAAACAAACCCATCCTGGATCTCGCCCCTTATCCAAAGAAGCAATCCGAGGATAACTCACACAGGTGGATTAATGAATAATGGATCAAGTTGTTATGTCAATAAGTCTATTACTAGTCAAGTTAACCATTAGTTAGGTGTAAGTTGTTCTGAGTACTTGTTAGCCAGTACTTTCACCAAGTCAACCATACCGCGGAAAACACGGCTTCTCGAGAAGATTTATCCCTGCAGGGGTGCACCAATTTGGTCGTACCACGTAAGAATACCCCGCCAGGATGGGGATGCCTCCCCACCAAGCGGGGTACTCAACACAACCCAACTCTTCTTCGCATCAAGCCCAAAGCACCTTGGGCGCACGGCTAATCGAGCCCCGAAGAAAAGGGACCCTCATAGCACTCTAAGAACGTGTCCCCCTATATGCCGACTACAAAAGTTCCACCCTGCGCTGGGCTCGCAAAAACATGCATGCGGCAAATGGAAAACACGAACTAAATGAGGCGATTTGGACGAGATGCGAATCGAATCAAATTGAGGGGGGCGCCCATACTCGCTTCCCACATGCGGGTAGTGCGCTCATCATGGATCAGTAGACAAGACCCTTTTCCTATTAGGGTCGACACTAGCAGGCTTCAAAACCACACAGGGCCTCCTGCCGGTGCCTTATCATCATATTATTATTAACAGGTTGATTGAATAACATCGAGCCCCCAAAACATGATAGAAGTATAGTAACAGAAAGTAACGGGTAACAGACTCGAGCAAAACAACCTAAGCATGCTAGTAAGACACTGGCTCAAACAATGGGGTTGTAGGAGTGGAGGTGAGGCAATATCAGGGTTAAGGGATTCATGTGATAGGTTCGTAACAGAAACAACTACACATAGGGCTTAGCAAAATAGACAACGGAAAGTATCGGTAACCAATGTTGAAAGGAACACAGTGGTTCATGTGAGTGATAACTTGCCTGCAAACCCAGTAGCCTGGTACTGAGCTAGATCCTCAGAAGGGGTGTCGTAAGGATCGTCGGTCTCAACGTCGTCGTCTATCCGAGAAGAAGCAAACAAACAATGCAGAAAGATAAACAATCAATATCATGGTATAGTGCACAATCATGGGATGATGCATGTCAAGTTAATGGTTGCATCAAAATAAACTAGATAACATGGTAACACAATTTAAATGGACCCATATGCAATTGAATTGCATATGGAAAGAGTCCATGAATTAAGGTGGAAACAAATGATCTACAATTTATTACCATGTGAAAGTTTTCTTAGCATGATGCATGCATGATGATAACAACAAAATAACAACAATAGATGCAAGTGGTAAAAGAATTTAACAAGTTTGGAAATTGTTTAGTAAGTTTAGAAAGTTTGGTTACTTAAAGGTGTCACACATAATTTGTTGTTTTCATCAAGTTAAAGTGTTCAAAACAATTAACAAAATTCATATTTGAAAAGAACACACAATTTTGGGTGGATTACATGTTTCAAATATTGAAAAAGGAATTAGGATGAATTTATTATGAATTAAACAAGATTAAACAAGTTTTAAATGAATTTAAAACAAGTTTGAATTTAATTGAATTTTTATTTGTTCAAAACATAAATTCAAATTCACAATTGAAAAGTTTATACTTTGATGGTTTGAAAACATATTTTGCATGTTCAAAAATAATTTAATTTGAGCAAGTTATGATTTTATCAAATTTAAATGATTTAAACAAGGTTTAAATTATTTAAGAAATTTTAATTATTCAAACCATGAAACAAAATTTATATTTGAATAGGTTATTTGAAATAGCATGGAAAACATATTTTATTTGCATTATTTGGATTTAGTATGAATTAGTTATGGATTTTAGCAAATTGTAATTGAATTATTTGAACTCAAATTTGAATTGCATTTGGAAAATTCAAAACAGAAAACAAATGTTACCATTAGATAGAGAATTAAATTTGGGGCAGTGCACATATTTTATTTTTGTTATTTGGAATTATAAAACAAAAGTTATTTGCATTTTATTTTCAGGGACCAAACTGTAAATCAAAAGGGGCTTGTTTTGAAAACAGAAAAGGTTTAAAACATTTTACACCGCACAGAAACATACCCAGGGCACTGCCAGATGGGCCCTGGGCCTGCGCGTGCTTGCGTGGCCACGGTGTGGCTGACAGGGGGGCCACCCTGTCAGCGCACGGTCGAAAAAAAGGTGGGATTTCTCCCGTGCGAGGCCAGGACTCGAACCCACGCCCTGCCTCGCTCGCGCTAGCGCTGTAACCAGTGGGGTGTGATGCGTTTGTTGTCAGTAAACGCAACGCAGACAGGTTAAGGTGTCGTTCGCTAACTGAATTTTAACTGAACGCGCGCAAGCTCTGAACTTTGACAGAAACGGGGCGGGGCCGGCGGCGATCACCGCGGTGTTGCTGCGCTGTGGTGCTGCTGGGGTGCAGACCGTGTGCGTGCTCGTGTTGCGCAAGCAGAGAGGGAGGAGGAAGCACGGAGGCGTGCTCACCGGCGGCGTAGGCGTTGCAGAGGCGCGGGGCAGACGAGCTCGACGGCGATGCTGCGGACGGCGGCGGTGATTCCGTGTGTCTCCGGGCTCGTGCGAGTGTCCAGGAGGTAGAGGGGTAGGTGGTGGATCGATTTCGGGGGTTAGGAGGTGTGGTGGCGCAGCGAGGTGGAGGTGATCATCGGGATTCAGAAACGGGCGGTTCCGGCGAGGTAGCAGAGGGGGAGAAATCCGGCGAGAGGGAGAGGGAAACGGCGGCGCTAGCTCGGGGAAAGAGGGAGGTAGGTTTAGAGCAGGCTAGGGAGGGCCCTAGGGGGTCTTATAGAGGCCAGGGGGAGCTGGTGGCCGTCGCTGCGCAACGGCGGCGACGTGGCACCGGCCAGATTGCTGCCGTACGCGAGGGAGATGGGAAAAGAACGGGCGAACCGTTTTCGGGCCGTGCGGCTGGGCTGCGCGCGAGGAAAAGGTAAGAAGGTGGGCTGGGCGCGCGGGGCACAGCCCACTGGCTCTCTGCTGCGCGCGTTTTTATTTTTTGAATTTTTATTCTCCTGTTTTTTTTGCAGCAAAAGAAAATGGAAGAAATAGATAGGTTTTTGAGTTGAATTTTTTTTGGAAAAATTCATGTGAGTTTGTTAGGTCAACATCTACCAAAATGTCAACTTGGTTTTTGAAAAGTTTAAATTTATTTGCTGTTTTGTAAATTGATTTGAATTTGAAGAATTTGATACTTAATTGATTAAAATTTAAAACAACAATTTTAATAGGGTGAACCCTATTGGTTAAAATTAGAACAAATGAGTTGAATTGTTTTGGAAATTTTCATAAACTCAAATTGGGTGATGTTTGAAGATTTGATTTGAATTTGAAATACCATTTGGAATTAATGGGTTGATTAAAAGCCCTCATTTTTAATAGTTGATCACTATGAAATAAATGGAAACAAAAAGGTTGTTTGAGTTGAACTTTTATTTGAAAACAAGATTGTAACATGACAAGTATGATAACAAAGTTGAATATTGTTTGGATTTCCATTATGAAAACAGAATAAAAACAGATGCCAAACAAATGCAAACAAGGAAATAAATATGATGACATGATGCAATACTTTAATTAAACAAGGAATCAAACATTCTAGGGGTTTTTTTCATACTTGGGATGTTACAAAACGCCCCCCCCTTGAAGGAATCGCGCCCCGAGATTCCTTACGGAGAAGAGAAAAGGTCCGGATACTTCTTGCGAAGATCCTCTTCGGTCTCCCACGTTGCCTCTTTATCGGAATGATGCGACCACTGCACTTTCAAGAACTTGGTGCTCTTGTTGCGAGTCTTACAAACGGTCTCATCGAGAATTTGAATAGGGTGCTCCTCATAAGAGAGATCATCTTGCAGTTCGATGGAATCATGATCAACTGCACGATCTGGATCTTTGAAACACTTCTTGAGCTGTGACACGTGAAACACATCGTGCACCTTGGATAGTTTTTCTGGAAGTTCAAGACGATAGGCATTTTCCGCACGCCTTGAGAGGATGTTGAAAGGACCAATGTATCTTGGTGCCAGCTTTCCTTTCACACCAAAACGATGAGTGCCTCTGAGGGGAGTTACACGGAGATATGCTTTGTCACCAGGTGCATAGACCATATCCCGGTGCTTGCTGTCATAGTAACTCTTCTGACAAGACTGAGCAATCTTGAGATTGTCACGAATGATACGAACTTTCTCTTCGGCTTCCTTAACGATGTCAGGGCCTAAGAGTGAACGTTCACCAGCTCCAGACCAATTGATTGGACTCCTGCATCTGCGACCATACAGTGCCTCAAATGGTGCCATTCCTAGGCTTGCCTGGAAACTGTTGTTGTAGGAGAATTCAGCATATGGAAGGCAATCCTCCCATTTCATTCCAAAGGAGAGACCACATGCTCTGAGCATATCCTCGAGAATCTGATTGACTCTTTCGACTTGCCCCTGAGACTGAGGGTGATAAGCTGTGCTGAACAGAAGTTTGGTGCCCAATGCTTCTTGAAAACTCTTCCAGAAATGAGAAGTGAAGATACTTCCACGGTCTGAGCTTATTTCCAATGGAACACCATGAAGAGGAACAATCCTTGCTGTGTAGAGCTCTGCTAACTGGCTAGCTGAGATAGTTTCCTTGACAGCAAAGAAGTGAGCTACTTTAGTGAGACGATCAATAACAACGAATATTGCATCGTTGCCCTTCTTGGACTTTGGAAACCCAGTAACGAAGTCCATTTCAATCATGTCCCACTTCCACTCAGGGATTTTGAGAGGTTGGAGAAGACCGGCTGTTTTCTGATGAACTGCCTTAACACGTTGACAAACGTCGCATTCAGAAACGTATTGAGCAATTTCACGTTTCATGCCAGACCACCAGTACAGAGTCTTGAGATCCTGGTACATCTTTGTACTTCCAGGGTGGATGGAGAGAGGAGTTTCATGAGCCTCCTTGAGAATGACATCTTTGAGACTTTGAATCTGAGGAACTGCAATGCGTCCTTCGAAGAACACAGCTCCTTTGTCATCAATTGAGAAGGACTTGAATTTATCGTTGCCTTCTTTGATGTGCTCTACAATCTTCTTGATTTCAGCATCACGAAGTTGTTCAGAACGAATCTTGTCCTCGAGAGTTGGACTGGCTGTCAAGCTAGCAAGATAGCCTTGAGGAACAAGACCAAGGTTCAGCTTCTGGAATTCTTCATGAAGTGGAGGTTGGCTTTCCATGATCATGAGATTATTGCAATAGGACTTGCAACTGAGAGCATCGGCCATAACATTAGCCTTGCCTGGAGTGTAAGAAATGGTGAGATCAAAGTCTTTAATCTTTTCAATCCATCTCCTTTGCCTGAGGTTTAGATCTGGTTGAGTGAAGATGTATTTCAGACTCTTATGATCGGAAAAGATTTAAGTGCGATTACCCAACAAGTATTGTCTCCATTTCTTGAGGGCAAACACAACTGCTGCAAGTTCTAGGTCATGAGTGGGATAGTTTTGCTCATGTGCATTCAACTGACGTGAAGCATAAGCCACAACTTGACGTTCTTGCATAAGAACTGCTCCTAGACCTTGGAGAGAAGCATCACAGAATATCTGGAAAGGTTTGGTAGTATCTGGGCCAACCAGAACTGGGGTAGAAGTGAGTTTAGTCTTCAGGAGATTGAAACTTTCATCACACTGTGGAGACCAAACGAACTTCTTGTCCTTCTTTGTGAGATCAGTGAGAGGTTTGGCAATCTTGGAGAAGTTCTGGACGAAACGACGGCAATAGCTAGCCAAGCCAAGAAAACTTCTTACTTGCTTCACCGTCTTAGGAGGTTTCCAATCAACAATTGCCTTAACCTTTTCTGGGTCAATGGCTATGCCCTTGGCAGAGATGATGTGACCAAGATAAGCAACTTCTGAAATCCAAAACTCACATTTGGAGAACTTGGCATATAGACGATGCTCGCGAAGTTTCATGAGAGTGAGACGAAGATGTTCTTCATGCTCTTCCTCAGATTTTGAGTAGACAAGGATATCATCAAGATATACCACAACAAACTTATCGAGGTATTCCTGGAAGACAGAATTCATGATTCGAGAGAAGGTCGCCGGTGCATTGGTGAGACCAAAGGACATGACGGTGTATTCATATAGACCGTACCGAGTTGTGAAAGCTGTTTTTGGAATATCTTCCTTTCTGATCTTTATCTGATGGTAACCCATCCTCAAGTCCAACTTTGAGAATATTGAGGCTCCAGCAAGTTGATCAAAAAGATCATCGATACGAGGAATTGGATACTTGTTTTTGATGGTTTTCTCGTTGAGAGGACGATAGTCAACCACGAGTCTTTTTGTTTGATCCTTCTTGGCTACGAACAGGGTTGGGCAACCCCAAGCTGAAGAACTAGGCTGAATGTAACCTTTCTCCATGTACATATCGATTTGCTCCTTTAACAATTTCAGTTCAGGAGGAGCTATCTTGTATGGATGCTTAGAGATTGGAGCAGTACCTGGCTCAAGCTCGATCACGAACTCAACTGCTCTGTCCGGAGGCATCCCTGGCAACTCTTCTGGAAAGACGTCAGGGAATTCACAAACCACCGGAACATTCTCAATTGAGGAAGAGGTTTTGCATCGAGGTTGAACAGCTGAACAGAACTTGATCCATATGGAGAATAGACTATCTGGCCAGACGGATGGGAGAGAGTTATTGACTTCTTAGCACAGTCAATTTTAGCTTCGTTGGCCTTCAACCAATCCATGCCCAGAATGACATCAATGTCAGAATTTCCCAGCAACATGAGTGAAGCAAGGAATATGCGGCCTCCAATTAGGATTTGATTGTCCATACTTATCTTGGAAGTCAACATTTGAGGTCCCGGAGAGTGAACAGTGATTTGATTTCTTAGTGGAACCAGAACTAGGTTGTATGCTTTTGCAAAGATCTTTGACACAAAAGAATGCGATGCTCCGGTATCAAACAACACTTTAGCTGGAAAAGAGTTTACGGGTAATATACCGAGAACGACGTCAGCAGCTTCCTCAGCTTTGTCGGCCTTGATATGATTCACCCTCGCGGTCCTCCCGACAGGCCTGTTGTTGGAGTTGAAGGCTTTAGCCGGAGGAGCACGAACCATTGCCTGGTTGGTGTTGGGGCGAGGAGGTGGAGGTAGCTGCCTCTGAGTGCACTTATCAGCATAGTGTCCAGTCTCCTTGCACTTGTAGCAAGTGACGACACGAGGAGGGCCTGGCCTTGGCTGCCCCATTGGAACCCTCTGACCATGCATCTGAGATGGGTTGGGTGGGCGGGGAGCAAAGCCTGGAGAAGGTTGGGCATATGGAGCCCGAGTGACAGCACCATTTGGCACCCAGATGCGGCGCTTCTGCGGAGGGGTGGTCATGTTGGAGGAGGAACCACCCTCACGCGAGTGCTTGCGCGAATCCTCGAACGCCTTGCGCCCATTTTCCTCATTGAGCGCGGTGTTCACGAGCTCCTCGAAGTCTTTGCACTTGACATTTGTGAGAGCGTACTTCAGTTCCGGGTTAAAACCTCTGCGGAACCTTGCCATCTTCTTGGCCTCAGTGGACACTTCGTCACCAGCGTATCGAGCGAGGCGATTGAACTCAGTCTGATAGCTGATAACGTCCAGCTTGCCCTGCTTAAAAGAGCAGAACTCTTCACGCATCCTTTCCATGAGACCATCTCGGATGTGGTGCTTCAGGAAGGCTTCCTTGAAACAGCCCGAGGTGATAGGATAGCCAGCTCTCATGGTCTGGTAGTTCTCCCACCAAGAAGCTGCCTGACCCTTCAGCAGGTAGGTGGCATACTTGACCTTGTCTTCCTCAGCCACATGTGCAATCTCCAGAGTCCTGGCTATGTCACGGATCCAGTCATCAGCATCCAGAGGCTCGCGTGTTGCCACGAAAGCTTTTGGGCCCAGACTGAGGAACTCCTTGATGTTGACCCGTGGAGCATTCTGGTTGTTGTGCTGATTAGCCTGGAACTGGGCCATCTGCGCCACGACCTGAGTCATCTGAGTCAACAGCTCCGTTATCGGCGGTGGCTCAGGCGGGGAGTTCCTGGTTGGAGGCATCCTGAATGGAAACGCATTTTAGCACAATAACAGAAAAGGATAGACTTGGTAACCGAAAGATAGATTATTCCGACGCATGAATAGATAACCAACAGGTACATCATAACATGATTCATTACATCAGAATATCCAACACACCATAAATGGTTCGAATGCCAAAGGATAACTACACATAGCTAGGAACAGATACATCGGTACTCCCATGCTCATCACGCAGGACGGCGATGAGTAGTACGGCGAGAGGTACGGTGAGGAGCACGCTCACGAAAGTAAGTAGAACGACGATCCACGTAGAGCGGAACTGCTCTGAGAGCGACTCTCGGGGTGGTGAAGTAGAAAGCGTCGTCTCCCTGTGCTCCAAAGCGGGGAATCCCAGTGTAACCAGCACCGAGGTGGAGGAGTGGACCTCTGATCGGCTCGTAACCTCCAGCATCTGGCAGAGTATGTCCAACTGTCTGATGGAAACGGGCAAAGCGCTCATCTCCAACAAAGTCTGTGGTGTAAGTCGCAGACGAGTCAGAGCACGGTAGAGCTGCTCTCTGACTGAGGCCAACTCCTGAGCAAGTGTGGTGGCAACTGCGTCACTGTGCCTCACAAACTGAGTGGTGGTGTGCAGCCTGGAGCTATCATGCTCGTAGACATCCAGGTTGTCGTGGAGAGTGAAGTGAGCTCCCGCTGCGGTGATGTAACCACGGGGGATGTGGCGATAGATGGAATCATCAAACCCCCAGTAGTCAGCACGAAGGACGGTGAGACTCACGTAAGCCGCCTGCTGCACAGCCATATCCACTGTGGAACCTACTGCCTCGTAGCGGTGGACTATGCTCCTGCCATCATCTGAGAGAATATAGACGATAGCCTGGTAGTAGGTCTGGTCAAACTCTCGCTGCTGCTCGTAGACCTGGTACTCTGGTGCCCAATAGAACCCCAGATACGTGACCATGTCCCTCAGCATCTCCGGATAACCGGCGGTGCTCTCGCAGCGAGTCATCCGAACCACCTGCGGGTAGAACCTGAGATCCATCTGCAGATGATTTGGGAGGTTTTGATTAGACGCCGGTAGAAGAATTGAAGTGGAAAACAACAACAAGATTTCAACGGACGAAAGCTTCTTTAGAAGAACAGGATATCGAAGCAACATCGGGAAAACGAGACCAAAACTCCTGAGGTACTACGGAGAACCCAAAACACGTGAAATCCTAACTTGAAAATTTGGGTGAGAAGAGAAAACAACGTTGCACTTCCTTACCAGAAAAGGGTGGGTGGGTGGGGAAAGAAGAAAAATGGCAGAATTCCTACTCTCACGTTTCATTTTTTCCTATATAGCTACAAAATAGTTTCTAGACTCAACTACGACCAGTAAAAAGGGATCCTACAGGCAGACAGGCTCTGATACCATTTGTCGCACCCGGACTTCTAGAGGATACTCACCGGGCCGAACTGAATAGTAGATGAATGGATTACGGGGCTTAACTGCTCCCGCATCCTCTTACGAGTAGGCCAGCACTTATGTGCGACAACCAAACTCTACTATCCACCGTCGATGTAAACTATCCCATAGAAATCAAAGGTACTACCATTGACGTACTTCATACCATACACACATGGTACGTCAACGGCGTTAAACGAAATGATAACACAACATATCTCTAAGACACAAAAGATTGAAATAAGTTGCAAATGGCTCTCACTAGAGCAGAGATAGCAAATACAATCATCCAGAGGACACATGTCCCATCATAGCATCATTACATCTCAGCGGAAGCATTCAAAGGGTCTGAGTACAGACAAATCCAAATAGGCTTAAGAAGCCGGGAAATGAAAGAAAGACGGAGCCCATCCACGTAGTCTCGGATCCTGCCCGGGTCCGCTATCTACTCGTCAGCAGCCTCGTCAAACTCCACGTAGTAGCCGTCACCTGGATCCTCGTAAGCGTAGTCTGCGGAAACCACAGCCCCAAAGGGGTCAGTACAACAACGTACTGGCAAGCAAGACTCACAGTTCACCAAAGTGTAACCCGTCAACACCAAGTACAGATGCCTTGGGTTCAACGGAAGGAAGGGGATATGAAAGATGCTGCAACTGGCTGCGCTAACCAACTACAGAAACACTACAACTTCCAGCTAACAGAAAGGAGATAAGATAGCGTATAGTAACCAACTGTTGTTTACCATCAAACAAACCCATCCTGGATCTCGCCCCTTATCCAAAGAAGCAATCCGAGGATAACTCACACAGGTGGATTAATGAATAATGGATCAAGTTGTTATGTCAATAAGTCTATTACTAGTCAAGTTACCATTAGTTAGGTGTAAGTTGTTCTGAGTACTTGTTAGCCAGTACTTTCACCAAGTCAACCATAACCACGGAAAACACGGCTTCTCGAGAAGATTTATCCCTACAGGGGTGCACCAATTTGGCCGTACACGTAAGAATAACCCGCCAGATGGGATGCCTCCCACCAAGCGGGGTACTCAACACAACCCAACTCTTCTTCGCATCAAGCCCAAAGCACCTTGGGCGCACGGCTAATCGAGCCCCGAAGAAAAGGGACCCTCATAGCACTCTAAGAACGTGTCCCCCTATATGCCGACTACAAAAGTTCCACCCTGCGCTGGGCTCGCAAAAACATGCATGCGGCAAATGGAAAACACGAACTAAATGAGGCGATTTGGACGAGATGCGAATCGAATCAAATTGAGGGGGGCGCCCATACTCGCTTCCCACATGCGGGTAGTGCGCTCATCATGGATCAGTAGACAAGACCCTTTTCCTATTAGGGTCGACACTAGCAGGCTTCAAAACCACACAGGGCCTCCTGCCGGTGCCTTATCAGCATATTATTATTAACAGGTTGATTGAATAACATCGAGCCCCCAAAACATGATAGAAGTATAGTAACAGAAAGTAACGGGTAACAGACTCGAGCAAAACAACCTAAGCATGCTAGTAAGACACTGGCTCAAACAATGGGGTTGTAGGAGTGGAGGTGAGGCAATATCAGGGTTAAGGGATTCATGTGATAGGTTCGTAACAGAAACAACTACACATAGGGCTTAGCAAAATAGACAACGGAAAGTATCGGTAACCAATGTTGAAAGGAACACAGTGGTTCATGTGAGTGATAACTTGCCTGCAAACCCAGTAGCCTGGTACTGAGCTAGATCCTCAGAAGGGGTGTCGTAAGGATCGTCGGTCTCAACGTCGTCGTCTATCCGAGAAGAAGCAAACAAACAATGCAGAAAGATAAACAATCAATATCATGGTATAGTGCACAATCATGGGATGATGCATGTCAAGTTAATGGTTGCATCAAAATAAACTAGATAACATGGTAACACAATTTAAATGGACCCATATGCAATTGAATTGCATATGGAAAGAGTCCATGAATTAAGGTGGAAACAAATGATCTACAATTTATTACCATGTGAAAGTTTTCTTAGCATGATGCATGCATGATGATAACAACAAAATAACAACAATAGATGCAAGTGGTAAAAGAATTTAACAAGTTTGGAAATTGTTTAGTAAGTTTGGAAAGTTTGGTTACTTAAAGGTGTCACACATAATTTGTTGTTTTCATCAAGTTAAAGTGTTCAAAACAATTAACAAAATTCATATTTGAAAAGAACACACAATTTTGGGTGGATTACATGTTTCAAATATTGAAAAAGGAATTAGGATGAATTTATTATGAATTAAACAAGTTTTAAATGAATTTAAAACAAGTTTGAATTTAATTGAATTTTTATTTGTTCAAAACATAAATTCAAATTCACAATTGAAAAGTTTATACTTTGATGGTTTGAAAACATATTTTGCATGTTCAAAAATAATTTAATTTGAGCAAGTTATGATTTTATCAAATTTAAATGATTTAAACAAGGTTTAAATTATTTAAGCAATTTTAATTATTCAAACCATGAAACAAAATTTATATTTGAATAGGTTATTTGAAATAGCATGGAAAACATATTTTATTTGCATTATTTGGATTTAGTATGAATTAGTTATGGATTTTAGCAAATTGTAATTGAATTATTTGAACTCAAATTTGAATTGCATTTGGAAAATTCAAAACAGAAAACAAATGTTACCATTAGATAGAGAATTAAATTTGGGGCAGTGCACATATTTTATTTTTGTTATTTGGAATTATAAAACAAAAGTTATTTGCATTTTATTTTCAGGGACCAAACTGTAAATCAAAAGGGGCTTGTTTTGAAAACAGAAAAGGTTTAAAACATTTTACACCGCACAGAAACATACCCAGGGCACTGCCAGATGGGCCCTGGGCCTGCGCGTGCTTGCGTGGCCACGGTGTGGCTGACAGGGGGGCCACCCTGTCAGCGCACGGTCGAAAAAAAGGTGGGATTTCTCCCGTGCGAGGCCAGGACTCGAACCCACGCCCTGCCTCGCTCGCGCTAGCGCTGTAACCAGTGGGGTGTGATGCGTTTGTTGTCAGTAAACGCAACGCAGACAGGTTAAGGTGTCGTTCGCTAACTGAATTTTAACTGAACGCGCGCAAGCTCTGAACTTTGACAGAAACGGAGCGGGGCCGGCGGCGATCACCGCGGTGTTGCTGCGCTGTGGTGCTGCTGGGGTGCAGACCGTGTGCGTGCTCGTGTTGCGCAAGCAGAGAGGGAGGAGGAAGCACGGAGGCGTGCTCACCGGCGGCGTAGGCGTTGCAGAGGCGCGGGGCAGACGAGCTTGACGGCGATGCTGCGGACGGTGGCGGTGATTCCGTGTGTCTCCGGGCTCGTGCGAGTGTCCAGGAGGTAGAGGGGTAGGTGGTGGATCGATTTCGGGGGTTAGGAGGTGTGGTGGCGCAGCGAGGTGGAGGTGATCATCGGGATTCAGAAACGGGCGGTTCCGGCGAGGTAGCAGAGGGGGAGAAATCCGGCGAGAGGGAGAGGGAAACGGCGGCGCTAGCTCGGGGAAAGAGGGAGGTAGGTTTAGGGCAGGCTAGGGAGGGCCCTAGGGGGTCTTATAGAGGCCAGGGGGAGCTGGTGGCCGTCGCTGCGCAACGGCGGCGACGTGGCACCGGCCAGATTGCTGCCGTACGCGAGGGAGATGGGAAAAGAACGGGCGAACCATTGTCGGGCCGTGCGGCTGGGCTGCGCGCGAGGAAAAGGTAAGAAGGTGGGCTGGGCGCGCAGGGCACAGCCCACTGGCTCTCTGCTGCGCGCGTTTTTATTTTTTGAATTTTTATTCTCCTGTTTTTTTTTGCAGCAAAAGAAAATGGAAGAAATAGATAGGTTTTTGAGTTGAATTTTTTTGGAAAAATTCATGTGAGTTTGTTAGGTCAACATCTACCAAAATGTCAACTTGGTTTTTGAAAAGTTCAAATTTATTTGCTGTTTTGTAAATTGATTTGAATTTGAAGAATTTGATACTTAATTGATTAAAATTTAAAACAACAATTTTAATAGGGTGAACCCTATTGGTTAAAATTAGAACAAATGAGTTGAATTGTTTTGGAAATTTTCATAAACTCAAATTGGGTGCTGTTTGAAGATTTGATTTGAATTTGAAATACCATTTGGAATTAATGGGTTGATTAAAAGCCCTCATTTTTAATAGTTGACCACTATGAAATAAATAGAAACAAAAAGGTTGTTTGAGTTGAACTTTTATTTGAAAACAAGATTGTAACATGACAAGTATGATAACAAAGTTGAATATTGTTTGGATTTCCATTATGAAAACAGAATAAAAACAGATGCCAAACAAATGCAAACAAGGAAATAAATATGATGACATGATGCAATACTTTAATTAAACAAGGAATCAAACATTCTAGGGGGTATTTTCATACTTGGGATGTTACAATGGCAATGCACATGAGCATGATCGACGTCCGGTGGAGCAGGAGCATCTACATCATACAATAGCTCGAGACGTGCACCACGACCACTACCTGCATCATTGTTAGGCAGCCAAATAGGAGGATATGCAACATATACAAATTGATCAGGCAACATAGGAGAAGAATGGGACAACAGTGTGGTGCAATGTGTGGGGAGACTTGTAAAAGGGAACACATATTCATCAAACACAACATCACGAGATATATACCCAGTTTGTGGGCACATGAAGACACTTATACCCTTTGTGTTGGGAGATGTATCCGATAAAGACACATTTTTTAGAGCGAAACTCAAGTTTATGTTTGTTGTAGAGACGAAGGTGCGGCCAACATGCACACCTAAAGACCTTAAGAAAAGTACAGTCAAGAGTTTTGTTAAACAAGAGTTCAAGTGGAGACTTCATATTTGGACCACGTCTGGGTAAGCGATTGACAAGAAAACAAGTCGTGGAAAAAGCATCACTCCAAAACCGAAAAGGGACATAGGCATGTGCTAATAAGGTGATGCCAGTTTCAACAATATGACGGTGCTTGCGCTCGACATCACCATTCTGCTCATCCGTGTGTGGGCATGAAACCCGATGACCAATCCCAAGCTTCTAAAAGAAGGAGTTGAGATTACAGTACTCACCCTCCCAATCAGACTGAACATGAACTATTTTATGATTGAGAATTTGTTCAACATGCAATTGTAATTGAGAAAATATATTGAACATGTCAGATTTGCAATTAAGAAAATAAATCCATGTAAAGCGACTATAAGCATCAATCAAAACTGACATAATAGGTGTGACCACTGACAAATGTCTGAGTATGTCCCCACACATAAAAAAAGAGTTCAAGAGGATTTTTTAACAACTCGACTAGAGGAAGAAAAAGGAAGCTTATGACTCTTGCCTTGTTGACAGGCATCACACAATTTTATTTCTTTATTGCTAGAATCGACAGGCAGCTCATGACGATGAAGAACATGACGCACTATAGGGGAGGCGGGATGACCGAGTTGTGAGTGCCACTGGGTAGGCGACACACGAACACCACTGACGATATGGGAGATGGACAGATCATCCAGGCGATACAAACCACCGACACAACGACTGTTAAGAAGAACGCCCGGCGTGGCTCTATCCTTAACAAAAGATCAAATAGATGAAGAAAACATTATTATCACGAGTAAGTTTAGGAACAAATAACAAGTTACGTGTGACAGAAGGAACACGAAGAACGTTATGAAGATGAAGGTATCGTGATGTGCGAGTAGGTAAATATGCCCGACCAATGTGAGATATGTGATTGCCGCGAGGTTACCTTGCCCATCTCGCTCGTTAGATGATCTGTGGCACCGGTGTCCATGTACCAGCTAGGATCCTCAGGATACAAGGGAGTATGTCCCTGCGTAGCAGCCATAACAGCTTGCTTCTCGTCGTTGCGACCGTCGTTACCAATGCCGAGGAAGGATCAAATAAACGCCTGTGACAGCGTGATGCTAGATGACCAAAAATACCAAACATTTGGCATGTGAGGCGGCCGCGACCAGCACCTGAAGGCCCACTCGTCGAAGGAGGCCGACTAGAAGGAGGCGGCGTTGGTGGCGTCGAGAGCAGCGGTTTGCCCCCGCCGAGGCCAGTGTTGCCACTGCCTGCAGTCGGCAGACGGTAGGTGATGTCTACGCATGCTTCTATCCTCGTAGAAAGTGTTGGGCCTCCAAGTGTAGAGGTTTGTAGAACAGCAGTAAGTTTCCCTTAAGTGGATCACCCAAGGTTTATCGAACTCAGTGAGGTAGAGGTCAAAGATATCCCTCTCGAGCAACCCTGCAATTAAGATACAAGAAGTCTCTTGTGTCCCCAACACACTCAATATACTTGTCAGGTATATAGGTGCACTAGTTCGGAGAAGAGATAGTGAAATGCGATGGTTATAAGTAACAATAGCAATCTGAAATAAATATGGCAGCAAGCAAACATGTAGCAGAACAGGCGGAAAACTTTTCAATGCTTGGAAACAAGGCATAGGGATCTTACTTTCACTAGTGGACACTCTTAACAATGATCACATAATTGAATTAATAAATACCATCTATTCACTATGCTACTCCAAACCACTCTCCGGTCGAATAACAACACCAATCCATGCGTAGGGATTTAACAACACTCCTCGGAGTAAGCACTTTCCGAACCAAGTAACCCCCATGCTATCACCATGGACCTAGATTGTTCCAGGCAAACACTACAATTTCATAGGGTTATCCAACACAAAATTTAAATATAATGCTAAACCACACGGTGCACACACTGCACCTTTACACCGTGATCAAATAGTTTACGGAGATCTCATAACAAATAACGAACACTAATCATTGCGTAAGGCTGCAAAAAGCATTCCTTAAAGTAAGCATTCCCATATCTAGTTAACCCCACGCTGTCATTATGAGCGCCCTAGATGGTACTAGACAATTCATAGAGGAGACACACACGATGTGCACACTTTCACCTTCACACCGCGGGACAAGGTGACTCCAAAGTTCATATTAATAAAGCACTTGAGTAGCAAAAGATGAAGAGTAACATCTACGAATTCAACTAGATTACAAAGCTCATGATCACATATAGATCACACCATGGGAGAGAGAGATGAACCACATAGCTACCAGTAGAGCCCTCAGCCTCAGGGGAGAACTACTCCCTCCTCATCATCGGAGACAGCAACGACGATGCAGATGGCGGTGGAGTCGATAGAGATGGTTCCGGGGGAACTTCCCCGTCCCGGCATCATGCCAGAACAGAGATCTGTCCCCCGAAACTTGTCGGTGGCGGCGGCGGAGCTACGGATATATTTTGTGGAAAAGGTCGATCTATCTAGGTTTTATGCCTCGGGGGGAATATATAGGCGAAAGGGCAATGTCGGTGGGCGCCAGAGGGGCCCACACCACTAGCCGGCGCGGCCAGGGGGAAGCCCGCGCGAGCCTATCGTGTGGGGGCTCTAGGGCCCCCCTCCGGATCTCTTTGGGACTCCTGGATGCTTCCAGAATTTCTAAGACTTCTGGCTTTTGAATCATCCAATTCCGTGAATATTTCTAGAACAACTTTTCTGAAACTAAAAACAGCAGAAAACAGGGAAATGGCACTTGGCATCTTGTTAATAGGTTAGTCCCAGAAAACGTGTAAAAATGCTATAAAGAAGGGAGAAAACATGTAACAATTGACATAATGTCATCATGGAGCATCAGAAATTATAGATACGTTGGAAACGTATCAAGCATCCCCAAGCTTAGTTCCTACTCGTCCTCGAGTAGGTAAACGATAAAACACAATAATTTCTGAGGTGACATGCTAGTAACATAAACTTGATCATTATAATGTAAAAGCAAATATAAGCTGAGATCATAGAATTTTAAACACAAATATGATAAATAGAACTTTAATAATAGGTCCCTTAATAATAAAGGATAGCAATCACTTTGCATCATGAAGAGTATCTCAAATAAAGGATCATCAATAATAATACAAAGAAAGATAAACGTTTGTTTCAAGTATAGAAAAAGCATGACAAAGTGGTATTTCGGAAGTCCTTAAGAGTGGGACAAACATAAATGCCAGGACACCTTCAAAGTTCACGAGGAAGACTAGAGCAAATAACTTGAGAACAAACAATAGCACATCATGAATCAATTATTGATGTTTATGGGACAAATGCACATAAAACTCATAATGGCAAAAATGCTCTCTCAACTGTGCATAAAGTCAGAAGATAGAGACTCAAACATAAAAGTAAAAGAAAGGCCGTTCGCGGAGGGAAGTAGGGATCACTCATGTGCTAGAGATTTTTATTTTATTAAACAGAGGTATTAAAAGTTTGACACTCCTCCCATCCATCTTTCGCAAACCATGGCTAACCGGATCCTCGGGTGCCTGCCAACAATCACATACCATGGAGGAGTGTCTATACTTTAGGAGATGTGTATGCTAATGTCAACGAATGGTAAACAGAAAATACAATACGTCAAAAGCCAACTGGATTCACAAGAGCGGCTCCCATATGAAGGAAGCATTTGGGTAGAAGTTCATCCCTCTTTCTCTTTTGTTTACACAATTGTACTTTGACTTATAAATCAGGGGAAAAAATAGTGAAGATAATTTGTTAGCATTAATTTGGGGTTGGGAACCCTGCTGCCAGCTATTCTATCATTTGGATAAGCGGATGAAGCCACTAGTCCAGGGTGTGAAATCCAATCAACAAGTGAGATAAAGATTCTCCATTGACGTTCTCATGAGCAAAAATAGGAACACAAAACATGAGTAATTTTGAAAGTTTTAAAGGTAGCACATGAGCAATTTACTTGGAGTGGCAGTGAAATACCACATGTAGGTAGGTATGGTGGACACAATGGGAAAACTTTAGTTTTAGAGAGTTGGATGCATGAGTAGAGCTCATACTCAATACAGTTGGAGGTTAGCAAAAGACTGGGAGCGACAAATCAAGAGAGCATAAGAGCCATAATCATGCATAGCGACATAAACATCATTTATTAAAGTATAAGAGGTATCATAAGTTCAAAAACTAAGTGGTCATGGAGGCTATTCGTGACCGTTCCATAGTCATCACATGGTGTGAGCATGCGCCTAGTCAACCAAATAAAAAATTCTAAAGAGAATACCATAAATTTATGCTTTACTATGACAAGAACAACTCATGAATCTTTCAATGGAATATTAAACACTCTCGGCTATTTGAGTCTATTCATGCTACTCAATAACCACAAGGCTTTAAAACTAAAATAACATCTAGCATGACATGAAAAAGTTCTAGCCACAGTCTATACAACCTTCTACTTGCACCGTTATAAATTCTACCTCAAGCAGCAGTTTCTTTTCCCAACAAGCACCATACAGAATATGTTTTAACAAAATATTCTATATATGATATAACAAGAAAAAAATGAGAGTACTCACATAACACTACTAAAACTAAGAGCTCTGAACAAGAGATGCATGAAAAAAAGGCTAAACGTAGTACTAGCAAAAAGTGAACACTCAGAGAACAATAAGAATGAAAACTAGAGTGTTGTAAGCAATGAAAACAAAGCTTGTTTCTCTCCCAAACAAGTATGATAGGATCCAACCATAAATTACAACAAATAAAACTAAACAAACTAAAAGCAAAAAATTAAAGACGCTCCAAGTAAAACACATAAGATGTGACCGAATAAAAATATAGTTTCACTAGAAGTGACCTGATAATTTGTCGATGAAGAAGGGGATGCCTTGGGCATCCCAAAGCTTAGACGCTTAAGTCTTCTTGGAATTTGCTGGGATGTACCACTGGGGAATCCTCAAGCTTAGTCTCTTCACTCTTATTGATCACATCATATCATCCTCTTCTCTTGACCCTTGAAAACTTCCTTCACACCAAACTTCTCACAATCTTCATTAACAATGTTAGTGCAATCGAAATAATAAATTCACATGGTTCAGTTTCAACACAAGCCTAACACTCATAAACACATTATCTACTGTCACAACTTCTTTTAAAACTCCTTTTCTCAAAAGAACACAAAAAGAAAGAGATTAAGAGGCAAATGCAATTATTAGCAAAAATCTGTCAAAACAGAACAACAGGTAAAGATGATTTTTTTCGAAACTCTTCTGTTTCTCAACTCAAAAAGTGGTAAACTAAGAAAGTTCGTGTAATTAGATGATGAATAAGAACAAAAAATTTCATATCATTCTGATCTTCCAGGATTTTACACGATGTTTTACGATGGACAGAAGAAATCTGTTTTTTACGCAGAAATCCGAAAACCAACTCCAACTTTCGTCAGAAACTTTACTTGGCACCAATAAAATATGAAAATAAAGATACAAAGTAGTTTATACAGAAGTATACAACCCCTTAACTCAAAGAAAATAGACAAAAATAATGAAAAAAATAAAAATATGGGTTATCTCCCAAGAAGTGCTTTTCTTTAAATCCTTTTAGCTCGGCATGATAATTTGAGAAGATGCTCACATAAGAATAAGAGTTGAAGCACAATAAAGGAGCATAAATAAGTAAATATAAAACACATTTAAGTCTAACCCACTTTCTACGAAAAATAATCTTGTAGAAAAACAAGTCATGAAAGCACAAAGAAACAAGCATAGGAAAGCAAAATAAGTGCAACTTCAAAATTTTAAACATAAAGAGGGAAAACTTAATACTGTTGAAATGCATAAAATTATGTTTCCCTATCTCATAATAACTTTCAGTAGCATCATGGATAAAATTAACAAAATAAGTATCACAAGAAACATTCTTATCACGAGCCACATGCATAAAAGAATTATTACTCTCCACATAACTATAGTCATTCTTATTAATAACAACGGGAGTAGGATTATCATAAAGAACTCGAACATGATAGACAACTTGCATATTAAAGAGTTTTTTTTTGGGTAATACCACCATAATTATGGCAAGATTCATGAGGATCATTGTAATTATAGCCCATGTTATAACTTTCTTTATAATAATTATCAAAGACCGGAGGCGTATTGAAATCATAATTAATTTTCTCCTCAATAGTAGGTGGACTAAAAATATCATATTCATCGTTGCAATCATCATCTATTGGAGGCATAGTATCATCACAAGCGATAAAATAGTTGACTTCCAAAATGCGTTCACTTGTAAACATATCATCATTTTTACTAGGAGGAGATGTATCAAGCATACAATCATTAATAACAAAGGGATTTTCAAACACTTCATCCACAAGTTTAGAGCTTTCTATATCATCATTGGAAGGAACATGGATGGTACTAATAGTACAACAATTATTATAATCATTTTCAGAATTGGTACCAAACAAATTTTCAATATCAAAAGTAGTGTGTTTCTCCCAATCATGATCACTTTCATAAATAACAGGCATATGAAAATCATCAAGTTCAGACTCATCAGCAAAAGCTGTAATATGAGCAACATGCTTAGGGGGAGATACCGTTACCTCTCTGTTTTTACTCCTCCTCTTCTTCCCCTCTTTAGGAGGGAGAAGCTTAAAAGTAAGATTCTCCACATACCCCGGTTTATTGTGAGAAACAATAGAAAGAACTTTGGAGAATTCCTCCTCCTCATTAATAAGAACAAAACTCATATTAGTCCTGTCTTATTTTGGTAAAGTGTCCTCTTTTAGAATATTTTGTATGTAACTATTTGCATGGAAATTATCAACACAAAAAAGATGGCATCCATGCAAGGCACTATTCATATCAAAAGCACTCATGTCTATCAAAGAAGTTTTTTTAATTACTCTTCACACCCCAAAAATAATGTAAGTTCATCATGCTCATTAGGGGTGATCATGTAATCACAATACAAACTTGTAGTACCCATATGATTCGAAAGGCTACTATCATGGCGTGAGCATTAGAAATTAAAATGACCCACTTTATAGCAAAGTTCACAAATAAAAGATAGAGGGCACAAATTTTTTCACCGAGATCATCTAGATCCCTATTCCACATTCTAGTTTTTTCATTCCTATGATGGATACAATATTATTCTTCAATTTGATTCTTTTCACAAGGTCTAAGTGCTCCACAAAAATAAACATGCTTATAAGAAATATTTCTTTCAGAAGTTTGAGCATGTTTATTGCAATCATCAATAACAATTTCATTTTCCATGCAAGTGTCTTTAAAAGGTTCATGATATATGTCCCAATTTCCTTTAGGAATATTAAGATAAAAAGCAAAGTATCTATACCAACCAGCAGCTATTTGAGGATCAAGATCATATTTAGAATTAAGCTCATGAAAGTCAGCAGTTTCAGCAAAAGTCTTAATGCAATCATACTCATAGTTTATTCCTGATTCTTTACCTTTGTTGTTATTCCAATCTTCACTATTGATTCGAATTCTCTCAAGAAGATCCCACTTAGCTTCAACCTTCTTACTACAAAAAGAACCCTCTGAACATGCATCTAGATAATCGTTCCAATGTCATGAAAGCCTTGCATACAAATTAGTAACAATTATTTCCTCAGGAAGCTCATGGTTAGGACATTTGACAATTAATGTTTTCAGTCTTCCCCAAACTTGGGCGATGCTTTCTCCATCATGAGGCCAAAAATTATAAATGTAATTCCTATCTAAATATAGTTCATGAGAAGGATAAAATTTAGAATAAAAGAGAGATTCAAGTTCCTTCCACTCCAAATGATGACGATCATCTAGTAGTTCATACACTTCAAATGCTTTGTCCTTAAGTGACAAAGGGAATAGCCTCCTCTTAACTTGGTCCATTGACATACCTCCACACTTGAATAACTCGCATAATTCATGCATAAAATGTAAATGATCACTAGGATGGACAGTTCCATATCCAAAATAACGGTTATCCATGACAAGTTCAATAATTTTATTGGGTATCTTAAAAGGAATGCTTTCAGTAGGAGGATTTAAAATATCACAAGCATCATTAGGTTTATCACATATGTGAGATAAAGTATCATCAGAGCAAATTTTCTCCTCTAAAGCTGGAAAACTAAAAAGATCGTAAAAACTAGCTTCCCCAAGTTTAGACTTTTCCCTAGCATTAGGAATGATAGGGTTCAAAGAATTAATGCTAATAACATTGCTATCACTATTATGCAAACAAACTTCCATAGGTTTTTTAATTTTCTATTCAAACACTTCATGTCCTAACTCAAGATAAAGATTATAAAGCTATCTCATATTTTTGTTGTTTTCCATTAAGCCTAACTAGTGAAAATAAAAACAAGAAAAAAAGATATAATTGCAGGAAGGAAATAACTTCGAGCACTCATAGAGGATGTGAGTACCTTTTACCTTAGCTCCCCGGCAACGGCGCCAGAAAAGAGCTTGATGTCTACGCACGCTTCTATTCTTGTAGACAGTGTTGGGCCTCCAAGTGCAGAGGTTTGTAGAACATCAGCAAGTTTCCCTTAACTGGATCACCCAAGGTTTATCGAACTCAGGGAGGTAGAGGTCAAAGATATCCCTCTCCAGCAACCCTGCAATTAAGATACAGTAAGTCTCTTGTGTCCCCATTACACTCAGTATACTTTTCAGGTATATAGGTGCACTAGTTCGGAGAAGAGATAGTGAAATGCGATGGTTATAAGTAATAATAGCAATCTGAAATAAATATGGCAGCAAGCAAACATGTAGCAGATCAGGCGGAAAACGGTGTTTCAATGCTTGGAAACAAGGACTAGGGATCCTACTTTCAATAGTGGACACTCTCAACAATGATCAATAATTGAATTAATAAATACCATCTCTTCACTATGCTACTCCAAACCACTCTCTGGTCGAATAACAACACCAATCCATGCGTAGGGATTTAACAACACTCCTCGGAGTAAGCACTTTCGGAACCAAGTAACCCCCATGCTATCACCATGGGACCTAGATTGTTCCACGCAAACACCACAATTTCATAGGGTTATCCAACACAAAATATAAATATAATGCTAAACCACACGGTGCACACACTGTCACCTTTACACCGTGATCAAAGAGTTTACAGAGATCTAATAACAAATAACGAACACTAATCATTGCGTAGGGCTACAAAAAGCATTCCTTAAAGTAAGCATTCCCATATCTAGTTAACTCCAAGCTGTCACTATGAGCGCCCTAGATGGTAGTAGACAAACACCACAATTCATAGAGGAGACACACACGATGTGCAAACTTTCACCTTCACACCACGGGACAAGGTGACTCCAAAGTTCATATTAATAAAGCACTTGAGTAGCAAAAGATGAAGAGTAATATCTACGAATTCAACTAGATTGCAAAGCTCACGATCACATATAGATCACACCATGGGAGAGAGATATGAACCACATAGCTACCCGGTAGAGCCCTCGGCCTCGGGGGAGAACTACTCCCTCCTCATCATAGGATACAGCAACGGCGATGGAGATGGCGGTGGAGTCAATGGAGATGGTTCCTGGAGTCATAGGAGAGAGACAGCAGCAGCGTGCCAGAACAGAGATCTGTCCCCCGAAACTTGTCGGTGGCGGTGGCGGAGCTACGGATGTATTTTATAGAAAAGGTCGATCTATCTAGGGTTTATGCTTTGGGGGGAATATATAGGCGAAAGGGCAACGTCGGTGGGCGCCCGAGGGGCCCACACCACTAGCCGGCGCGACAAGGGGGAGCCCGCGCGAGCCTATGGTGTGGGGGCTCTAGGCCCCCCCTCCGGGTGTCTTCGAGACTCCTGGATGCTTCCAGAACTTCTAAGACTTCTGGATTTTGAATCATCCAATTCCGAGAATATTTCCAGAACAACTTTTCTGAAACTAAAACAGCAGAAAACAGAGAATTGACACTTGGCATATTGTTAATAGGTTAGTCCCGGAAAATTTGTAAAAATGCTATAAAGAAGGGAGAAAACATGTAGGAATTGGCATAATATCGTCATAGAGCATTAGAAATTATAGATATGTTGGAGACGTATTAGTAGGGCGCAGGTTTGCCACCGCGATAGGCAGTGTTGGTCAAGGAGGGTTCATTGTGGACCTCGGCCACACGACGAGACTCAAGCCATTGTTCCGTGCTCAGCATCCGGGCGTATAGATCCTGCGGCAGCATTGGTGCATCATGCCCATTAATATTCTCGAAGAGGGAATCGTATTCGCCATCGAAGCCATTGAGGATGGCTGCCGTGAACTCCTCATTGCGAAGAGGCTGGCCGATAGAGGAGAGAGTATCGGCAATAGACTTGAATTGGTTGAGGTAGTCTGTCACCGAGAGGTCTCGTTTTTTCAGTTCACCGAGTTGGCGATGGATGGCCGTTGACCGTGCAAAGGACTGCGAGGATAAGCTGCTGTCAAGGTTAGCCCATGCATTCCTGGCCATGCTGTCGAAGAGCACAAGCCCAACAACACTAGGAGTGAGCGACGACTGGATGGGAGAAAGGATGGCTTGGTCTTTAGGCATCCATGAGCGATGAGCAGGGTTGTGTTCCGGTCCATGAGCACCATGAATCACCGAAGGCGGGCACTGCAGTGTACCATCATTCCATCAACGTATTCGAGCAGATAGTGGCTATGCAGCAATGGCAGAATTTGGGCGCGTCAAAACGGATAATTGTCGGCGGAGAGCTTGACTGTCAAGAGATGTGCGAAGTAGAACGCCGTGTCGGACGGCGTCGGAGCGGGCAGAGGCGTGGCCCGGGGCGCAGTCGTGGCTGCGAGCGGCGAAACGAGCGGCACCAACATGGAGACGTATGGCGCAGCGTATGATGCGATCTGAGAGACCGGTGCGACGAACGGCGTGGTCTGGGTGAACGGCGCACCAAGAGACCCGTCTGTGACAGAGGCCGAAGCGACGTAGGGAGCGAGGGCAGACGCCGGTAGAGAAGTCGTAGATGCAGCTGAGGGCGCCGTGCTAAAGGCCGAGGCGTTGATGGTGAAGGTCGGAGCAGACGGCGTTGTTGTGCCAGCTGTAGAGGACGACCTAGCCGACGGGCTCGAGAACATAGAGCCGACGGAGAGAGTGCCGAAGGGGTTCATAGGCGGAGCGTCGGTGAGGGCTGGCACGCAAAGAAGTGCAGCGAGTGACGCCGGGATATGGCCGACAGAGGCGGAAGGAGAGGTGGCGGCGGAAGACATTAGATTGGGTTGTGAGTTTGTCTGCTACCATCTTAGACGTACTAGGGTTTGGGGGAATCGGCACTACCCAAAGTGGGTGGCCTCATGTTATATTTATATCAAGTACTGAAGTACATATGTATAAATACAATGATCTAACCATGTACGGTTAGTATACAGAGGCTACATACAAATACAATGTCTAACACTATATGATCTCTTGACGGTGGCAAGTCGATGCTCGTTGAGGACGACAATGGAACCGTAAATGAAGGAGACGTCTTGTTCGTAGGGCATGGCGGATTCCTCGTACTTGCTTTGTAAGAGAGCTGATCGTGGAGGTGGCTTGCCCATTGTCGCCTGCTAATAAATACGGCCTCGATGACGACGGGAAGTTGGCGCTCAATGGGAAAGTCGAGAACAACAGCGGTCGCAAAGCGGGCAAGATGGCTTTCTCGTATGCCATGCCGCCTTCTCTTCCATTCTTGGTGTGTGGAGCGGTGTGTCCAAGCAGGGACTGGACGCCAGCGGCACGCAAGCGAGAGTTACCATGTAGTATAGTACACTGCACAATGGTATTTCTGTTTCTGTCTTTTGAACAAAAAATGAACGCTAGTAAAAAAAGGTAACCACCGGATGGTTGTTACCGACGCGCGGCGCACAGATGTGCGCATGCGAGGGGCGCAGGCAAGCCCCATCCACTAGTTGGATCATTTTATTTTTTCCTCGAGCGGTAACTTAAGTTGGATGGTTGGGTATCGTTGCGTTGGATCGCGAGCCTCTAGATTTTTTTTGAGAACATGCTTGTATATTAACGATCAATCAGAAGTATTGGAATACAGGTAAAATTGGGAGGCTCCATGAGCCACAAATGACGTCCTGCCGACAAACCGGTAAACACCTTAGCTTGATCGTGAGCTTTATAGTTGGCTTCGCGAAATTCATGTTTAAACTGAACATTGTCAAACTTGGACGCCTAGCCTTAATCAGCTTAATAATCATGCTAAAAGCTCCAGCTGATTCACTTTGAATGTTAGAAACAACTTCAGCACAGTCTGAAGCAATCATTAGCTTCATTTCCCCAAGATCTTCAGCCAAACACAAAGCTTCTGGAAGACTCTCTGAGTCATTTAAGCCCACAAAGATCCTAGATGATCCACTAATATATTTCCCGTGAACATCCCTACAGAGAGCACTCACAACAACATTCCTGGCTCTAGAAACAACACCATCAATATTAATTTTTACAAAGTATTCCGGTGGTGCAAGCCATTTTCGAACTCTCCCTAATTGAATAGATCTTGCTACTGTATTCTTCGCACTAGGGATCATCTCCAGATATTCCAAGAACCTAGTAGAGAAGGCATGAATTGACAGAGGACTATGAAATTCCCCTTCGTGGATAGCTTTCCTTCTAGCTCTCCAAATGGCCCATAGAGTGACAAGCATCTTTACAAAATTCTGATGATTTAAAGTTCCCAACATTGTGAAAAGCCACTCTTTTAGGTCATCAGTCTCATGAACTAACATGTGCTCGACTACCTCCTCGTTAAGCAAAGCCCACACACACCTTGCTACGTTACATTGCATCAAAGAGTGCCGCCATGAATCGTCCGCAGCTAGATAGATTGAGCATGTAGGAGTTGCCGCCATACCTCTATGGTGTAGAACTGTAGCTGTTGGGAGAGATGAATGTGCCAACCTCCAAGCAAATACATGAATTTTTCCGGGGACTATTGTCTGCCATAGCTTGCACCATTGTTTCTTCTCCCGCTGCCCATTTGAATGACCAGTTGTCTCCTCTAGCCAAGCCTCTCGGTGGTGCCAGAAAAGAAACCATTTTTTTTCATAAATCCATGCCCATAAATCCTCTTGCTTCATTCCACTCAAAGGTATATTGCAAATCATATTAGCAATCATTGGCAAAAAGAAATGCCGCACCTTTTCCACATCCCAAGACAACGAGATTGGGTCGATATAATCTGCAACCATGGGTTGAGCATCAACATGAGTTTTTTTTTGAATCAGACAAAGATTAAAATCACGAGGTAACCAATTGTCCTCCCATGACCTAGTTAATTTTCCATCCCCGATCCTTTTTATAATGCCTTGCTTCAGGACATCTCTACCTTCCAAAAATGAACTCCATATTTTTGAAGGGCGTGTTCCTTTCTCACTTATAAGGAACTCTGAATCTAGATAATACACCACCCTCAGAATTCTTGCACTTAAAGAGTTTGGTTCATCTACCAACCGCCAAGCTTGCTTAGCCAGAAGGGCAAGATTAAAAATCTCAGTATCTCTAAAGCCCATTCCACCCATATACTTAGGCATTGTCATGGTGTCCCAAGACACCCACGCTGTCTTCCGTTCTCCAGCTTTACTTCCCCACCAAAATTTCCGCATCATAGAGTTCAAATGCAACCATAAACCACGGGGCAATTTGAAACACCCCATTGAATAAGTAGGGACCGCCTGCGCAATACATTTGGTTAACACCTTCTTACCTTTTGACGAAAGGTTTTTTTCTTGGATCTTGTTCCAACCCTGGATCTTGTTCCACAACCGATCTTTAAGGTATTTGAATGTACCACTAGTATTTCGGTCCACTTCAGTGGGCATAACTAAATATCTGTCATTTAGAGCCTCTTGGTTTATTTCCAAAACCATTTTAATCCCATCTCTTGTCCCCTGTGGGTAGCCTTTTGTGAACTGAGGGGATGATTTACCCAGGTTAATTCTCTGGCTGTATGCCCCACAATAAGCTTGCAAGCACCTTTTAATCCCTTCTGCTCCTTGTCTATTTGCTCAGAAAAATAATAGATTGTCGTCCGCAAATAATAGATGACTCACCACCGGTGCCGAAGGAGCTAATTTAATTCCCTCTAGAGTATCAGTAGCAACACTAGTCTTTAAACGCAAGATAAACCTTCTACCGCAATCAAGAAGAGGTAGGGCGAAATAGAATCACCATGCCTTAATCCTCTTGTGGGTTTAAATTCTTCCAACGTCTCTCCATTGAAGAGAACTGAAAAGGAGACCAAAGTCACACAACCCATTACTAATTCAACCCATCTTGGATGAAAACCCAACTTAAGCATAATATCTTGCAAGTAAGTCAACTCGACGTGATCATATGCCTTCATCATATCCAACTTGACAACACAATGACCCTTGTTCTTTGATCTTTTCTTTTTCATGAAATGAAGACAATCATACGCCGCAATTATGTTGTCCGTGATTAACCTTCCATGTACAAACGCTAATTGTTCCTCGGAAATGATATCGGACAATATTAATTTAAGTCGATTTGCATGCACCTTGGAAATGATCTTCACGATCACATTGCACAAGCTAATTGGCCTATACTGACCCAACTGAGAAGGATTCGCAATCTTCGGAATAAGTATGATGAACATTTTGTTAATTCATTCTAAAGTATCAGTTCCATTCAAAACTCTTAGAGCTGCACTTGTCACCTTATCACCAAAGACATTCCAGTGACGCTGGTAAAAGTGAGCCGGGAAGCCATCGGCCCTGGCGCCTTAATGGGATACATCTCAAACAAAGCTTTCTTGACCTCTTCGGCCTTGAAAGGATCCAACAGACCAGAGTTTATATCGCTAGTCACTTTCTTTGGAACATGGGACAGAGCTTTCTCGATCCCAATCATGCCCTTGGCTGTGTATAGATTACTATAAGTTTTTGTTACCATCTGATTAAGCTCGGCTGCATCGTCTACCTTAGTGCCATCATCTCGCATAAGCGAGGTGATCCTATTTTTGCGCTTCCTCTTAGTTGCCTTCTGGATTGCGGTCACCATCGGCCAACCATTGGACCTGAGAGTGATGTCTCCACATCAACTCCTCTCTATGATAAAGTTCATTCATGGGGTCCTTAATATTTTTCTCATCTTTCGTTGGCCCAACCCGATCCGGATAATCTTTCATTATTTCTATCTTCTTTCGCAGACCCCGCAACTCATCTCTTACATAGTCAAAACTGGTAGCACCCCATGATCGAAGAGACTCTGCCATCTTATTCAGTTTGACGTTCAGCTCATGAAAAGAGCTACTCACACCTTCCACATGCCACATGTTCTTCATAGCTTCAGCAAGAGTGGGTGCGTCGTTACATAATGTGTGTGTACAACATGCGTGGCACGTCATTCTTCAAACAGATCGATCAATCTCTCTCTCTTGACGAAATTAACACGCACATACATAGCCGTTTGCACGTCATTCTTTTAACAGATTAACCTCTTTCTTGGCGAAGTTTGCTGGTCTCGTTGGAAAGTAAACAAGTGCAACGTACGTTTGTGTGCAGCCAGTAGCCCAATACTCGATCATAAACATGTAAGACAAATGTACTGGAGCATTTCATTTCTGCAGCCGGTACGTACTCTCATCAATCAAACCTAGTACTACGACCTACAATTATATATATGCAGTGCACGTGTTCAGTAGTACATTAATTAACGCGACAGGTTGTTATCATGCGGGAAAGTATAGCTGTGCAAGTGTGAGATTGGGGTTTTGTTTTGTCTTACTTATGATCGGCTAGTGATGAACGCTTTTCAAACATCAACTTAGGTCTTAGGGGTACTGAACCGAAGTGGTATGTACAATATGATATGCATATTTCTTTAGTCCAGTGGTCTTTGATTTAACAATTGATGTGTTTTGATTTTCTGAGGCCTTCAAATGAGCAGATACATATTTAGTGTGTCTATTTATTGGTAGCCGATGATATGATATGGTGCAATGTTTATTGAAAGGACAGTGCAACAATACTTTGGAGTTTTTACATACCTGTTTGTATGACTACATGGTATTGTTGGTGCTCTCTTTTCCTCAATTTACAAACTTTGGATGAGGCTTAAATCACACTCTTCATGTGCTTTTCTTACTAAACCGATTATTTGATCTTCCATGCAATTTCTTTTCATTGGTTGTTGTGCCCTTTCAATCACATTATTGAGTAGCCCATGATTATACTATGGCAGAATGTCAAAATTAGGAGTTGACCATGCAGGACCTTGCACATTGAACAAGCTAATCTTGTTCCAAAGCTCTAGGTCCTACGGGTTCAACTCCTGAACTATTTGGGTGGTGAACTTGCATGAGGCTATGATCACTCAGTCAACTCCTGTCTTACTGGTACTGTGAGGCAATTATTATCTCATTTGGCCTATGAGGATATCTTTGATAGCACTCTCTATGTGCACATGCAGTAATGTCTCTAGCAGACGACCATCAAAAGTATGAACTAGTCATAAATTTACGTGTGTTTTCTTACCTTTTGGTGGTTTGTTTGCTGGCGCATCGCTAGCTTTCATTATGTTTTCCGAGGCCAGTAATTTGAATGTGTATTGTGCCTGTGCAATGCTGGGTGAGAGTGGTTCTTCTAACATGTTGTCATTGACTGTTTTTTTCAGACTCCAAGATGAAAGTCACTCTCGAGGGAGTACAGGTCGACACCGTCTTCAAGATGAGGAAGGACAATTTTGTCTGGACGAAGGAAGAGGTTTCCCCTGACCACTTCTGCAAAGTTGTTCGGGCGCATGCCACGGGACTCCTTCCAATTTCTGATCCCTTCAGTCCATTCTTGGGTGAGGTTCCTAGTAAGAGCAAGTTCAACACTAATATAGGGTGTGTCTGGACAATCACCCTCGCTGATGTCAATGAGAAAACTTGCCTAGATAAGGGATGGACTGCTTTTGCCATAAGTCATAACATCGGTCCTGGATACATCATGTTCAAGAAGCTGGTTGCAAAGGAGTACCGAGTGATAATTTTTGACATTTCTTGCCGTGAGATTGTGATGAAGTGCCCTAACCATCCAGAGAACTGCAAGAAATACAAGTAGGATTGAATTATGGTACTGCTTAGATATGACTCTGTTATGAAACTTTCTTAGAAACTTGTCTACTAGTACTGTTTAAGTACGAGACTATGATTGCAGTGTGTTAAATTACTATGTTTGTAATGAGACTAAGGCAATTTTGTTACAAGTGGTAACCTCACCAACTGATAGAAGGGGTTGCGGTAACGTCTTATTTGCATCTAACTAAACACATGCCTAATTGTGTTAGATGATGCAAAGCATCTAAGCAAACACCTGGTGCCTTGTCTCTAGCCAAGACCACGTTCTCTAATGCAGCCTACCAAAGGAGTAGCACAACATGTACCTGATGTTGTTTCTACTTGGCCATGACCTAGGGAACCTGCGCCCCATGGGGCGCAAAATATATGCGGGCAACCAAACGCGCCCTGTGGTTAGTAGTCCAAGAGAATGTTGATGCCTTGACTAAAAAAAAGGGGAGAATGTTGATTCCTTGTACTCCCTCGTGAAAGCAAAAGTATCCCGCCATGATGCACGATTTATACATGGCAAGAGGGTTGCCCTTGACAGCGAAGGATCGTGGACGACTTTAGAAATGGAAACATTAATTGACCGTGTAGTACTTCCTCATGTTTTGACAAATGCAAGTCAATTAATTTGAGGCGGTGGGAGTATTTTAGATATCCTTCCAAGAGTAGACGTGTTTGGTTCGGCCTTTTTTGCCGGTTACTCGTTACCACCGACAACTGATACCCTTATTCACGTTTGTTTTAGTTTGGACGTAATCGGATCCCACGTAAACAAATTACAACCCCGCTTTCCGCTGATACCGGTCAACCCCCACCGTAATCATATTACGTTACCAGTTCGCTCGCTCAAAGTCCCACGATCCCCTCCGCATCCTTCGGTTCCCTCCACGAGGTCATCTGCCGCAGGCCCAATCCAGTGTTCGCCGCCGGCCGAGCGCGTCCTCACTGCCCGCTGCATGCATCCCCACGCCGGGAACTAATCCACGCCCCCCCACCAAATCCTTGCATTCGTCGTCCGCCGTCGGGCACAACCGTCGTTCGCCGCCGGCCGCATCCATCATCCGTCGTCGGCCACAACCGTCATTCGCCGCTGGCCCCATCCGTTGTCCGCCGTCGGCCGCAACCATCCTCGCTCCCAGCTGTATACATCCGTGCCGGCATCAATCTGCCGCTCGCCACAAGATCTTGTGTCACCTGTCAATCTTGAGCTCAGATCCATCCGCCGCCGGCCGCATCCATCCACCGCCTGACGACCTACTACTCCAGTCCGCCGGCGATTTGCTCGATCCGGCCGGGAGCGCTCATCTAGGACCAAGCCCTGGACCAGGAGTTCTTTCGTGGAATTTTATAACCTGGCATGAGTGTTCGCTGTTGTTACGGGATTTCTTTCCGTTACACGAACGAACCAAACGAAACTCGGATTTTCCCATTCCAGTGCCGATACCTCCTGTCACCCGATACCTATTACGTTTACGTTACCAGAGTTGAACCAAACACGTCCATATAAGATTCCACAATAAAAGGGACCCTTTTGAAAGGTTTTTTTTTAGAACCTTCCTCCCTAGTAGCCTAAACAAGAGTGCTTAGTTAGCATGTCCTGCTTTCCTTTTTCTGTCTTGCAAAGCTCCTAGCCACACTGACTACACATAGCCACATCGGATGAAATGTGGTAGCCCAACCGCAGTCGGTTGGTGCTAACAAATGTGTAGTTTTAAAGGAGAACAAAAAAGTAGCCGAGCTCCGCTTTCATCTACACGTTTGAGTTGATCTCTTGTACTAGTACGAGACAAGAGTCATTTTCCCCTTCGGACCAAAGATGAAAGCTTTTGGTGCAGAAAAAACTAATAATTGAAAGCACTGATTATAGAATGGCCAACCAGAAACAATTGATGGAACAAAAAGGAGAAAAGTAAGTATATTCAGAAAAGACCGCTCAACTCGAGAGACATTGTTGTTTCTTTTCTGACAAGCACCCGGGAATTGTGAGGCTCGCGGGTAATATCTCTGCCACGACTCATTCAGAAAAAAAGAATGAAGGAATTTACTGGACACAATTAAAGTTAGAGACAGCAAAAAACATGCGAATTGCGAAACAGCAGACTTTTTCACCCAAATAGACAGGGAATTACACAAGGAACGAACATGCTTCTAGTGATTTTTTACCCAGGCCAGAGCATACACGAAGGCATGCAGAGCAGTGACCGACTGATGAAGCATGTTCAGGAAGTGATCGATCTTCTTGTCGTAATTACAGCAGAGGTACCGAACGATTAGGCTGGCATACATGCAGTGCAGTAGTTAAATAAGAAAGACGCGTGCGTGGGTTTTGAGTTGAGTTTAGCCCCTGCACTGGGTGATGGCGCTGCATCCGCGGGAGTAGGGGTTGGACTCGGCGCCGGGCTGGCAGTTGTAGTAGGACGCCCCGCGCTGCGAGCACGGCACGCTGTCGCGCCGGAGCGCGTCGTAGCCGATGTACCCGGCGCCGCTCTGCAGCACCCGCCGCTTGCCGGCCATCGCCGCCACCTCGCCCTCGCCCTCGGCGTCGACGCCGAAGTAGTCCATGCACTCGCCGACCGTGCCATCGCACGTCCTCCCGCCACGCCGCATCACGACGGCCGCGGCGCCGCCCAGGCCCAGCTTGCCGGCGCCCTTCAGAGTCGCGGTGAACGCCGACGACGACGGAGCTAGTGCGGCCGCGGCGGCCAGGGCCAGGAGGAGGGCTGCGGCAGTTGGTAGCAGCTTTGCCATTGCCGGCAGGCAGGTGGCAGGTACGTGGAGCTAGGTTTGGATGGGGATGGAGGTACGTAGCAGGAAACGGTGGAGGTGGGCGTGTGAGGGGAGAGATGGGTGGGGTGGTGGGTTATATGGCAATGGCGCGAGCGCGACACCGCAGTAGGTGAGAATTGGAGAAAATAGGAAGAGGAAGGGGGGAGGGATGGCGCGTCGCGTCGGTGTGTCACTGTGGCGCAACAGCAACCGTTGGTTGGTCTGGATCGAGACCGATCAAAAAGATTTTCTGCCGCGCGCGTGTATATCGGCAAGAGCAGATCATTGATTCGATCATTTTATTTTTTCCTCAGCGGTAAATTAACTTGGATGGTTGGGTCGTTGCAGCGCGTGCGCATTGGATCACGAGCCTCTAGATTGGCTGGATCAGTCGCATAGAAAAAAGATTCTCCCATCTCCATGCTCTCTTGGGTCACAACAAAGAGTGGGTGCTTGGTTACGTAGTGTGTGCCACACCAATACAGCATGTGTGACACGTCATCCTTCGAACAGATCGATCAGGCCCAGTTTGGTAGCAAAGTTTTCTTAAAACCAAAAGTATTCCAAAACTGAAGTATTCGGGTGCTTGGGCAATAAATACTTCAGTTTGTTGATACCGAAGTATTTCTCTGTTTTAGGAAAAGCTATAAATCGTTTGGCAAGTACTGTTTTAGGGTGTTTTGACCTGAGAGGTACGGCGCATGCATGGTCCATTTGGCTGATAGATGAGTGCACGGATCTTGCATGCAACATCATTTTGTTCGTGAGTTGCTCATGAGCTGAACTTCAGCTTCAACTAATTATCTCACCTATAAATTATGGCTTCCTATGAAAATGAGACGTCCGGCGCGAACAGTGTGTCCAGCTACGGGAGGCAGCTCAAGCCTCAAGCAGGGCGGTCACTGCGTCAGTCCGGCAAGCCGCACACGACGGCGGAGGCCATGGAGGCGTGGCCGGAAAGCCGTGCATGAGAGCACTCGGCGGAGAGGCCGTGAACGCTAGTCTGACAAGCTGCACGCGACGACAGCGGCCGCAAAAGCTTGGCAGGCAAGCCACGACGAGAGGAATGACCGGGCACGAGCGATGCGTGCATGCATGTTTCTGGTAGGCTGTGGCTCATGAAAACAACAAAGTGTATTTCTCCGTTTACAAAAAAGAGGTCGGGACTGAAATCTACAATACGGCAAAAAAACTGAAGTTTTCGCTATACTTTAGTTTGGAAAACAACAAAATCAATTGGACCCAAACACCTTGAAATATTTGATACTTCATTATTTTTTTTAAAATGAACTATTACTAGAATAATTTAAAAAAACGTTGCTCCTAAACGGGGCCTCAATGTCTCTCTTAGCGAAAATAACACATAGCCTTTGCCGGCGTCGTTGGAAAGTAACAGGTTGCCAGTACTCGATTGTAAACATGTAAGAAAAATTTACGTACTCTCATAAAATCAAACCTAGTACTACGACATACAGTTATATACTCCCCCGTCCAAAATTAAGTGTCACAAAGTTTAACAAAAATGGATGTATGTAACGCTAAATTACGTCTAGATACATCCACTTTTGTCAAACTTTGTGACATTTATTTCGGACGGAAGGAGTATATATACACGCAGCTAGCACACGTATTCAAGTTCGGTAGTACATTAATTAACGCGACGGGTGGTTGTCATACGGGCAAGTATACCTAGCTCTCCATCCACGCCTAGCTTCAGTGCTACTCCTAGCCTTAATTACGTGTGTGACAGCTTCGTTTGATTACTACTCCCGTTAACTGGCGTATATACTAACCCAAACATGTTTGCAAGTGTAAGTAGTCAACGATTCGAGAATCTGAATTTAACCGTGTCTAAAACGACAAATTTATGAAACCGATGGGTTACAACACATAAGGTGATTAGTACTCCTACATTAGTTAACATGATTGGGTGTCAGATCTTCTCTTGGGAAATTGATGACGGGGTGTCAGACGGGCAAGCTAGCTAGCTAGAGGTAAACAATCGAGGGCCTAGCTTCAACGCTACTCCTACGATAGATAGCAATAGCATAGCATACGTACGTCCCTGGGGCTGGGTGTGTCGCTGTCACAGACTCACAGCTTTGTTTTGATTAGTTTTAGCGCTGGTAGCAATTAACTGGTCCTCTGTCTAGGACGACGCTACAGGGGGAGTGCTACGTCGTCACAGTGAAATGCTGCGCAACGAAACGGACTTGCAGGTCCAGCGCCACGCACGCTTTGCTCCTGCTCGTCTCGGTTAGCTTAGCCGTGTTCTGGATTCAATGCAACAGCTGTTGCGGATGTCCTTTTGGAACTTTATAGAGTACAGTACTACGTAGGTGTAGTATTGTTGCATACGGTTCGAGCTAGCTTGGCCCTGGCTAGGCGAGCTTGCTAGCCTAGCCATCAATCGATCGGTTGCATCTCTTATTGCACGGACAGGATTAGTACTACGCGCGTACTCACGTTATCATCCATGATCCATGCCAGCTTAATTAGGGAATCTATTGACATCGTATGAAAATATAGTACTGTACAGTACTTAGTAAATTCTTGGCAATTCTTGGTGAATACCCATATGTAAAGAGAAAGAGTCTTTTTTTACGTAAGTATAAATTTGCAAGTCAAGCTATTCTTTTTTTTTTTTTGAAACGAGCCAAAAGATTTGCCATTTTTATTAAATAAGAAGGAGTTTGGACATAGTTGCCTAGGGCAAGCCTATTCCATCTTAAGTACGCGCGTAGCAATTGGGTTCCTTCCAAATCTCCCATGAGATAAGCATAAAAAGGGATATCATGGACTTTCTAGCACCACGATCAAGCGCTATATTGGTCCATCAAGACTTGACGGAATCCTCTTGCGCACAACTTGCCGGAAGGATATGTTGGCAACCACACAATTCTAACACCTCCTTCCAAATTCTAGAAGTGAACCGACATTGGTATAGGAGGCCAGACTGTGCACGGTTAACCGAAAACCGAGAAATCGAATCGAAAAAACCGAAACCGAACCAAAATTATGGTTATTTTGGTTTCCGGTTAAGGTTACGGTTAGTAAAATAGCTAACCATATGCATATGGTTAATACGGTTAATAACCGAAAACCGAATGGTTAACCATTAAAAAAATCGAATGCTATTAACATGTACTTATTTGCTACTTTTATTAACTTTATAGGTTACTCGTAGCATGTGATTTGCTACTTGTATATACTTTCGTTATTTTTTATGGGTTATTTGGTTACCTTGGACCATATGCATATTAACTTTATAGTCTATTCCATTATTTTATAATATATGGGCATCAAAAGAAATTATCATTTTAAAATCCGCGTCAAGTTTAGCTAATTTGGTTATTATCGAAACCGAACCGAAATTAAATGGTTATTACCGAAACCGAACCGTGTTCTCGTACAAAACCGTATTTACCGAAGTATTGAAATCGTACAAACCGAAAAACCGTATAAACTGAACCGAATTAACCATATTAACCGAATGCGCAGCTATAATAGGAGGTGCCTGCCGATTTTTGCACTTGGTTACAAAGAGGGAAATTTCCGCAATTGGACCATCCTCTATGTCGAACTCTATCCGTCGTCCAAATCATATTTTGTAAAACCAACCATGCAAAAAATTGCATTTTGGAGGAGCCCAAGCCCTTCAAACCGTAGCCTCAAGGGAGGAGGCCATCATGCCTTCAAATTGCATCTTGTATGCCCAAAATATACGTGTTTGCGCAGGAATTTACAGTTACCGACTCCGCCTTGGCCCGAGCAAGTGCGACTGGTGCGCACAATCATCCTCTACTTGATCTGCAACGGTAGTACAATCCCTATGTATACCTCCCATAGACTTACCGATTCTTGTTTATTCGGTTCGTCGCTCTACTGATGTACTTTACGTGCAAGCGCATCTCCAGCCGCCCCTCCAGAGCCCCAGGACGCATTTTTTCCGCCAACGCGTCGTTTCGTCCCCTAGAACGCCGAATTCCACCGGTTTGGGCCAAAGATTCGCACGGCGTATACAGGCTGAACCCAACGCACTGTGAGGAGTGGGTCTCTTGAGGGCTCCGGCGGAAGTAAAAGTGGCATGTGAGTTAGCATAGTCAGGCGAGGACTACCTTTTCCTTGCCCAGATTCGCCCTCCAGCGCCGCAGAGTGCCACTTCCCCGTTCACCTCCATGCCGTTGTCGGCGACGCCCCTCCAACCACCGCCGCCACGCCATCGCTAGAGATTTATTCCACCGTTGTAAAGAGAAGTCATAGCCATGACAACCTATACCTTCCTCTGCTGGCCGAGATTTTGCCGCTTCCCGGCGAGTACACACGCAACCAACAACCCGCCACGCCCGTGGAAAGTCCCGGCGAGGTGGCTCGGCGTATGGTCGCTGGAAGGCAAGCCGAGGCAGCGGATGGAGGGCTACTGCATTCTCTACTCCGCTTACTTCGCCGATGCTTCCATTGCACGGTGAGGCAGTGTTTCGGCGGGCCACCGAGCGACGATGACGGCGGCGGCGACACCGACTTCTACAACCTACTCGGCGTTAACTAGTTTAGCTTTTTATATTTCTGTTTAAATCGTCTATGCATCCGTCTATATCCGGCCAAATATTAGTAGAATCGAAGATGTTTATACAAATTTGGGTAAATTTCGTCAAGTTTGAGTGAAATTCGTCGAGTTTCGTCTGTTTCTGTTGTGTTTGCGGCTAAGAACCGTCACCCCTCAGGCCAAAAATAGTACCGACGAGATCCTAAACAACACTATTTTCCGCCAAAAAACACCTTTAGGGCCTCTTTGATTCATAGGAATGGCATAAGATTTTTGTAGGATTGGATCCTATAGGAAATTTTCCTATATTGCTTGTTTGATTCATAGGATCATATTCTATAGGAAATATTCCCATATGAATCTTGTAGTATAAATCCTATAGGAAAAGAACATGAGGCCCAACCTCATGGAAAAATTCCTTCACACAATCAAAGAAAACTGCTCTTCCCATAGGATTCATTCAACCATGTCATACTAATCCTACAAGTTTCCTATTCCTATGTTTTTCCTATCCTATGAATCAAAGGGCCAACGGCCAGAGATGCTCAAAGTCCGAGAGAGAAGAAAGTTGGAAGGAGGAGACTGACGACTGGGCTGTCCAAGTGCAGGTCACAGAGGCCGGTGACCGGCGTCCGTCAGCAAGAGGATTGCCGGCAATGGCGTACATGGGGCCTAGTTTTTTTCATGCAGCGGTGCGTATCACCTGTCAAAACCGTCCCTGCATAGGAGTATCCACGGCCTTGTCGGGGGGTTACCCCCGAGTAGGGTAAAGGCAGGTGGTAAAGGCAGCTTACAGAAGGGAGGTTTGGTCGAGTAGCCGACTACCTGGTACTCGCTACCCGGTTGACTGCTACTCGGTCTCACCTCAAGATGACCAGAAGGAGATATCAATCAAGTTCTATCCTTTCGAGTAGAAGGGTTGGCCCGAGTACAATTGGCGGGAACAATTGGCGGGAACCTACTCGGGCCAGAAAGTCAAAGGAGCCGTTCTGACACAGGATCCCGCGTATCCTGGGTCCGTACTTGGCAGCATTCGAACTACTGTTCATCTGGGACCGGCCTGCCTGACAGTGACAGCATGGAAGCAGGCCGTGGCAGGATAAGGGGGCCCTACTCTATGTTTGGCACAGTGATACCAGTCTGTCCCCTAGTTTTGCCCAACGACTTTACAGAAGCAGCCAAGGTTAGGAACCAAAGCTGTCAGCGGGTACCCGGAAGAAGGACGGTGTGCAAACTATGTCGACACTTGTCTAGATTTGGACGTATCCGGCTGGGCACCGTGTATATAAGGTGCCCCGCCGCCTCCTGCGCGAGGGATCTTGCTCCATGCTCATATTGAACCCTAGAAACCCTAAGTTCTTGACCTAGCTCTACTCGGAGAGGGGAGAGAGGCTACTCGGTAGAGATACCATTTGTACTGTGGCTACTCGGAGAGACATCATAATACATAGAGAAAGGCAGGAGTAGGGGTTTTACCTCCTCACGAGGGCCCTGAACCTGGGTACATCGTGTTGTTTGTGTTGTGTAGATCTTACCTCACGCGGCTACTCGTCGCGTGATCCCTCCCCGGACACCTCCAGCGTCCATCGTCCCCACATCTTTAGCCATCCCATGGCATCTGCCGTGACACCACCACGACAGTTGGCGCCCACCGTGGGGCAACCAGCGGCGCTGGCTGGAGTTTCTGTTCGGACGGGATCTTCATCAGCGGAGCGCGTAGTTTGTGGCCTTGTCCACAGATTCGGCTCCTTCGACTTCGTCACCGACAACGCCGGCTGTTTCGGCGGCATGGCCATGCCCGAGGGCGGCTCGGTGATCTCCTTCGGCTCTCACCTCGTCTACGTCGCCACCGTCGCCAACAGCGCCTACCCCGAGCTGGTGCATGACGCGGAGGATCCTCCTGCGGTGGTTGCTGCTCGCGGAAGGCCTGCGTGCAGCTCCGCAAGCTGCGCTGAGGTGATGGTGACGGGTTTGGCGGCTAACACTGGCGCAGCAGCTACTGGCGCTGCGGCCGTTGTCGAGGAGGTTGACGAACCGCCTGCTGGTGGCAGGAATCACCGGCCCTACGAGAAGGAGAGCAACTTGCCACCTTCCACGTCAACGGTCATCCCCGCGTCTGCTGCGCGAACTGGTATGCCTACTCCCACCGACATCGAGCTCCTAGCCGCGAGGGAGCAGCTCGAGCGGCAACGCCAGGAGCTGCTTGCCGAGCAGGCGGAGTTGGAGAAGATCAGGCTTGAGCTGAGTCTAGACCAGCTCGAGTACAATAAGGCTCACGGCTTCACGCCGGTCGCCAGGAGGCCCAGCAGAGTAGGCGCTACGCGGCGTAACTTGGGTGTCGAGATGGCAACAGTTGCGGAGGTGCCCGCGCAGTCCGCCACTGCGAACACCTTCACAAGGCCAAGGTACAGCACACCCGCCAAGACGCTCAGAGCTGCACAGGCCGTGGCTGCCGAGTTGCCGCGCCTAGATGGAGAGGCGCGTCTCAGGCAGCAGGAGAGGCTCAACGAGTTGGTGTTGGAGGCCGCCAGGCAGAACGAGGAGTTCCGGAAGGCCAACCCGGGAGCTGGAGCCTCGCAGGTGGTTCACTCGCACGCGGCTAGATCTAACGATCAGGCCTCGTCTCCGCATCCTAGCCGCGAGAAGAGCCGCAGCGGGCGCTCGGGTAGAGACAGGCAAATGCAGGTGTATGACCCGGCTGCTGCCGCGAAACAGGTTGCTATGCCGCAGCAGCCCGGGCAGGAACACAACGCTGCAAGAGCAGGCTCTCAAGCCCATCAAGCTCAAAGCCGTGCCCGAGAAGCCGCGCGTCCGGGTACTTCTCGGCAACCCGCAGCTCAGCCTACTCGGCAGAGGCAGCAGCCGCGCCCAGTGGCACCAGTCGCCAACCCGGTGGAGCAACCCGCAGCTATGCAGGTGGATAGGTATGATGATGGCTACTCGGCTATGGAGATGGATGGTTATGACATCCATGACCGTGTCGGTGAGCGTGTGTTGGCGCCTGGAGATGCAAGGCACCAGCTGGACCGTATCAGCTTGTCGGCGCGGCTCGAGAGCACGGGTCCTCCTGGCCCCGAGTGCTTTGGCCCGCGCATCATGAACGAGCCTTCCGTGAAGGGCTTCCAGCTCGCAAGAGGAACCAAGAGTTACAACGGCAGCACCAAGCCTGAAGATTGGCTCAATGACTATGTCACCGCGGTCCATATCGCGAATGGCAACAGGAGATGGGCGGTGTGCTATGTGCCGCAGATGCTAGAGGGTCCAGCTCGCACTTGGCTCAACAACTTGCCCAAGAACAGCATTAACTGCTGGCTGGATTTCTCGGACGCCTTCATCAGCAACTTCACGAGCACATACAAGAGGCCGAATAGGCCACAGCAGCTATCAGCTTGCAGGCAGCGAGAAGACGAGACGGACCGCGAGTACCTTACTCGGTGGAGCACCTTGAGGAACACCTGTGAGGGTGTGAATGAAGCACAGGCCATCACTTGGTTTGCGCAGGGTTGCCGACATGGCAGCATGCTTTGGCAGAGATTGCAGAGAGAGATGCCGAACACCCTGGCCGAGACCATCAAGATTGCGGATCAGTACGCACTCGGTGATCCTACTCAGCCACTGATGGACTCCTCTGAGCCGAGAAGAAACTTCAACAGCAGCAAGCGCAACGAGTTCCGCAACAAGCGCCGAGTAGATACTCGGTATGATCCTGAAGAGGTGAATGCAGTGAATGTTGGAGGCGGTGGTGGCCAAAGGCAGAAACCTGCTGGAGCCTACGGGCAGAACCAGAACCAGGGCCAAGGCAACAAGAAGCCATTTCGCGCCTCTCAGTCGGGTAGCGGGAACTCCGAGCAGCCGAAGAAGTTTGTCTTCGACGACATGAAGGATGGCCCGTGCAGCTTTCACACTCATCATCCCTCGAGGCCCGCTAACCACACTACTCGGCAGTGCGAGTGGTGGGATGTGATCAAGAGTGATGGCTTGCCTCCTCCTCCTCCTCTGCCAGCCGCCAATGCTACTGTTCAGCCTACTCGCGCACCCGCCACTCGGCCGCCAGTGTACCCGAGAAGAGAGAATGTGAACCAAGTGGCTTTAGGAGCCAACCGGAACTTCAACAATGAGAGATACCGCAACAACAACAACAACTACAACCGCAACAACAACAACAGAGGCAACAACAACTATCAGGGCAACAACAATGGCAACAATGGCAACAATGGGGGCAATGGCTCTAACCAGTACCAAGAGCACCATGAGAGCTATATGATCTTCACTTCTGAGGCAGTCGACAAGCAATCACAGCACAGGCGGGCCATGGAGGTCAATGCAGTGATCCCTGCTGTCCCCCACTACATGTATTGGTGTGATCAGGAGATCAGGTGGACTCGAGCGGATCATCCCAAGGTGATGCCCAACCCGGGTACCTATGCCTTGGTGCTAGATCCTACCTTCCTGGGTCCCGAGAAGAATGTGAGGTTCAGCAAGGTGCTGATCGACAACGGCAGCAGCATCAACATTGTGTACAAGGACACACTCGAGAAGCTTGGCCTAGCCGAGAACATGATGCTGCCGAGCAAGACTACCTTCCATGGCATTGTGCCCGGGATCTCGTGCAACCCGATTGGCCGAGTGTGGATTGATGTGCTATTCGGTACCCGGGAGAACTGCCGCACAGAGCGCCTGCAGTTTGAAGTGGTGGATCATCAGAGCCCCTATCATGCTCTACTCGGCAGGCCTGCTCTGAGCAAGTTCATGGCCTCTACACATGTGGCTTATCTGAAGATGAAGATCTCTGGTCCCAATGGCATCATCACCATCTCGGGAGATTACAAGAAGTCCATGGAGTGTGCCTCTGCTAGCTCCCAGCTGGCGGAATCGATGGTGATTGCTGCCGAGAAGAAGAAGATGTACGAGGTGGTGGCCATGGCTCAGTCCGCACAAGCTGGCGCACAAGGTGTGCCGAGTACCCAGCATGGTACTGCTTTCCAAGCTGCCAAGGAGACCAAGACAGTCCAGGTTGACCCCGAGTTCCCGGAGCGCGTGGCCATCATTGGTTCCGGGTTGGCGGAGAAATAGGAAAGCGCGCTCATCCACTTCCTCCGTGAGAATCGGGATGTGTTCGCCTGGACCAATGAAGATCTACCAGGAGTCCCGAGGGAGTTGGTTGAGCACTCTTTGCATGTGCGTCCTGACGCCAAGCCAGTGAAGCAGGCTATGCGCCGTTTCGGAGATGAGAGAAGGAAGGCCATCGGTGATCAGATCACCAAGCTGCTGATAAGTAACTTCATCATGGAAGTGCTGCATCCGGATTGGTTAGCCAACCCGGTCATGGTCGAGAAGAAAAAGGAAGATCCCAAGGCTGCCACTGCATGGCGCATGTACGTCGACTACACCGACTTGAACAAGGCATGCCCCAAGGATCCTTTCCCGCTACCCCGCATCGATCAGGTGATCGATTCCACTGCTGGTTGTGAACTGTTGTCTTTCATAGATGCCTACTCTGGTTTCCACCAGATTGCACTCAACCCTGCTGATCAAATAAAGACTGCTTTCATTACCCCGTACGGGGCTTATTGCTATCGTGTCATGTGTTTTGGCTTGAGGAATGCGGGTGCAACCTATCAGAGATGCATGCAGAAATGCTTGCACGACCAGCTCGGCAAGAATGTGCAGGTGTACTTAGATGACATTGTCATCAAAACGAATAAAACACATACTCTGCTTGCCGACCTGGAGGAAACCTTTGCTAACCTACGCAAGTACAAAATGAAACTGAATCCGAGTAAGTGCACCTTTGGTGTACCGGCTGGAAAGCTACTCGGCTTTCTGGTTTCTAGTCGGGGCATTGAATCCAATCCTTCTAAGATAAAAGCTATTGAGAGCATGTCTTTACCGAGATCACTGAAAGATGTGCAGAAGTTCACGGGTTGTCTGGCATCTCTGAGCCGCTTTCTGGGCCGAATGGGCTAGAAGGCTCTGCCTCTGTATCAGCTGATGAAGAAAAGTGACAAGTTTGTCTGGACTCCGCAAGCGGACGTGGCATTCAATGACCTGAAAGCAATGCTGGCTAGCGCTCCCGTCTTGGCTAGTCCGCTACCCAAGGAGCCTATGCTGTTGTACATTGCTGCGACTAACCGAGTAGTCAGCGTGGTGATAGTGGTGGAGCGAGAAGAAGAAGACAAGAGTGTGCAGCGCCCAGTCTATTATCTCAGTGAAGTGCTGTCCAGTTCCAAGCAAAACTATCCGCACTACCAGAAGATGACATATGGTGTGTACCTGGGCGCCAGGAAGCTAAAACATTATTTTCAGGAGCATCCCATCACTGTTGTGAGTTCTGCTCCCATCTCGGATATCATGGGTAACAAGGAGGCGAGTGGCAGAGTAGCCAAGTGGGCGATTGAGCTAGCCGCGTACGCTCCCGCGTACGCGAGAAGAGAAGCAATCAAGTCTCAGGTTCTGGCAGAGTTTCTTGTAGACTGGGCCGAGATGCAGTATGAACCTCCTGCTCCAGTTTCCAATTATTGGAGGATGCATTTCGATGGCTCGAAAGTGAAGGAAGGCCTCGGTGCTGGTGTCGTGCTCACGTCACCCAAGCGAGATCAACTCAAGTATGTGTTGCAGATTCATTTCAAGGCATCCAACAATGTAGCCGAGTACGAGGCAGTGGTGCATGGTTTGCGAGTAGCAAAGGAGGTTGGTGTGCAGCGCATTATATGCTATGGTGATTCAGATCTGGTGGTGCAGCAAGTCTCGGGTACCTGGGATGCTTTGGATGCCAACATGGCATCGTATCGTTTCTTGGTGCAGTCAATGACTGGGTTTTTTGAAGGCTGTGAGTTTCAGCACATTCACCGAGCAGAGAACGAAGCAGCAGACGAGCTATCCAAATTGGGATCTTCTCGGCAGTCCATCCCGGCAGGGATTGCCTTGGAGCATTTGAGGAAGCCATCCATCAAGCCTTCCCCCAACTCGGAATCCATCTTTGTTCCTTCCCTGCCAAGTGAAGAATCTGATCCAATGGAAATTGACTGGGAGAGTGCTGCAGGGAACCCGGGGACTGCCGTCCTCTACTCGGGGACTGCCACTCCCTACTCGGGGACTGCCGTTCCCTACTCGGGGACTGCCATTCCCTACTCGGGGACTGCCGTTCCCTACTCGGGGACTGCCACTCCCTACTCGGGGACTGCCGTTCCCTACTCGGGGACTGCCATTCCTTACTCGGGGACTGCCACTCCTTACTCGGGGACTGCCACTCCGTACTCGGGGACTGCCGCCCTCAACCCAGAAGCTGTTGCATTCATTGAAGAAGTTCTCGCCAATCGGTCTGGGCTGCAAAGAAGCGCTCCTACTCCTCCTGTGCAACCGCCAGAGCCTGTCCCAATGGAACTGGACGAACCAGTGTTTCCCATACGGGAGACACCGAGTTGGGCTATGCCCATATTATCCTTTCTAAGGGACGGTACTTTACCTGAAGATGAGGTGACCGCGAGGCAGATTCAGAGAAGGTCCAAGGGCTACACTATAGTCCGAGATGTGCTGCACAAGAGAAGTGCCACTGGTGTGCTGCAACGTTGTGTGAGCCCAGAAGAGGGAGAAGAAATTCTGGTGGAGATACATCAAGGGGAATGCGGGCATCACGCCTCTTCTCGGGCATTGGTCAAGAAAGCTTTCCGGCATGGCTTCTACTGGCTCACTGCACTGCAACAAGCCGAAGATATCGTGAGGAAGTGCAACGGCTGCCAGACGTTCGCAAGTAAGATTCACATGCCTGCTTCCGAGTTGAAAACAATTCCTATCACATGGCCATTTGCTGTTTGGTGCTTGGATATGGTTGGTCCTTTCAAGCCGGCTAAAGGCAATATGACACATATTTTGGTCATGGTGGACAAGTTCACCAAGTGGATCGAGGTGAAACCTATTCGGAAGTGCGATGGGGTCACGGCTGTGAAGTTCGTGAAGGATGTGATCATGAGATATGGCTACCCGCACAGTATCATCACCGACAACGGCACCAACTTTGCAGAAGGGGCAATGGTGCGATTCTGCAGAGATAAGCATATCCGACTAGACGTTGCGTCAGTCGCGCACCCTGCCTCCAATGGGCAAGTTGAGAGAGCAAATGGAATGGTACTGGCAGGCATAAAGCCAAGGCTGATTAAGCCATTGCTGAAAACACCTGGGTGTTGGCTAGAAGAGTTGCCAGCGGTGTTGTGGAGTCTAAGGACTACCCCTAACCGGTCAACCGGCTACACGCCATTCTTCTTGGTATACGGGGCTGAGGCCGTGTTGCCAATAGACTTAGAGCATGACTCCCCCCGAGTAGCCCTCTACACTGAGGTGGAGGCGAGAGAAGCTCGAGAAGACGACGTTGACCTGCTTGAAGAAGCAAGAGAGCTGACTCTGTCACGTTCGTCTATCTACCAGCAAAACCTGCGGCGCTATCATAGCCGAAAGGTGAACCCAAGGGTTTTCCGAGAAGGAGACATGGTCCTTAGGCTGGTGCAGCGCACAGCCGGGATGCACAAGTTGTCTCCTCCTTGGGAAGGGCCTTTCATTGTGAGCAAAGCGCTGCACAATGATGCGTACTACCTTGTAGATGTGCGCCCGTCGCAGGCGAACAGGGCAGATAAAGCTGGAGAGGAAACGAAGCGCCCTTGGAATGTAGCTCTACTTCGTCGTTTCCATTCGTAAGCAAAGATGTGTATGTACCCTCTTATCCGAGTTGAAATTCTACTCTGCAATCTGAAATTGTTCTCGGGGACTGCCCTCGTCCGAAATTGCTCTAAGTGTTTTTACTCGGCTTGGTCCTTTGTCTATTCGGTTGCTCCACTTCAGAACTCATAAGTGCATTGAGTACTGTGTTTAAACCTATATGCCAACTCTTCGACTCTGCTGCTGTCCGAAACCCGGCTTCATGGCAAGCAAGAGAACAAGCAAAAGGTCAATGAGCACACGAAAATCGCTAAGGAAGAAAGAGTGCAGGAACCGAGTAGATTGTTTGTTACTTTTGTTCCCTGTTTTCGTCTTCTCGGCTAAGTGGTGGGCTGCGTGACCATGATTGTTTCTAGCGGCTAAGTATTTGCAGCCCTACTACTTGATTCTTGTGACTCGAATACCAAAAAAGCGACAAGTCGCGGGTAGAGCAGAGATGAAAAGATAGGGTGAATAAGAAATTCAACTCGGGGACTCGCATGGAAACGCAACTCGGCATTAAGCCAACGTCGTTCAAATTGATTAATGTCGAAATAAACAGAGTGGGCATAAAAACTGAGTAGCAAGCAAAACGAAGATAGTCTATTACATCTGCTCCCGGCATCCCGGGGATCTGATAAGTTTTCGAGTAAAAAAGATTGCAGGGAGATTCAGGTGGAGGTGGCAGTGTTCTCGGCGCTGGTCTTGGCAGCAGCTTCTTCGGTGGCGGTCGTGGCAGCTGTTTCTTCGGTGCTGGCATGGGTGGCATCCGCTTCCGTCTGGACGGTGGCGGATTCCTTCATCTCGGCATCATGCTGGGTGGCCGCCTGCTCAGAAGTGGCCGTGGCCACCGAGACGAATCCTGGAGCCGAAGAGGAGCCTGAAGCGTGGCCAGGAGGGGGCACCGTGTCGTCGAGAGCAGCACCTGAGGAGGTGCCAAAGTCGAGTGCGGCGGTGTCGATGTGGGCGTACTCGTCCTCATCGCTACTCGCGACGGCGACGTTCTTCCCTTTCCCGGCCTTGCCCTTAGGAGATTCGAAGAAGCCTTCCAAGTCGGATTCTACTTCGTCGTCCTCTTCCTCTTCCTCTTCGTACTCGGTGTCGGGCTCGGGGAGGCCCTCGATGAAGGTCTCCGTCTCAGCGCACTCCGCGACCTCGTATGCGATCTGCTTGCGTGTGGCCACGCAGTCGGGATCTACCTCCCACTTGGAATTATTGCGCTTCCCGCGGATGAGCTGCATGTTGAGGTTTTCATACCAGGATGCTATGCAGAGAAGCATCACGTCCGCACCGGCCCGGGCTCCCGAAGCACGCCACTTCTTCAACTCTTTCTTCACATTCTTCAGCTTGAAGGCTAGGCCCTTCATGGTGGTTGGCTGAAGATCATGAGGCCAAAACAGCCTGTGGAGCTCAAAGCCCTCGTGCACCAAGTCAGTTCCGACGCCAGCCAGCTGTTCGAAATAGCCTTTGAGCACCAGCAAGCTGTCCTCGATCTCGGCTCTGGTATCTGCTGCCTCACCTTTCGCAAGGCGAGCTGCTTTGGCCTTGGCCACCGTAGGCGCAGAAGGGGAGTCAAGATGAGGCCAGATCTCTGAAATAGCATGTGGTAACTTCAGAACAGAGAAGAGAAGAACCGGGTAGAGGAAAACCGAGAAGAAATACGACCGAGAAGAAAAGAAGCAGCGAAGAAAATACTTACCGGACAGTTCGTTGCGCAGCCGCTGCAGCTGGGTCTTCCAGGACTCCTCGTTAGAAATGTGCTTTTCTTGGATCAGGCGCAAGGAATCCATCTGAGCGAAGAGATCAGCGTTGGTCTTCTTTAAAGTTTCGCATTCCTGCTCAAGGGCCCTCTCCTTGGCTCTGAAAGTGGTCTCGGCCTTGGCCTTCTCGGCGATTGCTCTGTCCCTGTCGGCGCCAATGTTGATGGCATCCTGGAGTGCCTTTTGCAACTGGAGTTGCAGCTTCTCGGTCTCGGTGGCGTGATCCTTCAGCAACACAGCGGCCTGGTTGGACAGTTGGTTCTGCACCTCTGCTGGTTTGACACAATCTTGGTGTGCCTCAGCAAACAACTTGTGATCTTCTGCGAAGAGCCAGACAAGGTCAATAGAGAAGCAGCGAAGAAACAAATTCAAGATCAAACCGAGTAAACAACAAACTCACCTTCCAGCCTTTTGATGGTGGCTTCGGCGTTCTTCACGAAAGTGCGGCATTTCTCGTGCTCTTCGGCTAGGCTCTTCAGTTTCTCTGCAGAGTAGAAAAGGTTAGCGCAAAAGAAAGCATAAGCGAGCGTAAACAAAAAACGCATGAACGCACAGCTAAAAAGGTACCTTGCACTTCAGTCAGCTGCTGGGTGCTGTCGTTGGCGTTCTTGCTGGCTGCCTCCGCAACTGCCTTTTCCTTCTCTAAAGCAGCAATTCGCCTCCTGGCGATAGAGTGGTTCCAGAGAAGATGGCGGTATAGGTTGGTCCGCTTCAGGACGCTATCCTGAGAAGCGAGAAGAAGCAAGTTAGAAAAAAGCAGAGTAGATTCAACCCGAGTAGGAGGCTACTCGGAGAGTATCCACCTACTCGGCTAGAATCTCGGGGACTGGGAGTGATGGGAAGGAGCAGAAAGGCGAATAGAAGAGAAGAAAATTCAACTCGGAAAAGATAAGGAAAACTTACTGCGTAGGCCTGCTCGATGTCCTCGGCATTCTTGCGATGCAGGAACATCTTGGCTGCGAGTGTCGCGGTCTCGGTGGAGACGGACATGGGCTGGTGTCCCAGGTCGACCTTGTTCCAGTCCACGCGCATGTGGTCGATGCCGCCAAGGCCAAGACCGTGCCACTTCTCCATGCCGAGAACCTTGCTATCCCATTTGGCGTCGATGAAGCCAATGGTGTCCAGTACCTGCTCAAGGCCTTTTGATGTTATTGGTTTGTCTTGGACTCCACGAGAAGCAATGTTGACAGGCTGGTGTTGGCTTGGATCTGGAGGAGGGGAGTTCATGGCTACAACCTTCCTTCCCCTCTGGATAGCTAAAGCTTTGTCCTTGGGAGGGAAGCTGATTGAGTGCTGATGGCTAACCTCAATCATGTACTCCGGGTAGCAAGGCTGGCCAGCAGCGCGAGCATCAGCTGAGAGCGCGGCGGGAATCGGGCCAGACTCGTGGATCACGAGTGCTCCACCTGAGGCTGGTAGCGGCACTTGGTCTCTGGACCGCTTCTTCGTCCTTTCCTTCTCGGGATCTTCAGTTTTCTTCCCGTCAGCTTTGGCCTTCGCCTTCTCGGCAGCTTCCTTCTCGGCCTTGGCCTTCTCAGCAGCTTCCTTCTCGGCTGCCCTTCTGACAACCTCATCCTTCAGAGCATCCAGGGCTCGCTGCCTGGTTACTCGCCCGGCAGGAGGGCTGGATGTATCCTTGGTCTTCGGCGGCGAGGAGGAGTTCGGCGGTGTAGGGCCTTGCGCAGTGGGTGGCGCCACGGATCCGTCGCCTGCTGCAGCTCCCGGCTGGGCGCTACTCGGTGCGTCGCCCGGCTGCACGCTGCTCAATGGATAAGCATCTCTTGTGGTGGCATCCGTGGCGGTGATGTCTTCTACTCGCTGCTCGGTAGCGAGATTCTCTTGTGCAGCAGCCCCTGTGGTGGGCTGCTCTTGCTCTGCTTCTGGCCGCTCGTCGGCGGTGTTGTCCTGCATCTCTCGATCTTGGTTCTCCTCGGCATTGTTGGCCGGAGGAGAAGGGGGTCTCTCATGGTGGACGATAGTGTCCTGCGCCGCTGGCTCTGACGCTGCTCCTTGTGCATCGGCGGTTTGTGGATTGGCAGCAACAGCGTTGGCGGTGTGGTCCTCATCATCATCGATGTTGATCAGAGGTACTGATGATTCCTTAGCCTGGTCGGACGCGAGAGCTGCGCTCGCATCCATGGGAGGTCTGTAGAGAAGGAAGAAACCAGAAATTAGAAGGAATTTGGGAAGAATAGCACAGCGCGAGAAGGGAAACGACCGAGAAGAGGGCTTACGCGGTGGTGGACTTGAGCTCTCGTCTGGACCTCTTCACGACCACCTTCTTCTCGGCGGGCTTCTTCCTGTTGGCAGGAGGCACTGGTGCTCCGCTACCAGTCCGTTTGCGGGTCTCGGGAGCGGCGACGGACAGAGGCTTGACGACTAGGGGCGCATCGCCCTCGTTCTCGTCTTCGTCCTCGTCGTCCTTTTCCGCGGCAACTTCATCTGAGAATCCAAGAGAAAAGAGGAAAGAATCAGAAACAGCAAACGAGGGACTAGTGCTTCTCGGAAACAAACAGAATGAAAGTGTAGTTACCGTCAAAGTCTTCATCAGACCAGGTGCGGAGAGCGTCGCGCTTCTCAGTAGTGGGGGAGCGAGAGAGGTTGGACTGCTCCGCGGCATCGAGAGAGGGCACATCGTCCTCCTCACGATCAGGAGACCAGTTGCCCTCAAAAACCTCGCAGCTCTCGATTATCTGGCGAGTGAGAACCTGAAAAACAGAGAAGGATCACAGACTAGCCGAGTACCAGGAAGGAATTCTACTCGGATAGGCGTGCAGGTACAAAGCACACAAAGCCTAGGCAGTTTACTAAGCATTCTACCCGGATAGGTGTGCAAACACAAAGCATACTAAGCCTAAGCATGTTTGCTGAAAGGTCTTACTCGGAAGGGCGTGCAGGTATAAAGCACATCGAGCTTAAGAGTTGTTCTCGAGTAGGCTATCCGGCAAGGCGTGCAAGCACGAAGCACATTAAGCCTACGCAATTCGGCTGAGTACCCTACTCGGTGCAGAAGACGATCGCTACTCGCGGCAGGAGGAGGAATTAACTACTCGGAAAGTAGATGCAGAGAGCAAAGTGAGAAAGGCGTACCCGTTCAATCGGCTTTGTACGGCTGTACGGGACGAACCCGTATTGCCAGTGGTCGCCAAGACTCGTCGACAAGATGTTCCTTGCGTGCCAGGGAACGTCGATGTTGTCGATCTCGATGGTGGTGGTCCTGGTGCAGTCGCGGGGGCCTCCCATGTAACACATGAGATGGCAGCGCTCCTGCAAGGGCAGCACTCGGCGCTGGATCCAGCAAGCCACCGGATCGTCATTCTTGAGGCCCTGCGCCTTCAGCCAGCCAAGTCTATTCTCCATCTCGATGGCGTCCTCGTCGTTGGCGGGCTTCTCCTTCCAGTACATCCCGATCGGAGCGCGATTGCTCCAAATGGGCAAGTTGATGCGATCGTCCACGATGGCTCCTTCCGCGGCGGCAACGTTCTTGACGTAGAGGAACGTCTTCTGCCACAGCTTGACGGAGTCCAGCCCCTTGATGCGGGGGTGGTTCATCCCGGACCGCTGCACCATCATGGCGCAGCCGGTGTCGATGGCGCGGGCGACGCCCGCGGAGTCTTTCTTCCCGGTGGATTGCTGGCGCAAGTGGAAGTACCTGAGCCACGTCTCCCACGTGGGCCGGATGCCGAGGAAGGCCTCGCAGACCACGGCGTGGTAGGCGAGGAAGACGACGGCATTGGGGGGCAGATGGTGCATCTGGATGCCGAAGTGATTGAGGAACTTCCGGAGGAAATCAGAGGCCGGCAATCCGAAGCCGCGCTCGAAATGCGACATGAATACCACGCGCTCACCCTCCCGCGGGGATGGCACGATATCACCGTCTGGCGCCCGGCACTCCACGCCGGGAGGAACTCGCCTGGTATTGACGAGCCAGGCGCAATCTTCGGCGGTGACGGAGGAGCCGGCCCAGCCAGCTTTGGCCATTGCTGCGGGTGGAAGGAGTGGAAGATTTCGAGGGGAATTGGGCGGTGGATTGAGTCCGCGGCGGCGCGAAAGCTTGCGCGGCGGCGGAGAGCTCGGTGGCGGAGAAGGGCAGAAGACGAAAGAAGAATAGTGCAGGGGAAGGGGAAAAGGAAGTTACCGGCGGAGGTATTTATATCTCCTCCGCGAGTTTACCGTTACCGTCGTGGGAGTGGGATCGATTGTGGCGGGTGGTGGATCCTGTGGCCGGCTAGAAACGCACACAAGCGCCGGTTGCGCGCGTAACGGCCGCAGTTGATCCCACCACCGAATCGTGGCCTATAACTACACTTGATGGGACATGACGGCCGGTGGGCCCATTGCGTGAAAACTGGACGCGTGGCAGGTCGTGTCCTGGGCAACGAAACGACAAGGTCGTGGATGCTTGACACGTGTGCAGTTGCTGCGCGAAGGGCTGGATTGTGCTCTGCGCCGCAACGGCTCAATTCCAGAAAATTCTCTAAGTCTTTTTACTCGGCTACAGAGTAAAAAGCAAGTGCTATTCGGAAGACAAGAGACAGAAGATACTTGTCAGAGTGCTACTCGAAGGCCGTTTACTCGGCATCTTGAGGTTCAAGGGCTAAGAGGCAAGAAATTGGTTTTAAGCTGGCAGAGCCTAGTGAACGAGTTCGCAAGACTCAACCAGCTTCGGGGACTGCTGTCGGGGGGTTACCCCCGAGTAGGGTAAAGGCAGGTGGTAAAGGCAGCTTACAGAAGGGAGGTTTGGTCGAGTAGCCGACTACCTGGTACTCGCTACCCGGTTGACTGCTACTCGGTCTCACCTCAAGATGACCAGAAGGAGATATCAATCAAGTTCTATCCTTTCGAGTAGAAGGGTTGGCCCGAGTACAATTGGCGGGAACAATTGGCGGGAACCTACTCGGGCCAGAAAGTCAAAGGAGCCGTTCTGACACAGGATCCCGCGTATCCTGGGTCCGTACTTGGCAGCATTCGAACTACTGTTCATCTGGGACCGTCCTGCCTGACAGTGACAGCATGGAAGCAGGCCGTGGCAGGATAAGGGGGCCCTACTCTGTGTTTGGCACAGTGATACCAGTCTGTCCCCTAGTTTTGCCCAACGACTTTACAGAAGCAGCCAAGGTTAGGAACCAAAGCTGTCAGCGGGTACCCGGAAGAAGGACGGTGTGCACACTATGTCGACACTTGTCTAGATTTGGACGTATCCGGCTGGGCACCGTGTATATAAGGTGCCCCGCCGCCTCCTGCGCGAGGGATCTTGCTCCATGCTCATATTGAACCCTAGAAACCCTAAGTTCTTGACCTAGCTCTACTCGGAGAGGGGAGAGAGGCTACTCGGTAGAGATACCATTTGTACTGTGGCTACTCGGAGAGACATCATAATACATAGAGAAAGGCAGGAGTAGGGGTTTTACCTCCTCACGAGGGCCCTGAACCTGGGTACATCGTGTTGTTTGTGTTGTGTAGATCTTACCTCACGCGGCTACTCGTCGCGTGATCCCTCCCCGGACACCTCCAGCGTCCATCGTCCCCACATCTTTAGCCATCCCATGGCATCTGCCGTGACACCACCACGACAGGCCTGTATTTCCTACGATAACACAATTAAGTCGTACTATGTAGTCTACATGTTTATGGACGTGGGCGCATGTTCGCTCGGCCGGTCGGAAATAAATCCCGATAGGAAAATGCTTCCAATCCCCCGGAGGATACTAGGCTCTCATCGTCCGGTTCCCACTTTCCAGCGCGCACCCACGCGTGGTCCTGCCCCGAACGGACCACGACCACACCTTATCCCCTTCCTTTCCTCATCCTCCACTCATTTTCCCCATCTTCTCCCGCACAGAGCACCTCGGCGGACTTGACATCTGCGGCGCGTATCAGGGGACCTGCTGCCTCCGCGGGCGAGCCCTGGAGGGCCCGCCCGAGGCGCCGCCGGCGGGGTCGACGACCTTGGGGAGCTTAACTCCCGCGACATTCTCCTAGTGAGGGCAGACGCGGAGGGAGGCGGAGCGGACAGACTGGAGCACGACGTGGCGGACGCCGTCGCCGGCGACGTGCTTGGCCTTGGCGAGGAAGGAGGAGGTTTGCATGGCCTCGCCCATGGACTCCTTTGGTGGCGACGAGCTTCTTGAGGATGGCGCGGAGCTGCACGGTGAGCGCGTGGCCGCGGGTCGCGCCGATGAGCTGCCCCCGCCGGGGGTAGTCCCGAGCGCGCCGCGGTGCTAGCCGGAGAGGCTCCCCCGCGCCGCTCCCCAAGGACAGTTGCGATGCTCCCCAAGTTTCTGGTGATTTTTACGGCGGTGGCGGATTTTGCTACATACCTGTTTTTTTTTTTTTTTGCTATTTTTGTAAAAAAAAAATTGCTATCAGAACTCCGGCGATGTGTCCGGCGAGGTCACGTTTTTGGTACAATAGAATAAACTTTTTGCTACAATTGTTTTTTTTTTTGCTTTTTTTGTATAATTTTTTGTTAACTATGTCTCCGGTGAGATAAAATTTTGCTACGGCCCTCCGGCGAGGTTTGACTTTTTTCTTTCTTTTTTTGGCTGAAACTTTTTTGCTACATGGAAGCAAAAATGAGATTTTTTTTTTTTTTTTGCTACGAGAGCAAAAGCGGGACTTAGGGAGAAAGTGGGACACGTGTCGCCATGGGGATCTGGGATGGAAAAGTTTTATCCCGGGGACGCCCAGCATTGTCCATACCGATAGCTCGATCTATCGATGGGTGGACGGCTAATGCACGTACGCGTACGCGTACACACGTGATGAATGTATGGAAACAGTAAACAAATGGGAGCGGTTACACCGGCACGGACTAATTCGTTCAATGCAATGGTTGTTGGTACTGTACGTATGCGCGTACGTCGCCATCGGTCGATCATCGGCAGGAAGAGGTTGCTTACGCACGCCGGATCAGCGCGTTGAATTATTCGCTCGTTTGGTGTGACGCGCGCGCGCACGGTAGATGGGAATATACGTGATCGTCCTAGCCGCGTCACCTTTTCGATCGGCCGTCCCGGTTGCGTCGAGTAGGTCTTTGTCAATTTTAGTTGACGAGCTCCTTTCCACGCCTGTTTGGCTGTTTCATCTTCTTCTTGCTTTCCCTAGCAGACCGACCTTGTCGTGGGCTTGTCGGGAATAGGGTGCGCCGGGGAAGATGTAATGCTTCCTAGTATGCTTCTTCAGCTTAAGGAAGGCTGCGAACCAAACAGAGGATATATAGCAGCGACGACAAGGTAGAAACCTTAATTATCTGTACACCGGAGAATCATACCTTGGTCTACTCTCTCTAATGGTCTCGCACACGCATGCAATTAATACCTTTCCAACTAAATATATGATGTTTTACTATTCCCTCCATTAGATATTTTTAATTTCTGCCACATACATTATAAAATAAGTAAATCTAGACTTATTTTATATATAGCTTCACTCATTACATTTTACGGAGACCGAAGGGCATCACATGGAATCGAAGGCGACTCCTGAAAGGATGAGAGACGGGAGCTCTCGCGACACGGGAGGCGACTGCCTGGGCGGGCCGTCCCCGCCGAGTCGCCGTAGCCTTCGTGCGCTCCGCCGCGCGGCCGGAGACGAAGGCGCCCCGCGGGTGGGGTCGCCGGGGTTCTTCGCCGTGCTAGCAGATCTGGAAGACGAGGAGTGGGACTCCTCGGGCAGCGAGGGTGCACTGTCCCCGAGGGCGGGGCCGGTGGCTCCTTGCCTTGGCGATTTTCTTCCTCGTGAGCTGGGAGCTCCGTTGCGCGTGGGTGCGCCGCCGTTTAGTCCGGGGGGCGAGCAGGTGGGTGCTGGCTCGCGGGTGCCCCCGCCGCGGGATCCGTCAGCGCTTCCTTCATGGGAGGAGTTCCCTCCCCTGCGCGTTTCTCCAGGGATGGCCGGGGCGCCGCCCGCGCCGCTGAAGTTGGCTTCGCCGGTGCCGTGCTTGGGATCGGTACAGGTGGGGGAGGTGGTGATCCCCTTGTCGCCGGTGTGCTCGCCAGATCCAGATCTGGCCGAGCGGTTGACGACGACCGCGAATGGGCCGCCTCCAGTGGGCTCTGGCCTGGTGGCCCAGGCCCAGCGCGGCTCTTCGCATTGCACCACTGACGCGTGGGCGCCACCCCCTGTGGGTGGGCTGGTGGACGCTCCAGTGACCCCTTGGCCCACGAACGACTCGGCCTGGGAGGCCCCCCGATACTTAACTGGCGCTGGGTCGCTAAGGGCTCAAGTGCTCCCATTCATCTAGGGTTTCCTGCTAGCCAAGACGATATCCGCCGTCACCTCGCTCGCTCCGCTCGCCGCCGCCGCCGCCGCTCCCGCTTCTCCCCTCGCCCCTCCCCCATGGCTGGCCGCGAGGACCCGCGGCGCAAGCGCTCTTTCGATGAGTTCGCGGGCGGTGGCGATCGGAGAGAGCTCAATGCTCGCCTCGCAAGGGAACAAGAGGAGAACCGCCGGATGCAGCGCGACCGCGACCGCCGTGAAGTACAAGGCCGCGACCGTCGAGATGACCAAGGGCGCAACCGCCAACTCCCTCCAACGGACCAGTACCCACGAGGGCGTGAGTACGGCCGGGGAGGGGGTCCAAGATCCCTCCAACGTCCGCCCCCTTCTCGGATCTCTGCGGACTCGGCGGGGTCCGGTGCGATCTCCGCGGTGGAGGCTGGGGTCCTTCCACCGCCGCCGGATCTGTCAAAGGTCACATGTTACAACTGCGGCCAGCAAGGGCACCTGCAGGCGGGCTGCACGGGGGCCCCCTTCTGCGTCAAGTGCAAGTCCACCGGCCACCTCTCTACTATGTGCGTGGTCGGGGCGGTCCGCAAGGAGGTGTTCTGGGCCGGCTTCGGGCGCGATGGAGTAGGGTTCATGTGCCTGGAAGTCCCTGAGGAAGAGATGGTCCAGGCACCTCCCAACTCGGCTACTCTCTTCGTCGATGGCCCTGAGCTCTCGGTGGATCAAGTCGAGGCGGAGTTCAAGGAACTCGTCGACGAGAACTGGCCATGGCAAGTGAAGATGCTCTCAGAATCCGATTTCTCGCTGGTCTTCCCCTCAAAAGAGAGCTTACGCATGGCTGTCCGGAGGGGTGGCCTGCGTCTGCCGATCTCGAAGGCCCGCGCGCTGGTGATGGAGGGATCCATCGATGAACACGCGACGGAAGTGCTTACCCAGGGGTGGTTTAAGCTGTTTGATGTGCCTCCCCCTTACCGCACGGCCCCGCGCATGCTGGTTGGGGCGCGTCCGGTGGGTTGGCCCGTCGAGGTGGACGCCGCCTCCCTGGAAGACAAAGATGGACCCGTACGGATGAAGATCGGAGTGTGGGTGGGCTCGCCCGTCCTCGATCATTTCCTCCTCACAGTTAATGGACAAGGCTTCAAGGTGCGGGTCGAAGCTGAGAAACCACCGAACGCCGAGGCGGCCGACTCCCCACCTCCCCCCCTCCCAAGAAGAAGGACTTTGACGATGACGCCGATCTCGGTGACGGATCCTCAGAGGAGGAGACGGACAATGACAAGTACTGGAGGCGTGGTAGCCGAGAGAAGAAGAAGACTCCCCCGGCTCATTCCAAGGGTGGGAAGGGCGGGGAGGGTGTCCAGGCGTCCGCGGCGGTCCCTTCCTCCCCGCGCAAGGCGGCCTCGGCCCCTCCCATAGACCAGTACGGGTCCTTCCTGGCTCAGAAGACCGCTGCTCCCGCCTTCATGGGGCTGGGAGCTCCCCCCGCTCCCCGCACTTTGGAGGGAGGGTCCTCCATCTCGGTGGATGGGCATCCTCCGTCGTCCCCCTCGCTGACCCTCGACACCGGTCTCCCTCTCGGCGCGGGCAAGGCCACTGCATGCCAGGATGCGTGAACGCGAACGCCGCAGTAAGTCCAACACGGACAGACCAGCAAGGGTGCTGGCCGACGCGCTGGCCCCCTTCCCTCAGCCGGACTTTTCCGGCGAATCGACCCCTCTGGCGCCTGGAGTCATCCCCGAGCTGTCCGCTTCCGTGGCCCGCGCGCCGCGCGGTAGGGCGGTGCCGATCCTCACAATCCGCAAGAGCGCCCGAGGGGAAAGCGCCACGGAGGCCCCCGTCCTTGACCGTGCCATGGCGCGCAAGGCCAAGCAGGCGGTGATCTCTCCAGCTTCCACGCCAACAACCAAGACCCCCAGGGTCCCGAACTCGGCAGGTACGCCCCCTCTCTCCGCTTTCTCGGTTCTTGATTCTTTTTCGAACGAACACCTCCTTTCCGTGGCTCGGGATAGTTGCATTGTTTTTCTTCCTGAAGTGGGTTCTGCTTTGGAGACGCTGTCCGTGATCCGTGCATCAGAGAAGGCACAAGCCGAGCTTGCCATGGCTCGAGAAAAACTAGCCGCGCAGACATCAGCTGCCCCTTCCGCTGAAGTGGTGGAGGGAATGACGTCGTCTACTACCAACCTGTGCGATTCAGCCGGGATTGTGGACCGATCTGAAGGGTTGGAAGGGTCCATCCCGACAGAGGCTCCCCTACAAGAAGTACAGTGCCCTCCACCAAGCAGCTGTGGTCCGATTACAAGGCGCAGGGGCGCCTTGATAAAAGCATCAGCCCCTCTGAAGAAGCCCTACACCCGCCAAGCACGGGCTAAAGCCGCGGTATCTTAATGCGGTGCCTTTTTCTTAATATTCGTGGTTTCGCCGTTCGGTGGCGGCGAACCCTGCTGAAAGAATTCCTCCGTGCCAGCAAATCGATGCGGTCTGTTTCCAAGAGACTATGAAAAGCGACTTTTCCGATTTTGATCTCCGAAGCCTTGAAAGTGGGGAAAAGTTTTTTTGGATTTGGCTTCCGGCTAATGGTCATTCAGGGGGAATGCTCCTCGGGGTCAAAGATAGTGTTCTGGACGTGGGGTCCATGGACCGTGGACAATTCTTCATTAGCCTCCTGCTGTCCCACCGCCCATCGGGTAGAAAGTTCGAGTTCATAGGGGTGTATGGACCGGCTGATCACGCAAGATCCCCTACCTTTCTAGAGGAGATCTCTGCCAAGGTGGCCTCTTGCTCACACCCCATCATCATGGGGGGAGACTTTAATCTGATTCGGCGTCCTGAAGACAAGAACAACTCCAATGTATCATGGTCGCGCATGCAGATCTTCAACTCTCACATTGCGACCTGGGGGATGCGGGAGACCCCCCGCGCCGGGGCGCGTTACACTTGGACCAATAAACGCCTTAACCCCGTCCGGTGTGTCCTGGATAGGGTTTTTTTGTCCGTCGCGCTTGACGCGGTGATTCCGCTCACCACGGTGGTAGCGGAAACTAGTTTAAGATCCGACCACACGCCGATCATTCTAGACACCGGGGAAGGGTCCCCTATCCGCAGCAACAGATTCTTCTTTGAAGCCGGGTGGTTCGAGCTCCCGGCCTTTAGGGACTTGTTGCTTGCATCTTGGCATCAGCTTAGTCTTACCGTCCGGGGACGAGACATTGTGGACTGGTGGCAGTTCATGAGTAGTGGCCTTAGACAAAAACTCCGAGGGTGGAGTCGCAATTTGGGAAAGGAGGCGAGGGCTAAGAAAACGACTCTTCTCGCCAGCATCCAACAACTGGACCTTAAGGCTGACTCTGCGGGTTTGGAGGATGAGGAATGGGCATTCCGCTACCACCTTGAGGACCAGCTCCTCAACATCTATAAGTTGGAAGAGGAGTACGGGCGACAACGAGGCAAGATTAGATGGGCGCTCCAGGGGGATGCGAACACGCCCTACTTTCACGCGGTTGCTAACGGGAAGCGCCGGCGCTGCAACATTTACGCCCTCAAGTCGTATAGCGGTATGATCACCGCTCCACAGGAGCTTCAAGATCACATTTATGGCTTCTACAGGGACCTGATGGGATCGTCTCTGCCCAGGCGGTGTGGCCTAGCTAGTAACACTTGGGCCCCCCTTGGCCAGGTCTCGGATGAAGAAAATCTCGCCCTGGCCATTACCTACACCGAAAGAGAGCTCGAGGAAATTGTCTTGAGCTTGAAAACGGAAACCGCCCCGGGGCCGGACGGTTTCACGGTTACTTTCTTCAAAAGATGTTGGCCGTTGGTGAAACACGGCACGCTTCATATTCTTAACGATTTTATCCTAGGCAGGATAGACATTTCGCGGCTCAATTTCGGGTGTTATCTCTGATTCCGAAGACTCAGGGGGCTGATAAGATCACGCAGTTCCGCCCAATTGCCCTCATTAATGTCATCTTCAAGATAGTTTCCAAAGCCGTGGCCTCTCGCCTTGATCCGATAGCCCACCGTACCATCAGCCCCAATCAGACTGCTTTTATCAAGGGGCGTTTCATCCTAGAGGGAGCTCTTGCCTTGCATGAAATTGTCCACGAAATCAAAAGTAAAAAGCTAGGGGCGTTTTACTTAAGATCGATTTCGAGAAAGCTTACGACAGGGTCAACTGGGAGTTCTTGCTAGAGGTCCTGCGTCGGAAGGGTTTTGACGCGGGCTTCGTCCACAGGGTCTCACAGCTCGTTTCTGGCGGACAAACGGCGATTTCTATCAATGGTGAAATGGGGCCGTTTTTCCGCAACCGCCGAGGAGTGCGTCAGGGAGACCCTCTTTCGCCGCTCCTATTCAACTATGTAGTAGAGGGGTTATCCGCCATTCTTTCAGCTGCCTGCGCCGCGGGTCACATTAGTGGGGTGGTGCCTCATCTTGTGCCCGGGGGCATCTCACACCTCCAGTACGCTGACGATACGATATTTTTGATCCAAAACACTCCCGAGGGGATCGCACATCTGAAATTCCTTCTTATGTGTTTCGAGGAGATGTCGGGGCTCAAGATCAATTACCACAAGAGCGAAGTCTTCATCTTCGACCAACCCCTCGAGGCCCAGATTGGGGTGGCCAGACAACTGAACTGCAAGCTGGGTACGCTGCCGTTCCTTTATCTAGGCCTTCCGATCGCCGACAGGAAACTCACCATAGAACAGTGGTCCTTCTTGGTGCAAAAATTAGCAGACAGAGTCGAGCCCTGGATTGTTCGGTTCCTCTCCTCCGGGGGCAGGTTAATCCTCTCCAACTCCTGCTTAGCAAGCCTTCCTACGTATGCCATGGGCCTTTTTCTCCTCCTCGAAGGGGTCCACGCCCAGTTTGATTCTCATAGGGCCAAGTTCTTTTGGGAAGGAGCTGACCCTAAGCGCGAATACCATATGGTTAATTGGCTGGCCGTTTGTCGCCCCAAGGAAAGTGGGGGCCTCGGCATTATCAACACCAGACACATGAATAAGGCCCTCCTTCTAAAGTGGATCTGGAAGCTGTACTCTCCGGAGGATTCGATTTGGGCGTCCATCCTCCGCGCCAAGTATGTGCCCTCGGGCGACATCTTTCGTAGCTCGGACCGGGGCGGTTCGGAATTCTGGAGGAGTTTACACAAGATCAAACATCTCTTCAAACTGGGGGCGAAGCACGAAGTGGGCAACGGCCATCGCACGATGTTTTGTTTGGACTGGTGGCAGGGGAGGGCCCGTTGAAAGACAGCTTCCCACTCCTCTTTAACGTCTGCGATGATGCTCACATTTCGGTGGCTACAGCGGTGGTCGAGGGATGTAGGTTCCGTAGGTCCTTGGGAGGGGAGGGTGCGGTTCAGTGGGCTCAACTCGACGCTATCTTAGCGGCTGTTACCCTGTCGGAGGGGCAGGACAAGGTGTCCTGGACCCTAGATCCTTCCCGACAATATTCGGTGGGATCTATGTATAGCGCCCTCTCGTGAGGGGCGACGGTGGCTCACTTCCGCGACATTTGGAAGGCGAAGATCCCGCTGAAAATCAAGATCTTTGCTTGGCAACTCATCTTAGACCGCCTGCCCTCGGGCGCACAACTTGCCTCCAAGCAGGGGCCTTCGGATGGCTTGTGTGCCCTTTGCGGTCAGCCCGAAAATGCCGCGCATATCTTCTTTACTTGCTCGGTGGCCTCGTTTGTTTGGGCGGTCCTCCGCCAGGTTCTGGATAGAGACTGGAACCCTACCAACTTCGCTCATTTATATGCGTTACTGTCCACAGTCGCCGGGAGGGCCCGGAGACTGATCTGGACACTGTTCTTAGCTCAATCTTGGGCGCTTTGGAATGTGCGCAATAAACTCGCTATTGAAAAGAAGTGCATCAACCACCCTTGTCGGGGGGTTACCCCCGAGTAGGGTAAAGACAGGTGGTAAAGGCCGCTTACAGAAGAGAGGTTTGGTCGAGTAGCCGACTACCAGGTACTCGCTACCCGGTCGACTGCTACTCGGTCTCACCTCAAGATGACCAGAAGGAGATATCAATCAAGTTCTACCCTGACGAGTAGAAGGTTTGGCCCGAGTACAAATGGCGGGAACCATTGGCGGGAACCTACTCGGGCCAGGAAGTCAAAGGAGCCGTTCTGACACAGGATCCCGCGTATCCTGGGTCCGTACTTGGCAGCATTCGAACTACTGTTCACGTGGGGACGGCCTGCCTGACAGTGACAGCATGGAAGCAGGCCGTGGCAGGATAAGGGGGGCCTACTCTGTGCCTAGGTACAGTGATACCAGTCTGTCCCCTAGTTTTGCCCAACGACTTTACGGAAGCAGCCAAGGTTAGGAACCAAAGCTGTCAGCGGGTACTCGGAGAAAGGACGGTGTGCACACTATGTCGACACTTGTCTAGATTTGGACGTATCCGGCTGGGCACCGTGTATATAAGGTGCCCCGCCGCCTCCTGCGCGAGGCACGCTAACGGTTGCTCACTGGGAACCCTAGAAACCCTAAGTTCTTGACCTAGCTCTACTCGGAGAAGAGAGAGGGGCTACTCGGTAGCAATACCATTTGTACTGTGGCTACTCGGAGAGACATCGTAATACATAGAGAAAGGCAGGAGTAGGGGTTTTACCTCCTCACGAGGGCCCTGAACCTGGGTACATCGTGTTGTTTGTGTTGTGTGGATCTTACCTCACGCGGCTTCTCGTCGCGTGATCCCTCCCCGGACACCTCCAGCGTCCATCGTCCCCACATCTTTAGCCATCCCATGGCATCTGCCGTGACACCACCACGACAGTTGGCGCCCACCGTGGGGCAACCAGCGGCGCTGGCTGGAGTTTCTGTTCGGACGGGATCTTCTTCGGCGGAGCGCGTAGTTTGTGGCCTTGTCCACAGATTCGGCTCCTTCGACTTCGTCACCGACAACGCCGGCTGTTTCGGCGGCATGGCCATGCCCGAGGGCGGCTCGGTGATCTCCTTCGGCTCGCATCTCGTCTATGTCGCCACCGTCGCCAACAGCGCCTACCCCGAGCTGGTGCAAGACGCGGAGGATCCTCCCGCGGTGGTTGCTGCTCGCGGACGGCCTGCACGCAGCTCTGCATGCTGCGCTGAGGTGATGGTGACGGGCTTGGCGGCAAACACTGGCGCAGCCGCTACTGGCGCTGCGGCCGTCGTCGAGGAGGTTGACGACCCGCCTGCTGGTGGCAGGAACCACCGGCCCTACGAGAAGGAGAGCAACCTGCCGCCTTCCACGTCTACGGTCATCCCCGCGTCTGCCGCGCGAACCGGTATGCCCACGCCCACCGACATCGAGCTCCTAGCCGCGAGGGAGCAGCTCGAGCGGCAACGCCAGGAGCTGCTTGCCGAGCAGGCGGAGTTGGAGAAGATCAGGCTCGAGCTGAGTCTAGACCAGCTCGAGTACAACAAGGCTCACGGCTTCACGCCGGTTGCCAGGAGGCCTAGCAGAGTAGGCGCTACGCGGCGCAACCTGGGCGCCGAGATGGCGACAGTTGCGGAGGAGCCCGCGCAGTCCGCCACCGCGAACACCTTCACAAGGCCAAGGTACAGCACACCCGCCAAGACGCTCAGGGCCGCGCAAGCCGTGGCTGCCGAGTTGCCGCGCCTAGATGGAGAGGCGCGTATCAGGCAGCAGGAGAGGCTCAATGAGTTGGTGCTGGAGGCCGCCAGGCAGAACGAGGAGTTCCGCAAGGCCAACCCGGGAGCTGGAGCTTCGCAGGTGGTTCACTCGCACGCGGCTAGATCTAACGATCAGGCCTCGTCGCCGCATCCTAGCCGCGAGAAGAGCCGCAGCGGGCGTTCGGGTAGAGACAGGCAAATGCAGGTGTATGACCCGGCTGCTGCCGCGAAACAGGTTGCTGTGCCGCAGCAGCCCGGGCAGGAACGCAACGCTGCAAGAGCAGGCTCTCAAGCCCATCAAGCTCAAAGCCGTGCCCGAGAAGCCGCGCGTCCGGGTACTTCTCGGCAACCCGCAGCTCAGCCTACTCGGCAGAGGCAGCAGCCGCGCCCAGTGGCGGCAGTCGCCAACCCGGTGGAGCAGCCCGCAGCCATGCAGGTGGATAGGTATGATGATGGCTACTCGGCTATGGAGATGGCTGGTTATGACATTCATGACCGTGTTGGTGAGCGTATGTTGGCGCCTGGAGATGCAAGGCACCAGCTGGACCGTATCAGCTTGTCGGCGCGGCTTGAGAGCACGGGTCCTCCTGGCCCCGAGTGCTTTGGCCCGCGCATCATGAACGAGCCTTCCGTGAAGGGTTTCCAGCTTGCAAGGGGCACCAAGAGCTACAATGGTAGCACCAAGCCTGAAGATTGGCTCAATGACTACGTCACCGCGGTCCACATTGCGGGAGGCAACAGGAGATGGGCGGTGCGCTATGTGCCGCAGATGCTAGAGGGTCCAGCTCGCACTTGGCTCAACAACTTGCCCAAGCACAGCATAAACTGCTGGCTGGACTTCTCGGACGCATTCGTCAGCAACTTCACCAGCACCTACAAGAGGCCGAATAGGCCACAGCAGTTGTCGGCTTGCCGGCAGCGAGAAGACGAGACGGACCGCGAGTACCTTACTCGGTGGAGCACCTTGAGGAACACCTGTGAAGGTGTGAATGAGGCACAGGCCATCACTTGGTTTGCGCAGGGTTGCCGACATGGCAGCATGCTTTGGCAAAGATTGCAGAGGGAGATGCCGAATACCCTGGCCGAGACCATCAAGATTGCGGATCAGTACGCACTCGGTGATCCTACTCAGCCACTGATGGATTCCTCTGAGCCGAGAAGAAACTTCAACAGCAGCAAGCGCAACGAGTTCCGCAACAAGCGCCGAGTAGATACTCGGTATGATCCCGAAGAGGTGAATGCAGTGAATGTCGGAGGCGGTGGTGGCCAAAGGCAGAAACCTGCTGGAGCCTACGGGCAGAACCAGAACCAGGGCCAAGGCAACAAGAAACCGTTCCGCACTGCGCAGCCGGGTAGCGGGAACTCCGAGCAGCCGAAGAAGTTTGTCTTTGATGACATGAAGGATGGTCCGTGTAGCTTTCACACTCACCACCCCTCAAGGCCTGCGAACCATACTACTCGGCAATGCGAATGGTGGGATGTGATCAAGAGTGATGGCTTGCCTCCTCCACCTCCTCTGCCAGCCGCCAATGCCACTGTTCAGCCTACTCGCGCTCCCGCAGCTCGGCCGCCAGCGTACCCGAGAAGAGAGAATGTCAACCAGGTGGCTTTAGGAGCCAACCGGAACTTCAACAACGAGAGATACCGCAACAACAACAACAACTACAACCGCAACAACAACAACAGAGGCAACAACAACTATCAGGGCAACAACAATGGCAACAATGGAAACAATGGGGGCAATGGCTCCAACCAGTACCAAGAGCACCATGAGAGCTACATGATCTTCACTTCTGAGGCAGTCGACAAGCAGTCACAGCACAGGCGGGCCATGGAGGTCAATGCAGTGATTCCGGCTGTCCCTCACTACATGTATTGGTGTGACCAGGAGATCAGGTGGACTCGGGCAGATCACCCCAAGGTGATGCCCAATCCGGGTACCTATGCCTTGGTGCTGGATCCCACCTTCCTGGGCCCCGAGAAGAATGTGAGATTCAGCAAGGTGCTGATCGACAACGGCAGCAGCATCAACATTGTGTACAAAGACACACTCGAGAAGCTTGGCCTGGCCGAGAACATGATGCTGCCTAGCAAGACCACCTTCCATGGCATTGTGCCCGGGATCTCGTGCAATCCGATTGGCCGAGTGTGGATTGATGTGCTATTCGGTACTCGGGAGAACTGCCGCACAGAGCGCCTGCAGTTTGAAGTGGTGGATCATCAGAGCCCCTATCATGCTCTACTCGGCAGGCCTGCTCTGAGCAAGTTCATGGCATCTACCCATGTGGCTTACCTGAAGATGAAGATCCCCGGTCCCAATGGCATCATCACCATCTCGGGAGACTACAAGAAGTCCATGGAGTGTGCCTCTGCTAGCTCCCAGCTGGCGGAATCAATGGTGATTGCTGCCGAGAAGAAGAAGATGTACGAGGTGGTGGCCATGGCTCAGTCCGCACAAGCTGGCGCACAAGGTGTGCCGAGTACCCAGCATGGTACTGCTTTCCAAGCTGCCAAGGAGACCAAGACAGTTCAGGTTGACCCCGAGTTCCCGGAGCGCGTGGCCATCATTGGTGCCGGGTTGGCGGAGAAATAGGAAAGCGCGCTCATCCACTTCCTCCGTGAGAATCGGGATGTGTTCGCCTGGACCAATGAAGATCTACCAGGAGTCCCGAGGGAGTTGGTTGAGCACTCTTTGCATGTGCGTCCTGACGCCAAGCCCGTGAAGCAGGCTTTGCGCCGTTTCGGGGATGAGAGAAGGAAGGCCATCGGTGATCAAATCACCAAGCTGCTGATCAGTAACTTCATCATGGAAGTGCTGCATCCGGACTGGTTAGCCAACCCGGTCATGGTCGAGAAGAAAAAGGAAGATCCCAAGGCTGCCACCGCATGGCGCATGTGCGTCGACTACACCGACTTGAACAAGGCATGCCCCAAGGATCCTTTCCCGCTACCTCGCATCGATCAGGTGATCGATTCCACTGCCGGCTGTGAACTGTTGTCTTTCATAGATGCCTACTCTGGTTTCCACCAGATTGCACTCAACCCTGCTGATCAAATAAAGACTGCTTTCATTACCCCGTACGGGGCTTATTGCTATCGTGTCATGTGTTTTGGCCTGAGGAATGCGGGTGCAACCTATCAGAGATGCATGCAGAAATGCTTGCATGACCAGCTCGGCAAGAATGTGCAGGTGTACGTAGATGACATTGTCATCAAAACGAATAAAACACATACTCTGCTTGCCGACTTGGAGGAAACCTTTGCTAACCTACGCAGGTACAAAATGAAACTGAATCCGAGTAAGTGCACCTTTGGTGTACCAGCTGGAAAGCTACTCGGTTTTCTGGTTTCTAGTTGGGGCATTGAAGCCAATCCGTCTAAGATAAAAGCTATTGAGAGCATGTCTTTGCCGAGATCGTTGAAGGATGTGCAGAAGTTCACGGGCTGTCTGGCATCTCTGAGCCGCTTTCTGGGCCGAATGGGCGAGAAGGCTCTGCCTCTGTACCAGCTGATGAAGAAAAGCGACAAGTTTGTCTGGACTCCGCAGGCGGATGTGGCATTCAATGAGCTGAAAGCAATGCTGGCTAGCGCTCCCGTCCTGGCTAGTCCGCTACCCAAGGAGCCTATGCTGCTGTACATTGCGGCGACTAACCGAGTAGTCAGCGTGGTGATAGTGGTGGAGCGAGAAGAAGAAGGCAAGAGTGTGCAGCGCCCAGTTTATTATCTCAGTGAAGTGCTGTCCAGTTCCAAGCAAAACTATCCGCACTACCAGAAGATGACGTATGGTGTGTACCTGGGCGCCAGGAAGCTGAAACATTACTTCCAGGAGCACCCCATCACTGTTGTGAGCTCTGCTCCCATCTCGGACATCATGGGAAACAAGGAGGCGAGTGGCAGAGTAGCCAAGTGGGCGATTGAGCTAGCCGCGTACGCTCCCGCGTATACGAGAAGAGAAGCAATCAAGTCTCAGGTCCTGGCGGAATTTCTTGTGGACTGGGCCGAGATGCAGTATGAACCTCCTGCTCCAGTTTCCAACTATTGGAAAATGCACTTTGATGGCTCAAAGGTGAAAGAAGGCCTTGGTGCTGGTGTTGTGCTTACATCACCCAAGCGGGATCAACTCAAGTATGTGTTGCAGATCCATTTCAAGGCATCCAACAATGTGGCCGAGTACGAGGCAGTGGTGCATGGTTTGCGAGTAGCAAAAGAGGTTGGTGTGCAGCGCATTATATGCTATGGCGATTCAGATCTGGTGGTGCAGCAAGTCTCAGGTACCTGGGATGCTTTGGATGCCAACATGGCGTCGTATCGTTTCCTGGTGCAGTCAATGACTGGGTTTTTCGAAGGCTGTGAGTTCCAGCACATTCACCGAGCAGAGAACGAAGCTGCGGACGAGCTATCCAAGTTGGGATCTTCTCGGCAGTCCATCCCGGCAGGGATTGCCTTGGAGCATTTGAGGAAGCCATCCATCAAGCCTTCCCCCAACTCGGAATCCATCTTTGTCCCTTCTCTGCCAAGTGAAGAATCTGACCCAATGGAGATTGACTGGGAGAGTGCTGCAGGGAACCCGGGGACTGCCGTCCTCTACTCGGGGACTGCCATTCCCTACTCGGGGACTGCCACTCCCTACTCGGGGACTGCCATTCCCTACTCGGGGACTGCCATTCCTTACTCGGGGACTGCCACTCCCTACTCGGGGACTGCCACTCCTTACTCAGGGACTGCCACTCCTTACTCGGGGACTGCCACTCCGTACTCGGGGACTGCCGCCCTCAACCCAGAAGCTGTCGCATTCATTGAAGAGGTTCTCGCCAATCGGTCTGGGCTGCAGAGAAGTGCTCCTACTCCTCCTGTGCAACCACCAGAGCCTGTCCCAATGGAAATGGACGAACCAGTGTTTCCCGTGCGGGAGACACCGAGTTGGGCAATGCCCATATTATCCTTTCTAAGGGACGGCACTTTACCTGAAGATGAGGTGACTGCGAGGCAGATTCAGAGAAGGTCCAAGGGCTACACTATAGTCCGAGATGTGCTGCACAAGAGAAGTGCCACCGGCGTGCTGCAACGCTGTGTGAGCCCAGAAGAGGGAGAAGAAATCCTGGTGGAGATACATCAAGGGGAATGTGGGCATCACGCCTCATCTCGGGCTTTGGTCAAGAAAGCTTTTCGGCATGGCTTCTACTGGCTTACTGCACTGCAGCAAGCTGAAGATATTGTGAGGAAGTGCGCCGGCTGCCAGATGTTTGCAAGTAAGATTCACATGCCAGCTTCCGAGTTGAAAACAATTCCTATCACATGGCCATTTGCTGTTTGGTGCTTGGATATGGTTGGTCCTTTCAAGCCGGCTAAAGGCAATATGACACATATCTTGGTCATGGTGGACAAGTTCACCAAGTGGATCGAGGTGAAACCTATTCGGAAGTGTGATGGGGTCACAGCTGTGAAGTTCGTGAAGGATGTGATCATGAGATATGGCTACCCGCACAGTATCATCACCGACAACGGCACCAACTTTGCAGAGGGGGCCATGGTGCGATTCTGCAGAGATAAGCATATCCGACTAGACGTTGCGTCAGTCGCGCACCCTGCCTCCAATGGGCAAGTTGAGAGAGCAAATGGGATGGTACTGGCAGGCATCAAGCCAAGGCTGATTGAGCCATTGCTGAAAACACCTGGGTGTTGGCTAGAAGAGTTGCCAGCGGTGTTGTGGAGTCTAAGGACTACCCCTAACCGGTCAACCGGCTACACGCCATTCTTCTTGGTATACGGGGCTGAGGCCGTGTTGCCAATAGACTTAGAGCATGACTCCCCCCGAGTAGCCCTCTACACTGAGGTGGAGGCGAGAGAAGCTCGAGAAGACGACGTTGACCTGCTTGAAGAAGCAAGAGAGCTGACTCTGTCACGTTCGGCTATCTACCAGCAAAACCTGCGGCGCTATCATAGCCGAAAGGTGAACCCAAGGGTTTTCCGAGAAGGAGACATGGTCCTTAGGCTTGTGCAGCGCACAGCCGGGATGCACAAGTTGTCTCCTCCTTGGGAAGGGCCTTTCATTGTCAGCAAAGCGCTGCACAATGACGCGTACTATCTTGTAGATGTGCGCCCATCGCAGGCGAACAGGGCAGATAAAGCTGGAGAGGAAACCAAGCGTCCCTGGAATGTAGCTCTACTTCGTCGTTTTCATTCGTAAGCAAAGATGTGTATGTACCCTCTTATCCGAGTTGAAATTCTACTCTGCAATCTGAAATTGTTCTCGGGGACTGCCCTCGTCCAAGTTTGCTCTAAGTGTTTTTCTTACTCGGCTTGATCCTTTGTCTATTCGGTTGCTCCACTTCAGAACTCATAAGTGCATTGAGTACTGTGTTTAAACCTATATGCCAACTCTTCGACTCTGCTGCTGTCCGAAACCCGGCTTCATGGCAAGCAAGAGAACAAGCAAAAGGTCAATGAGCACACGAAAATCACTAAGGAAGAAAGAGTGCAGGAACCGAGTAGATTGTCGGTTACTTTTTGTTCCCTGTTCTCGTCTTCTCGGCTAAGTGGAGGGTTGCGTCACCATGATTGTTTCTAGCGGCTAAGTATTTGCAGCCTTGCTACTTGATTCTTGTGACTCGAATACCAAACAAGCGACAAGTCGCAGGTAGAGCAGAGATGAAAAGACAGGGTGAATAAGAAATGCTACTCGGGGACTCGCATGGAAACACAACTCGGCATTAAGCCAGTGTCGTTCAAATTGATTAATGTCAACATAAACAGAGTGGGCATAAAAACTAAGTAGCAAGCAAGATAAAGGTAGTCTATTACATCTGCTCCCGGCATCCCGGGGATCTGATAAGTTTTCGAGTAAAAGAGAGTGCAGGTTGCTTCAAGATGAGGAGGCAGTGTTCTCGGCGTTGGCCTTGGCTGATGTTTCCTCGGCGGCGGTCTTGGCAGCAGTTTCTTCAGTGGCGCGTCGCGACAGCTGTTCCTTCGGTGCTGGCTTGAGTGGCATCCGCTCCGTCTGGACGGTGGCGGATTCCGTCATCTCGGCATCCTCCTGGGTGGCCGCCTGCTCGGAAGTGGCTGTGGCCACCGAGATGGGTCCTGGAGCCGAGGAGGAGCCTGAAGCGTGGCCAGGAGGGGGCACCGTGTCGTCGAGAGCAGCACCTGAGGAGGTGCCGAAGTCGAGTGGCTCGCTGTCGATGTGCGCCCCTTCGTCTTCATCGCTACTCGCGACGATGGTGGCTTTTCCCTTTCCGGCCTTGCCCTTGGGAGATTCGAAGAAGCCGTCAAGGTCTTCGTCTTCGTCATCATCTCCTTCGTCCACGTACTCGGTGTCGGGTTCGGGGACGCCCTCGATGTAGACCTCCGTCTCGGCGCACTCTGCGACCTCATACGCAATCTGCTTGCGCAAGGCCACGCTCTCGGCATCCATCTCCCACTTGGAATCATTGCGCTTCCCGCGGATGCGCTGCATATCCAGGTTTTCATACCAAGATGCTATGCAGAGAAGCATCACGTCCGCACCAGCACGGGCTCCAGAGGCTCGCCATTTTTTCAGCTCGGCCTTCACGTTCTCCAGCTTGAGGGCGAGATCCCGCATGTTTCTTGGCTGGGGGTCATGAGGCCAGAACAGCCGGTGGAGCTCAAAGCCCGCATGCACCAAGTCAGTTCCGACGCCGGCCAGCTGTTCGAAGTAACCTTTGAGCACCAGCAAGCTGTCCTCGATATCAGCCCTGGTGTCAATCGGCTCACCCAGCGAAAGGCGAACTGCTCGGGCCTTGGCTACCGTAGGCGCAGAGGAAGAATCAAGACGAGGCCAGATATCTGAAATAGCAAGTGGCAAGATCAGAAGCCGAGAAGGAACAATACCGAGAAGAAAAGATGCAATGAAGAGAAAACTTACCGATCAGTTGGCGGCGCAGCTGCTGCAGCTTGGTTTTCCAGGACTCCTCGTTGCCAATGTGCTTTTCTTGGATCAGGCGCAAGCTATCCATCTGAGCGAAGAGATCAGCATTGGTCTTCTTCAAAGTTTCGCATTCAGACTCGAGGGCCCTTTCCTTGGCTCGGAAAGTGGTCTCGGCCTTGGCCTTCTCGGCGATTGCCTTGTCCCTCTCGGCGCCAATCTTGACGGCATCTTGGAGTGCCTTCTGAAGCTGGAGCTGCAGCTTCTCCATCTCGGTGGTGTGGTCCTTCACCAGAGTAATGGCCTGGTCGGATAGCTGTTTCTCCACCTCCGCTGGCTTGACGCAATCTTGGTGTGCCTCAGCAAATGACTTATGATCTTCTGCGAAAAGATAGATGAGGTCAGTAAATAAGCAGAGAAGAACCAAATTCAAGGTCACACCGAGTAAACAGCAAACTCACCTTCAAGTCTCTTTATGGTGGCCTCGGCGTTCTCCACGAAGCTACGGCATTTTTCATGTTCATCTGCCAAGGCCTTTAGTTTTTCTGCAGAGAAGGAAGGGTTAGCGCATAAGAAAGCAAAAGCGGGCGTAAACATAAAACGCAGAAACCGCGTAGCTAAAGGCGTACCTTGCACTTCAGCCAGCTGTTGGGTGCTGGTGGTGGCATCTTTGCTCGCGGCCTCAGCAATTGCTTTCTCCTTCTCCAGTACGGCAATTCGCCTCCTGGCGATGGAGTGGTTCCAGAGAAGATGGCGGTATAGGTTGGTCCGCTTCAGGACGCTATCCTGAGAAGCGAGAAGAAAATGAGATAGGCAAAGCAGAGAAGATTCAGCCCGAGTAGGAGGCTACTCGGAGAGTATCCATCTACTCGACCCGAATCTCGGGGACTGGGGGTGATGGTAAGAAAGAAGAAAGGCGAGTAGAAGGGAAGAAAATTCAACTCGGAAAAGGCAAGAAGGACTTACTGCGTAGGACTGCTCGATGTCCTCGGCATTCTTGCGATGCAAAAACATCTTGGCTGCGAGCGTCGCGGTCTCGGTGGAGACGGACATGGGATTGCGTCCCAGGTCAACCTTGTTCCAGTCCACGCGCATGTGGTCGATGCCGCCAAGGCTAAGACCGTGCCACTTATCCACGCCGAGAATCTTGCTATCCCATTTGGCGTCGATGAAGCCAATGGTGTCCAGTACCTGCTCAAGGCCTTTGGAGGTTATTGGTTTGTCTTGGACTCCACGAGAAGCGATGTTGATAGACTGGGGTGGTTGGCTTGGATCTGGAGGAGGGGAGTTCACGGCTACAACTTTCCTTCCCCTCTGGATAGCTAAAGCTTTGTCCTTGGGAGGGAAGCCGATTGAGTGCTGTTGGCTAACCTCGATCATGTACTCCGGGTAGCAGGGCTGGCCAGCAGCGCGAGCGTCCGCAGAGAGCGCAGCAGGAATCGGGCCGGACTCGTGGATCACGAGCGCTCCGCCTGAGGATGTACTCTGGTCCCTGGCCCGCTTCTTCGATTGCTCCTTCTCAACCTTCTGCTTCTCGGGATCTTCAGTCGCCTTCCCGTCAGTCTTGGCCTTCGCCTTCTCGGCTACTGCCTTCTCGGCAACTTGCTTCTCGGCCTTCTTCTGTTCAGCCCTGGCTTTCTTCTGCTCGCCCTTGGCTCTCTCAGCAGCTCCCTTCTCAGCCTTGGCCTTCTCGGCGGCTTCCTCCTCGGCCTTGGCCTTCTCAGCAGCTTCCTTCTCGGATTCCCTTCTGACAACCTCGTCCCTCAGAGCTTCCAAGGCTCGTTGCCTGGTTACTCGCCCGGCGGGAGGGCTGGATATATCCTTGGTCTTCGACGGCGAGGAGGAGGTTGGCGGTGTAGGGCCTTGCGCAGTTGACGGTGTAGGGCCTTGCGCAGTTGGAGGTGTAGGGCCTTGCGCAGTTGGTGGTGTAGGGTTTTGTGCAGTTGGTGGCGCCGCAGATCCGTCGCCTTGTGCAGCTCCCGGCTGGGCGCTACTCGGTGTCACGCCCGGTTGCACGCTGCTCAAAGGATAAGCAGTGGCATCCGTGGCGGTGGTGTCTTCTGCTTGCTGCTCGGCAGCGAGGCGATCTTGTGCAGCAGCCCCTGTGGCGGGCTGATCTTGTTCTGCTTCAGGCCGCTCGGCAGTGGTGTTATCTTGCATATTTTGGTCTTGGTTCTCCTCGGCATTGCTAGCCGGAGGAGAAGGGGGTCTTTCATCGTGAACGGCAGTGTCCTCTGCCGCTGGTTCTGACGCTGCGCCTTGTGCTGGATTGGCAGCAGCAGCATTGGCGTCATGGTCCTCATCATCATCGTCCAGGTTGACCAGAGGTACTGGTTTATCCTTGGCTTGGTCGGACGCGAGAGCTGCGTTCGCATCCATAGGAGGACTGCAGAGAAAGAGAAATCACAGATTAGAAGAAGATTGGGGAAAATAGTACCGCGCGAGAAGGGAGGTGACCGAGAAGAGGGCTTACGCGGTGGTGCACTTGAGCTCTCGTCTGGTTCTCTTCGCAACCGCCTTCTTCTCGGCGGGCTTCCTCTTCTTGGCAGGAGGCGCTGGTGCCCCGCTACCAGCCCGTTTGCGGGTCTCAGGAGCGGCGACGGCCAGGGGCTTGACGACTAGGGGCGCATCGCCCTCGTTCTCGTCTTCGTCCTCGTCGTCCTTGTCCGCGGCAACTTCATCTGGGAATCAAAGAGAAAAGAGGAAAGAATCAGAAACAGCACACGAGGGATTGGTGCCTCTTGGAAGCAAACAGAATGAAAGTACAGTTACCATCAAAATCCTCGTCGGACCAGGTGCGGAGAGCGTCGCGCTTATCAGGAACGGGGGAGCGAGAGAGGTTGGGCTGCTCCACGGCATCGAAGGAGGGCACATCATCCTCCTCACGGTCAGGAGACCAGTTGCCCTCAAAAACCGCGCAGCTCTCAATTATCTGGCGAGTGAGAACCTGAAAAGCAGAGAAGGATCACTGACTAGCCGAGAACCAGGAAGGAATTCTACTCGGATAGGCGTGTAGGAACAAAGCACACAAAGCCTAGGCAGTTTACTAAGCATTCTACTCGGATAGGCGTGCAAACACAAAGCATACTAAGCCTAAGCATGTTTGCCGAGAGATATTACTCGGAAGGGCGTGCAAGCATAAAGCACATGGAGCCTAAGAATCGTTCTCGAGTAGGCTACCCGGCAAGGCGTGCGAACACAAAGCATACTAGAGCCTAAGGCGATTCGGCTAGATGTCCTACTCGGAACGCAAGGCAATTGCTAGTTGATGCAAGAAGGAGAAGCTATCTACTCGGAAAATGTATGCAGAAAGCAAAGTAAGGAAGGCGTACCCGCTCAATCGGTTTCGTACGGCTGTACGGGACGAACCCGTATTGCCAGTGGTCGCCAAGGCTTGTCGTCAAGATGTTCCTGGCATGCCAGGGGACGTCGATGTTGTCAATCTCGATGGTGGTGGTCCTGGTGCAGTCGCGGGGCCCTCCCATGTAACACATGAGATGGCACCGCTCCTGCAAGGGCAGTACTCGGCGCTGGATCCAGCAGGCCACCGGGTCGTCGTTCTTGAGGCCCTCCGCCTTCAGCCAGCCGAGTCGATTCTCCATCTCGATGGCGTCATCGTCGTTGACGGGCTTGTCCTTCCAGTACATCCCGATGGGAGCGCGATTGCACCAAACGGGCAGATTGATTCTGTCGTTCACCGGGGCTCCTGGCTCGGCGGCAACGTTCCTGACGTAAAGGAACGTCTTCTGCCACAGCTTGACGGAGTCCAGCCCCTTGATGCGGGGGTGGTTCGTCCCGGACCGCTGCACCATCATGGCGCAGCCGGTGTCGGTGGCGCGGGCGACGCCCGCGGAGTCCTTCTTCCCGGTAGATTGCTGGCGCAGGTGGAAGTACCTGAGCCACGTCTCCCACGTGGGCCGGACGCCGAGGAAGGCCTCGCAGACCACGGCGTGGTAGGCGAGGAAGACGACGGCGTTCGGCGGCAGATGGTGCATCTGGATGCCGAAGTGATTGAGGAATTTCCTCATGAAGTCGGAGGCGGGTAGTCCGAACCCGCGCTCGAAATGCGCCAGGAAGACGACGCGCTCTCCCTCCCGCGGGGACGGCACGATTTCGCCGTCCGGCGCCCGGCACTCCACGCCGGGAGGGACTCGCCGGGTATTGACGAGCCAGGCGCAATCCTCCGCGGTGACGCAGGAGCCGGCCCAGCCTGACTTGGCCATTGTGGTGAGTTGAGAAGGTGGAAGATTTCGAGTGGAGTTGGCTGGTGGATTGAGTCCGCGGCGGCGCGAGAGCTTGCGCGGCGGCGGAGAGCACGGTGGCGGAGAAGAGCAGGAGACGAGGAAGGAATAGTGCGAGGGAAGGGGAAAAGGAAGCTACCGGCGGGGTATTTATATCTCCTCCGCGAGTTTACCGTTACCGTCTTGGTAGTGGGATCGATTGTGGCGTGTGGTGGATCCTGTGGCCGGCTAGAAACGCACACAAGCGCCGGTTGCGCGCGTAATGGCCACAGTGGATCCCACCGCCGAATCGTGGCCTATAACTGCACTTGATGGGACATGACGGCCGGTGGGCCCATTGCGTGAAAACTGGACGCGTGGCAGGTCGTGTCCTGGGCAACCAAACGACAAGGGCGTGGATGCTTGACACGTGTGCAGTTGCTGCGCGAAGGGCTGGATTGTGCTCTGTGCTGCAGAGGCTCAATCTGAGAAATTTCTCTAAGTCTTTTTACTCGGTCACAGAGTAGAAAGCAAGTGCTACTCGGAAGAGAGGAAACTCAAGGTACTTTCCAGATAACTACTCGGAGGACCTACTCGGCATCTTGAGGTTCTAGGGCTGAGATGCAAAGGCTGGTTTTAAGCTGGCAGAGCCTAGTGAACAAGTTCGCAAGACTCAACCAGCTTCGGGGACTGCTGTCGGGGGGTTACCCCCGAGTAGGGTAAAGACAGGTGGTAAAGGCCGCTTACAGAAGAGAGGTTTGGTCGAGTAGCCGACTACCAGGTACTCGCTACCCGGTCGACTGCTACTCGGTCTCACCTCAAGATGACCAGAAGGAGATATCAATCAAGTTCTGCCCTGACGAGTAGAAGGTTTGGCCCGAGTACAATTGGCGGGAACCATTGGCGGGAACCTACTCGGGCCAGGAAGTCAAAGGAGCCGTTCTGACACAGGATCCCGCGTATCCTGGGTCCGTACTTGGCAGCATTCGAACTACTGTTCACGTGGGGACGGCCTGCCTGACAGTGACAGCATGGAAGCAGGCCGTGGCAGGATAAGGGGGGCCTACTCTGTGCCTAGGTACAGTGATACCAGTCTGTCCCCTAGTTTTGCCCAACGACTTTACAGAAGCAGCCAAGGTTAGGAACCAAAGCTGTCAGCGGGTACTCGGAGAAAGGACGATGTGCACACTATGTCGACACTTGTCTAGATTTGGACGTATCCGGCTGGGCACCGTGTATATAAGGTGCCCCGCCGCCTCCTGCGCGAGGCACGCTAACAGTTGCTCACTGGGAACCCTAGAAACCCTAAGTTCTTGACCTAGCTCTACTCGGAGAAGAGAGAGAGGCTATTCGGTAGAGGCATCACTTGTACTGTGGTTACTCGGAGAGACATCGTAATACATAGAGAAAGGCAGGAGTAGGGGTTTTACCTCCTCACGAGGGCCCTGAACCTGGGTACATCGTGTTGTTTGTGTTGTGTGGATCTTACCTCACGCGGCTTCTCGTCGCGTGATCCCTCCCCGGACACCTCCAGCGTCCATCGTCCCCACATCTTTAGCCATCCCATGGCATCTGCCGTGACACTACCACGACAACCCTGCTGATATAACTTTCAAATCTATACTCTTCTTACAGGCGTGGCTTCCGCTTCTCAGGCCACTGGACCAGGTGGGTGCTAGATGGCTGATCGACAAGCTTAAAGAGGTGCATTCGTCGTGCCGACCGCCTCGGCAGACTGGAGTGGCGCCCCTTAGCTGATTTCACCTTTGCTGTTTCCTTTCATTTGGCTAAGCTGTAATGCCTCAGCATTGTATTAAACTCTGTGTGAACCTTCTGGGCTTTGTTAATTCAAAGTCGGGTAATAAATTACCTTTTATCTAAAAAAAATTACATTTTACTATATATATGTATGTGATCAAAAGTAAAATGGCAAGCTGTGTGCAACGTTGATGCAGAGGCTAAGTATATCCCATTATTAAAAAAAATAAAAAAGTAGACGGAGGGGTAGTTTAAGTTAAACGCCATACAATAGCTCCCGAGGGAGTAATTGCTGCCAATAAGTATTCTGTTATTTTGTGGTGATCCAAATTCTCTTGTGCTGATGAAAAGCCGAACTTCTGGCGAGTAGAGCGGAGCGTCTCGAGTTTGAAGTTGGTCCATCGCGTTTGCACGACAAACGTGGCCTGCGCGGAGGGTGGTGCGGATGGCGGCAGCCCCCCGCGGTACGGTACGAGTTGTTACTGAGTTGGAATTGGATTCACCCTTACCGACCTAGTTAGGTCAGGACCGCCAGTTTGAGATAAGTCGCAAGCTGTAAATCCCCGGCGTTTGTAACACATCCGAAAATAGTGAAGTTCTGCAGCCCGGTGTCCATGATTTTTTTCTCTTCCTTATTGGAAGGGCTTTCCACGTTAAAAATCTCGTGTCCCCATGTGTCGATCTCTCTTATTCATCACTTATTTGTGCTGTCGTTTATAACATATTCCGTCATCGCAGCCATCCATTCGTTCACTTTAGACAATAACAATGCAACTGCTTAATTAATTGTTGGATAATTAATTGATTCCCCCTTCGAGCTATAGCTATCTACGCGTCGCTATCGATTAGCTGCTGACCTGATCGAGTGGAGCTGCAGAGGCATCAGTAACTTTAGAAATATGTGCGAGGAGAGATCATCGAGTGGTCGCCTGCAAATCATCAGTATGTCATACGGTGGTTGCGACGTGGGACGTCGCGCGTGCATGCTTGCGAAATAAAAAAAATGTACAACTAATATTACAAAAGACTGTAAAATAATTAGAAAGTCATTTTTTCTTTGGAGGTCAGATAAATTTTGAATGTACAGTTCCTGACCATGTGCATTTGTGCTATTCGATTCGTTTTGTTATTTTTTTTATGTTGATAGGACATTTCGTACAAGTTTAAAATCATAGAAAAGCTTTATAGCCAGTGCACAACATGGAAAAACTTATCTGATCGAATACACAGGTAAACCAAAGAAAATTTGTACCTAAACGGCTAAAGTACAACATGGGGAAGCTTATTTTAATTTCCAGCGACATAGATTCAATATACCATTTCAAAATATATAATCCGCTGTAGATATTTCCGTTAAGGGCCCGCTTGGTTCGGCTTTTTTTAGGAAATACCCCGTGAAATTCGCAGGTTTTAACCGCACCCGAAATCGGTGCTTGGTTTGCCGTTTTTCCAATCGCTTCGTAAATCTGTTGCTCATACCGCTGCCTGGCGCACACATAAAAGATTACGGACCTATATATTGGGATTCAATTAAAAGTTCGGCTGAATTAGTGCACACACGAAAACTGGTCTGTAAAGTTTTATGGGCCGGAAAATTGAAAGGTAATCCAAACGGGCTCTTAGTGTATTAATAAAGTTTGTTTGGCAGGATTGTTGTATGCAACAAAGACTAGAAACGTTGTGCCATGTGACTTGTATTGTATATACTTTCCTTACTATATTTTGCAACTTTTCAAAGATTATTGAATAATATCATTATCTGTTGGTACCTAAATGTCCTCTTCCCCAACCTGCATGGTCTTTATTGGTCTCGTCGTGGCTATGATTTCTATCATCTTGCACTCTGAAATGGTCCTAAGTGGCATATAAAAAGTACGGCACACATATGACAAGTTAAATTGTTTTGAACGTAACATGTTTGTTTGATTTGGTAAAATGGAACATAGAAATAGTAAATTTTGGGGGTAAGGAAGTGCAAACTCTAAAGGAAACTTCTATAAGAAGTTCATCAATAAAGTAATTATAGGTTATGAAATATTTTAGAGTTGACATAATTTCTAACCAGAAAATTATCATGTTATGGAAGCAATAATAGGTCTATTAATAATTATTATATATTACACAATCATGTGAGACATCTATTATTTTTAATATCATATAAAAACAATATCTACAATATATGTGAATTAGGACTAGCATAAAAATAAATATATGCTGAAAATTTTAGCCAAGATAAGTACGGCTTCCTGAAGGATGTGTCACTTAGCCGTTAGCTGATAAGAAATGTTGTGCCGAAGTTTGGAGGGGAAATAAAGTAATTTTGATTTAGAAATATCTTTTCTTGGGAATTTCCAATATGTTATTTGGTTCTTGAGAATTTTGAGTGCCGCTAGCATGTTTGGAACTTTTTGGATATTTATCTTAAAACATAATTTAATTTTTATGCTCCGAAGTTAAAACATCACAACAGAGCAATTTGCATGGATAATATTTTCTTGCATATTTATAAATACATACCCTTGTTATCTATTGTTGAGGCTGACAATTTTATTAGTATATGGTAAATACAATCGTAGGTCGGTTGTTTGTTTACATTTTATGGTGATGTGTTACTAACACACGGTATGTGTCATTCTGAGATATGCAAAGAAGGCCACAAATATCTATAAACTTCGGATTGAAATATCTAAGAGCATCTCCAGTAGACGCACAAAAACATGCATGGGCTGTAAAATCCGTTAATTTAGCACGCAGAAAGTCGGGCGCAGCGCTCCAGCAGGGACGGAAAAAAGCAGCCCGCCGTAAAGAAAAAATCAGCACGCGTGAAAAAGCTGCATCGTGCGCTGCAAATATCGTGTGCCGGCTCTAGCGCGCTGGAAAACTCCACCGCACACACAAAAGGCCAATCGCCGATCTGAAAACTCTGCATACGCCCGCTGTCGTCCACACCATTTTCCCCACCTCCTCCGGCGCCCCAGCGCGCCCAATCCCTGCCACCGCCGCTCGTTCGCATGGCCATCTGGGATGCACCGCCACGCTAAATCGCGCCTGTCGGGCCTCTGGATAACAGGGTACCCTGAGGCGACATCTGCGGCCCAGCCCAACGCTTGGCCCCAAGGCCAAGAATTCGATCCACATCAGGCGGGGCTTCCTTGCCTAGGCCCACCCGCCAAGTGTGCCTAGCCCACTATGGTTCTGTTCTGGGGAGGGGTTCTACTTCACCTCCGCCCCCCTCCTTGGGTACCCTCCTTCGAGAGGAGGCAGCCCACGTGCCTCTGACGACCGCTTTTCTGAGCGGTGACGAAGACGTCGTAGAGCCTCTTTGTCCCCAGTTGCCATTCTGGTGTATTAAGGCCAGGGGGACAACTGCGGCGGCCAAAGGGGTTCCCAAAGACTGTCTCTTTGGTGCAAGAAGACCAAGACTGCGCTACGAGACGAAGGCGACGTCACCGGGCTCCCCCACCGTGACGCCATGGACGGTGGAGCTGTCCCCCAGCGACCAGGACCGCGCAGGAGGCGCAGGAGTACGCGACGCCCCTACCTTTGACACCTTGTGGTAACCCTTTTCCGCCAAGTGAGCGGGAAGGAGGTCCAAATGCCAGTATAAGAAGGGCAGCACCGGCCCTCGAACAAGGGGAGCTTGATTCATCATAGAGCCCCAGTAGTCTGTTCCGAGCACAAGCTCGCCTTTGTACTGTAACCACATAGTGCAATCCATCAGACAAGCAGGAGTAGATTTTTACACCACACTGGTGGCCTGAACCTGGGTAAACTCGATGTGTCGCCATTGTTGTCGTGCTCAAACTTCCCTCCCGAAGCGAAGGATACGCGTTTAGCCCCCAGTATTCGAACCTTTGAGAGCTATCCTGTCCATGACATACTAGCTCTCTCCGACAATTGGCGCGCCAGGTATGGGGCTAAGGCGCTCCTTCGTTTTTTCACCACCATGGCACCTGCCGCCCGGACCAGCCCGCGCCTCACTCGCTCCGAGCGCGCTCGTCGCTAGGGGCAGGTCAAGACAACCGTCAACGACAACGATGCACCACAGCGCAACACCATCAGCGTGGAGGGCGAACACGGCGCCGAGGAGGAAGCTTCCTCCCACACGCTGCAGCAAGACGCACCCGCGTTTTAGCATCCGCCCCCACCGCCGTCAGGAACGCAGGGGCGCCAGGAGCAGCCTACCCCATGAGCAGCCCTGCTACTGGTGCGGGAGCTGCTTACGCATCCGCCCGCACCTGAAGGACACGCCGCATGGCTCGCCCGACTTTAGAAGCTCGCCACCGTCGCAAACGTCCCCCCGCGGGAGCCGCGGGGAGGCGACGTCGGCCAACGTAGGAGCAGAAGATCTCATGACGCGCCGCCACCTTCTCATGGTGTAACCTCGCCGGTGCATGGCGACCCCCGCACCAAGTTCCCTGACAAGGCACCCACCACTAAGGTGCCTGAGAAGAGCAGCAACAGCTGCCAGATCCTGCGCACCCCGCCGGATGCGCGCGTTCAAATCGAGCGCTGCCACGAACACGAGCGCCGCACCATGCGCGACCTCACCAGGGATGGCTGGGCCAACCGTCCGGCCGACCTCACGCGGGAAACCGTCTACGTCGGCGGCGCCCTATGCGTTCACCAAGCAGCTTCGCACGCTCTCCTGGCCGCCGAAGTCAACCCGACGCTGTCATCTCGCTACGACAGCACTACTCCTCCCCTCGACTTCCTGCAGCCCTACTGCCTCAGCGTAGGAGCTGCAAAGGGGGACGACAAGTGCATGGCGAACTGGCTACCCATGGCCCTCAAGGGTCTAGCCCTCGTCTAGCTCATGAATCTACTAGAAGACTCCATCGGGTCGTTCGAGGAGCTGTGCATCCGCTTCATCGCCAAATTCAAGAGCTCCTACGAGCGCCCCTCTCCTACAACGAGCTCCATGGCATACGCCAGCAGCCCCGCGAAACACTTCGCCAGTACCTACAACGCTTCAACCAGACGCGCAACAAGATCGACCGCATCCACGACGCAAACGTCATCTCCGCCTTCAAGGAAGGGGTCACCAACGAGCGCATGCTCGAGGAGCTCGGCATCAGGGAAGACCTCACCTCTGCCGTCGAGCTCGTGGACATGGCCGATAGATGCGCTAAGGCTGAGGAGGGATGCCTTTTCAGGCACAGCGTGCCTGCCGATGAGTCCAAGCCGGTGGCCCCCAAGACAAAGAAAAAGGCTCGAGGTGACGATGCAGATGCCAAACAGAAAGCTCCGGCAGTTCTGGCAGCCGAGCCTGAACGTAAGCAAGGCCGGAGCGACGCTGCACCTGTGGCGGACAACCGCGCTTACTGTGATTTTCACCGCATGCACTCACACGCCACAAGGGACTACTTCCAGCTGGAGAGGATGCGTGGAGACCGCCTCATGAGGGGTGGCCAGGAGGGCTACTCTCGAGGCGGTGGCTAGCGTAGTCCTGGGCGAGAGGGAGGCCGCGCTGGAGGGAGATGGGAGGAGCGCGGCCCAGACTAGTATAACGGGTACGACAACTACAACACAAGCGGCTACAACAACGGCGGCTACCAGCCGCCCACGCAGCAGCCACCCCTGCAGCAGCTGTAGCGTCCCAACCCGCCCGCGCCTCAGGTGAACGCTGCCACGCAGCCACACGCTGAGGGCAACCAGGGGAGGGGCGACGAACACTGCGGGGGCTACCAAGAACCAACAGGTTACATGGCGTGCATTCTTGGCGGAGCACAAACTCCACTCTCCAACCTCCACTTCAAGAAGATCTCATGCGAGATCCCCGTTGTCGACTCACTCACAACCGCGGCGAAGTTACTCAAGTGGTCAGACCACAATGTCTCCTTCGACATCAACGATCGCCCCAAGTCCACAAGGACCATGGGGATCCTGCCCCTGGTCTGCACCCCCATAATCAACAACATCGCCATCAACAAGACACTGCTCGACGGGGGTGCAGGCCTCAACGTCATCTCGGTGCCTACATTTGAACGACTCCACGTGCCCTACGAGCACCTGCCCCCACAAGGCCATTCACCGGCGTCACCGACGGCACCACGGTCCCCCTGGGACAGGTGCGCCTCTCCGTCACGCTTGGCACTTGCCAAAACTACCAAACCGAGATCCTCAACTTCGACGTCGCGCACATCGCCCTCCCCTACAATGCCATCCTCGGGTACCCAGCTCTGGTGAAATTCATGGTCGTGACGCACCACGTGTACAACCTCGCCAAGCTACCCGGGCATGCCGGCACCATCACCATCCATGGATAAGTGAAGGAGGCGACGCGCTCAGTCGAACGAGCCTACAAGGAGGTGGCCATCTCCCACCCCGCCAATGAAGACGACATGGGACACCTCGATGAGGCTCCCAAGAAGAGGTTGCTTGCTTGGCGCGAAGGAGGAGCCGCTCAGAAACCCCCCCTCCCCAGAGCACTGGAGGCTTGGGGGCTACCACCTAGAAGACCCACAGAGCGCTGGAGAATCGGGGGCTTCCACTGCTCTCCATGCACGCGCGCCTCTCTCTTAAGGAGGAGCGCTCACCACATGCTCTTTCCATGACCCCCACAAGGCCGCGGGAGCTTCTACCCACACAAGTGGGAGGCTTGCTCCGGCGGGGCAATCTTTTGTTACTCGAGGGCGCCATAAGGCCACTACATACTCGAGCTGTGCACCTGAGCTCCCGCGATTCTCAGCCCCATGACGGTGGGAGTCCCCTGTCCGCACGGGACGTCAAGTTCTTCTTGGGGGACCACGGGGTCATGACATCCCCAAGCGTTTTATAAGAGAACAATGCCTCACCCTAGCAGTAAAATCTTGTTGTTTTCACAAAGCAATCTCCCCCTGCATGCCGGCATGCCTGCATCTTGCATCCAACAAAACATGACGTGCATTCATCCTTCCTCTCTCCAAAGAGGCGCGCGAAGGCTTTTTTCCTCTCAAAAACACCCCACAAGCCGGGGCTGGAACAGTGTATATGAGCGGTTCGCTACCGCACACAAACACTTCACCAAGTCCCTCGGCTCTTCTCCTCGCGAGATGCTCATGAAGGAACAACCAAGTGCGCACCTCTCCAGAGGCACAAACTGCAGGTAATGGTGGCAACCTCGCTTCAAGGAACAAGCAAGTAGCACACAAATAGAACATCTCGAAGGACGCCACCACGGAAAAGCTAAGTACCCTCGAAAGCAGAACAAAAGATAGGAGTACGATAAACAACAAAGTGCAGAGTTTATCCTTACAAGACATCTAAAATAGTTCACAGGCAAACGACACGAATACAAAGGACCACTAAGCGGAAGGACCCTCGTTCCAGCGCCAGGAGCTGGGGCTTCATCAGCAGAAGGATCTGGCGTGAATGCCTTCACGAAAGCAGCAACTGCGTCCTTCACAAGGGCAGAGAGAGCCGACACGATCAGGGGAACCTCTCCCTCTAGGGTGCTCAGCTTGAAGTCCGACTGAACCATCAAAAGCCGGGAGAACAAGTGTGTCGGCCCCTCCGACAAGAGCTGGCGGCACTCCGTGTCAAGGATCGCATCCATGCTCTGGGCGTCCTCCTGCAGCGAGTCCAGCAGGTCGGCGAAGAAATGAAGGGTGCGCACGACGTCGTACCTAGCAGGCGGAGGAGGCAACTCGAGGTCCAGTCGCTCGTCGACCACCTAGGCCGATAGGACGGCGCGCTGGAACACCCCCTCAAGCTGGCATTGAAGTTCCAACGCCAGCGCGGCCAGCTCCACCCGCTCAGGCACCCCCTCCGCGAGCGAGGCCAATCGCTCTTGCAGGAAGAACATGTCTGACTGGAACCCCGCAGACACAGCAACAACATGTTCCCTGGCGCTGCTTTCCTCGACAAGCTGAGCGCGAAATCGGCCCAGCTCAGCCGAGAGCCTATCAACCTCCGAGGGTAGCACTCGCATGGCCACGACCTCGACAGACGGTTATTCCCCAGCTAAGGATGCCGCGAGCTGCTTGCGGTACACTTCGCATCTCGCCTGGATATCCGTCTCTACATGATGTCGTTGCCTCTCCTGCTCTCCTTTCAGGTCGCTCTCCAGCTTCTCGAGAAGCTCGCGCTCCTCGCTCACCTCACCCACAAGGCAGGTGACCTCCGCCTCACGTTTCTTGACGTCTTCCTCAAGGCCATGGACCTTGTCCTCCTGGAGGGAAGCGGCGGATTCGCGGGAGGAGACGGCCACCTCGCGGCGTCCCAAAGTTTCTTCACGCGGAACGAGGGCTTTCTCTCGCTCCGCGCTGCCGAGGTTCCATGCATCCACCACCACGCGATGCTCCTCCTCCTCCAGACGAAGCCGAGTCTGCAGATCCCGGGAGGCGTCCAGCCTGCGCTTGGCCTCTTCGTGGGTCGCCTCCGCCTCGCGAGTAGAGGCCTCACACTTGTGTTTGGCCTCGCTGAACATCTGACGCCGCACCACCTTGATGACTCCCAAGTGCAGGAGATCAATTGTAGTACCTTTCGTTAAGTATTTGAGTGTCGAACCCACGAGGAGCCGAAGGTAAGCTATCTATTCTCTAAAGCCCTATAACCCTCTTATATGGCTGTTTATGCAAAGCAATAAGTTTGACTAAAAGGAACTAACTAATTAAAAGCAAGTGACGTGGAGTGTGGTTTGTATAGTAACTAGTGAAGCAAGTTTAAAATGCAAGTAATCCTAAAGCAAGTTTCTAAAGCAAGTTTCTAAGCAAGTTTCACAAGTAGCAAGCAGCAAATATCTCAAGTATCTCAAGGGAGCAAGTGTTCTAGCAATAAGTGTTTCGTTCGTGTGGTTGTCACAATTAGTGAAGCACATGTTTTAGTCTTAGTTGTTTCTTCTAGGAAGGAGCCATGAATAGGTATAGTCAAGTAAATGATCTACAACCCCTTATGATGGATCATGTGGCCAAGTAAATGACTGCACAAGATTGATTAAGACATAAAGTCCCACCATAGCCTTACGTTCTAAGGTCCCCTATATATATCCCCCAATAACTTAACTTTGTGGCTCGGTCTCAGGTTACTGTCACTCCCAAGTAACCACCACTCCATTATGCTACCGGTGATCACCTTACATGCATTCCCCAACATATGTGTGCACTCATATATTGTACATAAAGACAATCATAGAAGATAACAAACTTGTATGCAACCAATCAACGAACTATTTCACCATTGCCAAGAACAATTCACTACTCAAACATAGTCGGGAAGACACAATACATCAAGGGAATATAGTATTGCATCATACATCGTGTTTGCCAAGAGATTACAGTGGAGAGATGGAGCTGATCTTGCTGTAGATGTTGATGATGAACACGCCGGAGGGGGGTGGAGCCCTCCGGGGGTGATCCCGGCGGCGTTTCCCCCCTCCGATCTTCTCCGGCGGCAGCTTTCTGTCTCTCTGTTTCGTGGTTTCGTCTGTCGGCACCGCCTCCTCCTCAAAAAGGCCAGGGGACCCTTTATATAGTCGTTTTTAGGTCACGAGACACTCGGGAGAAGAAAGATCGACGGCATCGGAGCCACGGGGGACAAAAAGGGGCCCCACACGCGGCCAAGGAATCTGGCCGCGTGGAGGGTCCTCTTTTCCACCTGGTTAGCCTTTTGGCCCTCTACTTTGGCCCATGGTCTTCGTCTCGAAAATTCTGAACCGTTCTCTTTGTCCTTGCCCTTTTTGGAGTCCCGAAGCTCCCGGAAAGTCTGAAACACTAAAAAGTACGTTTTCTGGAAAAACTGGGTTAGAACCAAAAGAAGGCGATTGTTTAGAAAATCCCCCAAATCATTATAAAACATGAATATAAGTTTCTAATATGTAGGAAAAACAAGTAATAACATGCAAAGTTCATGTATGCATTTTACATGCATCAACATCCCCAAGCTTAACCCATACTCGTCCTCGAGTATGAAGGTGATAAAACTAACATGGACTTTGCATTTTAAAACAATCATGGAATATCAAAGAAGATTATTCATGCTACATAAAATCAAATGATTCATAATGTAGATGAGTAGCAACATACAATTCATGTTATAAGAAATATCAAATATGCAAGCAAAGATGCTTCATGAAAGTTCACAAAGTGTATAATGAAATAAAAGCACTATGGACCAAATTCATACACAAAATGAAAAATAAAATCCTACATTGGTCAAAGAATAGCATAATGGAAAATAGAAAATATGGTGGACACTTTGGATAAAATTGAGTAGAGGTAAAACATGATCAAGTCTTATTTGGCCTCTAAATTATTCAACTAAAATTACTAATTGAAATGTGGTATCCAATGATCTAGGACTCTCATTGCCCCTTTATCACTAGCATCTTAAATGGTGAATGTTGAAGTAATGTGAATGACAAGGTGGTTGAAAGCCTCATGCCCCGTGAGTGTGAAAACCTACTCCATGATTACTCAACTTAAGATTCCTAATAAGCTTTGTACAATCATAATAAGTATTAATGACATCATAGAGAACCGCAAAGAGGTACCTATTGCCCCATGACATGGAAACAAGCCCATGTCACAATGACAAGACAGACAAACGGAGTAGACTCATCCTTTTTATTTTCATTCACTATTATGCATAGCTTCTTATTTTATTGTAGGATGTGTTGTAGAGTCACTCAAGCTATAAGTAAATTTCCACCATGATAAAGCATGGCTTGGGTTAGCGGCCCAATGCGTTTCTCTAGTCATATAGATACTTACTCATCAAAACTTACTATTCCTCTATTTCATTTCGGCATGGCAGGAGTCCAAAAACAAAAGTACATGATATCAACCAAATGTTGAAAGCTTTCTGGTGATACACGTTTATAGCTAGCTCCCAACCACACACTTGTCAAACGCAAAACTTGTGGCTCCCATTATTGGGTCATGTTTATTAGATGCATAAAAAGTAAAGTGTGCCTTCAAAAGTTCGTGAGAGTCCTATCCCAAGTTCAACCCATGACAATTAATAAAGTGAATATATTAATTTAGAACATAAATAACACAATAACATGGTGAACATACTCGGAATAGCAATGAAGCTAATGGGAAGATATGGTGGACTCACTGGAAATACTTGGCTAAGGAGTGTTGGAAACAAGTTTTTACTAGTTGGAATTTTTAAATTTTTGGCTAGCAAGAGGGAGATAGTTGACCAGCTACTATGCATGCATATGTCCATAGAACTACTCATTTCATGACAAACTAAATAAACCAGCAATTAACATCAAGGACATGAATAAGAGATAGCTCAAGACAGCATTATTGCAAATTTCTACACATAAAAAGCCTATAAATCATGCAAACATATGTAGCTCTTCAAATCAACCATGGCATCCCTATTCCAAGTCATAATACTAGCATCCAATACATTCTAACCCCAAACTACAGTAGCTCAATCTCATATAAAATGATGGGTGTGGTCTTATCAAAACAAAAATAAAAACAAAAACTAGACGCTTCAAGTCTCTACGATAAATGCTTTGCTTAGAAAAACAGAAAGTAGACGTGTGCTAACCAAAAGAGTGTAGCTCCAGTGGGGTGTTCATCACATCCCCAAGATTATGTCTTTAACCATTCTTGGATGTCTTGAGGCGCAGCTCCTCTATTCCCTGTGAAAAAACTTCACAAAACATGTTTCTCCCATTCTTTTTCTGTGGGGTGAGATTAGCAAGGACAAACAAATCACATGCTTGCTGTGCAAAATTCCAAATAAAATGCTCCAGTAGATAGACAATAAGGTTCATTATATTTTATGTTCACTATCTTGCTTGAAAGAATCATGGAAATACGATTCCCAAGCCCGAAGAGTGCATAAAACAAAAGAAGACAGAATCTGTCCAGAAAAGCAACAGCAACAAAACGAACGTTTTTCCCTAAGCTAGACTCGTCAAAAAAATTAAGCCAATTTTTGTGCTACATAGGACGAAAATTTGCAGAACATACTAAAAAATTAGCTCAATCCGACATACCAATAAAAAACGTAAAATCATATGGTGAGAAGACTCGTGCTGAAACAGAAATTTCATGCACTAGTATAGCAACTTATAAGTCCAAACGGGTTTGACTTGACTCTTTATTAAAAACTCCAGAATTAAAACAAAAAAAACTAATCTCTTGAGACAGCAAGAGGACACTAGAAAAATCCAAACAAAAATAACCGGGTTGCCTCCCGTAAAGCGCTTTCTTTATAGCCATATAGCTAGGCTTTACTTACTTAACATCATGATGGTTGGAGTGAGGTGGCTCGGCATCCCCAAGCTTGGATTCTTGTACTTATTTGATACATGTAGGGTGAGCCCAGAGGTACATCCCCAAGCTTGATTGGTTGTCCCTCTTGATCTTTGTTCATCTCACTCAACTCTTCCTCCTGAAAAATTCTTCTTACACAAATCTCAACATAAAACTTGATTAGAGGGGTTAGTGCCTCCATAAATAAAATCCACATAGGTTCAGCAAAGACACATCATGAGTGATTCTAAATATTAACTACTGTTACTACAGTTGTGCATTGCTCCTTGATCAAAAGAACCACACAAAACACAAGTAATAAGAGCAATGCAAAATAAAGACATAATCTGCCAAAAACTGAATAACTCGTAAAGAGTGAATTTTTAGAGGCACTTAAGTTGCTCAAATCAGAAAACTTAAAACTAATGAAATATGTAGTGATAAATAAATATTGCTGTCGTAAATTACCAGGTCAAAATTCTACTTCTGTGATTTTAAACATTTTTCGCAGTGAAGTTCAGGTATCTGTTTTCTTGACAGCTAATTACTATTGTTTAATCCTATCTCTCATATAAGATTATTCTTGCCATTTAAGATGAGAAATAAGACAGAAATGTGATGTTACAGTAGTGAACTAATATTTTTATTGTTTTTAGCTTTGGAAAAAGTTTTAATGATAGAGACTTTGCAATGGTTTCATTGGCATGAACAACACATGTTCAAGGTCGACCCCAACTTCTCCATTACTCATCCTTCTCATTTACTTTCCCAAATTTTTTATAAAATGAAAATCTTAAACTAAATGATACATAACAGTAGGTAAAGGCATTTTACATGTTGTAAATACATAAATGTGTGCTCAAACCGAATAGGAAATTAAAGCATAAGGAACACACCAAAAAATATTAAACAATTTATTTTTAAGTCTAACCCATTTCCTATGCATTGGCATTTTGTAATGAAACAAATAAAAAAAAGCACATAATAGCAAGCATAGAAAGGTAGATCAAGTGCAACTTCAATACTTTTAGCATAAAGAGGGGAAACTTAATATTGTTGAAATATGTGTAACCATGTTTCCCTCTCTCATAATAATTTTCAGTAGCATCATGAATAGATTCAACAATATGAATATCACATAAAATATTCTTATCATGAGCCACATGCATAAAAGAATCACTACTCTCCACATAAGTAAAATCCTCATTAGTGATAGTGGGAGTTAAACATTCATAATTTTCATTGCAATCATCATATATAGGAGGCATAGTATCATCAAAGTGAATTTTCTCCTCCAAGCTTGGGGAACTAGAAATATCATGCTCATCAAAACCAACTTCCCGAAGCTTAAAACTTTCCATAGAATCAGCAAGTATATCATTTTTATCCTCAATAGTAGGGGGACTAAAAATATCATATTCATCAAGATAAACTTCCCCAAGCTCAAGGGTTTCCTTAGCAATAAAGGTGTTCAAAGAATTAGTACTACCACAAATATGATTGTTGTGCAAATAATTTTTCAATTTCTCCTCAAACACTTCATGTCCTAATTCAAGGTAGATATTATACAGTTCTAACATTGTTTGGTTGTTTTCCATTTTATAATTTTTTTGTGTTTTAGGTTTATATGTTAGTATGCAATGCAAACAAGAATAAAAGCTTAGCACAACGCTCCCCGGCAACGGCGCCAGAAAAGTGCTTGATGACTCCCAAGTGCAGGATATCAATTGTAGTACCTTTCGATAAGTATTTGAGTGTCGAACCCACGAGGATCTGAAGGTAAGCTATCTATTATCTAAAGCTCTATAACCCTCTTATATGGCTGTTTATGCAAAGCAATAAGTTTGACTAAAAGGAACTAACTAATTAAAAGCAAGTGACGTGGAGTGTGGTTTGTCTAGTAACTAGTGAAGCAAGTTTAAAATGCAAGTAATCCTAAAGCAAGTTTCTAAAGCAAGTTTCTAAGCAAGTTTCACAAGTAGCAAGCAGCAAATATCTCAAGTATCTCAAGGGAGCAAGTGTTCTAGCAATAAGTGTTTCATTTGTGTGGTTGTCACAATTAGTGAATCACATGTTTTAGTCTTAGTGGTTTCTTCTAGGAAGGAGCCATGAATAGGTATAGTCAAGTAAATGATCTACAACCCCTTATGATGGATCATGTGGCCAAGTAAATGACTGCACAAGATTGATTAAGACATAATGTCCCACCATAGCCTTACATTCTAAGGTCCCCTATATATATCCCCCAATAACTTAACTTTGTGGCTCGGTCTCAGGTTACTGTCACTCCCAAGTCACCACCACTCCATTATGCTACTGGTGATCACCTTACATGCATTCCCCAACATATGCGTGCACTCATATATTGTACATAAAGACAATCATAGAAGATAACAGACTTGTATGCAACCAATCAACGAACTATTTCACCATTGCCAAGAACAATTCACTACTCAAACATAGACGGGGAGACACAATACATCAAGGGAATATATTATTGCATCATACATCATGTTTTCCAAGATATTACAGTGGATAGATGGAGCTGATCTTGCTGTAGATGTTGATGATGAACACGCCGGAGGGGGGTGGAGCCCTCCGGGGGTGATCCCGGCGGCGTTTCCCCCTCCGATCTTCTCTGGCGACAGCCTTCTGTCTCTCTTATTCGTGGTTTCGTCTCTCGGCGCTGACTCATCCTCGAAAAGGCCAGGGGACCCTTTATATAGTCGTTTTTAGGTCACGAGACACTCGGGAGAAGAAAGATCGACGGCATCGGAGCCACGGGGGCAAAAAGGGGGCCCCACACGCGGCCAACAAATCTGGCCGCGTGGAGGGTCCTCTTTTCCACCTGGTTGGCCTTTTGGCCCTCTACTTTGGCCCATGGTCTTCGTATCGAAAATTCTGAACCGTGCTCTTTGGCCTTGCCCTTTTTGGAGTCCCGAAGCTCCCGGAAAGTCTGAAACACTAAAAAGTACGTTTTCTGGAAAAACAGGGTTAGAACTAAAAGAAGGGGGATTGTTTAGAAAATCCCCCAAATAATTATAAAACATGAATATATGTTGCTAATATGTAGGAAAAACAAGTAATAACATGCAAAGTTCATGTATGCATTTTACATGCATCGCACCTTCGCCGCATTTCCCTCTCATGGCAGGTAAACATCACTTGGCGGAAACATGCGCCTAGGTTCTCCAGACGCTCGCTCTCCTTGGTGAGAAGATGGGAGTGCGCCTTCGCCTTGACTCGGAGTGCCTCTACGACGTCTATGGTGATATCGAGCAGGGGTCCTTCCGAGTAGAGCTCGGCGGGTGCTCCGGAGCGAAGGCGGGCGGACCAGCGATCCTCCGCCATCAAGTTGCGGAAGAAGTTGTCAAGAAGAAAGGAGCCATCCGGCCCCTCGGGAATGGTGTCTCGAAGCCACCTCTCCACCGTGTTGTTGAATCCTGTTCTGACACGCCGCGGAAGGGGACAGTGGAAGAACTCAGCACCCCCCGCGCCATGGAGAAAGAAAGCGTCGCGCCTACTTCCCGATCGGTGGGGGCAACCTCTCCTTCCTCGACCTCGACGGAGGTTTCCCCGACCGTGTCGCTCGGGGGCTCTGAAGTCGCCCCCGAGCCGGATGCACCAAGAGCAGTGATTGGGGGCCACGCCGGACGAGCCATGGGGTCGTCCCCGATCAGGACATCCGGCTTAGGCCGCGAGACAGCACCAGCCGAAGGACCGCCGGGCGGCGCTCCAGCCACCGCCTCGCCACCCGGCAAGGAGGCGGTGGGGCGTGCGAGCTGCTCAGCCGCCGGAGATCGCAGGGGAACCCACCTCTCTTCGGGAGCGACGGGTTGGGCTATCCCTCCTGAGGACTGGGGGCTAGGCGTCTCCGACACCCTCACCTTCTTCGACGAGCCGCAACAAGAACGGGGTCAGCTCCGACACTACTAGAAGGAAAGAAGACCAACGCGACTCAAGACTTACTATCCCCGGTACCCCCACGCTCGTGGAAAGCGTTTCGTGCCACGGGGACGTGTCACGGCCATCTTAGTCATCGAAGATCCCCCCGCGCCTGCATCGACCTTCGTGGGGGTCGGCCCTTCCGCGCTTGCTGCCGCGTCAGGGGTCGCAGAGTGCATGGGAGGCGGAGAGGGAGTGCTCGAGTCTGCCGACGACTCGCTGCTTGCCTCCCGCGCCGGGGAGGATGTAACCTATGGCATGCTGTCCTCCGTGTTGCCGCAGTAACACATGAGGTGCTCATGTTCTTGGAGAGGCGCCAACCTCTGGCACACGAATTCGCGGAAAAGCATGGGCGCCTCGAGCCCGCTCTCGTGCTGCTCCTCCATCCTCTGCACTAGGGGAGCCATGTCCAGGCCATCAAGGACTTCCTGGGCCCAGCCGGCGTGCTTCCTCGTCTTACCAATTGGGTCCTCAAGAAGGACCACGGATTCGCTGGCGTCCATGAACACCCAACGACTGACGATGTCGTCCACTTTCTTCTTATGGTACAGTAGGGGAAATAGAGCCTCCCTACCCAGACCGATGCGAAAGGAGGCGCACCCGGCGCAGCGACCTCTGCCTGTCACGTGGAGGCTGAAGAGGGAGCGGAAGAAGGCCACCGAGGGCCTGACGCCAAGGAAAGCTTCACACCAGAATGCGAAGACATCCAGGGTCAGAACGGAGTTGGGATGAAGATGAAGGGCGTGGATCTGGTACCATTCCAAGATGGCCAGAAAGAAGGTGGAGAATGGAGGGATCCGGCTTGCGAAGAGGGTGTGGAATAAGAAGGCATATGAGCTTGCTGGAAGGGAGTTGCGTCGGGCCAACCCGGCAAAAAGCAAAGTGGCTCCATGCTTGTTGGTGGAGGAGGCCACCATCGGGCGCACCCGCTCCAACGAAGACCCCTCATGGATGCGGGGCGGTTACAAGATCGAGCGCGGCCGTGACGGCGAAGGCTTCACGGCGACGACCAGCTTGCCCTTTGCCCCGGAAGCAGCTTTCTTGCCGGCCATCTCAGGAAGAAGACCTCAGAGGATAAGGAGAGATCTGGAGAAGAAGTGGTTCCTAGGCGGCGGAAGGAAAAGGGGGAAAGTGGAGCTTCAGCAAGTCCGTTGCCTTTATGAGAGGGGCCCTCCTCGTCGCAGGGAGGCGTTGCCTCGCGAAGGTCGTGGGTCGTGGACACGTGCCGAAAGCTGGTCCGCAGCAGTTGGCCCCGCGTCTCCTCGCATCCTGCGGACACGTGTGCCCCACGGGCCCGGGGGCTACTGTCGGGCCTCTGGATACCAGGGTACCCTGAGGCGACAGCTGCGACCCAGCCCAACGCTTGGCCCCAAGGCCAAGAATTCGATCCACACTAGGCGGGGCTTCCTTTCCTAGGCCCACCCGCCAGGTGGGCCTAGCCCACTGTGGTTCTGCTTTGGAGAGGGGTTCTACTTCACCTCCGCCCCTCCTTGGGTACCCTCCTTCGAGAGGAGGCAGCCCACGTGCCTCTGACGACCGGTTCTCTGAGCGGTGACGGAGACGCTACAGAGCCTCTTTGTCCTTAGTTGCCATTCTGGTGTATAAAGGCCGGGGGACAACTTCGGCGGCCAAAGGGGTTCCCAAAGACTGCCTCTTTGGTGCAGGAATACCAAGTCCGTGCTACGAGACGAAGGCGGCGTCACCGGGCTCCCCCACGGGTGACGCCATGGACGGTGGAGGTGTCCCCCAACGACCAGGACCGCACAGGAGGCGCGGGAGTGCGGGACGCCCCTCCCTTTGGCACCTTGTGGTAATCCTTTCTCGCCAAGTGAGTGGGAAGGAGGTCTGATGGTGCAGATCGTGCACTCGTTGGGAGACCCCAAGAGGAGGGTGTGATGAGCACAACAGTAGGAAATTCCCCTTAGTTAAGAACCAAGTTTATCAATCCAGTAGGAGGAAGAGGACCTTCAGAAGGTTGATGCCACTGACAGTGGTGCTGGAGCTTCACCGGTGTCAGCAACAATGTGGAACCTGCACACAACACAACCAAAATACTTTGTCCCAACGGTACAGTGAAGTTTTCAATCTCACCGGTCTTGCTAAAACAAAGATTAGACGTATAGTGTGGAAAATGATGCATGCTTGCAGTAAGTAAAGAAAGTTGGAAATAGCAGTAGTTTGTTTAACAATGTAGGAAAATGGACCAGGGTTCATAAGTTCACTAGTGGTGTCTCTCCATAAAAGATAGCATGTTGGGTGAACAAATTACAACTAGGAAAATGACAAATAGAGGTTGCACCGTAGTGCACATTATAACATGATGACGACTATGATATTTGGTGCAGGCATTACAACAATATACATAGACCGAAATCCATCTGCATCTATGACTAATAATCTACCCTCGGGTTATCATCCGAACCCCCTTAGGTATTAAGTTGCAAGCAACAGATAACTGTATTAAACAAAGTGTGTAATGTAAGCAATGATTATGCAAGCGGGCACTCTCCCTGCTGTTTTCTCACTAATGACAACAGCACATCCTCCCCCTTCACGTTTCTATCACTCGAGCAAGGTGGTGAGGAGGCATGAACCCACTATCAAGCATAAATACTCCCTCTTGGAGTCACTAGCAACTACTTGGCCAGAGCAACCACTAGCAACGGAAAGCATGCAATATCACAAATAACATATGCAATAAAGACTATAATCAACTTGGCATAAGTTCAATATTCATCGGATCCCAGCACACACAGCATACAGAATTACATAAGATCAATCTCGATCATGATAGGCAGCTCACAAGATCTAAACATGGAGGCATATGAGGAGAAGACAACCATCTAGCTACAGCTACGAACCCGTAGTCCAAGGATGAACTACTCACGCATCACTCCGGAGGCAGGCATGGTGATGTAGAAGCCTCCAGTGATGATCTCCTCTCTGGCAGGGTGCTGGAAACAGCTTCAGAACCCCCCCTGATCTAGGGTTGAGGACGGCTGCGAAACTTTTCGGGGATTTTTGATCAGGTGTTTTGGGTTTTCCATCTAGGGGGATTAAATAAGCGAAAGGGCAAAGGCGATGGAGCTCCAGGGGCCCCACACCCATAGCTGGCGCGGCCAGGGGGCGCGCTACCCTATGGTGTGGCCTCCTAGTGCCCGTCTTCGACTTTTCTTCGGTCTTCTGGATGCTTCCGGGGAAAACAGGTCTTCCGGGGAAAACAGGTCTTCCGGGCTTCGAACTTTCCAATTCCGAGAATATTTCCAGAACAACTTTACTGAAACTAAAAACAACAGAAAACAGGGAACTGGCTCTATGGCATCTTGTCAATATGTTAGTCCCAGAAAACGTATAAAAATTCTATAAATAAGAGAGAAAACAAGTAGCAATAGACATAATATGATCATGGAGCATCAGAAATTATAGATACGTTGGAGACTGATGCTCGTGATACACACATTTGTTAGGTGACCCCAAGAGGAGGGTATGATGAGCACAACGGTAGGTATTTCCCCTTACTTAGGAACCAAGGTTATCAATCCAGTAGGAGAAAGAGGACCTTCGGAAGGCTGATGCGACTGACGGTGGTGCTGGCGCTTCACCGGTGTCAGTAACAACGTGGAACCTACACACAACACAACCAAAATACTTTGCCCCAAGGGTACAGTGAGGTTGTCAATCTCACCGGTCTTGCTAAAAACAAAGATTAGACGTATAGTGTGGAAAACAGTGTATGCTTGCAGTAAGTAAAGAAAGCACGAAATAGTTGTGGTTTGCTTTATCAGTGTGAAAAAAATGGACCGGGGTTCATAGTTTCACTAGTGGTGTCTCTCCATAAAAGATAGCATGTTCGGTGAACAAATTACAGCTGGGCAATTGACAAATAGAGGTTGCACCGTAGTGCACACTATGACATGAAGATTACTATGGTATTTAGTGCGCAAATTACAACAAGATACATAGACCGACATCCATCTGCATTTATGACTAATAATCTACCCTCAGGTTATCATCCGACCCCCCTTAGGTATTAAGTTGCAAGCAACAGATAATTGCATTAAACAAAGTGTGTAATGTAAGAAATTATTATGCACGCGGGCACTCTCACCGTTGTTTTCTCCCTAATGGAAACATCACATCCTCCCCCTTCACGTTTCTGTCACTCAAGCAAGGCAACAAGGAGGCATGAACCCACTATCAAGGATAAATACTCCCTCCTGGAGTCTCTAGCAACTACTTGGCCAGAGCAACCACTAGCAATAAAGACTATAATCAACTTGGCATAAGGTTAATATCACAAATAACATATGCAATAAACACTATAATCAACTTGGCATAAGGTCAATTTTCATCGGATCCCAGCAAACAAAGCATAGAGAATTACATAAGATCAATCTCGATCATGATAGGCAGCTCACGAGATCTAAACATGGAGGCATATGAGGAGAAGACAACCATCTAGCTACAGCTACGAACCCGTAGTCCAAGGATGAACTACTCACGCATCACTGCGGAGGCAGGCATGGTGATGGAGAAGCCTCCGGTGATGATCTCCTCTCCGACAGGGTGCCAGAAACAGCTTCAGAACCCCCCCTGATCTAGGGTTGACGGTGATAGCGGCTGCGGAACTTTTCGAGGATTTTTTATCAGGTCTTTAGGGTTTTCCATCCGGGGGGCTTGAATAGGAGAACGGGCAAAGACGGTGGAGGTCCAGGGGGCCACACCCCTAGCTGGCGCGGCCAGGGGGCCGCGCCACCCTATGGTGTGGCCCCCTGCTGCCCCTTTCCGGCTCCTCTTCGGTCTTCTGGATGCTTCCGGGGAAAATAGGGCTTCCGGGCTTCGAATTTTCCAATTCCGAGAATATTTCCAGAACAACTTTTCTGAAAGTAAAAACCAGCAGAAAACATGGAACTGGCTCTGTGGCATCTTGTTAATAGGTTAGTCCGAAAAACGTATAAAAATGCTATAAATAAGGGAGAAAACATGTAGCAATTGGAAAAATATGATCATGGAGCATCAGAAATTAGGGATACGTTTATGACGTATCAAGCATCCCCAAGCTTAGTTCCTACTTGTCCTCGAGTAGGTAAACGATAAAACAATAATTTCTGAGGTGACATGCTACTAACACAAACTTGATCAATCTAATGTAAAAGCATATGCACGCTGAGATCATAAGACTTTAAACACAGGCATGATAAATAAAACTTTAATAATAAAGCATAGCAATTACTTTGCATCACGAAAAGTAAATCAAATAAAGGATCATTAATAATAATGAAAAGAAAGGTAAACGTTTGTTTCAGGTATAGAGAAAGCATGGCAAAGTGATATTTCGATAGTACTTAAGAGTGGGGAAAAACATAAATGCCAGGACACCTTCAAAGTTCAAGAGGAAGACTAGAACAAATAATTTGAGAACAAATAATATCACATCATGAAGTAATTATTGATGCTTATGGGACAAATGCACATAGAACTCGGAATGGCAAAAATGCTCTCTCAACTGTGCATAAAGTTAGAAGATGGAGACTCAACATAAAAGTAAAAGAAAGTCCCTTCGCAGAGTGAAGCAGGGATCACTCATGTGCTAGAGCTTTTATTTTATTAAACAGAGGTATTAAAAGTGAGACACTCCTCCCGTCCATCTTTCACAAAGCATGGCTAACCGAATCCTCGTGTGCCTGCCAACAATCACACACCGTGGAGGAGTGTCTATATTTTGGGAGATGTATGCTAATGTCAACGAATGGTAAACAGAAAATACATTACGTCACAAGTCAACTGGATTCACAAGAGCGGCTCCCATGGTGAAGGACGCAACTGGTGTAGAAGGTCACCCCTCTTTCTCTTTTGTTTACACAATTATGCTTTGAGTGATAAATCAGGGGCAAAAATAGTGAAGATAATTTGTATGCATTAATATGGAGCTGGGCACCCCTCTGCCAGCTCTTCTATCATTTGTATAAGTGGATGAAGCCACTAGTCCAGGGTGTGAAATCCAATTAACAAGTGAGATAAATATTCTCTATTTACGTCCTTATGAGCAAAAACATGAACATAAAGCATGGGTAATTTTGAAGGTTTTAAAGGTAACACATGAGCAATTTACAATGGAATGACAGTTAAATACCACATGTAGGTAGGTATGGTGGACACAATGGGACAAAATTTTGTTTAAGGGAGTTTGGATGCACGAGTAAAGCTCATACTCAATACAGGTGGACGCTAGCAAAAGACTGGGAGCGACAAATCAAGAGAGCATAAGAGCCATAATCATGCATAGCGACATAAGCATCATTAATTAAAACATAAGCAGTATCACAAGTTCAAAAACTAAGTGGTCATGGAGGCTATTCGTGACTGGTTTGTAGTCATAAACATGGTGTGAGCATGCACCAAGTCAACCAAATAAAACATTCGAAAGAGAATACCATATATTGATGCTTTACTATGACAAGAACAACTCATGAATATTTCAATACATATTAAACACTCTCAGCTATTTGAGGCTAATCATGCTACTCAATAACCACAAGGGTTTAAAACTAAAATAGCATTTAGCATGGCATGAAAAAGTCCTAGCCACAGTCTATACAAGCTTCTACTAGTACTGTTATAAATTCTACTTCAAGCAGTAGTTTCCGTTTCTTCCCAACAAGCACCATACAAAACATGCTTTAACAAAAATACTCTTTATGATACAGTAAGAAAACATGAGAGTACTCAAATAATACTACTAAAAATAACAGCTCTAATAAGAGATGCATGCAAAACAAGAGCTGAATAAATGCAGCAGTCAAACAGAGACTAAGAGTACAACGTATTCTCAAGAAAAAGCGGAGCGTGTCACTCTCCAATAAAAGAATGCTGGGGTCCAACCAAGCTTATTACGAAAGTAAAAACAAACTGAAAGCAAAATAAAAAGCAAACTGGAAAAAAGACGCTCCAAGTAAAGCACATAAGATGCGACCGAATAAAAATATAGTTTCACTAGAAGTGGCCTGATAATTTGTTGATGAAGAAGGGGATGCCTTGGGAATCCCCAAGCTTAGAAGCTTTAGTCTTCTTGGAATTTGCTTGGATGTACCACCGGGGCATCCCCAAGCTTAGGCTTTTCACTCTTCTTGATCACATCATATCATCCTCTTCTCTTGACCCTTGAAAACTTCCTTCACATCAAAATTCTCACAATCTTCATTAGCAACGTTAGTGCAATCGAAATAATAAATCCACATGATTCAGTTTCAACACAAGTCTAACACTCAAACACACATTATATACTGTCACAACTTCTTTCAAAACTCTTTTTCTCAAAAGAACACCAAAAGAAAGAGATTAAGATGCAAATGCGATAAATGGCAGAAATCTGTCAAAAACTAAACAACAGGTAAAGATCGATTTTTTAAAAAATCTTCTGTTGCTCAAATAAAAAATTGGTCTTCTAGAAAAAGTTGCGTATATAACTCAGCATTAAGCACAAAAAGTGCAGCTCAATTTGAAATTTCTGTGATTTTTAACGGAATTTAGAATGGACAGCAGAAATCTATTTCCTGCGCAGAAATCCGAAATATAGACTCAACTTTCCACTAGTGGCCTTACTTGGCTCAACAAAAACTCAAAAGAAAAGATACAGCGGGGTTTCTAAGGAAATAGACAACACCCAGGTGCAAGCACACCAAAGAAAACAAAGGAAAACGGAAAGAAAACAGAGAAATAAAACAGGTTGTCTCCCGGTAGCGCTTTTCTTTAACGCCTTTCAGCTAGGCATAAAAGGGAAAATATGCTCACATAATAAATATGAATTAAGAAAAAGAGAGCAGCAAGAAGAAAGTATAAAACAAATTTAAGTCTAACCCACTTTCTATGCATAGGAATCTTGTAAAGAAATAAAGTAAAGAACTCAAACTAGAAATCATGGGAAGGTAGAACAAGAGCAACTTCAAAACTTTCAACAAAAAGAGAGGTATTTTAGTAACATGAAAATTACTACAACCACATTTTCCTCTCTCATAATAATTTTCAGTAGCATCATGAACAAACTCAACAACATAACTATCACATAAAGCATGTTTGTCATGGTCTAAAATAACACAATTCATATCAAGCTCCAAAACAGTGGGATCAAAATTAAAAGTAAAGACCTCTTCTTTCCCACTTTTAGCTATAGCAAAACAAAATGATTGGTCACTGTTAAAAGGTATAGGACACATTATATCAATCCTATTTTCAGTAGCATTATAATTTATAACATCAAGTAACATAGGACCATCATCAAGAGCATTATTATAAGATTTATCCATGTAGCATTTATTATCATAAATGACTGTAGCAATATCATTCTCACAAGTTTCAATCATAGTAGTACCAAGGTAACAAGTATAGAAGTATCAATTTCAACAAATAATGTACTCCCTCCGTCTGGAATTAAGTGTCACAAAGTTTGACAAAAGTGGATGTATCTAGACATAATTTAGTGTTAGATACATCCTTTTTTGTCAAACTTTGTGACATTCAATTCCGGATGGAGGGAGTATGAGTTAAATAGTTACTCTCATTGGGAGGTTGACATGGGTTCCATTCTTCCTCCTCTTGATCATCACTCTCCTCCTCTTTTCCATCCAATGAGCTTCCAGATTCAGCAATTTATTCTTCCATAGGCTCCTTGCTAGAAGACTTCCTTCTCCCCGGCAACAGCGCCAGAAAATATCCTTGATGCTCGTGCTACACACATTTGTTGGGAGACCCCAATAGGAGGGTCTGATGAGCACATCGGTAGGTATTTCCCCTTAGTTAGGAACCAAGGTTATCAATCCAGTAGGAGAAAGAGGACCTTCGGAAGGTTGATGCCATTGCGGTGGTGCTGGCGCTTCACCGGTGTCAGCAACAACGTGGAACCTGCACACAACACAACCAAAATACTTTGCCCCAACGGTACAGTGAGGTTGTCAATCTCACCAGTCTTGCTGAAAAAAAGATTAGACGTATAGTGTGGAAAACAATGTATGCTTGCAGTATGTAAAGAAAGCAGGAAATAATTGTGGTTTGCTTTAACAATGTGGAAAAATGGACCGGGGTTCATAGTTTCACTAGTGGTGTCTCTCCATAAAAGATAGCATGCTGGGTGAACAAATTACAGATGGGAAATTGACAAATAGAGGTTGCACCGTAGTGCACAATATGACATGAAGATTACTATTGTATTTAGTGCGGGCATTACAACAAGATACATAGACCGACATCCATCTGCATCTATGACTAATAATCCACCCTCAGGTTATCATCTGAACCCCCTTAGGTTTTAAGTTCCAAGCAACAGATAATTGCATTAAACAAAGTGTGTAATGTTAGCAATGATTATGCATGTGGGAACTCTCACCGCTGTTTTCTCCCTAATGGCAACAACACATCCTCCCCCTTCACGTTTCTGTCACTCGAGCAAGGCAACAAGGAGGCATGAACCCACTATCAAGCATAAATACTCCCTCTTGGAGTCACTATCAACTACTTGGCCAGAGCAACCACTAGCAACGAAAAGCATGCAAGATCACAAATAACATATGCAATAAACACTATAATCAACTTGGCATAAGATCAATATTCATTGGACCCTAGCAAACAGAGCATAGAGAATTACATAAGATCAATCTCGATCATGATAGGCAGCTCACGAGATCTAAACATGGAGGCATATGAGGAGAAGACAACCATCTATCTACAGCTACGAACCCGTAGTCCAAGGATAAACTACTCACGCATCACTCCAGAGGCAGGCGTGGTGATGGAGAAGCCTCCGGTGATGATCTCCTCTTCGGCAGGGTGCTGGAAACAGCTTCAGAACCCCCCTGATCTAGGGTTGATGGTGACGGCGGCTGCGGAACTTTTCGGGGATTTTTGATCAGGTGTTTAGGGTTTTCCATCCGGGGGGCTCAAATAGGCGAAAGGGCAAAGGCGGTGGAGGTCCAGGGGGCCCACACCCCTAGCTGGCGCCGCCAGGGGGCGCGCCACCCTATGGTGTGGCCCCCTGTAGCCCCTCTCCGGCTCCTCCTCGGTCTTCTGGATGCTTCCGGGGAAAATAGGACTTCCAGGCTTCGAACTTTCCAATTCCGAGAATATTTCCAGAACAACTTTTCTGATACTAAAAAACAACAGAAAACAGGAATTGGCTCTGTGGCATCTTGTTAATAGGTTAGTCCAGAAAACGTATAAAAATGTTATAAATAAGGGAGAAAACATGTAGCAATTGGCAAAATATGATCATGGAGCATCAGAAATTAGGGATACGTATATGACGTATCAGATACGTATCAAGCATCCCGAAGTTTAGTTCCTACTCGTCCTCGAGTAGGTAAACGATAAAACAATAATTTTTGAGGTGGCATGCTACTATCATAAACTTGATCAATCTAATGTAAAAGCATATGCACGTTGAGATCATAGAACTTCAAACAAAAACATGATTAATAGAACTTTAATAATAAAGCATAGCAATTAATTTGCATCACGAAGAGTATCTCAAATAAAGGATCACGAATAATAATGCAAAGAAAGGTAGACGTTTGTTTCAGGTATAGAGAAAGCATGCCAAAGTGATATTTCGCTTGTCCTTAAGAGTGGGGCAAAACATAAATGCCAGGATACCTTCAAAGTTCATGAGGAATACTAGAGAAAATAATATAAGAACAAATAATATCACATCATGAAGTAATTATTGATGTTTATGGGACAAATGCACATAGAACTGAGAATGGCAAAAATGCTCTCTCAACTGTGCATAAATTTCGAAGATGGAGACTCAACATAAGAGTAAAAGAAAGGCCCTTCGCAGAGGGAAGAAGGGATCACTCATGTGCTAGAGCTTTTATTTTATTAAACAGAGGTATTAAAAGTTTGACACTCAGTGTCTACATTTTGGGAGATGTATGCTAATGTCAACGAATGGTAAACAGAAAATACATTACGTCACAAGCCAACTGGATTCACAAGAGCGGATCCCATGTGAAGGATGCATCTGGGTAGAAGCTCATCCCTCTTTCTCTTTTGTTTACACAATTATGTTTTGACTGATAAATCAGGGGCAATAATAGTGAAGAGAATTTGTTTGTATTAATTGGGGGCTGGGCACCCCGCTGCCAGCTCTTCTATCATTTGGGTAAGTGGATGAAGCCACTACTCCAGGGTGTGAAATCCAAACAACAAGTGAGATAAAGATTCTCTATTGACGTCCTCATGAGCAAAAACAGGAACATAAAGCAGGAGTAATTTTGAAGGTTTTAAAGGTAACACATGAGCAATTTGCTTTGGAGTGGCAGTTAAATACCACATGTAGGTAGGTATGGTGTACACAATGGGAAAAACTTTGGTTTAAGGGAGTTTGGATTCACGAGTAGAGCTCATACTCAGTACAGGTGGTGGCTAGCAAAAGACTGGGAGCGACAAATCAAGAGAGCATAAGAGCCATAATCATGCATAGCGACATAAGCATCATTAATTAAAACATAAGCAGTATCACAAGTTCAAAAACTTAGTGGTCATGGAGGCTATTCGTGACTGGTTAATAGTCATAAACATGGTGTGAGCATGCGCCAAGTCAACCAAATAAAACATTCGAAAGAGAATACCATATATTGATGCTTTACTATGACAAGAACAACTCATGAATCTTTCAAGACATATTAAACACTATCAGCTATTTGAGTCTATTCATGCTACTCAATAACCAAAAGGCTTTAAAACTAAAATAACATTTAGCATGGCATGAAAAATTTCTAGCCACAGTCTATACAAGCTTCTACTAACATTGTTATAAATTCTACTTCAACCAGCAGTTTTCTTCTCCGAACAAGCACCATACAAAACATGCTTTAACAAAAATACTCTTTATGATACACCAAGCAAACATGATAGTACTCACATAACACTATTAAAACTAACAACTCTGATAAGAGATGCATGCAAAACAGGAGCTAAATAAATGCAGCAGCCAGACAAGATTAAGAATACAAAGTATTCTCATGAAAAAGCGGAGCGTGTCACTCTCCAATAAAATAATGCTAGGGTCCAACCAAGCTTATTGAAAAAGTAAAAACAAACTGAAAACAAAAAATTAAAGACGCTCCAAGTAAAGCACATAAGATGCGACCGAATAAAAATATAGTTTCACTAGAAGTGACGTGATAATTTGTGATGAAGAAGGGGATGCCTTGGGCATCCCCAAGCTTAGACGCTTGAGTCTTCTTGGAATTTGCTAGTATGTACCATTGGGGCATCCCCAAGCTTAGGCTTTTCACTCTTCTTGATCACATCATATCATCCTGTTCTCTTGACCCTTGAAAATTTCCTTCACACCAAACTTCTCACAATCTTCATTAACAACGTTAGTGCAATCGAAATAATAAATTCACATGGTTCAGTTTCAACACAACTCTAACACTCAAAAACACATTATCTAGAGTCACAACTTCTTCTAGAACTCTTTTTCTCAAAAGAACACCAAAAGAAAGAGATTAAGATGCAAATGCAATAAATGGCAGAAATCCGTCAAAACAGAACAACAGGTAAACATCGATTTTTTCAAAAATCTTCTATTGCTCAAATAAAAAAGTGGCCAACTAAGAAAAGTTGTGTATATAACTGAGGATTACACACCAAAAAAAACTCAGGTCATTTTGAATTTTCTATGATTTTATACGGAATTAAAAATGGACAGCGGAAATCTTTTTCCTGCGCAGAAATCCGAAATATAGCCTCAACTTTCCACTAGAGGCTTTACTTGGCTCAACAAAAACTCAAAAGAAAAGATACAGTGGGGTTGCTAAGGAAATAGACAACACCCAGGTGCAGAGCACACCAAAGAAAATGAAAGAAAACGGGTTGAAAACATCGAAATAAAACGGGTTGTCTCCCGGTAGCGCTTTTCTTTAACGCCTTTCAGCTAGGTATAGAAAGGGCAACTCAAGTATTTTCAGGTGAAGAAGCATCAACATTATAATCAAGAACTCTCATTTTACTCCTCTTACTCTTGTTCTTGGGTTTGGGGAATATGTGGTCACACGGTGTGAAGGTAAAATTTAATGTACCTTTCCCCACATCTATTACCGCCCCTAGGAGTTTCAGCAAGGACCTTCCAAGCGTAATTCGTCCTTCTCCTACACATTCAAAAACAAGATAATCAGTGGATATTGTACTTCCCATGATTTTTGTAAACACTCCCTCAGCTATCCCAATGGGCAAAACATTGGTATTTCTTCTCCCCCTTGAGAAAGTTTCCAAAGATTCAAAGACTCGTAGATTTTTCTTGGCATAAGACAAAATTCAGTCATAATATCGCAATGAGCATAGAAAGGTTCATCATTTATAACTACTTTTACTATAGGGATCCACATTGAAGGTTCAGAGTTTATTGTCACATAATCATAACAAGCACGAATATGGTTATAGGCTTCTTTTAAACATGTTATATTTGTTTCAAGAGTATTTAATCTAGCCTGAAAACTCACAAGGGATGAATCAAATTTACTAGTTGAGCTAGAAGTTGCAATCAACTTTTTAATGGCATTAAGAGCTTGATCCCCATCACAACGTAGTAAGTATCCTCCTACTTCAGAGTCTAAAGCATATCTATAGCAAAGAACAAGACCAAAATAGAAACTACTAAGAAGTAAATTCAAGGTCATCATGGGTTCAGTTTTACTATAAGAATCAAAAATCCAAGACCAAGCCTCCTTGAAACTCTCCTCACTCCCTTGCTTGAAAGTGAAGATTATTTCTTCTGGTGACATAGTGACAGGAACAAAACTAGACATAAAAGCAAGCAAATAAATAACAGCTATCAAGTAAACTATTTTTTGTTTTTTTAATAAAGAGATCAAAACAAGACAAAAATAAAAACAAGACAATAAACAAAATAAAGAGGTTGAGAGTGGGAGACTCCCCTTGCCAGAAGACTTCTTCCTCCCCGGCAACGACGCCAGGAAAATCCTTGATGGTGCAGATCGTGCACTCGTTGGGAGACCCCAAGAGGAGGGTGTGATGAGCACAACAGTAGGAAATTCCCCTTAGTTAAGAACCAAGGTTACCAATCCAGTAGGAGGAAGAGGACCTTCGGAAGGTTGATGCAACTGACGGTGGTGCTGGCGCTTCACCGGTGTCAGCAACAACGTGGAACCTGCACACAACACAACCAAAATACTTTGTCCCAACGGTACAGTGAGGTTCTCAATCTCACCGGTCTTGCTAAAACAAAGATTAGAAGTATAGTGTGGAAAATGATGTATGCTTGCAGTAAGTAAAGAAAGCAGGAAATAGCAGTGGTTTGTTTAACAATGTAGGAAAATGGACCGGGGTTCATAGGTTCCCTAGTGGTGTCTCTCCATAAAAAATAGCATTATGGGTGAACAAATTACAGCTGGGCAATTGAAAAATAGAGGTTGCACCATAGTGCACATTATAACATGATGACTACTATGATATTTAGTGCGGGAATTACAACAATATACATAGACCGAAATCGATCTGCATCTATGAGTAATAATCCACCCTCAGGTTATCATCCGAACCCCCTTAGGTATTAATTTGCAAGCAACAGATAACTGCATTAAACCAAGTGTGTAATGTAAGCAATGATTATGCACGCGGGCACTCTCACCGTTGTTTTCTCCCTAATGGCCACAACACATCCTCCCCCTTCACGTTTCTGTCACTCGAACAAGGTGGTGAGGAGGCATGAACCCACTATCAAGCATAAATACTCCCTCTTGGAGTCACTAGCAACTACTTGGCCAGAGCAACCACTAGCAACGGAAAGCATGGAAGATCACAAATAACATATGCAATAAAGACTATAATCAACTTGGCATAAGTTTAGTATTCATCAGATCCCAGCAAACACAACATATAGAATTACATAAGATCAATCTCGATCAGGATAGGCCTCTCACGGGATCTAAACATGGAGGCATATGAGGAGAATACAACCATATAGCTAGAGCTACGAACCCGTAGTCCAAGGATGAACTACTCACGCATCACCCCGGAGGCAGGCATGCTGATGTAGAAGCCTCAGACGGTGATCTCCTCTCCGGCAGGGTGCCAGAAACAGCTTCAGAACCCCCTGATCTAGGGTTGACGGGTGACGGCGGCTGCGTAACTTTTCGGGGATTTTTGATCAGGTGTTTTGGGTTTTCTATCCCGGGGGATTAAATAGGCGAAAGGGCAAAGTCGGTGGAGCTCCAAGGGCCCCACACCCATAGCTGGCGGGGCCAGGGGGCGCGCCACCCTATGGTGTGCCCCCTGGTGCCCGTCTTCGACTCTCCTTCGGTCTTATGGATGCTTTCGGGGAAAATATGACTTCCGGGCTTCGAACTTTCCAATTCCGAGAATATTTCCAGAACAACATTTCTGAAACTAAAAACAGCAGAAAACAGGGAACTGGCTCCGTGGCATCTTGTCAATAGGTTAGTCCTGGAAAACGTATAAAAATGCTATAAATAAGGGAGAAAACAAGTAGCAATTGACATAATATGATCATGGAGCATCAGAAATTATAGATACGTTGGAGACGTATCAAGGTCCAAATGCCAGTATAAGAAGGGCACCACCGGACGTTGGACAAGGGGAGCTCGATTCATAGTAGAGCCCCAGTAGTCTGTTCCGAGCACAAGCTCGCCTTTGTACTATAACCAACGCAGTGAAATCCATCAGACAAGCAGGAGTAGGGTTTTACACCACACCGGTGGCCTGAACCTGGGTAAACTTGCCGTGTCACCATTTTTGTCGTGCTCAAGCTTCCCTCTTGAAGCCTCCTCTCGAAGCGAAGGAAACGCGTTTAGCCCCCAGTGTTCGAACCTTTGAGAGATATTTTGTCCAGGACATACTAGCTCTCTCCGACAGTGCCATCGGCCGCTGCCGCTGTGCAAATGAGTTGGTTCGAGCTGTGGTGGCGTTGATTTGGTGCCCTAGTGCTCTCCCGTGTGCGTGCGCAGCACATGGCCGCTGCCAAGCAACTCGGCGCACATAAGGTGTTTAATAAATCGCCCCCAAGGTATATATCACAACCAACTTGCCGGGGTTTTTTCATGACAGTTATTCATAGTCCAAATAAGTCCGATTATATGTATATAGACGAGTTCGTCCTACGATTCATCCGATGGAGAATGTGACCTTTAGGAAGAAGAGGACATATCCATTATTTTGGCTATGCACGCGAATAAAAGGCTGAAGTATGGTGGTTTCGTTCCCAAAAGTTATGGAGGGAAATGATCAAATGCCCCAACAAGTTGATGTGGGCTACTTTGTCCAGAATCCCATATACCAGAGCGCTATTTTCGGTGCCGTTTTAGGATGAGCATCAAGTTGTTCAAGAAGATAGTAGAGTGTGTCATAAAGCATGACAGGTTTTTTGAGAAAATAAGGAATTGCGCCAGAGAAGTTGGGCATAACACTTTCCTAAAGGTGACATCCGCCTTGCGTATGTTGGCATAAGATATTCCGGCGGATCTAGTTGATGACTACTTGGCAATGGGTGAGAGTAAAGCCATAAAGTGTGTCAAGCGCTTTGCAGTAGCCATTGTGCAAGTGTTAGGTGAAGAATACTTGAGAGCCCCCAATGCTCAAGACATGGCTAGACTTTTGGAGTTTAACAAATCTCGAGGGTTTCTAGGTATTCTTGTCTCAATTGATTGCATACATTGGAGTTAAAAAAAATTCCATGTGGCATGTCATGGACAATTCAAGGGGCGGACAAAGGATTCCATTATAATCCTTGAAGCCGTGGCCGACTATGATACTTGGATTTGACATTAATTTTTTGGAATGCCTGAGTCTTGCAATGACATCAATGTTCCTCAATAGTCAGCACTCATGCCACTGATTGCAATAGGTGAAACTCCAGCAGTGGAGTTTGTAGCAAACGGCCGCACATACAACTACGGATACTACCTTGTGGACGACATCTACCCAAGGTGGGAAAAATTTATGAAGCCGATACGTAAACCGCAAGGTAAGAAAAAAATGTTTCCATAATGCACAAGCGGCATCTAGAAAAGATGTGGAGAGAGCATTTGAGATTTTGCAAGCCGAATTTGTTAATACGAGAGGACCGACTAGATTTTTGGATCAATAGGTCGTTTGGTACATCACGAACGCTTGTGTGATCATGCATAACATGATCATCAAGTATGAGTGTGGAAAGGATTTAGACAACTCCTTCTATGAGTTGATGGGACAACCCGTGCGACTGCAAAGGAGAGAAGAGAGGGTGGCCCGCTCTCTTCCCTGTTATCATTCCATTCGACAAGCCGATGTGCATTATGAGATTTAAAAATATCTCATCGAGGAGTGGTGGTCATGAAATGGAAATAAAATCACTAATTTGTATGTTTGTGATACGCCACAAACGTATCTATAATGTTTAATGCTCCATGCTTGTTTTCTTTATGTTCTTCCATGTTTTCTATATGTTTTCTTTCGTATTCTGGATGATTTCATGGACTAACCTATTAACAATATGCACAGAGCCAATTTCCGTTTTCAGCTGTTTTTACGTTTTAGAAATTTTTTGAAGAAAATATTCGCCAAAAGTTTTAAAAATTCATGGAGATTATATTTTGCCAGAAACGAAGGAGTCCAAAGGAGAGCCGGAGGGGAGCCAGGGAGCCACCAGAGGGGTGCCAGGCACAGCCCCCCTAAGACCGCGCCTGGGGGTCATCTCGTGGCCCTAGCCGTCGCCTTGCGTTGCCTCTTTGCCTATAAATTCACGTTAACCCTAAAACCTTCGGGGACGGAGACATTTTCCACGAAACATATACAGAGGCGACGTCACCTAAAAAGTCCAATCTAGAGCTTCTGGAGTCCCGCTCGGGCGCAATGCCGGAGAGGGGGATGATGACGTGAGAACACACATTCGTTGGGAGACCCCAAGAGGAAGGTATGAAGAGTACAATAGCAAGTTTCCCCTCAGTAAGAAACCAAGGTTTAATCGGACCAGTAGGAGAAAGAAATCACTTCTGAAGGTTGTTGACATCTGATGTTGGCAGGGCGCACTACCAGGCTCAACAGCAACGTGGAATCTGCACACAGCACAACCAAGATACTTTGCCCCAACGAACCAGTGAGGTTGTCAATCTCACCGGTTTTGCTGAACACAAAGGATTAGACGTATAGTGTGGAAAATGGTAATTGTTTGCAGTGAAATAAATGAGACAATGATTGCAGTAAAAAGAACAGTTCTTGTAGTAGGTTGTATTATCAGTGTAAAAGAATGGACTGGGGTCTATAGTTCACTAGTGGTGTCTCTCCATAAAAGATAAATAACATGTTGGGTAAGCAAATTACAGCTGCGCAATTGACACAATAAAGGTTGCGCCGTAGTGCATTTGCAAGACATGATGATTAATATGAGATTTATTTGGGCATTACAACATGATACATAGACCATAATCCAACTACATCTATGACTATTAATCCACCCTCAGAATGTAATCCAAGAAGACTTTGGGTATTAAGTTGCAAGCAACATATTATTGCATTAAGTAAAGTGCGTAATGTAAACAATGGAATTATCCTTAGTAAAAGCATTGTTGTTTTCTCCCTAGTGGAAACAACACATCCACAATCTTAGAAGTTGTTGTCACTCTCCCAGATAACTAGAGGCATGAACCCACTATCGAGCATAAATACTCCCTCTTGGAGTTACAAGCATCAACTTGGCCAGAGCATCTACTAGTAATGGAGAGCATGCAAGATCACAAATAACATAAACATGATAGATCTATAATTAACTTTACTTAGCATTCAATATTCATCTGATCCCAACAAACACAACATGTAGCATTACAGATAGATGATCTTGATCATGTTAGGCATCTCACAAGATCTAAACATGGTGGCATAAAGAGGAGAAGACAACCATCTAGCTACTTCTATGGACCTATAGTCCTAGGATGAACTTCTTACGCATCACTGCGGAGGCATGCATGGTGAGGATTTCCCCTCCCGGCAGGGTGCCGGGGAGAGCTTCAGAACCCTCCCGAACTAGGGTTGACGATGACGGTGGATGCAGAACTTTTCGTGGATGGAGGCTCGAGTGTTTAGGGTTTTTCCAAGAAGGAGTATATATAGGCGAAATGGCTATGTTGGTGGGCTTCCGAGGGGCCCACACCACGTGGTGGCACGGCCAGGGGGCACCACCCTATGGTGTGGCTGCCTCAGAGCCCCCTTCCGGGTCTCCTCCGGACTCCGTGTATGTGAAATAAAAATAGGACCCTGGGATTTTGTTTCGTCCAATTCCGAGAATATTTCCAGAATTTTTTTTCTGAAACCAAAAATAAGAGAAAACAGGAACTGGCGCTATGGCATCTTGTTAATAGGTTAGTCCCAGGAAATCCACAAAAATGCTATAAAGTGTATAGAAAACATGTAGTAATTGGCATGAAAACAACATGGAATATCAGAAATTATAGATACGTTTGAGATGTATCAAGCATCCTCAAGCTTAGTTCTACTCGTCCTCGAGTAGGTAAAACGATAAAAACAAAATAATTTCTGAGATGACATGCTACCAACATAATCTTGATCATCATATTTGTAAAAGCATTTGTAAGATGAGATATAATGTCAACAATGGCATGATAGATATAATTTCAACAATGTAACTTAGCAAACATGTTGCAACATGAAAAGTAACATAAACAAAAGATCATGAATAATGATTTACTGAAAGGTATATGTTTGTTTCGAGCATAAAGAAAACACAGCAAAGTGGTATTCCGCTTGTCCTTAAAAGGAGAGCAAAACATAAATGCCAGGACACCTTCAAAGTTCAAGTGGTGACTAGAAACAAGTAATTTGAGAACAAGTAATAACATATCATGAATCAATCAATAATAAATTCTGAGACTGATGCACATTATACTCGGAATGACAACTTTTCTCTCTTAATTGTGCATAAAGTTAGAAGATGAAGAATCAACATAAAATTAAAATAAAGGCCCTTACAGAGGGAAGCAGGGATTAACTCATGTGCTAGAGCTTTTTATTTAATAAAAAGAGGTATTGGAAACAATTTTGGGAGAGGTATATGTCGATGTTAACGAATGGTAATGAAAAACTTATCATAACTCATGCCATGCAAGTTTTTTAGACGTTTGAGAGTGGTTTCTGTTGTTTATTTAGTTTGGCACTTCCCCCACCATGCTTTTCACAAACTAGGGCTAGCCGTATCCACGGGTACCCACCAACTTTCATCAATCCATGGGGAAGTGCCTTTTTGGTTATATTAATTGGCACCAACTCTCTGCAAATTTAAATGAGCACATATCCCACAATCATCGGGTGAAAGAGGGAGAAGACCTTTGCTTGACATGAACCATAATAAACTTTAAACTACTTCCTCATGAGCTAAAACAGAGCACAAAACAGGTGTAATTTTTAAGGTTTTAAAGATGCCACATGAGAAATTTACTTCGGAGTGGCGGTTAAATACAACATATAGGTAGGTATGGTGGACACATTTGGCAAACTTTAGGTTTTTGGGAGTTGGATGCACGAGTAGAGCTCATACTCAGTAGAGGTGGAGGCTAGCAAGAGACTGGGAGCGACAAATTAAGAGAGCAATAATGGCCATAATCATGCATAGGGACAAAACCTTATTAATCAAAGCATAAATGTTATTACCAGTCAAAAACTAAATGACCATAGAGGCTAAAGGTGACTAGTCTGTAGTCATAACATGGTGTAAGCATGCGCCAAGTCAACCAAATAAAGCATTTGAAGAAGAATACAAAAATATTATGCTTCGATATGATAAAAACAACTCATGGTTTCTTTCAATGGCACATTAAGCACTCTCAAATATTTGATACAAGTCATGCAACATCAATAACTACTAAGCATTAAAATAATTTCTATCATGACATGATAAAGTCTAAGCCACAGTCTAAATAAGCTTCTTTTTGCACCGTTATAAGCATGAAATATTTTATTACTTTCCAACAGCAGCACTTTATTTCAACGAAAACTATCCATATAATTTATCAATGAAACAAGAGAGTACTACTATTCTACAAGAACTAACAACTCTAAATAAGAGATGCATGAGAACATGAGCTAAAAGGATTGCAGTAGCTAGATGAAAAATGAAGAATACGAGTATGATAATTAAGAATACGAGTATTCATATGAAAAAGCAGAGTGTTTCTCTCTCCCACACAAGAATGCTAGGATCCAACCAAATTTATTGAAACAAAGAAAATAAAATCAAACAGACGCTCTAAGTAAAGTACATATGATGTGACCGAATAAAATATAGTTTCACTAGAAGTGACCTGATAAGTTGCTGATGAAGAAGGGGATGCCTTGGGCATCCCCAAGCTTAGACGCTTGAGTTTTCTTAGAATTTGCTGGGATGGACCACGAGGGCATCCCAAGCTTAGTATTTTCACTCTTCTTGATCATATTATATCATCCTCTTCTCTTGACCCTTGAAAACTTCCTTCACACCAAAATCAAAGTAATTCTCATTAGAGGGTTAGTGCATAATCAAAAACTCACATGTTCTCCATGGACACAAGCATTACTAATACTTTCTAAACATTAGCTACAGCCACTGATGTTTTTATGGAGCAAATAAATCCACTCAACATAGTAAAAGATAAAATGCAAAGTAAAAGGCAGAATCTCTCAAAACCAGAACAGTCTGTAAAGACAATTTTTTCGAGGCACTTACATTGCTCAGATCAGAAAACTCCGAACTAAGAAAAGTTCCGTACATATCTAAGGACCACGCAAAAAAAATTCAGGGTGTTTTTAATTTTCTGGAAATTATGGCGAATTAAACATTGGACAACAAAAATCTATTTCTGCGCAGAAATACAAACCTAGCATCAACTTTGCCATAGAGACTTTACTTGGCACAACAATTCAAAAAAGTAAAGATACAAAGGAGTTGCTACAGAAGTAAACAACACCTTGACTCAAAGAAAACATTGCAAAAATAAAACATGGGTTATCTCCCAAGAGTGCTTTTCTTTAACGCCTTTCAGCTAGGCACAAAAACAAATAATCAAGTATTTTGAAGTGAAGAAGCATCCAAATCAATAATTTTCTATAAACACAACTTGTAGTAATTGGCACTTTAGGTACCCCTGAAGATGGTTCAACATGTAAATCACTCTTAATTTCACTAAAAAGTTTTATTAATTTTAAGCACATTATGGGGTTTTGCTTTAGACACCTTGGGGACATATATGAATTTTTGCTCTTTCCCGCAAAAGCTTTCTCTCTCTTAAATTTAAGAGAAGAAAAAGTTGAACTTAAAGTTTCCATAGCCTCCTCTAGTTTACCAATCCTGAGGTTTTGATTATCATGGGTATTGCTAGCCTCTAAAACAGTGATTATTTTATTGATACTTACTATTGATTAATTTAACTTGCTAGCATTATCAAGGAAATTTGGAAAAAATTTCTCCAGAGAGTCCAGCTTTTTTATAATATCATCTAAAGTGATCTCAGTTTTAACAACTTTAGTAGGTGGTGTTCCTACTAAACTTTCAATTAAATTACATGCTTGCAAAGCAGGAGTTCCCAGAAAGTTACCACCTGTCTAGAACATACCTATACCAGCTAGTAATACCAACATAAAAATTCCTAAGAAGGATCAAAGAAGAATATTTTTTTAGTACATCTATGATGATCATCACTTATTCTATACCAAACATCTTTCAAACTTTCTCCCCCTTGTTGCCTAAAAGACCGAACCTCGACTTCAGGAATACTCATTTGAGCAGGATTAAAAACATGATAATAGAAATACCAACTATAATAAGAACTAATTTTTGTGTGTGTTTTTGATATAAAGAAGCAAACAAGAAAAAATAAAATAAACTAAGAAAAACAAAAACAAAGTTAAAAAGATTGGAGGTGAGCAACTCCCCTTGTGGAAATCCTCTTCCTCCTCGGCAATGGCGCCAGAAAAAGTGCTTCATGACGTGAGAACACACGTTCGTTGGGAGACCCCAAGAGGAAGGTATGAAGAGTACGGTGATACGCCATAAACGTATCCATAATTTCAGATGTTCCATGTTGTTTTCATACTATATGCTACATGTTTCCTTTACACTTTGTGCCCTTTTTATCGATTTTCTAGGACTAACCTATTGACAAGATGCCACAGAGCCAGTTCCTGTTTTCTGCTGTTTTTAGTTTCAGAAAAATTGTTCTGGAAATATTTTCCGAATTGGACGATTCGAAGCCCAGAAGTCCTAGAATTCTCTTAGAATTCCCGGTGAATCCACCGAGTCCAAAAGAGACCCGGAGAGGGGCGGAGGGGTTCCCACACCAAGGGTGGGCGTGGGTCCCCCTGGCTACCCACCGACATCGCCCTCTCACCTATATATTCTCCCCGAAGAAAAAACCTAAAGATATCGGCCCCCTTCCACTAAAAGTACCGTAGCTCCACCGCCGCAGACAAGTTTCAGGGGACAGAAATATCTGTTCCGACACCCTGCCAGGATGGGAAGTGCCCCTGGAGCCATCTCCATCGACTCCATCGCTATCTTCATTGCCGTTGCTGTCTCCTATGATGAGGAGGGAGTAGTTCTCCCTCAGAGCTGAGGGCTCTACCAGTAGCTATGTGTTTCATCTCTCTCCCATGGTGTGATCTTTATGTGATCATGAGCTTTGTAATGTAGTTGAATAAGTAGATGTCACTCTTCATATTTTATGCTACTCAATTGGTTTTGTTATGAGATCTTCGTAGACACTTTGATCACGGTGTAATGGTGACAGTGTGTGCACCGTGTTTTTTAGCATGATATTTATATTTTGTTTTGGATGGCCCTATGGAATTGTGGTGTTTGTTTGCATCCATGTAGGTCTCATGGTGATAGCATGGGGGTTACCTGGATGGGGAAATGCAAACTCTAAGGAGTGCTTTTACAGCCCTACACAATGATTGGTGTTTGTTATCCCACCGAAGAGTGGTTTAGAGTAGCATAGTGAAGAGGTGATATTTATGCATTCAATTATGTTATTATTGTTGAGAGTTTCCACTAGTGAAAGTAGGATCCCTAGGCCTTGTTTCTAAGCATTGAAACACTGTTTACATTCAGTTCTGCTACATGTTTGCTTGCTGCCATTTTTATTTCAGATTGCTATTATCACTTATAACCATCCATACTACTCGTATTTCACTATCTCTTCACCGAACTAGTGCGTTGGGGACACAAGAGACTTCTTATATCGTAATTGTAGGGTTCTTTGAGAGGGATACCTTTGACCTCTACCTCCCTGAGTTCAATAAACCTTGGGTGATCCACTTAAGGGAAACTTGTTGCTGTTCTACAAACCTCTGCACTTGGAGGCCCAACACAGTATACAACAATAGAAGCGTGCGTAGGCATCAAGATCTTTTCTGGCGCCGTTGCCGGGGAGGTAAGGTAAACGGTACTAAGATCCTCTATGAGTGCTCAAAGTTATTTCCTTAGATTCTGCAATTATATCTTTTTGTTTCTTGTTTTTATTTTCACTAGTTAGGCCTAATGGAAAACAACAAAAATATGAGAGAGCTTTATTTGCATGCTAGTAGCAATGTTATTAGCATTAATTCTTTGGATACCACTATTTCTAATGCTATGGAAAAGTTTAAGCTTGGGGAAGCTTGTTTTTATAATCTTTATCGTTCCCGAGCTTTAGAGGAGAAAATTTGCTCTGATGATACTTTATCTCCCATATGTGATAAATCTAATGATGCTTGTGATATTATAATTCCTCCTGCTGAAAGTATTCCTTTTAAAATACCTATGAAAATTGTTGAACGTGTCATGAATAACTGCTATTTTGGAGATGGAACTGTCCATCCTAGTGATCATTTACTCTTTATACATGAATTATGAGGGTTGTTCAAGTGTCCAGGTATTTCAATGGACCAAGTTAAGATGATTCTATTCTCTTTGTCACTTAGGGACAAAGCAAGGGAGTGGTATGAGCTACTAGATGATCCTCATCATTTGGAGTGGAAGGAGCTTGAATAGCTATTTCATTCTAAATTTTATTCTTCTCATGAACTATATTTAGATAGGAATTACATTTATAATTGTTTGCATCGTGATGGAGAAAGCATTGCTCAATCTTGGGGAATACTGAAAACATTAATAATCAAATGTCCTAACCATGATCTTCCCGAGGAAATAATTGTTACTAATTTTTATGCAAGGCTTTCAGGACATTACATGGGTTATCTAGATGCATGTTCAGAGGGTTCTTTCTCAAGTAAGAATGTTGAAGCTAAATGGGATCTTCCTGAAACAATTCCAACCAATAATGAAGGTTGGAATAACGACAAAGGTAAAGAATCAAGTATAAACTATGAGTATGATTGCATTAAGTCTTTCGTTGAAACTGCTGATTTTCAAGAGCTTAGTGCTAAATATGGTCTTGATCCTCAAATGATTGTTGGTTGGTATAGATCCTTTTCTTCTTATATTAATTTCCCTAAAGAAAATGGGGACATATATCATGAACCTTTAAAAGACACTTGCATGAAAAATGAAATTGTTATTAATAATTGCAATGAACATGTTCAAACTTCTGAAAGTACTATTTCTTATAAGTATGTTAACTTTTGTGGAGCACTTAGACCTTGTGAAAAGAATCAAATCGAAGAAGAATATTGTATCCATCGTAGGAATGAAAAAACTAGAAAGTGGTATAGGGCTTTAGATGATCTTGGTAGAAAAGTTTGTGCCCTCTATTCTTTTATTTGTGAACTTTGCTATAAAGTGGGTCATTTCAATTTTCAATGCTCAGGCTGTAATAATAACCATTCGAATCATATGAGTACTGCAAGTTTGTATTGTGATGACATGATCACTCTTAATCAGCATGATGACCTTACTTTATTTTTGGGGGTGTGAAGAGTTATCAAGAAAAACTTCTTTGGTAGATATGAGTGCTCTTAATATGAATAGTGTCCTGCATGGTTGTCATCTTTATTGTGTTAATAATTTCCACACAAATACTTACATAAAAAATATTGTAGAACAGGAGACTTTACCAAAATACGACAGGACTAATATTTGTTTCCATCTTATTAATGAAGAGGAGGAATCCTCCAAAGTTTTTTTCTATTGTTTATGACAATAAACCAGGGTATGTGGAGAAGCTTCCTTTCAAGCCTCTCCCTCCTATAGAGAGGAGGAGGAAGAAGAAGAGGAGTAAAAGGAGAGAGGTAACGATATCTTCCCCTAAGCATGTTGCTCCTATTATAGTTTTCGATGAGTCTGAACTCGATGATTTTCCTATGCCTATTATTTATGAAATTGATCATGATTGGGAGAAACACACTACTTTTGATATTGAAAATCTTTTTGGTACCAATTCTGAAAATGATGATCATTTCTATACTATCAGTACCATCCATGTTCCTTCCAATGATGATATAGAAAGCTCTGAGATTGTGGATGATGTGTTTGAAAATCCTTTTGCTAGTGACAATTATATGCTTTATACATCTCTTTCTAGTAAAAATAATGATATGTTTATAAATAATTGCACTTTGGAAGATAACTATTCTATTGCTTGTGATGATACTATGCCTCCAATATTTGATAACTATTATAAAACATGCTATAACATAGGCTATGATAACAATTATCCTCATGAAACTTGTCATAGTTATGGAGGGATTACCCAAAACCATCTCCCTAATACACAACTTGTCTATCATGTTGGAGTTCTTTATGATGATCACAATGATGAACATGCTATATTAAGTCCACCTACTATTGAGGAGAAAATTAATTATGATTACAATATGCCTCCTACATTTGATGATTATGGTTATGAGAATAACAATGATAGCTATTTTGTTGGATTTTCTCCCACCACTATTAATAAGAATGACTATGCTTATGTGGAGAGTATTAATTCTTCTATCCATGTGGCTCATGATAAGGATGTTTTATGTGATAGTTATATTTTTAATTTCATTCATGATGCTACTGAAATTTATTATGAGAGGGGAAAACATGGTTCTATGTATCTCAACAATATCAAGTTTCCCCTCTTTATGTTGAAAATTTTGAGGTTGCACTTATTTTGTCTTCCTATGTTAGCCACTTTGTGCTTTATTGACTTGTTCTTCTACAAGATTATTTTTCATAGGAAGTGGGTTAAACTTAAACTTGTTTATATTTTCTTCTTGATGTTCTCTTTTGCTTCAATTAATATTTCTCATGTGAGCATCTTCTCAAATTATCATGCCTAGCTAAAAGGCATTAAAGAAAAGCACTTCTTGGGAGATAACCCATGGTTTATTTTTTGCTTTGTTTTTCTATGTTTTCTTTGAGTCAAGGTGTTGTATACTTTTGTAGCAACTCCTTTGTATCTTTATTTTCATGTACTAGTTGTGCCAAGTAAAGTTTCTAGCGAAAGTTGGTGTTTGTTTTGGATTTCTGCGCCGGAAACAGATTTCTGCTATCCATTGTAAAAAGTCGCATAATTCACAAAAAGATCAAAATGACCTAAAACAAATTGTGCTTATTCCTCATATAATTATGGATTTTTTTTATTTGTTTACTTTTTTTTATTTGAGCAACGTAAGTGCCCTGAAAAAATTCGTATTTACAGACTGTTCTGGTTTTGACAGATTCTGCCTTTTTACTTGCATTCTCTCTTTTACTATGTTGAGTGGATTTCTTTGCTCCACAAAACATCAGTGGCTGTAGCTAATGTTTGAAAGTATCTATAATGCTTGTGTCCATGCAGAACAGGTGAATTTTTGATTCTGCACTAACCCTCTAATGTGAATTACATTGAGTGTGGTGTGAAGGAAGTTTTCAAGGGTCAAGAGAAGAGGGTGATATAATGTGATAAAAAAGAGTGCAAAGACATAGATTGGGGATGCCCCCGTGGTTCATCCCAGCAAATTCTAAGAAAACTTAAGCGTCTAAGCTTGGGGATGCCCAAGGCATCCCCTCCTTCATCAACAATTTATCAGGTCACTTCTAGTGAAACTATATTTTTATTCGGCCACATCATGAATTTTACTTGGAGTGTCTGTTTGTTTTCTTTTGTTTTCCTTGTTGCAATAATATTTCTGGAACCTAGCATTGTCTGTATGGGAGAGATACATGATGACCCACAAGTATATGGGATCGCAACAGTCTTCGAGGGAAGTAAAACCCAAATTTTTTGATTCGACACAAGGGGAGCTAAAGAATATTTATTAGCCTTAACAACTAAGTTGTCAATTCAGCTGCACCTGAAAGTAGACTTGCTCGCAACAATTTATCAGTGGTAACAGTTTTATAGCAGCAGTAGAAATAAAATAACAACAGTAGTAAAATAGTAACAGCAGTAGCAATCGCGGAAAACAGCAGGATGGTAAGTACCGTAGGCATAGAGGGAATGGATGATCGGGTGTTGCATGGATGGCAAGGGTCATGTAATAAGAACGTGGGCATTGCAGATAATAATAAAGCATCAAACATGTAGGCAAACCATAGGCATGTGTTCCAATATAGTCATACATGCTTGCAATGAGAAACTTAGACAACATCTTTTGTCCTACCAGCCCGTGTCAGCGGGGCCTCTAGGGAAACTACTGGTAATTAAGGTGCTCCTTTTAATAAAGCACCAGAGCAAAGTATTAAATCTCCGTGAACACACGTTCCTCACATCACAACCATCACTTACGGTTGTCCCAATTTCTGTCACTTTGGGGCCTCTGGTTCCGGACAACAATCTGTGTAAAACAACTTGCAGGTATGATCAAGAAACATAATTATACTCATGAAACAATAACATGTTCAGATCTGAAATCATGGCACTCGGTCCCTAGTGACAAGCATTAAGCATAACAAGTTGCAACAATGGTATAAAACACTAACAATGGATACTAGGCACTATGCCCTAACAATATGGCATTATTACAGGATCAATCTCATCCAATCCCTTCCATCCCTCTCAGCCTACAGCGGGGTTTACTCACTCATGGACGGGGAAACATGGATGGTTGATGGAGAAGGAGTGGGGGTGTCGATGGCGATGATCTCCTTTGAATTCCCGTCCCGGCAAGGTGCCAGAACAGGAAATTCTGATCCCCGAATCGAGGTTCGGGGTGGCGGCGGTGTTCTGTTGTGTTTCTGTGGAATATGACGAACCCCCTCGCGTTTTAGGGTTGAAGGAAATATTTAGTCGAAAGGGGAGCCCGAGGGGGTGTTGGAGTGGCCCACACCACCAGGTGGCGCGGCCTAGGGGCGCGCCGGGGGGTGGTTTGGCCACCTCCTGGTCCTTCTCCGGGTCTCCTTCTGGTTCCCGAGGTCTTCTGGTGTTTTAGGGACAATGGGGTCTTTTTCGAGCAATTTCCCGAAAGTTGATTTTTCTGCACAAAAATGAGACACCAAGGTAATTCTGCTGAAAACAGCGTTAGTCTGTGTTAGTGGTATCGAAAACTCACAAGTTTAGAGGAAAACAATAAAGAAAGTGTTCGGAAAAGGAGATACGTTTGCGACGTATCAACTCACCCCATGCTTAGCTTATTGCTTGTCCTCAAGCAATTTAGTTACAACTGAGTGCGATAAAAGACTTTTACGAACACATTTGTTTCATATGATGTAAACATACTCACTACATAAACAAGTGATGAGGCAATTCATAATAAGATATATGGAAAATAAAAGTCACCCAGCAGTTATGCAAACCTTGAAGAGATGCCAACAAACTAATAATAGACAACATGAAGTACTTCAATCTACAAGATTGCGATGCTCATAATAGGGTATGATAAAGTGTACTCGCTTTCCCTCAATAGTGGAGCAAAACATAAATGCCAGGGCACCTCTGAAGTTCAAATGAAGACTAGAAATATAGATATCAAAGATACAAGCATCAAAGTTATACCACTATCAACCGTGTTTTGGGACAAGCACATTACACTAAGAATAACAGCCATGCTCTCAAGAAGTTGCATAAATCGAGAAGGTGAAAACTCAACATAAAAATAAAAGAAAGGCCCTTCGCAGAGGGAAGCAGGGATTAACTCATGTGCTAGAGCTTTTATTTTATTAAACAAAGGTAATGAAAACATTTTGAGAGAGGTGTATGCTTATGTCAACGAATGGTAAACAGACAATACAGTACGTCACAAGCCAACTAGACTTCACAAGAATGGCTCCCATAGAAGGACACATCTGGGTAGAAGGTCATCCTTCTTTCTCTTTTGTTTACACAATTATGCTTTGACTGATAAATCAGGGGCAAAACGAGTGAAGAGAATTTGTTGTATTATTTTGGGGCTGGGCACCCCGCTGCCGGCTCTTCTATCAATTGGATAAGCGGATGAAGCCACTAGTCCAGGATGTGAAATCCAATCAACAAGTGAGATAAAGATTCTCTTTTGCGTCCTCATGAGCTAAAACAGAGGCACAAAACATGAATAATTTTTAGCAAGTTTTAAAGGTATCACATGAGGAATTTACTTGGAGTGGCAGTTAAATACAACATATATATGTAGTTATGGTGGAAACATTTGGAAAACTTTGGTTTTTGGGAGTTGGATGCATGAGTAGAGCTCATACTCAGTACAAGTGAAGGCTAGCAATATACGGGGAGTGACAATCAAGAGAGCAACAACTGTCATAATCATGCTTGCGACAAAACAAAATTAACAGGGGCATAAAAGTGATACAAATACTGTGAGGCAAAATAAATCATCGAGGCTTAAGCGAATTTTTGTTTTCAGTCATAGCATGCGTGAGCATGTGCCAAGTCAATTCAAGCGAAACAATCAGAGGGAGATACCACAATGTCATACGCTTCTATGAATAAAACAATGGAAGCAAACATTCATACAACATGCTATCTTATATTAATAAGTTGGAACTAACATGTGAGAGCACGAACTACCAATCATCAATTAAATAACATACACCTTACATGAACGGACTAAGCATGTTCACACAACGAGTATATGTACAAAAATAAAACAAATAGAGTTCATACCAGCCTCTCACCACAACTCGGATTGTCGTAAATCATCATTACTGCTCTTCACTTGTGGATTGAATAATATAGAATGATAATCAGGCTCCAATGGAGACACGGAAATCGAGTGAACTCTGCAACAAACATTACAAAACCAAAGAAGAACAACAAATATTTTTGGGTTTTCGATATAAAACAAGAACAGGAAGAAGCAAATAAATAAAGCAAAATATTTTTGGATTTTTGAATGCTAAACCGAAACAAGAAAGGAAAGCAAACCAAATAAAGAAACTAAAGAAGCAAGCAAAGAGAAACAAAAGAAATATTTTTGGTCTTTTTGTGTTTTGGAAAACAAGAACAAAACAGTAAAAACAAAAAGAAACGAAAGAAAACGAAAACAAACGAAAGAAACGAAAAAACATGGATATACAAAGAACTGACGAAAAACATGATATATAAATGAGCGTGATGTCGGTATACCTCCCCCCAAGCTTAGGATTTTGGCCTGAGTGGAGATCAATCATGGCGCGTGAAGTATCCCCACTATGGTGGGTCATCCCTCGCATGGTCGTACTCGGGCGCATAAGAGGAAGATGAAGCAGCGGGCACATAGTCATAACCAGGGTGCTGATATGGAATCCCCATGGCGTCGTAGGGCTGGACGAAATCACCATCGTCCCTCTCTCCAGCATCCTCAACGTGTTGGGGCTGGTGCTCAATTTATGCGTCCAGCTCACTCTTAGAAAGCATCCATCCTTGCATGTCATTAAGATTAAACAAAAGAGGCGCATGCAAAAATTCTTCCCTAACAGTTTTAATAACTCTCCACCCGGATTGTTGGGAGAAGGTTAATTCAAAAGATAAATTATGTAAGTGAGCATGGGTAGAAACAAACTTATGTTGAACCATGGAAACAAGATCAAGCCTCTCTATAGGAAACTGCAATTCTAGAGGGTGTGGCTCCAAACCATGCAAAGCTAGCAAGCGCGAGGCAATAAGACCTCCACAAACTCCACCCTTCTCACGGTTATGTGAGAGACGGTAAGCAATCAAAGCGCCAAAGTTATAAGACCTATCACATCTTAAGGCAGCTGCAATAAACGCCAAATCATAGACAGATAGCTTGTTGGCAGTTTTTCTAACTACTACACATTTGGACATAAAATAGGCAAAGTATTGAATGCTAGGGAGTTGAATTTCTCGAATTTTACCACTCTCCCCTATGAAGCTTCTGCCTTGGCAAATTTCCGCATACAATTCCAGCTGTGGTTTAGGCTGCCCTCTTATCTTCTCACAAGAGCCCCATTCTGGTACCTTGATAGCTGCACAAAAATCACTGAAAGTCAAGTTTACAACTTTATTGTAAATTTTGTTGTGGACCATTGGGTTAGTTGATGACCATTTAAAACGAAAATCCTGCACCACAGATATAGTTAGTTTCACATGTTGGATAGGTTCATCTTCAATGAAACGGTCCAAGCCCGCATTATGCACAAGAGTGTTGAAATCCTGCAAAATTCCTGTAATCCTCATGAATTACTGACACGGATAAATTGATGTAAACACTCTCTCTTCACTGCGCACGAGCATGACCTCATGCAACTCCCACTCATGCTGATTTAGTTGCTGAACATTGTGCTCCATCTCTGAAATTTTTCAACAATCATCAGAAAAATTAATTTCAAGCAACTATAAGGTGGAAACTACCATAGGGACTTATATGAGAGCTAAACATACATCAAAACTACATTATTTCTACTCAAATCAAGCATGCAAACTCACATAAGTTGTCAACTACAGTACCAAAATACTCAAGAAGTACTTCACCAAATAGAATTATACTTGGACCATCATAGGAGTCACATACCGGAGAGCAAATGCACCAGATTTCAGCACAAAAGATGGGCTGAGGAAAGAGATCGAAAAATTTCAAGGAAGAACAGCAAGAACTCGGGTTCCAGGAAATGTGTTGAGGTTGGTGGGTGAGAGAGAAGACTTGGGCAGTGCAGAGAGTAAGTGGAGGGCCTGGAGGCCCCACACCATGTGCTGGCGCCACTAGGGGGGCAGGCCTTGCCACCCCATGGTGTGCCTGACTGGTGGGTCTCCCAGGTGGCTTTCTGCCTCATTTTTAACGTAAAAAAATATTATAATTTTTCTGGAATTTTTCGAGAAACTTTATTTTTGAGGTATTTCCAGAATTTTAATAATTAATAAAAACCAGGAAAACAAAAGTGAAAAGGTGGAAAACAAAACCAAAACCAGTACTACGGAGGTTCTATGACACTCCAAGGGAAAAGTAACCAAGGAAAACAAAGGTGGAGGTGGTGAAAATAAAATTATGGGTGGTGAAAACAAACATAACAAGGTGAAAACAAGAGAAATCACTATGAAAACAAAAGTATGGATGGTGAAAACAAGGTTATGGATGATGGAAACATGATTGTACTAAAGTAGCAATGTGATAACAGAAGTAATAATGGTGAAAACATAATGGGGAAGGTGAAAACATAGTGAAAGCATTGTCCGCTTCATTTAAAATTATTTTGTTAACAAGGGTGATCAATTCTTGTTACCAGAACAATTTTCATATGAAGCAAAACTTTGCTAATCACTAAATGATTATGTTACCCCAACCTTGATGGACATAGTACCAATCATAATAATTTCATATTCTTTTGGTGATACTGGAATGGGACAATAAAATTCTCCAATTTTTATGGTCTCAATATTTTCAATTGAATTTAGACCATATCTTCTATCAATCTTCTTGGGAAAATAAACATTATACTGTTTATCATTAACATTAGAAGTTACTTTTCCTTGATTGTAATCAATAACATCCCCTGCAGTGTTAAGAAAAGGTCTCCCAAGAATAATAGACATATTATCATCTTCAGGCATTTCCAACACAACAAAGTAAGTTAATATCTAACCATTAGTTGCAACTTGCACAGGAACATTCTCACATATACCAACAGGAATAGCAGTAGATTTATCTGCCATTTGCAAAGATATATCATTGTCTGGTAATTTTTCAAGAGAGAGAGTCTCTTATAAATAGAGAAAGGCATAACACTAGCTCTAGCTCCCAGATCACATAAAGCAGTTCTAACATAATTGTTTTTTATGGAACAAGGAATAGTTGGAATACCAGGATCTCCAAGCTTCTTTGGAACCTTACCATTAAAAGAGTAATTAGCAAGCATATTAGAAATTTCCTCATTAGGAATTTTCCTTTTGTTTGAGACAATATCTTTCATATATTTAGAGTAAGGAGGCAACTTAATAGCATCCGTCAAAGGAATTTTCAAGAACAAAGGTTTCATCCACTCACATAATTTATCATAATGTTCTTCTTCCTTAGATTTGTGTTTCTTATTAGGAAAAGGCATTGCTTTTTTTTACCCAAGGCTCTCTTTCTTTACCATGTTTATTGGTAATGAAATCCTCCTTAGTATACTTCACAGTTTTAGTTTGCTTTTCAGGTTCAGCTATAGTTTCTTATTTACCAGAAGCATCACTTTTATCATTACCACTTTTAGTTTCAGCATCAGAAATAGATATACTATTAGGATCTTTAGCAGGTTCAAGAGATTCTACACCATTTTTATGTCTCTTCTTCTTTTTCTTAGAAGGAGAACTATTGTTTTTAGGTTGTTGAGAATCTTGTTAATTCTTTTAGGATGTCCTTCAGGATACAAGGTGTCCTGAGTATAAATACCACTTCTAGTAATTATTTCACAAACATGTATATCTGTAGAAGCATTAGCTAGCATATCTTTTTGCACTTTAGTAAGTTGATCAATTTGAGTTTGAACCATTTGAAATTTTTTGACAAGCATTTTAACACCATTAGAGGTTCTCTCAATAATACCATGCAAATTATCAATAGCTCTAGAGTTTTCCATAAGATGATTTTGCACTCTCATATTAAAACTATCTTGCTTAACAACATAATTATCAAATTCATCTAAGCAATGATCATGTGGTTTAGAATAGGGAATATCTCTACTATCAAAGTATTGGAGAGAGTGTACCTCAACAGTTGATGGATGAGGAATAGGCTTACATAATTCTTCTATAGGAGGTAAATTATGCACATCTTCAGATTTAATAACCCTCTCTTTAAGAGATTTCTTGGCTTCCTTCATCACTTCATCATTTAATTCAATCATCCCTCTCTTCTTAGGTGTTGGTATTGGTGTTGGCTCTAGTGTAGGCGTAGGCTCAGGTATATTCCAATCATCATTACTTTTGGCTACTTTAGCCATTAATTCCTCAGCTTCTTCTGGAGTTCTTTTCCTGCAAACACAACCAGCACAGCTATCCAGGTATGTCCTAGATTCAACAGTTATTCCATTATAAAATATATCTAGGAGCTCATTTTTAGGTAGTGGATAACCAGGGCAAGCTCTTATTAAAGCACAAAATCTTGTCCAAGATTCAGGTAATCTTTCTCCTTTAATTTTCTCAAAGTTAAAGATTTCTTGCACAACAGTATGTTGAGCACTAGCAGGGAAATATTTTTGAAAGAAAGCATCAATAAAATCCATATGACAAGTAATAGATCCAGGTGGCAGATTGTTAAACCAAGTTTTAGCTTCATCTTTTAATGAAAAAGGAAAAATCTTGGTAGCAAAATAAGTACGCAACTTAGTATCATCAGAAAATAAACTACTCATAGATGAAAGCTCATTTATGTGTTCCATAGCACTTTTACTTTCAAGTCGACAAAAAGGTTCCTTCTCAACAATAGATATATAAGATAAATCTAAAGAGAAATCATAATCCTTGTCTATAATGTGTATGGGAGATGTGGCAAACTTAGCATCAAGCGAAGATTTATATTTCACAGCATGTCTTGCAAGAAGACTCTTAAGAGCACTTGCACCAGTAATAGCACGAGCTTCTTCAATAAAATCATCACTCAGTTCAATATAGGTTTCATCAAGATCATCAATAAGCTGAGTTGAATTAATAGGTGTACCAATATTCTCAACAGAAATTTCAGCATTTTTAATTTGTTTGGACCTAGAGAACTAGTATCATCAAGCACAATAGAAGCATCATCAAAAGTATTATAAACATTCTCAGACTCAGCAGAAGTAACAGTGTGTGTAGCATGTGGTGGAGTAAGAAGCTTACTCATAACAGACGATGAATCAAGAGCAGAAGAGGTGATCAGAGTTGTACCTCTTCTTGTAGTGGATGGTAATATAGGAACTTTTCCATCACGAGTCCTTCCCATGATGAATGGCTTGCAGCAAACAATATCACGATCAAGTGAGCAAATAAATAAAGCTATGCTCCCCGGCAACAGCGCCAGAAAATAGTCTTCATGACCCACAAGTATAGGGGATCGCAACAGTCTTCGAGGGAAGTAAAACCCAAATTTATTTATTCGACACAAGGGGAGCCAAAGAATATTTATTATCCTTAACAGCTGAGTTGTCAATTCAGCTGCACCTGAAAGTAGACTTACTCGCAACAATTTATCAGTGGTAACAGCTTTATAGCAGTAGTAAAATAGTAATAGCAGTAGCAATCGCAGAAAACAGTAGGATGGGAAGTACCGTAGGCATAGGGGGAATGGATGACAAGGGTCATGTAATAATAATGTGGGCATTGCAGATAATAATAATAAAGCATCAAACATGTAGGCAAACCATAGGCATGTGTTCCAATATAGTCATACGTGCTCGCAATGAGAAACTTGCACACCATCTTTTGTCCTACCAGCCCGTGGCAACGGAGGCTCTAGGGAAACTACTGGTAATTAAGCTTCTCCTTTTAATAAAGCACGGGAGTAAAGCATTAACACTCCGTGAACACACGTGATCCTCACATCACAACCATCACCTCCAGTTGTCCTAATTTCTGTCACTTTGGGGCCTCGGGTTCCGGACAACAATGTGTGTAAAACAACTTGCATGTATGATCAAGAAACATAATTATACTCACGAAACAATAACATGTTCAGATCTGAAATCATGGCACTCAGGCACAAAAATAAGAGAGAAATCGCGTCGAAATCATACCCTTGAAGCGTGCCAACTCAAATCTTCCTTGCGGGATCACTAGAGCACCACCACGGCGACACAGCCCACCAACACCACCACCAACAGCACTTCCACCACCATTGCCACCATCTCCACCACCACAAGCACCACCTCCACCACCACAACCACCACGAGCTAGCTAATCATGGAATCAAGTGTTCCCTAGCCTTCTCTAACCCTCTAGAATCCAACAACGGTGGAAAATCGCGTTTTTGTTGGTGCAATAAGCTGGAAAAATTCAATCTCTATTTGGTTACTAAGAGCAAGAAGAAAGGAAAAGAAACAGAGAGGAAAGGGGAAGGGAGGCGCCGGGAAGAAGACGACCATGGGCCGGTCGCAGCGGCCGAATGCGACTGCCTGGCCAGTCGTAGTGGCCGAATGCGACTGACAGGTGCCCCACCGCGACTGCCCAATCGACATGGCCTGGCCACTAAGCTCGCGCCGCCTGTCGCCTACGTCCCAGTCGCGGCCGCACACTGCGATAGGCCCCTAGTCGCAGTCGCCGGATGCGACTATGTATTATTACTGAAAAATAAAAACACGTATTATTCTTTTAAATTGTATTAAAAAGTGTATTCTTTTTTTAAAAAAATATCGATTACGGGACGGTTGAATGAGGGTTTTTGGCTCAAAAATTTGAGACCAGAGTTGCCACGGACGTATATGGCGGGTTTGGGGCTCACGGTTAGAGACCCTCTTGGACTATACATAGATGGGCGGAAGGACAAGTTTGTAATCGCTTCCCGGCGCCTTGCCATGTATCCGCGCCATACAGGAATGGACACGACGTCCACAAGTTCATGGAAGTTTTTTTTGAGCGGGTCTGCGGAGAATATATATGTCAGCCGACTTTGCGAGGACTGAGGAAGCACGTTCTAGCCCGCAATCACGCAACCGCTATATATCGCTTAATGCGAGTGCTACACGGACTCGCCCATGTGGGAGTTTGAAGTGGGCCGGCCCAATAGCAGTCTACGTACAAAGAAAATAGTACGTAAAATTGGGGGACACAAGAATATATACCACGATGCGGGGCTTTGGGAAAGAAATGTGCAGCCACTAGGCTATCACGCCTATTATGCGCATCATAAGTTTTTAGCCTTTTTATTGTCTCATTTTGCATTTATTCTTTTCAATTTTCTGTTTTTTATTTCTGTTTTAATTTTTCTTTTTCTATTTTTTCTTTTTTCTATTTTATTATTTGTTTATAGTTTTATTTTCCTTTTATTCGAAAATATTCGTTTTGAAATATGTTCTAATTTTTAAAATACGGCCAGATTTTGAAATATGTTCAGACTTCAAATCTATTCAACATTGGAAATTGTTCAAAATAAATAAATCGTTTAGATTTAAAAAATGTCCATATTTGAAATTTGTTCACGCTAAAAATCGGTTAAAAAATGAGAATTGTTCAAAATAAAAAAGCATTTAAATTTAAAATTTGTTCACATTTGAAATATGTTAATCATTGTAAAAAAAAATCTTAATTTCAAAATTTGTTCATTTTTCAAAATTGTTCATCATTTTCAAAACATATTATTTAGAAAAATTGTTCAATTTTAAAAAATGTTCAATTAAAAAGGTTGTATATTTTCAAATTCATTCATTTAATTTTTTTGTTCATTTTCAAAAAATGTTTCAATTCATTTAATATTTTCAGATTTTCGAATTAACTCATGTAGTAAATAATTATTTATATATTTTTTACCCAAAAAATAGAGTGAAAAAAATCATACCCGTACTGGGCCTCAAAACTGGCCCAGTAGCAGACTTGCTGTCTTGCCTTGTGCGGGCGAGCGCTTGCTCTGCCTCGCAGCGAGCGGGGCATAGGGAACCCCGCAATCATGCGTGCTCATGGTGTTGGAGGCGAGCGCATGCACGGCCCAGTAGTGTTAAAGTCAGCGGCTCAACTGAGCTAGGCAATTTCACTGCGTGAGGCCGTGAGCCCATCATTATTTGTTTTTTTTAGGGGG